>JAAKBH010000297.1:0-1244795 GCA_019776075.1 Amaranthus palmeri
AAAAGACGGCAAGATTATTGCGGAAAATTCTGAAAATTTCGAACTTCTTGTTTTTAATACAAATGAAGATCATACAACGGTTGAGCCTATAGCAAGTTTCTCGATCGTCTTTTGAGGCAATAATTAAATTTAATGCGAGGTCTTGTTTCAACCATGCCATTATAAGAAACAAAGATACAGAGAAGAGGTTGATAAAAGTTGTAACGGCCCACGAATAATCCAAATACATAAAGAGCATTCTAAAGAGGTAATTAATTTTGCTTTGTCAATCATATTATTCGGTACTCATTAATATTTTAATTCGGATTAAGGTTTTTATATTCGATTGTTATTATTAGTTCTAATTTTCTATATTCTATACAAAAATTTTCATTTTGAAACAGTTTCTACATTGGTTGAATAACACAACTAAATTATTTTAAAATAATCATTTTTGTTCTTATATACTCATTTTTAATTTGGGCTCGTAGTAAACCTTAATATGTCTCGTAAAAGAATAGAAAAGTTTATTTTCAATATTTTGTTGGTAATATTATTATCTTTTTTATTTTGTTCTTTATGTAGGAAAAAGACTAATTCTAAGTAGTATGTTTAGTTTGTTTATAGTATTTTTAGGTTTTAATTATAACAACTTTTTTCTATAGGAAAGGAAAGTTAGTTGGCCTTTTTTTCTAGTATAAATAAGTTTTTTTAGTGAACAATAAATTAGTTAAAGTTAGAATCATTTACTTATAATTTATCTTTTTAATCTTTAATATTAAAGTTGAGAATTTTCAATCAACCAGAAATAAAATGATCTCGGTCTTTTATAAAAAAGGTTCAAACCTAGCCATTTGACTCACGTATTTATCTTCATGGTTATTCGAAGATATTGCATTATTATTTGATGTTACTTTATTAGCTCTTTTGTCTTTCTTTGTTTCATTGTTTCTCATTTGCATTGGTTGTCCTAACCTAGCTGCTATGTAAAATGTTTTAGGTGAAAATAGGTTTGTAAAAGCATGTTTTAATGATAATCGTAAAATGTTAATGTATGCATTTTGTTTATTCGCTTAACCTTTTGTAGTAATACTTTTGTTTGTGTGATTTTAAATTAACAGGTAAGCATTGATGTACAGGAGCAACTTAACTTAGCGAGGTTGAATATTTACATAATACACTATATAAATTATGTTATAAATTTTAATAGCTCCACTTAGTGTTGGGATATTAGTTGTGGGATGAATCGAAGATCCTTGTGAACAAAGAATAAAAAGTTGACATTTAAGTAAAGTTGACATTTGAGTTTGCTTTTTGTATTTAACTGTAATAACAGTTAAATTTATTTCATTTTTGAGGTTTAATTAATATAAATTTTTTTTTTGGAGATATAGGAGTATTAATGTTTTTTTGAACTATGTTTATATAAAACTTCAATCTAATTAGGTAGATACTTCTTTATTTCTTTTATTACTTCCGTTTGTTTTCGTTAGTAATTATATAGTTATGATCTATATAATGGTTCGTTTTGAAAAATAAACAATTACATTCATTAAATTTTTTTTACATAATTTGATAAACTAACATATTCGTGCATTGCACGGGTCATATACTAGTTAAACGATTAATTATTTAATTGTTAATCATTTAATCCACTTTTTTAAAGAAATATGTGAAACAGCCCAAATCGGCGTAAACAATATTATAACATTGTCTATAAAGCACAGCGGAAGACTTATAAAAGTCTGGGCTGAATCCGACCTGTAGCTCGATAGCCACAACAAACTAATATCAGAATATTTAAAACTTTTACATTAAATAAGTGAATACTATTTACAAAATATAAAATAATTACAATATAATTTACAAATATCTAATTTAAATTATGTTTTTCAAAAAAAAGTCCTCGCCTCGCACGCATCACATAACACATGTAGACATCTCTCCACATAAGATCCAACCTGAAAATAGATCTATCCCCGTAAGGGATAGACCCCATCAAAGACTGTCAACAATTGAATTGTTGAGTAATCCAACAAACTATTACATTTATATGCAAGTCATTAATAAACATCTCCAATATCTTTTGCTCCCTTAATAACTCCTTATAAAAAAAATTAATTTATCAAACCCAAACTCTTTTAAGAGATCGTTTGATTTCAACATAAATACGGCTAAGAACCTTTAGTTCAAAGCTAATCAAAACACGGCTATAACTTTACAAGTTAATAGCGAAATCAAAATACGGCTATTACTTTACAAGTAAATAGCGAAAGTCAAAATACGGCAAATGAAACATATAAATTCATTTGCGAAACAAACAAAACTTTATATACCAAACGTATTTATTAAAAACTCATATTAAAACAATAATATAATAGCAATTAAAAACGTGGGAATATATGGACCGTCAGGAAGTAGGCTTGATCTAAATCCTGAGAATACGGGTGATCGTCATCACCAAAATACGGTTCTTGCAAGAACGAAACGGGACCGGGGGCTCGAGACCGATCCGAATAACCATTACCTATTATCAAGCTATAGGATTTCATAATAATCCGGATATAAATATCTGTTGCCAATTCCCAAAAACGAACATGTTTCAATGTCGAATATTTCCATATAAAACGAATCAATAAATCACTTGATTTTCTTTAAAATCAATAATCATAACTCATTTTCATAGTACAATATTTAAAAGCTCATATTTATAAAGCTATGAACATACAAAACATAATTTTGATCAAGGATTAAAAGCAAGGTCAAACAAGTTAAATTTCAAAGTTTCGAACACCAAAAATTATAGGATTTTGCTTAAATATAAATAGCAGTAATACACACCTTATAAAACATAACTTGATCTTTGAAATACTTAAATTAAATTTTAAAGATAATAGTGTTTGTAGGATTACCTTCCTATGCCATGAATAGCAGTCGATAATTACAATATCAATCAATTCATCATCAACCATCAATATGTAAAAGCTTGAGTTACCATCAATGGAGTTTAACCAATTTTACACAAATGTTAAATCCCAAAATTCAACTTAGATTATATCCAATTAACATCTACTACTTAATACCCAATTGATATTTATGTTCTCAAATCTATACTTGAACCAAACACTCTTATTAATCAAATAAGAACTATAACTCAACAATACCTATCAATAAAGAAAGAATAATAACCCTAAATTGTTCTCAAATACCCAATAATTAACCTTAAACATTCAATTGATTTCATAGTTTCTAATTCCACTTATAAAGATTCCAATTTAGTACCATATTAGGACACCTGTTAGTATTTATGTCATAACTTCCTCATACAAACTCGTATAGAGACGATTCAAGTGCCTACGCGACCCTGACTCAGAGATCTACAATTCTTATGAAGGCACTAAAACCCATAAACAATAAGAGCTACCCTGAAAATGGCAAAACAGAAAACTGATAATTGATTTTCGTGACAGCCTGTACCATTTCACTATTTTGAACATAACTCTCTCATACGAACTCGTATAGAGGCGATTTAAGTGTCTATGCGACCAAAACTCAAAGCTCTACAAATCTCATGAAGACACCAGAATCAAGAAACGACTCTAACTATCCCAAAAACAGTCAAACATAACCAGACAGAAACTTGCTCAATAACCAGCACATTTCTTTCAACTATGAACGTGAATCAACAACAATTTAACACATAAAACTATTTTAAAACATTCAATTTAACCTCGATCGCCATTGAAACACAAATGAAGAATTTCAAAAACATATATGAACAACCTCCATCACTTGATGGCTTTCATCTTGAATCTTCATATACCTCAATTATTTCTTCAATCAAACTTTTAATACTCTTGATAAGCTTCTTATATACTTCACATCTAAAAGCCCCAAATTCAAAGTGAACCCTAACTCTAACAATCTTTAATTACAACACTTAATTACCAATTAAACTATACAAACACTAATTTTAGAATTTGGATTAGTAATTCATGAACAATAAGGAGAGTAAAAATGATTCTTATGTTGGCTTTGAGATAATAAGGTAGAAGGAGATGGATATTGCTGTAACAGGTTTACACTTTTGGGTATGTTAGTTTTGAGAATTATGACTCATGAAAATATTAGATGAGTCATAGGTTTAGGTGGCTAATTATTAGGAGTGATATAACTTCCTAAATATTTATCAAGTATCAGGTGTATTATACTCTTATATTTTTCATCGTATAATTTACTTTAATCTCAAAATTAATATGACTAATATCCTTAAATTTTGTTCTGGGTCCCAATAAAATAACATAATTAAAATTTAATACCAAATTAACTTAAGAAATCATTATTAATTAAGTCGCTAAAATAGGGGCTGTCTCAATAGGAGATTAAATGATTAATCATTAAAACCTTGCTTTAAACCTCAAGCTAGCCCCAAAAATCCAAAACCTCTTATGCTTTGTTTGGGAATGAGGATTTCTTTTGAAAATATAAATTTGAGTCAAATCCACAAGTGTTATAAAAATGGTTAAAGATGAGGATTTGAGAATCACCTCTCTAACCTTGTCATTCTCAAATCCTATATTAATGATTTCATAATTGACTTCTATAATTTGAAATGAAATGTTTATTCCCAAACACAACCTTATACTATTTTCTGAACTAAATTGCCACTAAAGCCTTTTTGGCACAAAGTAGCTGTGTGACTTTTGTTAGACAACAATTTGATTAGTTGTATGTAGGGATGGTCACGGGTCCAGGACCCTGTTAGACCCGCTCATGACCATCCCTAGTTGTATGTATAATCGTATCTAGCAACCGGCGGATGAAGGATGTTAAGAAAGTCTTAAACCACTATTTTTTTATTCAGGCGGTCTTGGGAGAGACCTTCTAGAATAAGACTGCCCAATATTCCAGCCCATCGCGCTCTCTCTCTTCTTTTTCATTTTTTGGGCATTTTTTAATTGTACTATTAAAGGTATTAATTTTGACCTTAGAGATATCAATTTCAATTTAATTGTACTCTTTTTTTCATGGGGCTAATCTTTATGCGTGAAGTGTAAATTAAAAGTTCAATGTTTCATAATTGAGTCAAAATATACATTAATAATTTTTATGCCAAAAATAAAATAAACATTAACAAGTCTGAAGGTCTCATAAGAGAGTTGAGTGTGAGAAATTTTGCAAGTTTTTGATACTAAAATTATAGAAAATGTTTAATTAAATATTTGATACTAAAAACCTAACACAATAGTATTTGATACAAGTGCTGCCCATTTTAAGATCAAGTGCTTTCTTGAGAGACCGTTTTTTGTAAAGACGATTATCAAAAATCCATCCCAAATCTATAATTAGAGTTGTAACAATATATATTTAGAATTGAACTGGGCTTTTGAGAGCCATCTTTACAAAAGACGGTCTCAAGTAAGAATTTGCGTTTTAAAATTTAGATTTTTTTTTATCTAAAATAGAAATGCTGCATTTGCTGGTGGGTTTGTCTAGACGAGCTTTGACAATGATTCGAGTCAGATTTTGTTACTTTCTTTAAAATTACTAATTTTTGTAAAATCTACAAAATTATTCACACATTTCCTCTCTCACGAGACATCCTGATTGAAAATTGTCTTGTTAATGTTAATGTTAACTTTTGGAAAAAAAATATTAATATTAATTTTCACCTGATTATTATAGAAGTAATGTGGAAAGACAAAAATAATTGTCAAAAGAAAATTTTAATGGAGGTGATTTAAGCATATATCAAAGTTTAACCTAATTAGAATGTTTGCTAGTTGCCGTTAAAATCCATTGAAATCTTCTTTTGACAATGGTTTTTTTCTTTTCGATATTTCTCTCGTTATAATCAATTCTCAAATATACATTTGCATTTTTTATGCCAAAAATAAAAATAAACATTAACAAGTCTGGAGGTCTCATAAGAGAGGTAAGTGTGAGAAATTTTGCAAATTTTTGATACTGAAATTATAGAAAATGTTTAAGAAAATATTTGATACAAAAAACGTAACACAATATAAAAAAAAGAGACGAAAAGTGAAGCGTTTTTAAGTGTCCAAAAAGTGGTAAAATCAAGTATGGCAGCCTATTAAAACAAAAAATTTTAAGCTAAAAGTTACTATTTAACCCTTATATGAGGCATGTTTTACGGTGAGATCGTCCCATATAAAAACACTATAAATGGATGAACTTCTCCGCCAGCTTCCTCTTAAAAATTGATTTGCGGAAAGCTTATGATATTGATGGAATGGGACTTTATCAAAGATATGATGATTGCACTTAACTTCCCAAAAAACTTTGTGTGAATTGTCTATACCTGAATATCCACAGCCCAATTTGCTTTATGTTGATTGTTGAATGGCCAACCGTTAGAGCTCTTTAGTTCTAGAAGAGGTATCTGCCAAGGAGACCCATTGTCTCCCCTCGTTTTTGTCGTAGAGATGGAATATCTCTCTTGTATTTTGAAAGCCGCTAGCAAATCAAGTTCAGATATCATCCTAGATGTAAAAAGCTTGGCCTAAAACATCTCATTTTTGCTGATGACCTCATGCTGATATGCAAAGGTGACTCTTCATCTATTCAGATTTTCACTAAGAGCTTTATTCTCTTTGCTCAGGCCTTGTCTCAATGCCAACTACCATACATTAGCTATGTTCCTGGCTAGTATGAACAAAGAACAAAAGCAGACTCTGGTCGACAAATTTCTGTCCCCCCTTGGTACCCTTCTAGTTTAGTATCTTAGTGTGCCTCTCTCATCCAAGCGCTTAACTGCTTTTAAATGCGATATCCTTGTGGATAAGATGACTGAGAAAATCAGGATTTGACATGTTAAGTCCTAAAGGAGATCAATTGGTAAATAGAATGCTTATGAGTATCTCGAGCTATTGGTGTATGTTCATCCTTCCAAAGAAAGTCCTAAAGAAGATCAATGTTGTATGTCGTGCAAACCTGTGGTGTGTATATCTAAGAAATAAGGAGGCCTTGGTATTCGAAACGTCAAAAAATGAAATATCGCTGCGGTAGGGAAAATTGCTTGGATCCATGAGATGTATATGAAAGGAGGTTTTTTACATCACAAAGATCAGATGCATAAGAAATTTAAAACTCTGGTTTGTTCTTCACTAAAACTTAGTTCTAAAATTATAACCATATATTTATTTATATATAAATAGTCTAACAAACTTCCTTTAAAACCCTAACTAATTGACCAAAAAATAGAAAGCAACATTTAGTAATTCAAAAGCTTATTTATTATCTGTTATTCCTACATTTACTAAACCAAATCGACAAAGAAGTATACGGCCCGTTTGGTAGGTGGTAATAAATCGTGGCAATGGGAATGGAAAATTAGTGTAATTTTGGTTAAAAAATGTTTTGGCTAACTTGATGGCCATGCTTGACAACCTTCAATCATCTCATTTTGTTTATAAAATTCATTCTAATGCATTACCATTGGGAGAGGTGGTATTAGGAGGTAATGGAAATTTTTGAACAAAAAAACTTTTTTGTGATCAAAGTTTCATTACCATGGGAATGACATGAAAGTTTTGATGAAAATTTACACTATAAATCATTCCCATTACCACCATTTAGTACCACTAACCAAACGGGCCGTTAGTAATTCAAAGCAACATTTAGTAATGGCTTCACCTTCAATATTTCCGAAATGTCACTCTGCCGTATATAAACGTGATCCATTTAATAATGGTACGTACTCATGCTTTTTCTTTCTGTATTTCATTAGAATTAGTTGATATTAATAGTGTTTTGGAAACTTTCTACTTTTGGAGATTATTTTCATAGTAAATGATGTTGATCGTATAATAACATCAAAGAAGCCAATGTGGCATAGTGATTAGTGAATACTAAGAGTTTGCAAGGGACCAAGCTTCGAATTTTGCAACTACATTATAGAATTAATTTTTTTTTTACAAAAAAATAAAAAAAATTGAAAGAGAGGAAATCGTTGTTCCAAGCAGCGATTTTGCTTCAGTAAACGCTGCTACAAGTAGCGATTTTGATGGATAGCAGAACCCACTTCTAGGCCCAATGGGGTTCAAAAACGATGTCCTTAACAGCGATTTCAACAGAAGCTTATTTTTCAAAATAATTTGAGGGAGCTCTTATTTTTCAAAATAGTTTAAAAAATAAGTTTATAAAAAAAGTTCATGATACTTGTTACATTTCACTTTTTTATGCAATCCAATGCACAATTTTGATTATTAATATCTTAAACTATACTTATCGAAAAATTATAAATATTTAATATTATGAAGATATGCGATTAGACGATTCAAATAAGATCCCATTTGACTATATTTTTACGTACACATTAGTCGCAATATGTAAAATAAGCTTGAACGATGAATATGGCATAAAATCAAAATGTAACGAGTATTTCAGAACGGAGAAAGTATGTTAAAGTTCATGTCAGAGAATTAAAGTAAAACGTCACGGTGTATAGTTTAACTTTAAATTTCCAAAAAGAGGACAATATGTACTTGTCTAATAGTCTTATCTAAATCAGTTGATCTCCTGAAAGACTGTTTGAAAATGATATTCCCTCCATGTTTTAACGTTTTTCCCATTTAGAATATTTTATTTGGAGAGAGAAATTTGATTACGATATTTAAGACATAGATGATAAAATATATCCATGTGAAATCTCGTTTGATTCGACTTAATGTATACTTTTTTATAATGTGTATTTAGAGATATTGAGACACGAAAATTGCTTTGAAAAATTGTGCAAAAAGTAAATGAGAAGAACAAAAAAGAACAGAGACAATAATAGACTAACTAAATGAGAGATGATTCTCAAACTGAGCGTCTCTCACAAGAATTTGTGTATTTAAATAAGTCTCTTACAATAATTTCTGTATTTAAATAAGATTAGTAAGATCCATTATGCTTTTTAGCTAAACACAAATTGATGTTAGATACGGTCTCCTCAAAAGATTCATTAGATATATGGGCTTAATAGTCCAATTAATACAAATTAAAGAGAAAATAAAAATATGAACTTGTTGTTTTGAGATTGTCTCTTTGAGAGATGGTCTCTCACTAAGGCCTATTATTTTATGCTTTTTAACTAAAAATCTAAAATATTATAAGTGAAGGGGAGCTAAAGACAAAGTCATGTTAAATATTTACGTATAATGTCAGAAAAAGTATTTTATTAAATGTGTTTAACGCGTGGTAACGGTTCAAAATTTAAATGGGTCAGGCTAAGTCGAGTCATGTCAAATGTTAAATGTGGCGGGGTGGGTCAAACCTATTTAAATCCGATTCAATTTGACCCGTTTTTTAAAGGTCGTTAATTAAATAAAATATATATTTTTTTATTATACTATATGATCCGTTGGGTTGATCCACTTATGTATATAATAGTACTCCCTACAACTCATGACTAATGTCCCATTTACTTACCAGCTAGTCTCTTGAGAGACTGTCTCTTGGAAAGACGTATCTCAAGCCCAAACCATTAAAAAATTAACGCTCATATACCGTATTCTTAATGATTACTTACAATAATTTTAAAAAATATATAATGGGCCGGTTCAATTAGAAATTGTCTCAAAGTGACCGTCTATCAAAAGAATCTGTGTTTCACAAATTCTGCTGGTGTTCCACAAATTCTTGTGAGAGACGGTCTTTACGAGAGACCATCTCTAATTGAATTAGCCCATAAAGGAAAATCATATGTAAAAGTAGATATTAAGCTTTAATGAGTTGGGCTTGAAAGACGTCTTTCATAACACATAATGAGACTTTAACTATCAACTTGAATTTTTAGTTGAATTGGCTTTGTTATGTTGACATTGATAGTAATGGGCCCTTAAGACTTTTGCTAATCATACAATTTTAAAGCGGTTTATATATATATTTTTTTTGAGATATAAAACGGTTTGTTTATGACACATTTATCTTTCAGAAACATAAATGGATATAATTGATAAAGTCGAATTATTATTATTATAGCGATAAATCTTACTCTTATACTCCCTCCGAATCATTTTAGATGTCTCATTTTCTTATTTGGCAAAATTATATCAATTGTCCCATTTCATTTTTTTGTCTATCATTTTTTTACCTAATTACCCCACTTTTCCAATTCTTAATGCTCAACTACCACCTTTACAATAAATTTAATCAATTATAAAGTATCCAACTACCAACTTTTTAAAGGACCCTACACCACCCTTAATAACCGTGAAAATCCAAATGGGACATCTAAAATGATTCGGTGGCAGTATTACTATTCCAACACGTTTTAGGGAAGGCTGGTCAATGTTGAAACAATCTTCATTTACGCCTCGTGTCAATCCCTTTTTTTAATCCAATTTACTCCCTCCGTTCTTTTTTGTTCTTCCCGTTTAGAATATTCCATTTTTGGAGAGAGAAATTTGATTAAGATTTTTAAGACATTTATAGATGATAAAATATATCCATATGAGATCTCCTTAGATTCGTCCTAAAGTATACTTTTTTATCTTATAATTTTTATAATTTTTTATAATGCGTATTTAGAGATATTTAGGCTCGAAAGTTGCTTTGAAAACTGTGCAAAAAGTAAATGGGAAGAACAAAAAAGAACAGAGGGAGTAATTTTTAATCAATTTTGGAATATTGTTTTTTAGCTAAAAAATTTCAAAAAATGAAGTCTAAGAAAATATGTGGTGAATATAAATATTATTAGAATATTAAAATAAAAAAAGATTATTTTTGTTAAAATTTTTTGATATAGATAGAAAAATTATTTATAGTAACAACAAATGAATTAGGTAAGGCTTTGAAAGCCGGTTCTCAAAGAGATGATATCTCAAGAGATTTTTTGGTTTTTTTAAGGTCTGGTCCAATTATTTGAGGCCCAGCAGATCTAAATATACTTTCGGGCCATAAAAAAAATAAACAAATCCGTTTTATATATGTTTGGACTCGACTTAGACTTATATGTACAACCAATAATTTTATTTAAGTACTAAAACCTTCAAAGTGTAAAAAAGTTTAAAAAATAAATAAAGAAAATTACCTAGAATAATCCTAATTTTTACTGATTTTACCTACAATAATCTCCACTTTTGATTAAATATGAATAATTCAACTATATGGGTATCACAAATTCTTGAGAGAAATGGTCTTTACGAGAGACCATCTCTAATTGAATTGGCCCATAAAGGAAAATGTAGAGTAAAAGTAGATATTAAGCTTTAATGAGTTGGGCCTGAGAGACGTCTTTCATAAAGACGGTCTCTCATGAGACTAGCTGGTTGTGTTTACTTTTTGGACGCTATTGATCTGTTACTCATTGTACTTTCTTATTAATCTATAAGTTGAAGATAATCGAGTGAGACTTTGTTTGATTCATTTCAATGCAAATATTGTGTATATTAACTTTTCACAATTTTTAATTATGCACAATTAGAGATATTACGAATTTGAGCATTGGATTGAGTTTATAAAGCAAATGAAACATTAGTAGTGAATTGGAGGGGTATCATTTAAAAATATAAAAGAAAGTGGTAAAAATTTTTTTCGCTAATTTTTATAAATATCCGATCCGGCCTTACCCGACCCTTAAAAGAAGTAATACATTACCCAAATCCCTAAACTTAGTGCCTTACTCAAGAATG
Organism: Amaranthus palmeri; assembly: GCA_019776075.1. Lineage (NCBI taxonomy): Eukaryota > Viridiplantae > Streptophyta > Magnoliopsida > Caryophyllales > Amaranthaceae > Amaranthus > Amaranthus palmeri. The sequence goes on from JAAKBH010000297.1 coordinate 11,619, forward strand.
GCGGGCTTGGCAATTGCATTTTATGATTCCACTAACCCTAGTTGAAATTTTCCCAATAAAACCCTAATAGAAGATTAAAATAAAAATTAAAATAAAAAGATCAAACAAATGGCCTAGCAAGTTTCACGCAAATCAATCAGAATTCAGATCTATTTTAGTGGTAGAATTAATTACATTTTAACTGCAAACCCTACCTACAAGGTTTTTATTATATATAAGAATAAGAATATCAAACATCAAATATCAAACATACTACTTACAACATAACTACCTCCAAAAACCTAATTTAATTTCTAATTAAGATTCAATCTCAAGATCAAATAATAATCAGAATGGCGGCAGCAGTTAATGAAGATGATCTCATTAATTATAAGTATATACCCCAACACTTGATTACTGCAGAAATATTAGTAAGACTACCCGTAGAATCCCTTCTTCGATTCAAAAGTGTATGTAAAGAGTGGAATTCCATCATTTCCAGTCGTTATTTCGCAGAATTACACCTCAATTTCTCCAAATCAAAACCTTCTTACGACGAACATAATACCCTCTTCGTTTGCGCCGAACAATCATGCGATTTGATTGAGTATAAAACAATTAATAATAAAGATATTCAAAAAGACGATGATATTGGGTATAGATTGTCCGACAACTGGTATCCAGTCTCAATCCCAGAATTCCCACTTATAGAAAACCAAATTATTTATGAGTTTTTTAGGTCTGAATGCTTGCTGGATTCATGCAATGGTTTGGTATGCTTTTATATAGAGGAAAATTTTTATAAAGCTTTCTTTTATATTTGGAACCCTAATACTAACCATTTTACACACGTATTCTCTCCCAATAATTTTTCATTTTATATTGCAGTTGCTGGTTTTTTCTATGTTGAAAATGACTATAAAATTGTTGCTTTTGGGTCTAAATCTCCACCATATACAAAAACAAAATGGGGTGGTGTCTATTCTTTGAACACTAATTTATGGACTGAAATTCCCCTACAAAATTTACCATTTGATATTGGTTTAACTTTAGATTATTCATACCGCTGGTTAAGAGGTGTCAAAGTTGATGAAATGCTATATTGGAAAATTACAGATCGTGGTGATTATCATGATATTATTGGATTTAATATCAAAGATTATACTTTTCGCCAACTACTTCCATCTAGTAGCACTGATCCCGAACCTTATTGGTGTAATATGATTCTAAGCAATATTGGAGGATCACTTTGTTCATGTTGTCGCTTTTTTAGAGATCAATTAAAGATATGGAAGTTTGAGTACATGGAAAACTCCTCGGAATTATGGACATTGATGTTTAAGTTAAATCTTGAAGGTTTTGAGAAAAATGTTTCGCATTTTGTTGGATTTACAAAAGACGGCAAGATTATTGCGGAAAATTCTGAAAATTTCGAACTTCTTGTTTTTAATACAAATGAAGATCATACAACGGTTGAGCCTATAGCAAGTTCTCGATCGTCTTTTAAGGCAATAATTAAATTTAATGCGAGTCTTGTTTCACCATGCCATTATAAGAAACAAGATACAGAAGAAGAGGTTGATAAAACGTTGTACGGCCCACGAATAATCCAAATACATAAAGAGCATTCTAAAGAGGTAATTAATTTTGCTTGTTCAATCATATTATTCAGTACTCATTAATATTTTAATTCGGATTAAGGTTTTTATATTCGATGTTATTATTATTTCTAATTTTCTATATTCTATACAAAAATTTTCATTTTGAAACAGTTCTACATTGGTTGAATAACACAACTAAATTATTTAAAATAATCATTTTTGTTCTTATATACTCATTTTTAATTTGGGCTCGTAGTAACCTTAATATGTCTCGTAAAAGAATAGAAAAGTTTCTTTTCAATATTTTGTTGGTAATATTATTATCTTTTTTATTTTGTTCTTTATGTAGGAAAAAGACTAATTCTAAGTAGTATGTTTAGTTTGTTTATAGTATTTTTAGGTTTAATTATAACAACTTTTTTCTATAGGAAAGGAAAGTTAGTTGGCCTTTTTTTCTAGTATAAATAAGTTTTTTTAGTGAACAATAAATCAGTTAAAGTTAGAATCATTTACTTATAATTTATCTTTTTAATCTTAATATTAAAGTTGAGAATTTTCAATCAACCAGAAATAAAATGATCTCGGTCTTTTATAAAAAAGGTTCAAACCTAAGTACCTAACCATTCGACTCACGTATTTATCTTCATGGTTATTCGAAGATCTTGCATTATTATTTGATGTTTCTTTATTAGCTCTTTTGTCTTTCCTTGTTTCATTGTTTCTCATTTGCATTGGTTGTCCTAACCTAGCTGCTATGTAAAATGTTTTAGGTGAAAATAGGTTTGTAAAAGCATGTTTTAATGATAATAGTAAAATGTTATGTATGCATTTTGTTTATTCGCTTAACCTTTTGTAGTTAATACTTTTGTTTTGTGATTTTAAATTACAGGTACGATGATTTACAGGAGCACTTAATTAGCGAGTTGAATATTACATAATACACTATATAATTATTTTATAAATTTTTAATAGCTCCAACTTAGTGTTGGATATTTAGTTGTGGATGAATCGAAGAATCTTTGTGACAAAGAATAAAAGTTTGACATTTAAGTAAAGTTTGACATTTGAGTTTGCTTTTTGTATTTAAATGTAATAACATTTAAATTTATTTCATTTTTGAGTTTAACTAATATAATTTTTTTTTTGGAGATATAGGAGTATTAATGTTATTTTTGAACTATGTTTATTATAACACCTTCATCTAATTAGGTAGATACTTTCTTAGTTCTTTTTTACTTCCGTTGTTTTCGTTAGTAATATATAGTTATGATCTATATAATGGTTCGTTTTGAAAAATAAACAATTACATTCAATAAATTTTTTTTACATAATTTGATAAACTAACATATTCGTGCATTGCACGGGTCATATACTAGTTAAACGATTAATTATTTAAATGTTAATCATTTAATCCACTTTTTTAAAGAAATAGGAGATTAAATGATTAATCATTAAAACCTTGCTTTAAACCTCAATTGCCACTAAAGCCTTTTTGGCACAAAGTAGCTGTGTGACTTTTGTTAGACAACAATTTGATTAGTTGTATGTAGGGATGGTCACGGGTCCAGGACCCTGTTAGACCCGCCCCATAACCATCCCTAGTTGTATGTATAATCGTATCTAGCAACCGGCGGATGAAGGATGTTAAGAAAGTCTTAAACCACTATTTTTTTATTCAGGCGGTCTTGGGAGAGACCTTCTAGAATAAGACGGCCCAATATTCCAGCCCATCGTGCTCTCTCTCTTCTTTTTCATTTTTTGGGCATTTTTTGATTGTACTATTAAAGGTATTAATTTTGACCTTAAAGATATCAATTTCAATTTAATTGTACTCTTCTTTTTCATGGGGCTTATCTTTATGCGTGAAGTGTAAATTAAAAGTTCAATGTTTCATTGTATCGTAACAAGGAATATCAACCATCAGAATCAGCTTCGCTGACTAATACCTTTGGACGAGTTGCTAGCTGATCTAAAAAGTTCGTTCTTCGATTAGCAAGGGCAAAGTCGCTCAAGTTTTTTAAGGTCTAAAAAGTTAATTTTCAAGTATACAGTTGATAATAAATCTAAATGTAATTTATATTTTTTTTCTTAATAATTCGAGTTATTAGTGTGTTTTAAAATTGTTAAAATATCAAAAATTATACACAAAAGGAAAATCATATATTAATTATTACATATCAAGTTTAATTTTTAGGGGTCTATTTTATTTTTTGCTGCGAGGTCGAAAATAAGCTAGACGGCTTTGGTTCTTTTAATTTTACTTTTGTCTATTAGAGTTTGTATGCTTCTGATTACAAAGTTTGCTTCCTATTTTGCATATATTTCATTCAAAATAGTTTATTTACTAATGTAAAATCGTGTGCAATTCACGAATTTCTATAATTCAACTACTTAATTTTTACATAATTATAAATATGAATAGTAAAAGAAAAGATATTAACTTTATTAAGGAAGGCAAATTGAAGACTCAATTTTTACCCTAACAAGAACTATAATTCCACTAACCCTAGTAGAAATTTTCCAAAAAAAAACCCTAATAGAAGACTAAAATTAAAATTAAAATTATTCAGGAACAGAGCAATTGTCTGAGAAGTAACACAAGTGGCCCATAAATTATTAGCTACATCCCTACCTATTAATTAGGAGGTTTTCATTATAGAAGTATATAAGAAAAACAACTACCTCTAAAAACCTATTTCCGATTTCTAACAACTACCTCTCAAATCCTTATTCTTGTTAATGTTAATGTTTACTTTTGGCAAAAAAAATATTGAAATTAATTTGACCTGATTATTATAGAAGTTATGTCGAAAAGACAAAAATCATTGTCAAAAGAAAATTTTAATGGAGGTGATTTGAGAACATATCAAAATTTAACCTAATTAGAATGTTTGCTAGTTGTGGATAAAATGCATTGAAATCTTCTTTTGTCAATGGTTTTTGTCTTTTTGACATTTTTCACGTAATAATTGAGTCAAAATATACATTAACATTTTTTATGCCAAAAATAAAATAAACATTAACAAGTCTGAAGGTCTCATAAGAAAGGTGAGTGTGAGAAATTTTGCAAGTTTTTGTTACTAAAATTATAGAAAACTAGTATAAGATCCCGTACAACGCACGGATTTCTTAGTATGAAAATATATAAATATATAATTTCAAAGAAACGTAATAATAAACACATTATATATTAAATATGAAATAATAATTGCTAAAATATATATGACGTTGTTTATATTATTTGATGCAACAAAATGTTGTAGCCGGTTAGTTTTATAAAAATATTTAAATTATTTATTTTTATAAATGGTAAATTTACGGAATCCGATAAAATTTAATCAATAATTTATTTTTTATATCTCAATATAAGCAAGAATAATTAAACATCAACCAATGAAATTTTTTCATATAGCGAGACTTTTATAAGGATGACATGTATAATTTTCTTGTATGATTTTAATTAATGCAAGAGTTTATCAATTATCAATCAGTTTGTGCAAATTCGTCTCAGCCAGTAAATATCAGTCAACAAAACAATCAGACCAAAATTTCCTCAACCAGTAAAAAAGGAAATATAAATTGCAATCATGTTTTAGATGTGCAAATTGATTATATTGCTAAAATCATAGTCAATCATCCTTTAATATGTGCGAAATTATATTAGGCAATAAATAACAAATAATGCAAAATCTATACCAATAAACATTCGGCCAATAAAAAAATTACACATGGCAACATCCTATTAAACTGCCATTTTTACAATTTACATTCAAATTATTAAATTGTATGATGTTTAATAAAATATTTGATACTAAAAACCTAACACAATAGTATTTGATACAAGTGCTGCCCATTTTGAGAGACCGTCTTTTGTAAAGACGACTATCAAAAACCCATCCCAAATCTATAGTTTTTTTTTTATCTAAAATAGAAATGCTGCATTAATGATTAGAGTCAGATTTTCTTACTTTCTTTAAAAATAGTAATTTTTGTAAAATCTACAAAATTACTCACACATTTCCTCTCTCACGAGACATCCTGATTGAAAATTGTCTTGTTAATGTTAATGTTTACTTTTGGAAAAAAAATATTAATATTAATTTTCACCTGATTATTATAGAAGTAATGTGGAAAGACAAAAATAATTGTCAAAAGAAAATTTTAATGGAGGTGATTTAAGCATATATCAAAGTTTAACCTAATTAGAATGTTTGCTAGTTGCGGTTAAAATCCATTGAAATCTTCTTTTGACAATGGTTTTTTTCTTTTCGACATTTCTCCCGTTATAATCAATTCTCAAATATACATTTGTATTTTTTATGCCAAAAATAAAAATAAACATTAACAAGTCTGGAGGTCTCATAAGAGAGGTAAGTGTGAGAAATTTTGCAAATTTTTGATACTAAAATTATAGAAAATGTTTAAGAAAATATTTGATACAAAAAACGTAACACAATATAAAAAAAAGAGACGAAAAGTGAAGCGTTTTTAAGTGTCCAAAAAGTGGTAAAATCAAGTATGGGAGCGTATTCAAAACAAGATACATAAATTAGTTTGTTTTGTAAGAGACCTTAAAACAAAAATTTATAAGCTAAAAGTTACTATTTAACCCTTATATGAGGCATGTCTTACGGTGAGATCGTCCCATATAAAAACACTATAAATGGATGAACTTCTCCGCCAGCTTCCTCTTAAAAATTGATCTGCGGAAAGCTTATGATATGATGGAATGGGACTTTATCAAAGATATGATGATTGCACTTAACTTCCCAAAAAACTTGGGTATTATTAAATGTCGCCACCCTTTTCATTTTATCGCCACCCCTTATATATTAAAATTCCAAAATTGCCCCAGATTACATTTCAAACCTTTAATCTCTAACATATCTTTAAAAACTTTCTCCGAACACTCATTAAACTAAAACAAGCTAAAACTAAAAATTGAATTACAATGGCCAACGAAAATGAGCATCAACATGATTGTAGAATCGATATGATTATGCTCACTCTAATCGCTATAACTTTAAATTGAAAAAGTGTATAATTATAATATTTGAGGCATTATAACCTAGACTTCAAGATCTTTTCAATGATATATTATATGCCCAATTCCAATAATCAAGCGAGAAATGACGATTGTTTGAAGTTTATTGTGCTAAAATTTAATACATGTTCATTCTTTTGGTCATAACTTTTTATAGAAAAATTGTATTAGTGCAAGGTTTACGGCATTAGAAACTAGACTTCAAGAGCTTTCCAACGACATATTATATGCCCAATTCTGACAATCGAGCGAAAAATAATGACCGTTCAAAGTTTGCAGCAATTTCTAACGACCAAGCCATGGTCCAATCGCAAAAAATGTGCGATTCCACCATGGTTCGATCGCACATTTTGTGCGAATGGACCATGGTGGAATCGCACATTTTGTGTGATTGGACCATGGCCTGGTCGTTAGAAATTACTGCAAACTTTGAACGGTCGTCATTTCTCGCTCAATTGTCAGAATTAGGCATATAATATGTCGTTGGAAAGCTCATAAAGTCTATTTTCCAATGCAGCAAACCTTGCACTAATATGATTTTTCTATAAAACGTTATTACCAAATGAATGAACATGTATCAAATTTCAGCACAAATAGATTTCAAACGATCGTCATTTCTCGCTCGGTTATCGGAATTCGGCATATAATATATCATTGGAATGATATTGAAGTCTAGGTTCTAATGCAACAAATATTGCCGTATTGTCATTTTTGTATCAAAAGTTTCGGCCAAAGGAGTGATTATGTATCAAATTTCGATACAAAACATGTGATCAAGTTTATTTTTCGATTTTAAAAAATTATTTTCTTTACTAAAATTTATATTTTTATTTTAATTTAATTATTATGAAGAAATTTAGTTTAGAAATAATAATGGTTGATTTTATAATTAATATTGGATTTAAGGGCATTTTAGTAATTTCATTAAAAAAGGGGTGGCAATAAAATGAAAAGGGTGGCGACATTTAAAAATTGGGAAAAACTTTGTGTGAATTGTATATACTTGCATATCCACAGCCCAATTTGCTCTTATGTTGATTGTTGAATGGCCAACCGTTAGAGCTCTTTAGTTCTAGAAGAGGTATCTGCCAAGGATACCCATTGTCTCCCCTCATTTTTGTCGTAGAGATGGAATATCTCTCTTGTATTTTGAAAGCCGCTAGCAAATCAAGCAAGTTTAGATATCATCCTAGATGTAAAAAGCTTGGCCTAAAACATCTCATTTTTGCTGATGAACTCATGCTGATATGCAAATGTGACTCTTCATCTATTCAAATTTTCACTAAAAGCTTTATTCTCTTTGCTCAGGCCTTGTCTCATTGCCAACTACAATACATTAGCTATGTTCCTGGCTGGTATGAACAAAGAACAAAAGCAGACTCTGGTAGACAAATTTCTGCCCCCCCCCCCTGGTACCCCTTCCAGTTTAGTATCTTAGTGTGCCTCTCTCATCCAAGCGCATAACTGTTGTTAAATGCGACATCCTTGTAGATAAGATGACTGAGAAAATCAGGATTTGACATGTTAAGTCCTAAAGGAGATCAACTGGTAAATACAATGCTTATGAGTATCTCGAGCTATTGGTGTATGTTCATCCTTCCAAAGAAAGTCCTAAAGAAGTTCAATGTTTTATGTCGTGCACACCTGTGTTATGGCGACGCAAAACATAGCTCTCCTGGCAATGTTGGTTGGGCAAAGGTGTGTATATCGAAGAAATAAGGAGGCCTTTGTATTCGAAACGTCAAAATATGAAATATCGTTGCGGTAGGGAAAATTGCTTGGATCCATGAGATGTATATGAAAGGAGGTTTTTTACATCACCAAGTTCAGATGTATAAGAAATTTAAACTCTGGCTTGTTCTTCATTAAAACTTAGTTCTACGTACAATTATAACCATATATATTTATTTATATAAATAGTCTAACAACTTCCTATAAAACCCTAACTAATTGACCAAAAAAATAGAAAGCAACATTTAGTAATTCAAAAGCTTATTTATTATATGTTATTCCCACATTTACTACATTATAATAAACGTGTTTTATTTAATAATGGTACGTACTCATGTTTTTTCTTTCTGTAGTTCATTAGAATTAGTTGATATTAATTAATAGTGTTTTGGAAACTTTCTACTTTCGAATTTTGCAACTACATTATAGAATTATTTTTTTTTTTTTACAAAAAAATTTAAAAAAAATTGAAAAAGAGAGGAAATCGCTGTTCCAAGCAGCATTTTGCTTCAGAGTAAAACGCTGCTACAAGGAGCGATTTTGATGGATAGCAGAACCCACTTCTAGGCCCAATGGGGTTCAAAAACGATGTCCTTAACAGCGATTTCAACAGAAGCTTATTTTTCAAAATAATTTGAGGGAGCACTTATTTTTCAAATAGTTTAAAAAATAAGTTTATAAAAAAAGTTCATGATACTTGTTACATTTCACTTTTTTATGCAATCCAATGCACAATTTTGATTATTAATATCTTAAACTACACTTATCGAAAAATTATAAATATTTAATATTATGAAGATATGCGATTAGACGATTCAAATAAGATCCCATTTGACTATATTTTTACGTACACATTAGTCGCAATATGTCAAATAAGCTTGAACGATGAATAGGGCATAAAATCAAAATGTAACGAGTATTTCAAGAACGAGAAAGAAAGTATGTTAAAGTTCATGTCAGAGAATTAAAGTTAAACGTCACGGTGTATAGTTGAACTTTAAAATTTCCAAAAAGAGGACAATATGTTACTTGTCTAATAGTTCTTATCTAAATCAGTTGATCTCCTGAAAGACTGTTTGAAAATGATATTCCCTCCATGTTTTAATTTTTTTCCCATTTAGAATATTTTATTTTGGAGAGAGAAATTTGATTACGATATTTAAGACATAGATGGTAAAATATATCCATGTGAAATCTCGTTTGATTCGACTTAATGTATACTTTTTTATAATGTGTATTTAGAGATATTGAGACACGAAAATTGCTTTGAAAAATTGTGTAAAAAGTAAATGAGAAGAACAAAAAAGAACAGAGACAATAATAGACTAACTAAATGAGAGATGATTCTCAAACTGAGCGTCTCTCACAAGAATTTCTGTATTTAAATAAGATTAGTAAGATCCATTATGCTTTTTAGCTAAACACAAATTGATGTTAGAGACGGTCTCCTCAAAAGATGCATCAAAATATGGGCTTAATAGTCCAATTAATGCAAATTAAAGAGAAAATAAAAATATGAACTTGTTGTTTTGAGATTGTCTCTTTGAGAGATAGTCTCTCACTAAGGCCTATTATTTATGCTTTTTAACTAAAAATCTAAAATATTATCAGTGAAGGGGAGTTAAAGACAAAGTCATGTTAAATATTTATATATAATGTCAGAAAAAGTATTTTATTAAATGTATTTGACGAGTGGGATCGGTTCAAAATTTAAATAGGTCAGGCTGAGTCGAGTCATGTCAAATGTTAAATGTGACGGGGTGGGTCAAACCTATTTAAATCCGATTCAATTTGACCCGTTTTTAAAGGCCGTTAATTAAATAAAATAATTTTTTTTATTCTACTATGATCCGTTGGGTCGATCCACTTATGTATATAATAGTACTCCCTACAACTCACGACTAATGTCCCATTTACTTACCAGCTTGTCTCTTGAGAGACCGTCTCTTTGAAAGACGTATCTCAAGCCCAAACCATTAAAAAATTAACGCTCATATATCGTATTCTTAATGATTACTTACAATAATTTTAAAAAATATATAATGGGCCGGTCCAATTAGAAATTGTCTCAAAGTGACCGTCTATCAAAAGAATTTGTGTTTCACAAATTTCTGTGAGAGACGGTCTTTACGAGATACCATCTCTAATTGAATTAGCCCATAAAGCAAAATGTAGAGTAAAAGTAGATATTAAGCTTTAATGAGTTGGGCCTGAGAGACGTCTTTCATAAAGACGGTCTCTCATGAGACTAGCTGGTTGTGTTTACTTTTTGGACGCTATTGATCTGTTACTCATTGTATTTTCTTATTAATCTATAAGTTGAACATAATCGAGTGAGACCTTGTTTGATTCATTTCAATGCAAATATTGTGTATATTAACTTTTCACAATTTTTAATTATGCACAATTAGAGATATTACGGATTGAATTTGAGCATTGGATAGAGTTTATAAAGCAAATGAAACATTAGTAGTGAATTGAAGGGGTATCATTTAAAAATATAAAGAAAGTGGTAAAAATTTTTTCGCTAATTTTTATAAATATCCGATCCGGCCTTACCCGACCCTTAAAAGAAGTAATACATTACCCAAATCCCTAAACTTAGTGCCTTACTCAAGAATGGCGGGCTTGGCGATTACATTTTACTATTCCACTAACCCTAGTTGAAATTTTCCAATAAAACCCTAATAGAAGATTAAAATAAAAATTAAAATAAAAAAAACAAACAAATGGCCTAGCAAGTTTCACGCAAATCAATTAGAATTCAGATCTATTTTAGTGGTAGAATTAATTACATTTTAACTGCAAACCCTACCTACAAGGTTTTTATTATATATAAGAATAAGAATATCAAACATAAAATATCAAACATACTACTTACAACATAACTACCTCTAAAAACCTAATTTAATTTCTAATTAAGATTCAATCTCAAGATCAAATAATAATTATAATGGCGGGGGCAGTTAATGAAGATGATCCCATTAATTATAAGTATATACCCCAACACTTGATTACTGCAGAAATATTAGTAAGACTCCCCGTAGAATCCCTTCTTCGATTCAAAAGTGTATGCAAAGAGTGGAATTCCATCATTTCCAGTCGTTATTTCGCAGAATTACACCTCAATTTCTCCAAATCAAAACCTTCTTACGACGAACATAATACCCTCTTCGTTTGCGCCGAACAATCATGCGATTTGATTGAGTATAAAACAATTAATAATAAAGATATTCAAAAAGACGATGATATTGGGTATAGATTGTCCGACAACTGGTATCCGTCCGACAACTGGTATCCAGTCTCAATCCCAGAATTCCCACTTATAGAAAACCAAATTATTTCTGAGTTTTTTAGGTCTGAATGCTTGCTGGATTCATGCAATGGTTTGGTATGCTTTTATATAGAGGAAAATTTTTATAAAGCTTTCTTTTATATTTGGAACCCTAATACTAACCATTTTACACACGTATTCTCTCCCAATAATTTTTCATTTTATATTGCAGTTGCTGGTTTTTTCTATGTTGAAAATGACTATAAAATTGTTGCTTTTGGGTCTAAATCTCCACCATATACAAAACAAATGGGGTGGTGTCTATTCTTTGAACACTAATTTATGGACTGAAATTTCCCTACAAAATTTACCATTTGATATTGGTTTAACTTTAGATTATTCATACCGCTGGTTAAGAGGGGTCAAAGTTGATGAAATGCTATATTGGAAAATTACAGATCGTGGTGATTATCATGATATTATTGGATTTAATATCAAAGATTATACTTTTCGCCAACTACTTCCATCTAGTAGCACTGATCCCGAACCTTATTGGTGTAATATGATTCTAAGCAATATTGGAGGATCACTTTGTTCATGTTGTCGCTTTTTTAGAGATCAATTAAAGATATGGAAGTTTGAGTACAAGGAAAACTCCTCGGATTTATGGACATTGATGTTTAAGTTAAATCTTGAAGGTTTTGAGAAAAATGTTTCGCATTTTGTTGGATTTACAAAAGACGGCAAGATTATTGCGGAAAATTCTGAAAATTTCGAACTTCTTGTTTTTAATACAAATGAAGATCATACGACGGTTGAGCCTATAGCAAGTTCTCGATCGTCTTTTAAGGCAATAATTAAATTTAATGCGAGTCTTGTTTCACCATGCCATTATAAGAAACAAGATACAGAAGAAGAGGTTGATAAAACGTTGTACGGCCCACGAATAATCCAAATACATAAAGAGCATTCTAAAGAGGTAATTAATTTTGCTTGTTCAATCATATTATTCAGTACTCATTAATATTTTAATTCGGATTAAGGTTTTTATATTCGATGTTATTATTATTTCTAATTTTCTATATTCTATACAAAAATTTTCATTTTGAAACAGTTCTACATTGGTTGAATAACACAACTAAATTATTTAAAATAATCATTTTTGTTCTTATATACTCATTTTTAATTTGGGCTCGTAGTAACCTTAATATGTCTCGTAAAAGAATAGAAAAGTTTCTTTTCAATATTTTGTTGGTAATATTATTATCTTTTTTATTTTGTTCTTTATGTAGGAAAAAGACTAATTCTAAGTAGTATGTTTAGTTTGTTTATAGTATTTTTAGGTTTAATTATAACAACTTTTTTCTATAGGAAAGGAAAGTTAGTTGGCCTTTTTTTCTAGTATAAATAAGTGTTTTTAGTGAACAATAAATTAGTTAAAGTTAGAATCATTTACTTATAATTTATCTTTTTAATCTTAATATTAAAGTTGAGAATTTTCAATCAACCAGAAATAAAATGATCTCGGTCTTTTATAAAAAAGGTTCAAACCTAGCCATTTGACTCACGTATTTATCTTCATGGTTATTCGAAGATATTGCATTATTATTTGATGTTACTTTATTAGCTCTTTTGTCTTTCTTTGTTTCATTGTTTCTCATTTGCATTGGTTGTCCTAACCTAGTTGCTATGTAAAATGTTTTAGGTGAAAATAGGTTTGTAAAAGCATGTTTTAATGATAATCATAAAATGTTATGTATGCATTTTGTTTATTCGCTTAACCTTTTGTAGTTAATACTTTTGTTTTGTGATTTTAAATTACAGGTACGATGATTTACAGGAGCACTTAATTAGCGAGTTGAATATTACATAATACACTATATAATTATTTTATAAATTTTTAATAGCTCCAACTTAGTGTTGGATATTTAGTTGTGGATGAATCGAAGAATCCTTGTGACAAAGGATAAAAGTTTGACATTTAAGTAAAGTTTGACATTTGAGTTTGCTTTTTGAATTTAAATGTAATAACATTTAAATTTTGTTTCATTTTTGAGTTTAACTAATATAATTTTTTTTTGGAGATATAGAAGTATTAATGTTATTTTTGAACTATGTTTATTATAACACCTTCATCTAATTAGGTAGATACTTTCTTAGTTCTTTTTTACTTCCGTAGTTTTCGTTAGTAATATATAGTTATGATCTATATAATGGTTCGTTTTGAAAAATAAACAATTACATTCATTAAATTTTTTTTACATAATTTGATAAACTAACATATTCGTGCATTGCACGGGTCATATACTAGTTAAACGATTAATTATTTAATTGTTAATCATTTAATCCACTTTTTTAAAGAAATATGTGAAACAGCCCAAATCGGCGTAAACAATATTATAACATTGTCTATAAAGCACAGCGGAAGACTTATAAAAGTCTGGGCTGAATCCGACCTGTAGCTCGATAGCCACAGCAAACTAATATCAGAATATTTAAAACTTTTACATTAAATAAGTGAATACTATTTACAAAATATAAAATAATTACAATATAATTTACAAATATCTAATTTAAATTATGTTTTTCAAAAAAAAGTCCTCGCCTCGCACGCATCACATAACACATGTAGACATCTCTCCACATAAGATCCAACCTGAAAATAGATCTATCCCCGTAAGGGATAGACCCCATCAAAGACTGTCAACAATTGAATTGTTGAGTAATCCAACAAACTATTACATTTATATGCAAGTCATTAATAAACATCTCCAATATCTTTTGCTCCCTTAATAACTCCTTATAAAAAAAATTAATTTATCAAACCCAAACTCTTTTAAGAGATCGTTTGATTTCAACATAAATACGGCTAAGAACCTTTTGTTCAAAGCTAATCAAAACACGGCTATAACTTTACAAGTTAATAGCGAAATCAAAATACGGCTATTACTTTACAAGTAAATAGCGAAAGTCAAAATACGGCAAATGAAACATATAAATTCATTTGCGAAACAAACAAAACTTTATATACCAAACGTATTTATTAAAAACTCATATTAAAACAATAATATAATAGCAATTAAAAACGTGGGAATATATGGACCGTCAGGAAGTAGGCTTGATCTAAATCCTGAGAATACGGGTGATCGTCATCACCAAAATACGGTTCATGCAAGAACGAAACGGGACCGGGGGCTCGAGACCGATCCGAATAACCATTACCTATTATCAAGCTATAGGATTTCATAATAATCCGGATATAAATATCTGTTGCCAATTCCCAAAAACGAACATGTTTCAATGTCGAATATTTCCGTATAAAACGAATCAATAAATCACTTGATTTTCTTTAAAATCAATAATCATAACTCATTTTCATAGTACAATATTTAAAAGCTCATATTTATAAAGCTATGAACATACAAAACATAATTTTGATCAAGGATTAAAAGCAAGGTCAAACAAGTTAAATTTCAAAGTTTCGAACACCAAAAATTATAGGATTTTGCTTAAATATAAATAGCAGTAATACACACCTTATAAAACATAACTTGAACTTTGAAATACTTAAATTAAATTTTAAAGATAATAGTGTTTGTAGGATTACCTTTCTATGCCATGAATAGCAGTCGATAATTACAATATCAATCAATTCATCGTCAACCATCAATATGTAAAAGCTTGAGTTACCATCAATGGAGTTTAACCAATTTTACACAAATGTTAAATCCCAAAATTCAACTTAGATTATATCCAATTAACATCTACTACTTAATACCCAATTGATATTTATGTTCTCAAATCTATACTTGAACCAAACACTCTTATTAATCAAATAAGAACTATAACTCAACAATACCTATCAATAAAGAAAGAATAATAACCCTAAATTGTTCTCAAATACCCAATAATTAACCTTAAACATTCAATTGATTTCATAGTTTCTAATTCCACTTATAAAGATTCCAATTTAGTACCATATTAGGACACCTGTTAGTATTTATGTCATAACTTCCTCATACAAACTCGTATAGAGACGATTCAAGTGTCTACGCGACTCTGACTCAGAGATCTACAATTCTTATGAAGGCACTAAAACCCATAAACAATAAGAGCTACCCTGAAAATGGCAAAACAGAAAACTGATAATTGATTTTCGTGACAGCCTGTACCATTTCACTATTTTGAACATAACTCTCTCATACGAACTCGTATAGAGGCGATTTAAGTGTCTATGCGACCAAAACTCAAAGCTCTACAAATCTCATGAAGACACCAGAATCAAGAAACGACTCTAACTATCCCAAAAACAGTCAAACATAACCAGACAGAAACTTGCTCAATAACCAGCACATTTCTTTCAACTATGAACGTGAATCAACAACAATTTAACACATAAAACTATTTTAAAACATTCAATTTATACTTAAATAGATTAGTTTGTGAGTACCTCAATCGCCATTGAAACACAAACGAAGAATTTCAAAAACATATATGAACAACCTCCATCACTTGATGGCTTTCATCTTGAATCTTCATAAACCTCAATTATTTCTTCAATCAAACTTTTAATACTCTTGATAAGCTTCTTATATACTTCACATCTAAAAGCCCCAAATTCAAAGTGAACTCTAACTCTAACAATCTTTAATTACAACACTTAATTACCAATTAAACTATACAAACACTTTTGGGTATGTTAGTTTTGAGAATTATGACTCATGAAAATATTAGATGAGTCATAGGTTTAGGTGGCTAATTATTAGGAGTGATATAACTTCCTAAATATTTTTCATCGTATAATTTACTTTGATCTCAAAATTAATATGACTAATATCCTTAAATTTTGTTCTGGGTTCCAATAAAATAACATAATTAAAATTTAATACCAAATTAACTTAAGCAATCATTATTAATTAAGTCGCTAAAATAGGGGCTGTCTCAATAGGAGATTAAATGATTAATCATTAAAACCTTGCTTTAAACCTCAAGCTAGCCCCAAAAATCCAAAACCTCTTATGCTTTGTTTGGGAATGAGGATTTCTTTCGAAAATATAGTTTTGACTCAAATTTAGTGTTTGATAGATACAAAAATTTCAAATTGGATTTGAGTCAAATCCACAAGTGTTATAAAAATGGTTAAAGATGAGGATTTGAGAATCACCTCTCTAACCTTGTCATTCTCAAATCCTATATTAATGATTTCATAATTGACTTCTACAATTTGAAATGAAATGCTTATTCTCAAACACAATCTTATACTATTTTCTGAACTAAATTGCTACTAAAGCCTTTTTGGCACAAAGTAGCTGTGTGACTTCTGTTAGACAACAATTTGATTAGTTGTATGTAGGGATGGTCACGGGTCCAGGACCCTGTTAGACCCGCCCCATGACCATCTAGTTGTATGTTATATGTATAATTGTATCTAGCAACCGGCGGATGAAGGATGTTAAGAAAGTCTTAAACCACTATTTTTTTAATCAGGCGGTCTTGGGAGAGACCTTCTAGAATAAGACGACCCAATATTCCAGCCCATCGTGCTCTCTCTCTTCTTTTTCATTTTTTGGGCATTTTTTAATTGTACTATTAAAGGTATTAATTTTGACCTTAGAGATATCAATTTCAATTTAATTGTACTCTTTTTTTCATGGGGCTAATCTTTATGCGTGAAGTGTAAATTAAGTTCAATGTTTCATAATTGAGTCAAAATATACATTAACAATTTTTATGCCAAAAATAAAATAAACATTAACAAGTCTGAAGGTCTCATAAGAGAGTTGAGTGTGAGAAATTTTGCAAGTTTTTGATACTAAAATTATAGAAAATGTTTAATAAAATATTTGATACTAAAAACCTAACACAATAGTATTTGATACAAGTGCTGCCCATTTTAAGATCAAGTGCTTTCTTGAGAGACCGTTTTTTGTAAAGACGATTATCAAAAATCCATCCCAAATCTATAATTAGAGTTGTAACAATATATATTTAGAATTGGACTGGGCTTTTGAGAGCCATCTTTACAAAAGACGGTCTCAAGTAAGAATTTGCGTTTTAAAAATTTAGTTTTTTTTTTTTTTTTATCTAAAATAGAAATGCTGCATTTGCTGGTGGGTTTGTCTAGACGAGCTTTGACAATGATTCGAGTCAGATTTTGTTAATTTCTTTAAAATTACTAATTTTTGTAAAATCTACAAAATTACTCACACATTTCCTCTCTCACGAGACATCCTGATTGAAAATTGTCTTGTTAATGTTAATGTTTACTTTTGGAAAAAAAATATTAATATTAATTTTTCACCTGATTATTATAGAAGTAATGTGGAAAGACAAAAATAATTGTCAAAAGAAAATTTTAATGGAGGTGATTTAAGCATATATCAAAGTTTAACCTAATTAGAATGTTTGCTAATTGCCGTTAAAATCCATTGAAATCTTCTTTTGACAATGGTTTTTTTCTTTTCGACATTTCTCCCGTTATAATCAATTCTCAAATATACATTTGTATTTTTTATGCCAAAAATAAAAATAAACATTAACAAGTCTGGAGGTCTCATAAGAGAAGTAAGTGTGAGAAATTTTGCAAATTTTTGATACTGAAATTATAGAAAATGTTTAAGAAAATATTTGATACAAAAAACGTAACACAATATAATAAAAAAAAAAAAAGAGACGAAAAGTGAAGCGTTTTTAAGTGTCCAAAAAGTGGTAAAATCAAGTATGGCAGCCTATTAAAACAAAAAATTTTAAGCTAAAAGTTACTATTTAACCCTTATATGAGGCATGTTTTACGGTGAGATCGTCCCATATAAAAACACTATAAATGGATGAACTTCTCCGCCAGCTTCCTCTTAAAAATTGATTTGCGGAAAGCTTATGATATTGATGGAATGGGACTTTATCAAAGATATGATGATTGCACTTAACTTCCCAAAAAACTTTGTGTGAATTGTCTATACCTGAATATCCACAGCCCAATTTGCTTTATGTTGATTGTTGAATGGCCAACCGTTAGAGCTCTTTAGTTCTAGAAGAGGTATCTGCCAAGGAGACCCATTGTCTCCCCTCGTTTTTGTCGTAGAGATGGAATATCTCTCTTGTATTTTGAAAGCCGCTAGCAAATCAAGTTCAGATATCATCCTAGATGTAAAAAGCTTGGCCTAAAACATCTCATTTTTGCTGATGACCTCATGCTGATATGCAAAGGTGACTCTTCATCTATTCAGATTTTCACTAAGAGCTTTATTCTCTTTGCTCAGGCCTTGTCTCAATGCCAACTACAATACATTAGCTATGTTCCTGGCTGGTATGAACAAAGAACAAAAGCAGACTCTGGTCGACAAATTTCTGCCCCCCCTTGGTACCCTTCCAGTTTAGTATCTTAGTGTGCCTCTCTCATCGTCCAAGCGCATAACTGTTGTTAAATGCGACATCCTTGTAGATAAGATGACTGAGAAAATCAGGATTTGACATGTTAAGTCCTAAAGGAGATCAACTGGTAAATACAATGCTTATGAGTATCTCGAGCTATTGGTGTATGTTCATCCTTCCAAAGAAAGTCCTAAAGAAGTTCAATGTTTTATGTCGTGCACACCTGTGGTATGGCGACGCAAAACATAGCTCTCCTGGCAATGTTGGTTGGGCAAAGGTGTGTATATCGAAGAAATAAGGAGGCCTTTGTATTCGAAACGTCAAAATATGAAATATCGTTGCGGTAGGGAAAATTGCTTGGATCCATGAGATGTATATGAAAGGAGGTTTTTTACATCACCAAGTTCAGATGTATAAGAAATTTAAAACTCTGGCTTGTTCTTCATTAAAACTTAGTTCTACGTACAATTATAACCATATATATATTTATTTATATATAAATAGTCTAACAAACTTCCTATAAAACCCTAACTAATTGACCAAAAAATAGAAAGCAACATTTAGTAATTCAAAAGCTTATTTATTATCTGTTATTCCTACATTTATTACATTATATAAACGTGATCCATTTAATAATGGTACGTACTCATGTTTTTTCTTTCTATATTTCATTAGAATTAGTTGATATTAATTAATAGTGTTTTGGAAACTTTCTACTTTCGAATTTTGCAACTACATTATAGAATTTTTTTTTTTTACAAAAAAAATTAAAAAAAATTGAAAAGAGAGGAAATCACTGTTCCAAGCAGCATTGTGCTTCAGAGTAAAACGCTGCTACAAGGAGCGATTTTGATGGATAGCAGAACCCACTTCTAGGCCAATGGGGTTCAAAAACGATGTCCTTAACAGCGATTTCAACAGAAGCTTATTTTTCAAAATAAATTGAGGGAGCACTTATTTTTCAAAATAGTTTAAAAAATAAGTTTATAAAAAAAGTTCATGATACTTGTTACATTTCACTTTTTTATGCAATCCAATGCACAATTTTGATTATTAATATCTTAAACTACACTTATCGAAAAATTATAAATATTTAATATTATGAAGATATGCGATTAGACGATTCAAATAAGATCCCATTTGACTATATTTTTACGTATACATTAGTCGCAATATGTAAAATAAGCTTGAACGATGAATAGGGCATAAAATCAAAATGTAACGAGTATTTCAGAACGGAGAAAGTATGTTAAAGTTCATGTCAGAGAATTAAAGTAAAACGTCACGGTGTATAGTTTAACTTTAAATTTCCAAAAAGAGGACAATATGTACTTGTCTAATAGTCTTATCTAAATATTATTCAAAAAAAAAAAAAATAGTCTTATCTAAATCAGTTGATCTCCTGAAAGACTGTTTGAAAATGATATTCCCTCCATGTTTTAATGTTTTTCCCATTTAGAATATTTTATTTTGGAGAGAGAAATTTGATTACGATATTTAAGACATAGATGGTAAAATATATCCATGTGAAATCTCGTTTGATTCGACTTAATGTATACTTTTTTATAATGTGTATTTAGAGATATTGAGACACGAAAATTGCTTTGAAAAATTGTGCAAAAAGTAAATGAGAAGAACAAAAAATAACAGAGACAATAATAGACTAACTAAATGAGAGATGATTCTCAAACTGAGCGTCTCTCACAAGAATTTCTGTATTTAAATAAGATTAGTAAGATCCATTATGCTTTTTAGCTAAACACAAATTGATGTTAGAGACGGTCTCCTCAAAAGATGCATCAAATATATGGGCTTAATAGTCCAATTAATGCAAATTAAAGAGAAAATAAAAATATGAACTTGTTGTTTTAAGATTGTCTCTTTGAGAGATAGTCTCTCACTAAGGCCTATTATTTTATGCTTTTTAACTAAAAATCTAAAATATTATCAGTGAAGGGGAGTTAAAGACAAAGTCATGTTAAATATTTATATATAATGTCAGAAAAGGTATTTTATTAAATGTATTTGACGAGTGGGATCGGTTCAAAATTTAAATGGGTCAGGCTGAGTCGAGTCATGTCAAATGTTAAATGTGACGGGGTGGGTCAAACCTATTTTAATCCGATTCAATTTGACCCATTTTTTAAAGGCCGTTAATTAAATAAAATAATTTTTTTTATTATACTATATGATCCGTTGGGTCGATCCACTTATGTATATAATAGTACTCCCTACAACTCACGACTAATGTCCCATTTACTTACAAGCTAGTCTCTTGAGAGACCGTCTCTTTGAAAGACGTATCTCAAGCCCAAACCATTAAAAAATTAACGCTCATATACCGTATTCTTAATGATTACTTACAATAATTTTAAAAAATATATAATGGGCCGGTTCAATTAGAAATTGTCTCAAAGTGACCGTCTATCAAAAGAATCTGTGTTTCACAAATTCTGCTGGTGTTCCACAAATTCTTGTGAGAGACGGTCTTTACGAGAGACCATCTCTAATTGAATTAGCCCATAAAGGAAAATCATATGTAAAAGTAGATATTAAGCTTTAATGAGTTGGGCTTGAAAGACGTCTTTCATAACACATAATGAGACTTTAACTATCAACTTGAATTTTTAGTTGAATTGGCTTCGTTATGTTGACATTGATAGTAATGGGCCCTTAAGACTTTTGCTAATCATACAATTTTAAAGCGGTTTATATATTTTTTTTTTGAGATATAAAACGGTTTGTTTATGACACATTTATCTTTCAGAAACATAAATGGATATAATTGATAAAGTCGAATTATTATTATTATAGCGATAAATCTTACTCTTATACTCCCTCCGAATCATTTTAGATGTCTCATTTTCTTATTTGGCAAAATTATATCAATTGTCCCATTTCATTTTTTTGTCTATCATTTTTTTACCTAATTACCCCACTTTTCCAATTCTTAATGCTCAACTACCACATTTACAATTAATTTAATCAATTAAAGTATCCAACTACCAACTTTTTAAAGGACCCTACACCACCCTTAAAACCGTGAAAATCCAAATGGGACATCTAAAATGATTCGGTGGGAGTATTACTATTCCAACACGTTTTAGGGAAGGCTGGTCAATGTTGAAACAATCTTCATTTACGCCTCGTGTCAATCCCTTTTTTTAATCCAATTTAATTTTTAATCAATTTTGGAATATTGTTTTTTAGCTAAAAAATTTCAAAAAATGAAGTCTAAGAAAATATGTGGTGAATATAAATATTATTAGAATATTAAAATAAAAAAAAATTATTTTTGTTAAAAATTTTTGATATAGATAGAAAAATTATTTATAGTAACAACAAATGAATTAGGTAGGGCTTTGAAAGCCGGTTCTCAAAGAGATGATATCTCAAGAGATTTTTTGGTTTTTTTAAGGTCTGGTCCAATTATTTGAGGCCCAGCAGATCTAAATATACTTTCGGGCCATAAAAAAAATAAACAAATCCGTTTTATATATGTTTGGACTCGACTTAGACTTATATGTACAACCAATAATTTTATTTAAGTACTAAAACCTTCAAAGTGTAAAAAAGTTTAAAAAATAAATAAAGAAAATTACCTAGAATAATCCTAATTTTTACTGATTTTACCTACAATAATCTCCACTTTTGATTAAATATGAATAATTCAACTATATGGGTATCACAAATTCTTGAGAGAAATGGTCTTTACGAGAGACCATCTCTAATTGAATTGGCCCATAAAGGAAAATGTAGAGTAAAAGTAGATATTAAGCTTTAATGAGTTGGGCC
Source organism: Amaranthus palmeri (assembly GCA_019776075.1). NCBI lineage: Eukaryota > Viridiplantae > Streptophyta > Magnoliopsida > Caryophyllales > Amaranthaceae > Amaranthus > Amaranthus palmeri. The sequence continues at coordinate 34,414 of JAAKBH010000297.1, forward strand.
TGAGAGACGTCTTTCATAAAGACGGTCTCTCATGAGACTAGCTGGTTGTGTTTACTTTTTGGACGCTATTGATCTGTTACTCATTGTACTTTCTTATTAATCTATAAGTTGAAGATAATCGAGTGAGACCTTGTTTGATTCATTTCAATGCAAATATTGTGTATATTAACTTTTCACAATTTTTAATTATGCACAATTAGAGATATTACGGATTGAATTTGAGCATTGGATAGAGTTTATAAAGCAAATGAAACATTAGTAGTGAATTGGAGGGGTATCATTTAAAAATATAAAAGAAAGTGGTAAAAATTTTTTTCGCTAATTTTTATAAATATCCGATCCGGCCTTACCCGACCCTTAAAAGAAGTAATACATTACCCAAATCCCTAAACTTAGTGCCTTACTCAAGAATGGCGGGCTTGGCGATTACATTTTATGATTCCACTAACCCTAGTTGAAATTTTCCCAATAAAACCCTAATAGAAGATTAAAATATAAATTAAAATAAAAAGATCAAACAAATGGCCTAGCAAGTTTCACGCAAATCAATCAGAATTCAGATCTATTTTTGTGGTAGAATTAATTACTTTAACTGCAAACCCTACCTACAAGGTTTTTATTATATATAAGAATAAGAATATCAAACATCAAATATCAAACATACTACTTACAACATAACTACCTCCAAAAACCTAATTTAATTTCTAATTAAGATTCAATCTCAAGATCAAATAATAATCAGAATGGCGGCAGCAGTTAATGAAGATGATCTCATTAATTATAAGTATATACCCCAACACTTGATTACTGCAGAAATATTAGTAAGACTCCCCGTAGAATCCCTTCTTCGATTCAAAAGTGTATGTAAAGAGTGGAATTCCATCATTTCCAGTCGTTATTTCGCAGAATTACACCTCAATTTCTCCAAATCAAAACCTTCTTACGACAAACATAATACCCTCTTCGTTTGCGCCAAACAATACTGCGATTTGATTGAGTATAAAACAATTAATAATAAAGATATTCAAAAAGACGATGATATTGGGTATAGATTGTCCGACAACTGGTATCCAATCTCAATCCCAGAATTCCCACTTATAGAAAACCAAATTATTTCTGAGTTTTTTTAGGTCTGAATGCTTGCTGGATTCATGCAATGGTTTGGTATGCTTTTATATCGAAGAAAATTTTTATAGAGCTTTCTTTTATATTTGGAACCCTTATACTAACCATTTTACACACGTATTCTCTCCCAATAATTTTTCATTTTATATTACAGTTGCTGGTTTTTTCTATGTAGAAAATGACTATAAAATTGTTGCTTTTGGGTTTAAATCTTCACCATATACAAAATGGGGTGGTGTCTATTCTTTGAACACTAATTTATGGACTGAAATTCCCCTACAAAATTTACCATTTGATATTGGTTTAACTTTAGATTATTCACACTGCTGGTTAAGAGGGGTAAAAGTTGATGAAATGCTATATTGGAAAATTACATATCGTGGTGAATATCATGATATTATTGGATTTAATATCAAAGATTATACTTTTCGCCAACTACTTCCATCTAGTAGCACTGATCCCGAACCTTATTGGTGTGATATGATTCTAAGCAATATTGGAGGATCACTTTGTTCATGTTGCTTTTTTAGAGATAAATTAAAGATATGGAAGTTTGAGTACAAGGAAAACTCCTCGGAATTATGGACATTGATGTTTAAGTTAAATCTTGAAGGTTTTGAGAAAAATGATTCATATTTTGTTGGATTTACAAAAGACGGCAAGATTATAGCGAAAAATTATGAAAATTTCGAACTTCTTGTTTTTAATACAAATGAAGATCATACAACGGTTGAGCCTATAGCAAGTTATCGATCGTGTTTTAAGGCAATTAAATTTAATGCGAGTCTTGTTTCACCATGTCATTATAAGAAACAAGATACAGAAGAAGAGGTTTATAAAACGTTGTACGGCCCATGAACAATCCAAATACATAAGAGCATTCTAAAGAGGTAATTAATTTTGCTTGTTCAATCATTTTATTCAGTACTCATTAATATTTTTGGATTAAGGTTTTTATATTCGATGTTATTATTATTTCTAATTTTCTATATTCTATACAAAAAATTTCATTTTGAAACAGTTCTACATTGGTTGAATAACACAACTAAATTATTTAAAATAATCATTTTTGTTCTTATATACTCATTTTTAATTTGGGCTCGTAGTAACCTTAATATGTCTCGTAAAAGAATAGAAAAGTTTCTTTTCAATATTTTGTTGGTAATATTATTATCTTTTTTATTTTGTTCTTTATGTAGGAAAAAGACTAATTCTAAGTAGTATGTTTAGTTTGTTTATAGTATTTTTAGGTTTAATTATAACAACTTTTTTCTATAGGAAAGGAAAGTTAGTTGGCCTTTTTTTCTAGTATAAATAAGTTTTTTTAGTGAACAATAAATCAGTTAAAGTTAGAATCATTTACTTATAATTTATCTTTTTAATCTTAATATTAAAGTTGAGAATTTTCAGTCAACCAGAAATAAAATGATCTCGGTCTTTTATAAAAAAGGTTCAAACCTAAGTACCTAACCATTCGACTCACGTATTTATCTTCATGGTTATTCGAAGATCTTGCATTATTATTTGATGTTTCTTTATTAGCTCTTTTGTCTTTTCTTGTTTCATTGTTTCTCATTTGCATTGGTTGTCCTAACCTAGCTGCTATGTAAAATGTTTTACGTGAAAATAGGTTTGTAAAAGCATGTTTTAATGATAATAGTAAAATGTTATGTATGCATTTTGTTTATTCGCTTAACCTTTTGTAGTTAATACTTTTGTTTTGTGATTTTAAATTACAGGTACGATGATTTACAGGAGCACTTAATTAGCGAGTTGAATATTACATAATACACTATATAATTATTTTATAAATTTTTAATAGCTCCAACTTAGTGTTGGATATTTAGTTGTGGATGAATCGAAGAATCTTTGTGACAAAGAATAAAAGTTTGACATTTAAGTAAAGTTTGACATTTGAGTTTGCTTTTTGTATTTAAATGTAATAACATTTAAATTTATTTCATTTTTGAGTTTAACTAATATAATTTTTTTTTGGGAGATATAGGAGTATTAATGTTATTTTTGAACTATGTTTATTATAACACCTTCATCTAATTAGGTAAATACTTTCTTAGTTCTTTTTTACTTCCGTTGTTTTCGTTAGTAATATATAGTTATGATCTATATAATGGTTCGTTTTGAAAAATAAACAATTACATTCATTAAATTTTTTTTACATAATTTGATAAACTAACATATTCGTGCATTGCACGGGTCATATACTAGTTAAACGATTAATTATTTAATTGTTAATCATTTAATCCACTTTTTTAAAGAAATAGGAGATTAAATGATTAATCATTAAAACCTTGCTTTAAACCTCAATTGCCACTAAAGCCTTTTTGGCACAAAGTAGCTGTGTGACTTTTGTTAGACAACAATTTGATTAGTTGTATGTAGGGATGGTCACGGGTCTAGGACCCTGTTAGACCCGCTCATGACCATCCCTAGTTGTATGTATAATCGTATCTAGCAACCGGCGGATGAAGGATGTTAAGAAAGTCTTAAACCACTATTTTTTTATTCAGGCGGTCTTGGGAGAGACCTTCTAGAATAAGACGGCCCAATATTCCAGCCCATCGTGCTCTCTCTCTTCTTTTTCATTTTTTGGGCATTTTTTGATTGTACTATTAAAGTTATTAATTTTGACCTTAAAGATATCAATTTCAATTTAATTGTACTCTTCTTTTTCATGGGGCTTATCTTTATGCGTGAAGTGTAAATTAAAAGTTCAATGTTTCATTGTATCGTAACAAGGAATATCAACCATCAGAATCAGCTTTGCTGACTAATACCTTTGCACGATTTGCTAGCTGATCTAAAAAGTTCGTTTTTCGATTAGCAAGGGCAAAGTCGCTCATGTTTTTTAAGGTCTAAAAAGTTAGTTTTCAAGTATACAGTTGATAATAAATCTAAATGTAATTTATATTTTTTTTTCTTAATAATTCGAGTTATTAGTGTGTTTTAAAATTGTTAAAATATCAAAAATTATTCACAAGAGGAATATTATATATTAATTATTACATATCAAGTTTAATTTTTAGGGGTCTATTTTATTTTTTGCTGCGAGGTCGAAAATAAGCTAGACGGCCTTGGTTCTTTTAATTTTACTTTTGTCTATTAGAGTTTGTATGCTTCTGAGTACAAAGTTTGATTCCTATTTTGAATATATTTCATTCAAAATAGTTTATTTACTAATGTAAAATCTTGTGCAATATTTCTATAATTCAACTACTTAATTTTTACATAATTATAAAAATGAATATTAAAAGAAGGGGAAATTCCACATGATAGCATTGAGTTTTGATGAAATGCCAATGGTAGCACTTTTTTAAGAAAATTTCACATGGTAGCATCCAGTTTATGCACAAACTAATGGCCGTAGCATTTTCCGTTAAGTTCTTGTTAAATTCAGTTAAATTCATCTTTTTGCAAGTTTTTTTTCCACATGGTAGTATCCAATTTTTGTTTAATTCCCCATTATTATAACATTTAATCTACCAATTTAACGTTTGATTTATTAACGATCATAAATATTGTAATAATTTTGTTTTCATTCAAAAATGACACGATTTATTTAGCGACATTAATTTTACTCGTATAAAAATGACACGATCTATTGTCATTTTAGCGACATTAATATCACTCGTTTAAAAAATATACGATCTATTGTCATTTTTGCGACATTAATATCACTCGTTCAAAAACGACACAATCTATTGTCAATATAAAGTTCAAAAGTAAGTATAGCCAATCACAAATAAATAATTCAACAGTGTAATTCTACCCAATCAAAAGATGCTTTCAAACACTAATACATATTTACCTAAGTAGCATTATAAAGTTCCAAAATGTGCATCTCAAGCACTAGTACATGTGTTCAAAGTTCAAAACAACTATTATCAAATTTAAAGTTGTGTTTCCAGCATTTAGACATATTTACATAACAATGCTTTTGAAGATGACGGCCTAGAACAGAACAGACCCTGATTTTGATCTGTACAACCCCCAAAAAACAGAACAGTGAGAAGGAAAGATGACAACGATATCGGAGTTTACGAAGCTGGAGATTCCGAGGGTGAAGGCGTTACAGAAGCCTTGCAAATCGGGCACCAATTCTTGAGCCTCAACCATTGATTTATACACTCAATGTGGTACTTGTGTTCACAACCAAGTCTCCCCACTTCTTGCCCATCTTCATATTCTTCTCTGCATCGCGCACATTGTTGAAACATATGGTTAGTACTCAGTATAGGCAAAAGACTTAGAGGGGTTCAAAACAAACTCGATGATCCGACTTTAAAATGATTTACAATTATGTAAAACCATACGGACGCAAAACCCAATTTCAAACCGACCCAAACCACTTAACTCAATCAATCTGATGACCCGAATTTCAAATTTGATTTATTCTCATATATGTTAATATTGTTTGACTCCAATATTGTTTGGCTCCACTAAAAATGGAAAAAAAAAAAAAAAAAAACCAAAACCACTAAACCACAATACTCATATTGTAGTTTCCTGGCACATAATTCACTCATAATGGAGAAAGGAATTAACTAATATGATTAAGGAAAGCATCATTTATTTTGGTACTCCATCTAAAGTTTGGAGCTACTTGTTTCTCTACTGTTCATAATGTAAAGTTAAATACTTATACTCGCCTAGTCGCCTTAATTCAAGTAATAGATTCCAAAATCCAACCATTTACAAGTTTCCCAATGTTCTACTTCTCAGTCCTTAGTTTATAGAAGTACAAGTATTTAGACACAATAATCATAAAGCCTAATTTGCGAATAGCATAACTACACACCAAAAATTGTTATCAGCCCACCTCTAATCCAAAGCATAAACCCTAAATTTTCGAACAAAAAGGTACAGAAAAAATCGAACATAAAACCCTAAATTTTGAACTGCATAAACCCTAATTTTTGAACAGAGAATCGAACATAAAACCCTAAATTTTGAACTGCATAAACCCTAATTTTTGAACAGAGAATCGAACATCAAACCCTAAATTTCGCAATTGTTCAAAAGAAACAAGAATTTTTGCCATACCTGTGCAATTTCTTCAAAGGAGAAGATCGCAAGAAGGGGTTTCAAAGCTACTGAGAAAGGAGTGAAAGATTGAAGGAGAAGATCCAGGAAGGGGTGAGTGTTTGAAAGGTACTTAGAAAGGAGTGAAAATGCAAAATGGTGTTCTGTTCTTTTCTTTGAGCCTCTAATTGAAACCTGCTGTGGATTAGTTAACGGTGAGATAACTTTTTTTTGGTTTAGAGCTACAAAAAATCTAAAAACTAAGGTTGGATGTTACCATGTAGGATTTTCTTTAAAGAGTGCTATCAGTGGCATTTCATGAAAACACAATGTTACCATGTGGAATTTTCCTAAAAGAAAAGATATTAACATTATTAAGGTAAATTGAAGACTCAATTTTTACTCTAACAAGAATTATAATTCCACTAACCCTAGTAGAAATTTTCCAAAAAAAACCCTAATAGAAGACTAAAATTAAAATAAAAATTATTCAGGAACAGAGCAATCGTCAAAGAAGTGTAAAGTTGAATTTGTCATCACAAGTGGCCCATAAATTATTAGCTAAATTACACTAGTTTTCATTCCTATTACCACCGCTTATATTATTAGCCTAATACAACCTCTCTCAATGGTAGTGGATTGAAATGTATTTTATATTAAAGAAAATGAAGTGAATGGAATTCAACAAGCATGGCCATCAACGTAGCCAAGAGATTTTTTAACTAAATTACACTAGTTTTCATTCCTATTACCACCGCTTATTACCACTTACTAAACGAACCGTTAGCAGTATATAATAAATTACGGCATGTTAAGTGACTATTTCATATTAAGACCAATAGCTCAAGCATAAATTATAGTTTTGTTTCTATACGTCATCACTAATATATTGATTAATTTAAAGTAATCCTCTCATATCTCTTATATTAATTCAGTGTCTTTTTATTTTTATATCCTTAATTTACTTAATTAAATATAAAAATATTTAATTTAATAAAGAGGATGCATTTTCATAATTTGTATTAGTTGTTTGCCTCATATCTCCTACCATGATAATTTGTGATAACAATTTTCGTTTTTTAATGTGAATATTAATGTTAATTTTGACTTGATTATTACAGGTGAAATGTCGTCGAAAAAAATCAAACCATTGTCTAGAGTGATTTCTACGGAGGGGATCTCAATATATATAAACATATAACCAAATTTGATGTTTTACTAACTGTAGCTAATGTCGCTTTGAAAAAATATGAGAGTGAAAAATACATGTGTTCACTCTCGGTCGCTCTACAACGAAATATAAAGCAACTGCATGGTGATATTCCAAAATTAGTTATTAGAAAAACAATAACCAAATCCGACATAAATTACGGTCAAGCTCGTCTTGCCATGCCGATACCCAAATGTTGCATTTCCAATTTAGATGAAAATTGGGTATTAAAAAAGATAATAAGGATGATAAGAAAAAAGATAATAAGAATAAGAAAAAAGATAACAAAGATGTACCAAATGAGAATCTTGAAATAAAAACCTTAAATTTTGCAATTTATAAAGATTCGTAAGTGATAAATGGAGGTTGGAATATAGTTACGAAAAGCTGCGATCTTGAGGAAGGCAACAACATAGAAGTTTGGTGTTTTGAAATTGTATCAAATAATTTGAAGTAAAGAAGCTTCTACAACTACAAGTGCTCCTCCCACTTGTTATAGCTTTACAATTGTTAAAACATAAAACATAAATTGGCTGATGGTTTAGGGAAGGATTGATTGAATCATTCAAGAGTGGACTCGTAATGCATGGATGTATTTTTTTCTTGTTTCAATCTCAGTTTTGTAATTTCTTTAGTTCTTTTGTAGTATTTGATCCACATTATACTTTTTTATTGTTAATTATTTCCATTTTTGGCAAGTATAAATTGATTAATCTTTTGGTTAATTTTTTATGTCATTTTATTCAAGTACATATTTGATGTATTTGATTTTTGTTCAAGTATTTGAGTTTTGTGATTGTATATATTGGTTAAGGCTAGCAAAAGTTGACCCAACCTACTAACCAGACCTGAACGTAACCAGAAATAAGTGGGTTTGGGTTGTGACTTTTGACCCAATTAATTAAATGGGTCGACCCGACCTGATCTGCTTATTAAATGGGTTAGTTTCAGGTTATATCAATAAGTATAATCTAAACTTTATTCATTCAATATTTTCTTAGTCGATCATAAAGTAGAGTTATATACATCAGTTTTAAAAAGTTGTTAAATATTATTCCTAGTGTAGACAAACAGTCTAACATTAAACATTTGAATCAGAGTCATGTACACATTATATTTCTTACTACATATAACAAGTCACATTATTATTAACATTTAGGTCACAATTTAAGCCTAATCAAGTTTGTATATATTTATATATTTCTTAATTAATATCGCTATATAAAACTGATATCTTTAAAGTCAAAATTGATACTTTTAAAGTTCAAATTGAAAAATGCACATAAAATGAAAAAAACCAAAAAATGAAAATCTAAGGGGTAAAGCGCGCGCTGCAGTACACACATCTAAGAATTGGCCGACCCAGATCTCGTCTTAGAATAGGCAATCTCGTCCAAATTTTTGTGTTTAATTAAATGGTAAGAATGGGATGGACTTAAGATTTAGGTCACAATTTAAACCTAAGCAAGTTTAATTTTATATATATTTAAATATTCCTTAATTAATAGTATCACTATATATCTTTTTCATCTTTCATTTATGATGGCTATAAAGATGAAAAGGATGGATGATCAAAAAAAGAAAAGAAAAAAAGGATTTGTGTTCAAATAGAGATGGTCTTTCATAAAGACCGTCTCTCACAAGAATTTGTGTTTAAAGTAATCACTTATAACGTTGAAGTGATCACTTACAAATTACAATATTAAAATAATCACTTTTTATAGATTTGAAGTGATTACTTAAGACCTTAAAATGATCACTTACGATTTTAATGTAATCAATTAAAAAAAATGGGCTAATTAAATGGGTCCTTTAATGATAATAGAAGAGATTGAATAATGAGTTAATAAGACTCATAAAATTAAATCTAAGATGAACATATGAATATCATATAAAATCATATAAAATCTTATAACGCCAATATTTTTTATTTAAATTCAGATTTAATTATTTTACTTTATTTTTTTGTATTTAGATTTAATTATTTTAACAATTATATATGCCAACATTTTTTAATCGCTTTTGATAAAAAAAAAACATTCTTTTATCTCGAATTAAGTATATTCAAAAAAAAAAAAAAAAGAAAAAGTCCTTGCCAATAAAATAGGTGAAGGGAGAGAAAAAAGTGGAAGAGGAAATTTTTTAGTAAAGATAGGTTAAATCTACTAAAATTTTGGAATTTAAAATAAAAAAAAAAATCCACTAGGTCCATACGCCGCGTATATAAATCGTAGACTCTAATATTAAACAACAATTGCAAAATCATTTCCACTTCTTTTTATTTTTTTTCTCTCAAAAGAAAATAAAATCACACTCATTTTAGTGTAACCATGAAAACTCAAAGTCTAAATTCATCCTTCTTTAATTACGATGGTACTCCCAATCCCAAATCTCCATTGATATCATCCTCCAAACGGTCTCTTCCTCTTAATTACGATGGTAATATTCTAATCTCTCTTATATTGATTTGTATTTCTATTTTTCCTTTGTGTAATAGAGTTGTATAAAATCTTCTATTCATGTAATAACTAATCAGCTACGTTTGTCTCATTTCAAATTCAATTCGTACTATATTCTTCTCCAAATATAATGATCTAATCTCTTATGATAAATTTCTAACTAAATTATATTATTTGTTGCTATAAAATATAACGAAAATGGTATTTAAGTTTTAGTAGTATGATTAAGATATTAACATCCTCCTAAATATTTGGAATGAACATTGTTGTGTTTATTAAACGTTAACAGATATCCCTAAAAAATAGCGTAAGCATAATACTTTTTCTTTTTTTTTAAAAAAATATATTTTAGAATTTGTTGCTATAGTTGTGCGTGTTGTATATTAGTCAAAGGCGGTTACTCATAAACGAACTTTCTCTTACAATAGTAATCTTCTCATCTGTCTTATATCAATTCAATATCTTTTTATTTTTATATCCTTAATTTACATAATTAATTGTATTGAATAGAAAAAATGAACTATTTAATAAAGAGGATATATTTTCATTATTTGTATTAGTTGTTTGCCTCATGTCTCCTACAATGATAATTTGTAACTAACAACGTTCATTTTTTTAATTTGAATATTAATATTAATTTTGACTTGATTATTACAGGAGAAATGTCGTCGAAAAGAATCAAACCATTGACAAAAGACGATTTTAACGGAGGGGATCTCAGTATATATAAACATCTAACCAAATTTGATGTTTTACTAACTGTAGCTAATATCGCTTCGAAAAAATATGAGAGTGAAGAATACATGTGTTCACTCTCAGTCGCTCTACAACGAAAGATAGAGCAACTGCATGGTGATATTCCAAAATTAGTTATTAGAAAAACAATAACTAAATCCGACATGAATCACGGTCAAGCTCGTCTTGCCATGCCAATCACCAAATGTTGCATTCCCAATTTAGATGAAAAATTGGGTATTAAAAAAGATAATAAGGATGATAAGAAAAAAGATAATAAGAATAAGAAAAAAGATAATAAGAATAAGGTTCCCATCATGGTGATTCTACCAAATGAGAATCTTGAAATAAAAACCTTAAATTTTGCAATTTATAAAGATTCGTATGTGATAAATGGAGGTTGGAATATAGTTACGAAAAGCTGCGATCTTGAGGAGGGCAACAACATAGAAGTTTGGTGTTTTAAAATTGTATCAAATAATTCAAGTGAAGAAGCTTCTACAACTACAAGTGCTCCTCCCACTCTTTATGGCTTTGCAATTGTTAAAACATAAAACATAAATTGGGTGTTGGTTCCGGAAAGGATTGATTGAATCATTCAAGAGTGGACTCGTAATGCATGGATGTATTTTTTTTTTGTTTCAATCTCAGTTTTGTAATTTCTTTAGTTCTTTTGTACTATTTGATCCACAATTATTTTCATTTTTGGCAAGTTGTATAAATTGATTAATCTTTTGGTTAATTTTTTATGTCATTTTATTCAAGTACATATTTGATGTATTTGATTTTTGTTCAAGTATTTGAGTTTTGTGATTGTATATATTGGTTAAGGCTAGCAAAAGTTGACCCGACCTGAACCTAACCAGAAATAAGTGGGTTTGGCTTGTGACTTTTGACCCAATTAATTAAATCAGGTCGATCCGACCTGATCTGCTTATTAAATGGGTTAGATTCAAGTCAAAATGACAAATTAAACCTGAAAAAAAACCTGTATAACACATTTAATTAAATGTGTTAATTTCAGGTTATATCAATAAGTATAAGCTAAACTTTACTCATTCAATATTTTCTTAGTCGATCATAGAGTTGAGTTATATACATTAGTTTTAAAAAGTTGTTAAATATTATTCCTAGTGTAGACAAACAGTCTAACATTAAGCATTTGAATCAGAGTCATGTACACATTATATTTCTTACTACATGTAACAAGTCACATTATTATTAACATTTAGGTCACAATTTAAGCCTAATCAAGTTTGTATATATTTATATATTTCTTAATTAATATCACTATATAAAATTGATATCTTTAAAGTCAAAATTGATACTTTTAAAGTTCAAATTGAAAAATGCCCATAAAATGAAAAAAAAAACCAAAAAACGAAAATCTAAGGGGTAAATCGCGCGCTGCAGTACACGCTTCTAACAATGGGTCGGCCCAGATCTCGTCTTAAAATAGGCGATCTCGTCCAAATTTTTGTGTTTGATTAAAAGCTAAGAATGGGTTGGGCTTAAGATTTAGGTCACAATTTAAACCTAAGCAAGTTTAATTTTATATATATTGAAATATTCCTTAATTAATACTATCACTATATAGCTTTTTCAGAGGGTTTAGTGATTCATCTTTCATTTATGACGGCTAAAAAGATGAAAAGGATAGATGATCAAAAAAAGAAAAGAAAAAGAGGAAAAGGATGGTAGGTATATATACTGATTCTTCCAATTATCCAATTATACCAAATGATAGAAGTATTATATTCTATGAAATTCTTCCCCAACTTCCTGTGAATTCACTTTGTCGATTTAAATCTGTTTCAACACAATGGAATTCAATCATTTCTTCCGATTCTACTTTAATCCAAAAGCATCTCCATAATCAACTTTCCGATAAAATCATCACAAAAGCTATCATCCAATAGAAGCATCCGAACAATTCATTTTCGTTTCAAAAAATCGAATTCTTTCATGGACAGAGCAAATTCATTCTCGAGGGTGATCAACTAATGCATCAAATCATGACAATCTCAAACGCGTTGTACCATGGTTACGAATCGATAGGGAATGACTATATTATTGGTTCGTGTAATGGTTTGATTTGCATTTGTTTACGCAACACTTTTGCCTCTACTCTGTTTTTGTTGTGGAACCCTAATATTCAACAAAGTCGACTAATCGAAGTTCCGCGTAATGCAGGAATCAAATTCTTACGATCTGGCTTCGCTTATCATTCTACTCCTACTTCATGTGACTATAAGATTGTTTTGATTTGTGATTCACAGGTATTGGAATATGATGTTTATGTTTGCAGCTCAAGATCAAGGTCAGCAACTGTTTGGATAAGGACCAAGGCTAGCTGAGTATGCTTTATGGATTGATCAAACAAGGACAACTGTTGGACCAAGGGCATGTGCTGTTAGTTGAATAGATATGTGTAGCCTTATATTTAGCACGTGTCTTTAGGATTATGTTAGTTTAGGATTAATAGTTTGTTATAACAAACTCCCTTTTGTCCGTTTCTGTTTCTTGATTTCTTGTAAGTTATATATACTCAAAGGCTGCCTTGTATCAGTAATTGTGCATTAATAAAATTTTCTTTTGATTCTTCCCTTCTTTGCTCTTCTTTGGTTCAAGTTTTATCAACAGGTAAAAACTAATCGTCTCCCGATGATTTACTTATTTTCGTTGAGTAAAAACAATTGGAGAAAAGTCGAAAATCCAATATTAGGTATTGATCGTATTGAATCTGATTGTACTGAGCCGGTCTTGGTGGATGATAAATTGCACTGGTTGGTGAAATTAGATAAATGGGAATGGAAAATCTTAGGGTTTGATTTGGTGGAAGAAACATTTTCAATACAACTTACTACTACAATTCCTGGTACGAGGACTTACAAATTTCTTTGTAAAATTGATGGATGATTATGTTTATGTTATTGTTGGGAGCCTGATCGATTCGATTATCGTGATAGGGATTTGTTTTTGAAATGATGATGTTAAAGGAAAATGGAAAATTGATTTTTGGTACTCTTAATCGAAGTCAATTTAGGGTTAAAGAATTCCATCATAGCAATTTCATGATTTTAGGGGATGATAAGTTTATGCATATGATCAAGCTTGATGATCGTAGTGATAAATATGATGATCGTCCTCGAATCAATATTGTAATTGCAACCAAATTCGTTGATAGTCTCGTACCTCCCAATTATTTGGCCCAACAAAACGAGCAAAATGATCTAACAGGGCAAGCTGAATTCTATTCATATATATCTCAAAATTAAGATTCATCGAAACTTTTTGTTTTTTTTTATTTCCAAAAAAAAATTATGCTTTATTTTAAATATCAATTATGTTACTCATTGTTTTAGATATTTAAATTCATCATTATCATCCAATCCAATGTATCCCATTCATAAAAAATTATAGGCAGGATTTAAAGAGGGAAGGACGGAGGCAACTCATACCCATAAGAAGAGCACGACCAAAAAGAGTCCCACGATTCGAGAAATATAAAGAGAGGTTATTTTAGATATTTAAATTGCGTAGATTTGATTTTAAATGAGTGTTTTGATTCTATTGTATAGTTATCCATTGTATAATTGTTGGATTTTTGTGCGTTTGTTTGGAGTTCTGCTTTCTTTATGCACATGAAGAGTGGGTTGGGAGAAACCCTTCATAGAAGGTGTGCTCTTTTTTCATGGTGATGCAAAGTAGGTTTGTAGTTCTTGATTTTCTAGTACTCTTTTGTACTGTTTAATTTGTTCTGGATTAATGGATGTTTTTTCATTTTCTAAAAAAAAAAATTTAGATGAGTGTTTATGGAATTATGGTATCGCGATATCAAATATATTGTGGAATCTTTTCTTATTCTTCTCCTGATGAATTGTTATATGGGTGAATTCCTTTCGAGAGCATCAATATTGCATTTGTTCAAGCATGTATTTTTTCCAAAATAACTGTAGGTCGATATTCTCTATACTCTTGTCTTAGCCCTTCGCTTTTTTAACAAAAAAGACGAACATAACCAAGTACCGCCATTCTCTATGATCAAATCTCGCCTAGCTCGTCAAATTCCCTCAACTTACCTTTATAAAATACACAAAAACTTGAACGAGATCATCACAAGTTAAGACGAAGTGTGGGTCAGTCCTTTTCACGCGCGTGTAAGACCTGCCGTATAAATAAAATTTTTTTTTTAAAAAAATAAGCAAAGGAAAGATAATTAGATGAATAGAGTGAATGAATTATTTACAACCTTCAATAAACTAATAAAAAGAGAAAAACAAAGGAATTTGAAACGCCGAATAAGGAAAGGCGGCAAAGGATAATTTTAAGACTTAAAAGGCCAATTTTAATACTTGAAAAACCAATTTTAAGACTTACAAAACCAAATCCAGAACATAAAATTCTCATATCAACTTTAAAATAGGATTTTTCAAACATTAAAGTTGATATTTAAAACTTTGAAATTTACCTTTTAAGCCTTAGAATTGGATTTTTAAGTCTTGAAATTGTCCTTTTAAATCTTAAAATTAGTTAGTCAAAATATTTTTAAAAAGTTATTAGACTTAGGTCAGTTGCACGACTAAGGCCGTCTCACATAATACTTACCCTAACATTAATTTCAGAAAATAGAATTATGTAATTTTTTAGCAACATCAAGCAAATAACTTTAGATGCAAGTATAGTACCCGTCCTTAAGAGAGTAAGAAGGTGTTCTCTTCAACTTATTTTTTTTTGACTTATTACTTATTCTTATTGGAATCAGATCAGATCAGACCAGATCAGACCAGATCAGATCAGATCAGATCTATTCAGATCAGATCAGAAAGTTTCAGATCAGACCAGACCAGACCAGATCAGATCAGACCAGATCAGACCAGATCAGATCAGATCAGATCAGACCAGACCAGACCAGATCAGATCATATCAAACCATTCCATTATTATTATTATTGTTATTATTAATATTATTATTATTATTATTATAATTATTATTATTATTATTATTATTATTATTATTATTATTATTATTAATATTTTTAATAATATTAATATTATTATTATAATATTATTATTATTATATTATTATTATTATTATTGTTATTATTATTACTATAATTATTATTGTTATTATTATGAATATTATTATTATTATTATTATTATTATAATTATTATTATTATAATTATTATTATTACTTATTACTTATTATTATTACTAATATTTATTAATTAATTACTTAATTAATAAAATAATTAATAAGCAATATATAAATAATAATTTTAATAATATAATAATGTAATAATATTATTATATTTATTTTTTAATTTAAAAATATTTTTTAATTAATTAATTAATTAGATAATAATAATATAAATGACTATTTAATAATTATAATAATGTTAATGACATTATTATTAATTTATTTTTTAATTAATTAATTAAATAATATTAGTATTTATTAATTAAATTCTTAATTAGATACTAATAGTAATAATAATAATAATAATAATAATAATAATAATAATAATAATAATATAAATAATAATAATACTAATAATAATAATAATAATATATAATAATCATATAAAAGTAATAATAATAACACTAATTGAAAATAATTAAAAACTAAAAATAATGAAAATAATAATAATAATAATAATAATAATACTAATATATAATAATAATAATAATTCCTAATCATAATAATAGTAATCATAATAATAATAACTTTATGAAATCAAATCAGATCAGACCAGATCAGATCAGACCAGATAAGACCAGACCAGATCAGACCAGATCAGATCAGACCAGATCAGACCAGACCAGATCAGATCAGACCAGATCAGAAAGATTCAGATCAGATCAGACTGAATCAGACCAAATCAGATCAGACCAGATCAGATCAGATCAGACCTTAGTAAATTCAGACCTTATTCAATCAGATCAGACGAAGAGAACAGACCCTTAACTTGTTCGATGAAATAAGAGTCAGAGTATAACTCAAGACGCGAAACTAAAACATTTAATTAAATGGATTATACAAGTTTTTTCAGGTTTAAAATTTTAACCTGAACCTAACCTATCTAATAAACAGATCAGTTTGCATCAACCCATTTAATTAATTGGGTCAAAAGTCTCAATCCAAACCCACTTATTTCGATTTAGGTTCAGATCGGGTTAGTAGGTCGAGTCAACTTTTAATAATGACGTGTTTTAAAAAAAAGGTAGAGTAGAGCTGCTTGTCTGCCCCACTTGATAAAATTTCAAAATTCGAGAGAGCGGCAAACTTTCAAAAACTCAAGTTTCTCGCAACGGCTTCAACTTACAGTCACACACATATCTTTCAAACCCCCAAATTACAGATTTTTTTGAAACCCTAGCCGATCATACCTTCAAATTCAACCACATAACAATTCCAAATTCGACTCAAAGCGTCTCGATTTTAGTCAATTCATCAGCTTCTGTTAAAGATCGTCGGAAATGGGCGTCGAAAACTACCACGTGATTGAGCTTGTTGGTGAGGGTTCTTTCGGTAAAGTATACAAAGGAAGAAGAAAATACACTGGTCAGGTATATGTTTATACATATAGATTTTTTCTAATCGAGTTTTTTAGTTTCTTTGAGTCATATTTTCAAATTTTATTGGGGAATTAATGATTTAGGGTTGTAATTTTGTAGACTGTTGCGATGAAGTTTATAATGAAGCATGGAAAGAGTGAGAAAGATCTTCACAATCTTAGGCAGGAAATTGAGGTGATTCTTTGGTTTTTTGATGGATTAGTTTAAATTCAGTGGAATTTTAGATGCTGTTCCTCACTTAAATAAAGTTTTTCAAATTATAATATATTGTCTGTGAAATGAATGAATTTTTGTAATGTCAAATGAAGTACTCGTAAATCACGATAAATTTTGTCCAAAATAATGATATTAAGTTTGTGCAATTGATAGAAAATGATTCTAGGTTATGGTTGCTGTTTGCATCATTTTATGTGAGCAAATGGCATTTACTCTCACATTTTCTCTTGAGCTCCGAGGTATGTGAAAAATTTAGAAGGAGAATGGAGCGAACTCAATTGGATAGAGGGTTAATTAAGGATATGATCTCTCCAAATGATTTAAAACTCTATGAAGTTCACTTATGTCCAATTTCAAAAGCATTGCCCATCACTTAGATTACACTCTCATATGTTTAATTCACTACTCTTATAAACTGACCATATTCAACTAGGTGCAACAAACTTGAATTTTTCATGTATTAGTCTAGTACACAAATATTGGATTATTACTCTTATAAATGTTCTTATTATTCACGATGAAGGTAATTTACACTTCATATTGGTAAGTGGTGCATGATTTCAAATGTTTTCTTTGTGATTGTTCATTCGGTTTCATAAACACATATAGGGCATTTGATAAAAGTTGATTATTTAGTTTGATATTAGCGGCAAGAATTCTTCTTTTCTTGCCGGCTAAAGTTTTGTCGGTCAAATGTTTGATGTGGTAGGTACTTTCTATTTGTGGTCTATATTTTGCATGTGGTTGTGGTTTTTGTTATTTCTTATCAAGACTGCACTTTTGTTCCGCTATAATCAACACCCTATTCATTGTTCTTGGAGAGTTGGGTCCAGATTCCAGACCTCATGTTGCTCATTTTTCTAAATTGTTTTCTGTTTGACAAACTGTTGCTTATGGATTTGTTTTCCATGTACTTATCTTTTAGTGCTTTTGGTATCAATTATTAGTTCTAAATAGTAAATACAATTATATCTGTCTCCTGCTTACATGTTAGTTTTATAAAAGTGGCTCCCTTTTTCTATAATATGCAATATTAATCTTCACCTGACTTGTTTCATGTAATTTCAGATACTCAGGAAATTGAAACATGAGAATATAATAGAAATGTTGGACTCCTTTGAGACTGCACAAGAATTTTGCGTAGTCACAGAATTCGCTCAGGTTTATTTTATCCCCTTCTTTGTAAGTTTCAATGGACATTTTAGGAACATGTCTTTGACACATATCGATATAATTAATGCTACACACCTGACAATATATAAGGACCTTGATACATGCAAAGAATGATAGTGGTTCTATCATGCATGGCAAGTATGCCTAAGGCATCTATTTCATGAATTTCTCTAATGTCATCAACAAAATTGTTGTTTAGGGTGAACTTTTTGAGGTTCTTGAGGATGATAAGTGTCTACCTGAAGAGCAAGTCAAAGCAATTGCAAAGCAGTTGGTATTGTTTCATCATTTGTAACGTTTAAATGAATTTATGTTATCATATTCGTAATAGTTCTTAAGCATATACTATACCTTTCATACTATTATTTATTGTTAGTTGACTTTCTAGAAGTGAATAAACTAATATTGAATGTTTTACTCTTCAAAATTCCAGGTTAGAGCACTATACTACTTACATTCAAACCGTATTATTCATCGGGACATGAAACCGCAAAACATCCTTATTGGTTCAGGCTCGGTTGTTAAGGTTTAGTTTTCGGAAACTATGCTTTGTTTACCTTTCTACTTTATGGGCTATTGAATATCTGTAATCTATTTTTATTCTCTTTTCATTAAAAAGTTTTACTTTGAGGGATTGTTTATTTATGACTATGACTGTAACTAAGTAAGACTATGCTTATCTTAGATGGAGCAAAAGATTTCATATTCTTTGTCATTTAGATTTTGAAAGACTAATGGGGTGTTTGATTTGGGCTATTCAAGTAAGATCAAAGGTAATCATGTTGACATTCCCCCTTCACTGGTGTTTTATTCACTCTTTTTTTAATTCCCTTTTCTCCACAATACCTGAACGGAAACACCAAATCCCCTTTTCTTGATTTTACACGCTATTCAAGGGACTTAATTTTCTCTAATATCATTGGTGTTGGATCAATAGTCCTCCGCCCCACCACCACCACAACAAACACTTATCTCATTTCGTAACTACCATCCTCACCCTTCAATCAACAGTTCATAGTACTTACTATTTACCATCACAATTGACAACATCACATAATTGCACTTATCTTCAGTCTCTATATTTCACTTCTACCCAAAAAAGCCACTTCACCTTCTAATCTACAATTTAGAAAAGTCAGCATCACCATCAAATTCTTTTGACGTTAACATTGGTGGATACGAATGTACTATCAATTCTTGTCTTGATTGTCAACTTATATTCATTAGTTCTTGTTTCAGCTATGTGATTTTGGCTTTGCACGTGCCATGTCAATGAATACTGTTGTGCTTCGATCCATCAAAGGTTAGTATTGTTGATCATTAATGACTAGTACTTTTTGAATATCTACGTTAGTATCAGAATTTGGACGTAAATTTCTTGTTTGTTATTGTGATACAAATATTTCTTGCTTCTTTGGACCTGATTTCGTGTCCTCTTTATGTTGGTTTTCTTTTGTATTGTCAAAATACTTCTTACTTGGTGTTTAATTCTAAATATAGTACTATAAATTTTGGAATCCATGACAAAATCATCCTACATCGACATCATTGATTTTTAATTAATTTTGAATGTTTCCACTTTTAGCTTCTTAATTGTCAAAATCCTTAAAGTTTCGTATAACATTTTCAAAAAAATAAAAAAAGCTACAATAAAAAGAACTAAATGAAAGGTTTATAGAATTATTTTCATACATCCATGATCTAATAAGAAACTTTCCTGCTATTTCATTTGCTTAGTTTTGGTTTTGATTGTACTAGGTACTCCATTGTACATGGCCCCCGAACTTGTTCGCGAACAACCGTACAACCACACAGCTGACTTGTGGTCTCTTGGAGTAATTTTGTATGTATCTTGACCTTGTTGTCCACTTGTCCTATAGTTCAATGCAAAAGTTTTTACTTGAACTTTTATATATTACTATTGTCTTACAATTTATTTTCAAGCAGTCAAACTACTAAATATTGAATACAACCTATTTTTTGTACTATATCTTTGGACAAATAGTATAACTTGATTCTCTTGACTTGTTTGTGCACCAGGTATGAACTTTTTGTTGGCCAACCTCCATTTTATACAAACTCAGTTTATGCACTTATACGACATATTATCAAGGTACTCTACAAACAAATAATGCTATCAAGATCTTAAAGTTAAGACATCGTAGAATCTCATATGTTTATTTCTTTTGATATGTAGGATCCTGTTAAATATCCTGAAAATATGGGCGCAGAATTTAAAAGCTTTTTGAAAGGATTGCTTAATAAGGTTTTATGGATTTTCTTTTATGTATTCTGTTGTCTGATAGGATCTTGACAAAAGTACATACTAATCTATTATTTTATTCGTGGATTTCAGGTCCCACAACAAAGGCTCTCTTGGCCTGGCCTTCTTGAGCACCCATTTATTAAAGATGATTCAGTTGACTTGGAGATGAGGGTATTATGTCATTTTTTTAAAGAATATTTGAGTAATTATGACAATTGATTAACATAATTTTCTCCTTTAGGAGTTTATTACGGCTACAAAGCCGTTGGGGTGTGATATTCCAAAGGTCCCACTACCAGTACGCTCTAACACCATGACTCCTGAAAGTAAGGCCTCAACCATCTATATATCTATTATCATATGCTTACAATTTAACAAATGTAGTCATAAGAATAGTATGAATTGCTAATGAAACAGGTAGAAAAGATACTTGTGCTGAAAATGAAAATTCATCAGTCCATCTTTCTAATGCTCAACCTAGTGAGTTTGACTCGACTTTGACTGAGGAAGCTATTGGGCTTACAGGTTACTATTGTCTTGTCTTTTTTTATTGTCGTCCAATTTGGTAAACATTTTAATATATTGAAGTCCTGCACTATTTTGTAATTTTATTTTTTATCTATTCTTTTAGGCTATGTTTTCATTGTTAAAGACAATGTGATATCCATGATTGCTTGGCTTAACTACATCCTGCATTTCAAGAGGTCAAATTTTATATGTAAAAGCGTTATAAATTATGACATGGATTTTTATGTGGTGGCACATTGTGCAATTGTAGATGTGTATTAGGTCAATAGAGACCGACTTGTTTGGAAACATCAAAAGACTATAACCAATTTCAAATAATTTACATCTCGTTTTTCAAAAAACTTTAACGGAATTACCTTGGTTTTAAAAAGAGGCGTGGGGTGCAGCAAGGCAACTAGAAACATGCCTTAGAGCCTAGAGGCGTTGTGTAATACACGAGGCAAAGGACAGGCGCGCACCTTGTGCGCCTTTTGTATGTTCCCTTTCGTTTTTCGCTTTATTTAAGTTTCATATACTAAAATACTTACCTTTCTTGATTTACTAGATTACCCTTAAGTAAAAGTTAATTATTTGAATTTAGAGAAGAAAAAAAGCCCCTTTCTTGCCCTAGCCAAAGTGGATGAAGATAGCAGCGGGAGCATTGTTCTTCTCTTTCCCAAGTAATTCTTGACCAGGTATTCTTCCCTTTTCTTCTTCGTTTTTTTTAACTCTATTCGTTTTTCATTCTGATTTAGATTGCTTTTCTCTCCTTTTGTTTTCTTTCTTTTCTCTCATTTCTTCTCCGTGAGATTATATTTTATAATGCTTGTATTTCTTATTTCTTTTTACTTTTTTCTTTCTATACTTCTACTCCTGTCTTTTACTACAATATCTATTCAAACTCTAATTTCTTTACAAATGAGTCCAAAAAAATAATGATAAAATCTGGTGTATTTGAATTGTACTTTAATTTTTACTTAATTTTTCTGCCCATTTTGTTATAGTTGATTGAGTCTTAGCATATATTTCTTTTGTTTGTGCTATCATTTAATTTTTCTTGTGATTGTTTTGACATTAATGTATAATGGTTTACAGCTTGAACAATGATCACATCAACTCCTGATGCATCTTCATACACTTTGGATCCTGCAAGAGAATATGGTCAACTCAAAACTATGTTATTTTATGACTTTATATGCTAAAGTAGCGTTTTTCTGACTTGTATGTTGTAATTATATGAATTTCTTGTTGTTTAAAGCATACGAAAAGCCCACGCATTTGCCTTGCACTTCAGTGCGCATCGCGTTTCCTAAAACTGAGGGAATTAGTTTGAGCTCTTTATCACATTGACACTTTGGCAATGCCCTACTGCTTTTGTATATATATCTATCATAACTTCTTTTTCTTTTTTTATTGATTGATAAAGTTAGCTCTTTTATTCACTTATGTAAAGAATGAACCTTTTTTATTTAGGTGGTCAACCACTGGATAGAATGGAAAACAACTCTCGCACTGTCAAAGGTGCGAAAGTTATAGGTCAAGACAAAGAGGCATTAACACTTATTCTTGAACCAGCTAAATATTTTTCCAAAGGAACAGGGAACACTATCAGGTTTAATAAATGCTCGATCTTTTTGCTTTATTCAATGATCCATTACAATGATTATCATTTGTTGAATAGATGTAGGTTAGTTTGGTCTTTATTGAGATTCCAGTAGCAGGAGTTCTTTGATATTGTGTTTTTGTAATCTATGCACTTTCAGAAGCTTTGGATAGTTTTTGGCCATTTTCAAACTACGTTGATATTGTTATTCTTGTATACCTTGTAATCTTGCACTTTGACAAGATTTGGATTTTTGATGATTTTTGGAGATTTACGTACTACAAAAAACAGTTATCTATTTTTCTTAACATAATTTAAATATCAGAATTCTTTATATTAATCTTGAAAATAGTTTTTTAGTACGTAACAGTTTCACTTAGAATTGTACTAGATAACAAATACTATGTGTCCATATGAAACTACAACCTTGTTTTAGTTATAATATCAATTTCTAGTCGGAGAATAAGATAAAACACAAGTAGATGGAAGAAAAGAGTAGAAGAGATGATTATTGCCAAAAAGGTTACCATGCACAGTAAGTGAGTCAAACTTAAATAGAGATAGATTTAATTTCATAGGAAATAAGTGACTAACACTTACACAACCTTAATATGAAAAAATGGGGCTGTTGTTGAGAAATGTACTTGAGAAAAATTTTCACTAAGATGTTGTCGAGTCAAGATTCGAGAGAATTCTACGTTCATGCAGCAAGTAATAACTTTTGTTTTCTAAATATGGCAGGAAGGAAGATATTCTCAAGTTGAATCAATCACTTAGAATTCTTTCAAACTTAGTTGCAGCCGATGCTGTTGCATATACCAGTCGTGATGAAATAATTTTTGAGCTTTTGGGGCTTACTTCTGCTCTTATTAGCCAAAAAAAGAGTGATTTTTATGAT
Source organism: Amaranthus palmeri (assembly GCA_019776075.1). Classification (NCBI taxonomy): domain Eukaryota; kingdom Viridiplantae; phylum Streptophyta; class Magnoliopsida; order Caryophyllales; family Amaranthaceae; genus Amaranthus; species Amaranthus palmeri. The sequence continues at coordinate 58,226 of JAAKBH010000297.1, forward strand.
TTGATTGCTAAGGTATGTCTCTTAGTCATGAAAAGACTGATGTGCAATTGTGCATGACTTGATAATAACAAAATAACCTTAAGTGTGTGATATGGACCCATTGCAATAAAAGCCTAAATAAAATGTTCCAAATGTAGGAATTTCTTTGTCTACTTAAGCCACTCGCAACAATATGCATTAATTTCTAATTATGAACCCATTGCAATAAAAGCCTTAATTTCTGATTGCTTTGGGATCATTTTAAAGATCGATACATGTTAGTTGATTGTATATTCTTTTTAGCTATTCAATTTAGAATATTCCTTCCTATTTGATCCCTTTGGCGTCTGCATTTAAAAGGGCCTTTATAATATTATCATAATATGTTTTTTCGATTTCCTTTATATTTTTGTTGCTACTTGCTAACATTTACCAATTTTATTGGCTGAACAATCTTCAAACAATTCCTAAACCATTTGATTCCTTTAAAGAAAATGCTCACTCTCATTAAAAATAAAAGGTGATAAAACAAAAGGAAAAGGAAATAAGGAACAAATGGCCTTTTTGATTTCCAAATGTGATTTAGTCATTTAGATAGTCATAAATGTTGTCTTGAAATGTAGTTCTAGCCCTACTTTATTGAGCTTTTCGCACAATATGAAGTGAACAGGAAAGCCTGCATCAACGAACTTGATATATTATTAAATTTTTAATTGATAATCAAAACTTCTTTTATGCACTAAGTAAAACTCTGCTTCAAGCACATTGCTAGGAATTTTGGAAATTATGTTGGTAAATTTTATGAATGTTAGCGTGTAAGGTTTGTGGAAAAGATTTTACATACTGATGTGCAAATGACTTATTTGTGATGTCTCTTAATGTGAATAATTCCATTTTTATGAGTGCTTGATTTCTGTGCAGAGTTTCCTGGTTATTAGAAAGTTAATTGATCGTGGTGTAGATAGCTTTGGGAGTTCATATTTTACCCAGTGGGTTGCTCTTGTCGAGCTGTTTTTACAGGTAGTTTTTCAATATTGCGCCTTTTAGGGTCAAGTCATGACACCATAGCTTTTGTATACTATTTAATTTGCCTAGGATCAATGGATTAAAGAATATTAAGGAATTTGTTCACAAACCAGTTGAATTTTGCATCGTTCATATGAGGAAGTACGTTTATTTATAGAACTTATTATGCCAGTTGGAAGTTTTTTGCTCTGTTTCTAGCTATCTTTACTTAAGAGTATTGGCAGATCAATCATGTGCTTCAGTCATGAAGTGTGTCAATGTCAGAGCAACTACTAGTTTGATTCTGTAACTACAAAGATAATATTGGATTCATTAATTTAGATGTGATTTACGTGCCTTTTCATGTTTACCATTATATACATGCTAAGCCTGTTCTGTGCTAAAAATATTCTCTTGGCTGCTTTTGCAAGGTAAAAGTTTCGGGTTGGTAGCACTTATTTGCATGTGCTTATTTTTCCTAATCAGTGACTTATGAGTAAATTAAGCCTTTTCCTTTTTGTTTCAATTGGTTAATATTATCATAGAAACTTAAACATGGAAAATTTTGCTTGCACTATTTCTTGCAATAAATTTAAGTTATTAGGTTCGAAATTTATGTCGTCACAGTTTTTTATGCAATCTCTTTTACATTTTATGGTTATGGAGATTGATGACTTCTACGTGGCATTTTATGAGGTAAAACCAGTCTAAAAATTGGCAATTTAAAAAAATTTCTAAAAATACATCACTTGACATTTTGCTAATAATTTGCTTTTTTGGGCTCCATTGCTTCATTCTATTAGTTATCTTCATTATATTGAGAGTAATTCTTCAAGCTAAACCTTAATCTGCATGGCAGGTTGTTAGCAGCCTGGAAGATTCTAGTGGCAGAGTTCTTTATGAGTCTATCTCCTCTATTGCAGTTATGTTAAATCAAGTTACTTTGGCTATTAAAGAAATTTCTCTTTCTTGCCCCCCTAAAACTGTAGATATATTGAAGCAAATCCTTGACCATGCTAAAACTAGTGGCTTGGTTGATCACCTTTGCCTCTCCCTAGCAGCTTCAGGAACAAGTATGATTTCAGGTTCTGCTAATTTATCACGAGTTGCTGCAGAAGGGTGCATAGCTCTGTGGTTTTTGATAAATGCATTAGAGAGTTTGTCTCTCAAAGAAACTGCTAGGGAATTTCCACTCTCTTCTCTTCGTAGCCATTCATTGTCCCGACTAGAAATCTCGGAGCAGGAAAAGTCTCCAGATATTGGGATTGTGTGTGAGAAGGTGATCGATGCTATTACAAGAGCATTTCTGGATTCCAAACCAGTTCACTGTGCCATATTATACTGTTTTCGACAGCGTAATGAAGCTGTGCTCTTAGCTGGTATCCAGGTTAGTGATGCTGTTGTGTAAGTTAATATGCTTTCACGGTTTCACCCTAGTATGGATTTGGAGTTTTTGATGATGGCCAGCGATGTAAATTGCTCATACCTATTTTTTGTTATCATAATCATGTTAGATAACTTTGGTCTTAAGAGATGCTAGGATCCATCCTTATTTTTACTTTTGAATAGCCTTGTGGTAGTGATTGGTGGAATGACAAATTGTCTCTTTCATGTCAAAAATTTGGTTACTTAATTTCTTATATACGCGTATCATAGGTTATTCTATCATACCATACAAGAGCAGGTTGTTAAATTATCTATAGCTTTCATGCTAATGTAACTGCCATGTTTGTACGAGTCAAAAAATAAAATGCATAACTACAAGTCAATAAACAAGGATTCTTTTTCAGATGTCTCACAAAGTCAGCCATTCTTAGTTGATATCTATTGCAAAATCCTATTGACATTTTATTGTGTTTCAGCTCATACTGCGGTGCTGTATGCATAGTGGAATGGTGACAAGTGTTCTTTGTGGCCTTCCCAGTTCCTTGCCTGTTACAACTGAGGTAAGTGGTGGAGGTGATCATACACTTGTCTCTGAGATGTTCTCCATATTATCATTATGCGGATCAGCATTGAGCAAAAACTCACTAGCCAGTGAAGCTAATGGCTCAAAGTGCAAATTTGCTAATCCTCGTGGGCTTGCTCTGCATTTATGCTTGCTTCTTGCAACAATTGCTCAATCTTTCAAGTCAATGGGGAGAAAATATGCATCATCAATTTTAACCTCATCCTCGAAAAGACAGCATGCAAGGCTTTCATTGCTCGCTCAACTTTTTTCCTGTGATGATGGAGTTTCTACCTCATTTCAACCTCATTACTCAGCAGCAATGCTGGCCTATGCATCCATTTTATTTCTTGAGTCTGGAGCTTCTGTTGAATCTTCATTATCTGATATAGCAATGCCTCTTGTTCCTCGCACTACTACATTGTGTGACCTTCTCAAAATGAAATACAAAGCTGAGCACCAAAGCAACGGCAATGGTACAAACATGCTTTCTCATTGGCATGGATTCAGGGATGGATATATTGGCTTGCTTGAGTATAGATTAAAGTGGGGAGGACCTTTGGCTGTCCAGCAATTTTGTGCAAGTGGACTCCCTCAACTTATTATAAATTTACTGGGTGACAATCCTGTTGCTGATTCTCAAGATGTGGTTGGATTATCTCCTATTGGAGTATTCTGGACTGTTTCATGTCTAAGCCATTGCCTTCCAGGCGGTTCTGTGACCTTTCGACAGATATTGTTACAGAATGACAATGTTGCATGTATTCGTGACTTGGTTTCTGATGCTCATCTGAAGCCACTTAAATATTGGGAGGGTCCTGGTGGAGGAAAAAGTGGAGTGAAGGATATCATAAATGCTGTGATTGATTTTTTGGCCTTCCCTTTTGTTGCTGTTCAGAACGCTACTAGTTTACCTTCTACCACTGCTTCCATGAGCAGTGGGCATCTTCTAAATGTAGGTTCACCTGGTGCCAAAATATGCAGCAAAGACTCGGACATTATGAAAGCTATTAGGGAAAACATGGAAAAATACACAAAGATTCTTGTAGAGGTTAGATAATCTTTCACCAATTCTTTGTACAAAATTTGCAACTTTAATTTCTTCAATGGAAGTTTTATTATGATGATCCTCGATAGACTAATGAAGAAGATAATTTATGAACTTGTATTAGGATTTTTTTTAAAACATATAGTTCATCATCCTGTTTAGCTTGCGCTGAGAATAGAGAGGGGATGGCCTGTCTTTTTGTACGAATTATGCTTATTGCTTTCACGTTCATTTTGATGGATTATATTATTGACTACTCTTTATCTTGCATTCCTCACAGTATATAATATGTAAGAAGTGTGCTTAGCACATTCATATGCATGAGCTTTACACTGTTTAAGTGTTGTTTGTCATGTTTCTTTCAGTGGATGGAGGGAACATACAAGAAATTTATATTAAATATCTTTTATTGAAGAAATTTCTCAATTATTTCTCCTTCAGCTCTATGCTATAACTCTAAAGTTTTCATAATCTCTTACTCCTGTCTCTTGAGTTTGCAGGTTGGGATACCTTCTACAATTCTGTGTTGTGCTGATGCTTTGGAGTTGAAGGACACACAAAGGCCAGTGGCATTCCTTGCTAAAATGACTAGCCATAAACCATTGGCAATTCATCTTGTAGGGAAGGGGATGCTGGAAGCTTCTAGGATGAGAAGGTTGCTAGACGGTTCAAGCCCAAAAGGAGTTATCCTGGATGTCCTTATGGTAGTGTCTGAACTAGCTCGTATGGACAAGGTTAGTGAAATCTGTTTTTTTTTTGATCCATGTTGTTGACTAATAAATATGATGGCTTTGGCTTCATGTTATCTCAAATCTCAAAAACATCAAATTTGCTTAAATTATTGGGTAACCATTGCCTTGAAAGCACATCTATCTGTCCAAGGACGTGACTCCTGAGGCACAACTAATTTTTTCTGCTCTTAGTTGCTTGAGGATAAACAACTTCATGGTTATAGATTTAAACATTTTGATTACTACATTAGGATTAATTAATACATCTTTAGGCTCTTGAGGTACAACAAACCTGGTTATGGCAGTCGCTTTTGAACTTTCAACATATGAGATTACGAATTTTGTTGCTCTGCCTGAATGTAACAGAGCTTAGCATGCCTTCTAAAAACTGCAGCTAAGTTCTGTCAGCATCAACTAACATAATATCTGTTTAAAGGTGCAACTACAAGTTTTTTTTACTGTAGTATATACTTCTGTGAAGTTCACAATTTTCTCCTCTACAAATTCTAAACTAGATATTTTTACAAGTGGCTTACGAAGCTCTCACTGTCTCTCATGCAGAAATTTCTGACAGCTAAATGCGGTTCTAGTCTGTTGAAAAAGAATTTGTTATTCTGTTCTTGTTTAAATTGTTTCATGTCTATTCTCTACTTTGCAGGGTTTTTATGAGTACATTGACAAGGCAAACATATTGACACGTTTAAAGGAGTTCCTCACCGAAAAAGATCCTGACTTACGCGCAAAGGCTTGCAGTGCTGTAGGAAACATGTGTCGACATAGCTCTTACTTTTATGATTCACTGGTAGGTTGCAGATGAAGCTTGGTTCACTTTTATCTTGGCTAAATAATGCATATGCTTACTGGGATTTTCCTTGGGAATAGCCAAATGATTTTTGATTTGAAAATTTTCTTCCTCATTATTTGGTGTTTAGGCAAGGCATAATATCATCAATCTACTCATAGATCGATGTGCAGACTCAGACAAGCGTACTAGAAAATTCGCATGTTTTGCGGTAAATTTTTTCCCCTTTAGAATCAATTATAGTATTCTTCATCTGTCGCTAATAGTGTACATTTGAGAGAAATGACATACATAATTTTAGAACCTGAAAATTGCTGTTTCAATTGATGACTCAGATTGGAAACGCAGCCTATCATAATGATTTGTTGTATGAAGAACTTAGAAGTTCCATACATCAACTAACAAATTTGCTGCTTTCACCCGAGGAGGATAAGACAAAAGCAAATGCTGCTGGTGCTCTTAGTAATCTTGTTCGCAATTCCAACAAGCTCTGTGAAGATATTGTGTCCAATGGAGCTATTCAGGTTTGTTTTATTACATATATGGAGATCATATGCTTCTTTAGTTGCTCTAGCCTGTTTTTTCCTGAACTAATGGCACTAGGTTTGGTTGGGGGATTTTTGCAAGGATTTCCAGACTGAAATAACAGATAATACTAATAGAAGGATAGATTCCAGACTCAAAATCATGAATTATAACCCAAACCATATTAACCCTGCCTAAAGAGTAATATTACTGATTGATGTAATTATATAATAACCTGATTGACAATGGATCTTAATATGACTTTGCCGAAACTGAACCTAATATGAATTGATGACTATATTGAGATGGCGTATTAAATTATGTGTAGAAAGAGCTAATTGATTTAACAATCGCTATTCTTTTTCACCGCTTACCGCGCCACGAACTTCTTATTTATGCGAAGCTGCAGATGATATTTGCTACTAAGGGGGTCTGATTTTGATTTTCATGGAAATGTCTGAGGAACAGTATTTCTTATGCTTTTCTTTTCAGAAAAAATGAAGTCATAGTATATTCTTTGACCTTTAGTAACTGCATATAATCATGCAGGCTTTACTTAAGGTGGTGTCAGAGTGCTCCACTGCAGCCCTGAATCCCCCAAGACGGGATGCTGTTACCGAGTCCCCTTTAAAAATCGTTCTGTTTGCTTTGGCGAAGATGTGTGCACACTCGGCGTGCAGGAATTGCATTCGTTCGTCAGAGTTGTTTCCTGTGATTGCACAGCTTCAACAATCACCTGAAAAAACTATTGCCAATTATGCAAAACTCATTTATGATAAATCCAGTAAAGCTTGAATCCTATTTTGCTACAGGAGGATAGTCGAGTTGAATGTTTCCGATGTTACCAAAATCTTAGAATCTGAAGGCAAACCCAGAGATGAATGTTCATATTGTACATATCTATGTATTAAAATACATTTTGATTTATGTATTGTTATCAATCGTTTATTGGTGTAAAACAAATTAAATGTAAAATTTTAGAAATTGATGCAATTCTAAAATTTACAATTTTCTATTCAAGTTTGTTTGAAATGTGTTCTTGGCAATGTTAAAAATCCATATGTGGAATTAGTTGTCATTTCAAGAGTTAAAAGTCCGTGTCTTTCTTAGCGATCCTAGCTTGTTAATTGTGACAGTGGGCCACGGTTGCATTTTGATTATCATTTTTCTTTTAATCTCATTTATACATTTTAACTCTCTTTTAATTTCAACCAAACAATCCATTCGCTCTTGCACAATCATCTTCTACAGTCAAGAACTAGATCATGAACCGGACATTGGATGTAATTTTCGGAAAGAACTTGATGACATTGAGCTTTGGAGCCATTACAGATCTTGAAATCCATGTTAAAGTTGATGAAGGCAACTTAATATAACGCAAAAACGCCCTCTTACAGATCTCTTTCGACTATCAGAATTGAAACAATAGAGGCTCAACGTCAAAAACTACCATCGTACAATGGCAGCAAACATCGTCAATGAGTGCGATGCAAAACTACTGCTATAAACTAGTCGCGCTCTTGTTTAAAGGATGGACATACCAGAAGGGTTGCATTTTGTATTCCTATCAAATAGTAACCTGCATATCTGTATTGTTTTGGTATATCCACTCTTTAAACAACGAAAAAAGACAATGTCGTCTCAGAACTCATCATCATCATAGTAATTGTACTCTTCTTCTTGATTGTCGTAATGTGAATAGTTGGGATGATTTTCCCAGTCGTTTTCTCCATCCTTATTAACATCTGTTGCATCGCCTGTGTTGTCATCATCTAGAGTTCCAACTGAACTTTCTCCCACATGCTGCTCTGAATCTGGCTCACCCCTACTCTTCTTTGAACTATTTGAAGCCAACTGCAACGCAAGTAATGTGTTCAGATATTACAATTGAGGACATTAGTAAGAAAATGCTTATGTAACCGGCAAATTATACAAAATGAAAGAGGAAGAACCACGGATGAAGAGGAAACATAATGGGGGTTTGGCAAACGACTGATAGCTGGTAGCTGTTATATGATTACAGTAGTTGATTTGACCGGCTGATTTTATTAGCTGGTTTGACCAGCTGATTTTAAACCAGCTGCTATGAGCAGCTTGTTCAAAAACAGATTAATTGTTTTGACCAACTAATTTACCATAACATTCACATTGGTTGGTTTGACCACCCGACACTCTTATTGTATCAAAATAAGCTAAAATTGCCCAATAAGCTCTTTTGTCAAACAATCTAAGGTTTATTTTAAACATTTCTCATGTACTCATGTCTCTCCTAACATGTTACGAGTTTCATAAGAACTTTAAGCTCTCTCAAATTACGATCCGTTTTAAACAGCAAGTGACAGCTTGGATACAAAAAATTCAAACAGCTAATTTAGAACTAAAATCAACAAGCAATAATTAAAGTTGAGAAAGGAAATTGTCAAACTCAAAACTTACAGGGCCTTCAAGGAATTCGGATAGTGCATCATAGTTGATTTTGGAGTGAGGCCTCTGAACAAACACATAGAAGCATTATTAGGGAGTAGCTTGACTTTCAGGTTTTCATTTACGAAAGAACACAAGTTAGAAACCAAGACAGTTTAGTAGACGATTTAGACCACCAGTATGCTGCAGAATCAGGTCTTATCTCAGTTAAAGCATGCATATCATGGGTTCAATTCTCGTTGCCCCTACCCTAGCCCTCTACTTCCCTCAGCCTCCTAGTATTAATAAAATATCACATTTAGAATTTTCACACATACCTTCTTAGGTGATGTTGGACGAGCTTTTTGAACGGCAGTTTGCGCTCTCTTTGCACCTGTTTCTCTTTTCTGTCTGGGCTCCTGCAAACCAATTTTTCATCGTAAGTAGCAATGACGGAGTAAACAAGAGATCCTAATCAACAACACACCAAAACCCTGAGTGATAATCAGAGTGCCTGCCTGCCTGCCTTCCATACCTTACATTAAAACCCCACTTTCCCAAACATAAAGCAACGCTACATCGATATCTGCAAAAGATGTATGGATCTTTTATGGTCGTGATGATCCTAACATTCTAAGAAAAAGATCACAGTATTCACCTTAAAGCTAGAGCGCACAAGTTATCATCATCGTTATCATCACCATCATCACACCTTGTGTATCCCGCTCATAAAAGATATGCTTAGGGTCTGGGGAGGGAAGGAAGACGGCAAGCCATACCCTTATTAAAGGAGGAACCATCTAAAATAATTTTACCTTTTTGGATTCCGTCACTTTTGCACCAGAAGTTTTGGCTTCTTGTTCCTGTATATGGACACACGAAAAAAATAATCGAAACATATTTAGTAACTTCTACCAGGAAAGAAAGATAAAAATAGTGTCATGCGAGTATCAATCACTGCATATTAGGATAGAAACGATAACTACCTATGTTATTGCATGTTTAAGGACATCAAACGGAAAGATGATGTAAAAATTGTAATGAACATGAGCATTGAGAATTACATTACCTGAAGGTATTGTCGATTCATCAGATTCCAAATAATTTTCTTATAATTCTTCTCTTTTTCATTACTTATATAATCACCAATCTACAAAAACTCCCCGATGGATCACATTAGCCGTCAAAGATGGATAATATAACGCATACCGACATTAAACTACAAGACAAGCAGAAGGCAAAGCTCAACTAAAAATCTTAGTTATACATGAGTCACTTAAACCCAACAAATTATTGAAATACGAAACAAAAACGTTAAGTGGGTAATAACAATAATAATAATAATTCAGATACCATAACCCCTCTTTAAGAATTCCCTTTCTATTTCGATTCCACTTCTGACACGAAACAATTAATATCATTGAATCTGACCGGTAAAACTTCAGCATGTTAAGAGATCATCATAACCCATAAAATATCAGTGTCATAGCATGACAGTGTTAATTTAAGATAATTTCACCAAAGATTGCAAGGCATATTGAAAGAGGTGAGTAATTTTGGGTCAAGAAAGATGAAAGTGAATATTGATGTGTGATGACCAGTGTAACATGATTCGCCAGCTAATTTGCTTTTTGAATTCGCAATTCGCTCAAATTTGTCCAAAAATAGCCCAAAATCCACCATAATTCACTTTTTCGACTCACGATTCGCAAAACGATTAGCAGATCATGTGACACTTGTGTTGACCCTATAAGAAATACTTCTAAAGAAACCAACAGTATAAGGTACATTGCATAATGAGCTCAAGTATGTAGTGGTCGTCAAAGATTATTGCGATAATTTCTACTATCTTTCTCTATTGTTATCATTGTAAGTTGTATATTCTCATTTTCTTTATACATGGAAAGAATAATTCAGAATGGAAAAAGGAATGTAAATGAAGTGATTTTGGTAGTACTACACACCTCTGCATCATCTATGTCAGAAAGGACTTCTGATTCATCGTCAGAAAGACCTTCCGAAACATCTTCAGAATCAGTTGCATCCCCAAGTTCGCTTTCAGACACATTAACATTGTTCATGTTATTCTCGCGGTACAAAACCAGGATCTAGCACAACGAAAGAAATTTTAGTTTAAGTCATCTTCAACAGAAAATTTATGGCCGATATCAAGTATACAATTACACATATTTGATCAAAAATCATACTTAACACAGTTTACTTCTATTGCTATATGCCCAACAACATAAATTCAGAAACTTGTAAAAACTGATATTGCCCATTCCTTAATACAACTTCCATCAAAGAACGGTAGTCACATACTATTTTTTGGCGTATGAAGAAAATTGTGACACACTAATACTTCCTTCAGTGTTCTAAGTGAATCATTTATACGGAAAAAATCTCACATGTGAACAAGAAAAATGGAAACTATAACAAATAGGGAGTAGAAGTTCTGAGAATCAGGTCTTGTCTCAGCCCTCAGGTTGAGAGTCGGTACCACTTGCCCAGGTAAGGTTTTGAGTTCGATTCTCACATAGCCCTCCCTTTCCCTAAGCCTACTCATAATCTCAAAGAAAAAGTAGATAGTCCTTAAATGTAATTCTAATTTCTACAATGGCACTAAATGCCTTTTGCCTATGGGAGACGGATGTACACAAACTTACCCTTGTTGACGATAATAAAGAGCTTATTTCCGATATACCCTTAGTAATAAAACACAATTTTACCCTTGTTGGCAATATAACAAAGAACTGTTTCCGATAAACCCTTGGTATAAACCTATCATTTACAACTTCACGTAAGTACGAAATGCATATGATTGCAATTCAAGAGATGATTTCTCAAGTTTCTTCCATATTCTAAAATTAAATCTCTTGAAGCAGAAGTGAATCTAGAGATTAAGCCTCAATGACCAAATATATGCATGTGTAACATAACCATAAATATTTGTTGAGGAAAACACTAGAGATAATTATGAAGAACAAGACTCATAAAAACATTATTCTACAATTAATCATGATGATAAAATTATAAGTTTTATAAGTTCAGAAATTTCTCAGCTTCATATAAATAAAGAAAAGAACCAAGGATTCAAACTTTATAAAAAAAAAAAAAAGAAATCCCAATAAATTTACATCGATAAATCAGATAATCAATGAATATGAAATCATTAGACATCGAAATTATCATCTGAGCATTCCTAAATCAACAGAACCCAACAAAAATGTCGATTCTCATTCGTTCAGCGATTCATAGCTTAATTTTCCAATGTAAAAACTTCAAATAAAAATCCAATGCTTCCTTATTGATTCATGCAATAACAATTATCAATTATCATACATAATTAAAGACTAAATTAAGAATTTAAATTTAAGAATGGAGATACCTGGAGTCAGAGGAGAATTACCCTGCCGCCAAAAATCGCAAATCTGTGTATTCTTTTTAATGAAAAATAGTGAAGTTCATTTTTCCAATGGAGACTCCAAGACGGTGCAAAGGCCCGCCGAACTTCATTTTTGTTTTTCAAATTAGACTATGAGGCCAAGGTAGGCCTGTTAAACAAATAAGGTTGATTCGGGTTCGGGTCATATATAAATAAGTCATATATAAATAAGTCAGAAAATCTTTAATCTAAACCCAATTTAATTGGTTCGAAAATTACAATCTTGATTTGACATGCAATAGATCAGGTTGACCTGATTTTGACCCACTTAAACTGTTTATAATTTTTTTTGTTTTCGTTTTTAAGCTTTTTAACATTGATTAAATCTAATTTTTTAGGTTTTGATTTTAACTTTATGTACTTTTTTTTGTTTGTTTTGTATCTATTATGAAAAATAAGAAAATATTAAATGAACTAAGTTTAGCTTATACTTATTGATTTAACTTGAAATTAACACATTTATTTAAATGAGTTATACAAGTTTTTTTTTCAGATTTAAAATTTTGACCTGAACCTAAACCATTTAATAAACAGGGTTGGATCGACCCATTTAATTAATTAAGTCAAAAGTCTCAACCCAAACCCACTTATTTCAGGTTAGGTTCAGGTCGGATCAACTTTTGTCAGCGTTAGGCCTAGGTCATGGTTATGTATATCACATTGTATTGGAAAAATTGAGCTAGACTAATTGCGAATGCTAACATACTATAAAAATATAGAGTACACATATTTTATAAGCCAAAGAGTAGAGGTGTTCATTCGGGTCATTGGATTGATTTCGAGTCAGGTGTTTCGGATTGGTTCAAAATCGGGTTTTTTGTTTACATTGGTTTTTACATAATTGTAGATGGATTTTTAAGTCGAGTCAAATCGGGTTCGGTTATAAAGTCGAGTGTCTATCGGATCATCGGGTCTGTTTTGAACACCTCTACCAAAGAGTATATACCATCCTAAAACCATATGACAATGGGAAAAATGACTCAATAACTTATAAAGTGTGCATACCATGTTCAATTGTCGATATGGGATAAATTATCCCAACACAATAATATTCTGTTTTTTTATCAAACATGAATAATCTTAACAATAAAGGTATTTACTAACAATGCACTAAGGTAACCTTTAAAACCTATACAAGTTATTTTCCATAAAAAAATAAAAAAGTTAAATACAAAAATAAAAAAAAAACAAAAAAAATAAAAAAAATTAAAAAGAGAAATGAGTAAGTGTATTTTTTGATTTTAACTTTAAATTTTTAATTTTTTGTTTTTTGTTTAATTTTTCTTTTTTATAGCAAATAACCAACAAAACAGGTTATCATTTACGCAACAAAGTTATTGGGTAAATAACCCTAGTATTGGTATTTATTCATAGTTTAAAAAACTTGAAATTATTATAAGAAAATTAATAAAAGGTATGATTATTCTAAGTAATTTTTCCTATTTATTTTTATTTCACATTAACTAAACACAAATTTCCATTTTTTAATGAAATATGATAAGTATTGTTTCTCCGTCAAGGTTCTGAGATTAAATCTTGTTCAAGTTTCCATGTGTTACCCATATTTGAGTTGTCCCACATCGGAGAAAGAGAAGAGTATCCATCATTTTATAAACTCAAAGAGTAACTCCTACTATTACCAATTGGTTTTAGTAGTGAACCTTCTTTGAGTTTATGAGTTGATTACTTTTTTCCTCCTTTTTTGGGTTGCCCATGCCCATTTTCTAAATTTTATCAAATGTTACATAGTCTTTTTTTTCTCTTAGCCTACCCTATAATCCTAAAAATGAAATATAAGACGACTTTATTACAAAATTAGTATAAAATTTGTGCTAATACAAGATATTTTCAATAATTTAGGTAATTTATTTAGATATAGAATTCAATTTAGATATCTTTTTATATTTAACATATTATTAATATAGTTTAAAATTCTATTTTTATACTACATTTTTTTAAAAAAGCTACACATAATCAAATTGCTTCTATTGATGACATCTAAACAATTACTTTTCTAAATTTAATGTGGTGTCCCACATTAAAAAAAAATGGGTTTTTCTAACCTATGCCACATTGGCATAGGTTAAAAGCATTAAATTCTGTTATAAGTTTATTTTATTCTCTTAAATATGATCTTGGAAATAATGATTTCATATATACATTAATTGAAGTAAGTAAAAAATAGAGAATAAATAGGAAAGTCCTTGAATAAAGTTGGTAGATGAAAGTAATTAATACCCCCTTAACCTATGCCTTGTGGCATAGGTTAGACAAACCGAAAAAAAATTTACATGTTTAATTAATACTAATATAATATATACTAATATAAATAATCAATCGAAGACTTACCCGATGTTGAATATTGTGTCAAATAATGATGTAGTAACACAGGGTATTTAAAAAGTATTAATATTTCTATATGATAATTAGTGATATATATATGTTATGTAATTTCGATTTAGCCAATAATTGTATTTTACTTGAAAATTTTCAAATTTTTTATTAATTTGTTTAATGATCATTTAAAATTGCTACAATAATATTTAAGAATATTAGCTTTAATTATTAGTGTTTTAAAGCTTAACCGGATGAAAAAGACATTAATTTTATTAATTAAAAGTTAGGAGTATTATACAATATTTAGTCAATCATTCTAGAAGAATACTTGAAATTAAAAAACAAACAAGATTAAATATGTGGTAAAAACTAAAAAGTCACACCTTGTCTTATGGTTTTGTTTGTATCGCACCCTGCAGGAAGTTGCATGATTATTTAAAAAAAAACATTACTATTATAATAATTTTTAATTATCTCTTTTGAATAGATTTCAAAAGAGTAATATTGTAGTAGATGTATTTTTGTTTTCTTTTTCATTTTTATCTTTTATAGAGCGTTAACAAATTTAATATATCTCTATATATACAGGATCGGTCCTACAAATTGGTAAGAGGGGTCGTTGCCCAGGGCCCCATGTCAATAAAGCAGAATTAATGGTTGTAGGAGGTCCATATAGATTATAAATTGCAAAAAAAAGGCCCCAATACGCTATTTTGCCCAGGGCCCTAAAATATTTATGTTCGGTCTTAGTGCATATATAATCATCAAAACTCTATATTTATGTCTCTATTATGCCTACACAAATGAACGATTACTAAAGAGGACATACCAATTTTGATACATACATTTATTTAGAAAATGAGTTCAAGTCAACTAATTCCAAAAAAACTAATTCAATTGTAGATGCCAAAATAATTAGTCAATGTTTAATAAAATCACAACTTTGATGATATGAAAAGTCGTGAATAAAAAAAACTTTTTTCATAAGAGGGTTTTATATTATAGGAAAAATACTACTCACAAAAATCACATTACATTTTATTCTTATAACTACCATTTAGTATCAATAACCTGATCGGTTATAAATTACACTGATATTTACGCGTCATCCTGTTCGGTGATTTAATATCTTTTAGCACTCAACGTCTTTCGAATGAAGGCGCTCATTCAAGTCATCGATCGAGTCGATTCAGATCAAATATTTTGAGTCTATTCAAAATCAGTTTTTGTTTCATATTGCTTTTTACATAGTTTTAAATTCATTTTGAAATCGAATTAAAGTCGAATTCATACAAAATCAGTCGAAAATCAGGTGAAAATCGAATTGTCTGGTCCGTTTTTAAGACCACTCCACTCCAACCCACCTTTGACCTTTCCTTTTTGTTTCTTTAAAGTTGGTGGATGGAGCCAAATCTCATTGACTTTATAAAATAGTACACAAAATTGGGTCAACATATCAAAGATGTGATTTATTTCTTCTAACACCTAACAACTCTTTCCACCTTGATTTGGCCTTCTCTTTTTCTCAAATTAAGGGCAAGATCAAATCTTTGGCATCTTTTAATAAATAGGTATAATAATAATAATTATCCATTAATTTGCTCTTTATTACAATCTTATATATTCTTATTTGCTTAATTATGATTTATTTACTTGCATTACTTTGCTTAATTACATAATTAACTTAACTTGTTTGATGTTCATAGAGTTTTCTTCTTTCCTCATTCATTCATAATGTTGTTTTTTCATTAACTTTGATGTTCAATAATCATGAATTACAATCTTACAATATATAATATATTAAGTGATGGTTTAATCAGCTAATTTATGCTTGATAATCTTGCATTGGATTCGTCTAAATGGTTGAAGACTTTCTCTTTTATTCTTGTATGTACACGAAAGGTTTAATTCTGATCTCTTTACTTTATTTGTAAAATTTCTCTAGTCTGAGTCCGAATTTAAAAATAGTAGCTAATTATGTTTAAAATATTTTGTGGTTATGTTAGAAGAATTTTATCTTGGATAAGAGAAGAAGATGAAGGGGTATGCTAAAGAGGAGGAAAAGGAAGCAAAGCCATCAAACAATGAAATTTTTGGTTTATGTGGTCCTTCACACCTTAAATGGGTTGATTGGTAATTATTCTTAACCACTCATTTTTTTGGGTTGTACACTTCTAGTTCTATTACGACTCGTTTGGTAGGTGGTCATAAACGATGGTAATGAGAATGAAAAATTAGTGTAATTTTAGTTGAAAAATCTCTTATATATCATGATGCCTGATGGCCATGCTTGTTCAACTCCAATCATCTCATTTTCTTCATAAAATTCATTCTAATTCATTACTATTGGGAGAGGTGGTTTTAAGTGGTAATAGAAATTTGTATACAAAAAACCTATTTGTGATCAAAGTTTCATTACCATGGGAATGATATGGATTTTTTAATGAAATTTTACACTATAAATCATTCCCATTACCACCATTTAGTACCAATAACCAAATTTAATGTTAAAAGTGCGAGAAAAAAACTTTGTTTACGCACCAGATAAATTATCTATCTAAAATATTGCTATCTACGTTCCTAAAAGTAAATTTTACATTGTTATGTTGTGAGAGAACATAGGGAAATGTATTTTGAGTAAAAGTGTATGTATTTGACTTAGAATGTGAGGTGAAATGATCAAGCACTACTTGATTTGCTTCAAACCATGGAAAAATTTATAATCTTCACAGAATTTGTACGTAACATTAGATTGTACAATGAAAATTAGAAAATAACTTTTTCAAACACATCCCTTTTTTTTCAAAAATATCGTCTATACCAGGCTAACCTATAAATTGGTAAAATTAATAAATAAAAAATCCCTTATACAAAAACCCAAAAAAACGTCAACGTTACATCAAATATATGTTCGGTTGTCTGTTACATCAATGATACTAAATTTCATTTTCATCAAAATAGATTTTTTTTTCGCTTTTTTGAAACACCCCTTCTTTAACATATCCTATATTTAACACTTTTAACCGTCCCTCAAAACCGAGATAAAAGCAAAGAATTTCTTCTATAAACTATAAAATCACAAATTCTTGTATGAAACTGTTTCACCATGAGACACATTCCATACATAGATTAACAACCCAACTAATACAAATCATTAGCATATATACAGACTCCTTACTATAAGATCGTCTCACCAAAAAAAGTCTCTCAAAAGAGTAACCCTTATAAAATATGTATAATACTCAATTAAGTCATGTTCTTGAGCTAGTTGACTCTTTGACCACACTCTCCTAATGGGTATGAGCTGCCGCTAGAGGTTTTCAATGGGGCGGGTCGACCCAACAGGTCAAGGGTCGGGTCATATTTTAACGGGTCATTAGCGGGTCGGGTCAATAATGGGGCGGGTCATTAATGAGCCTTGGTGTAAAGGGTCGAGTCGGGCCGGGTCGGATAATTATAAGTATTAATTGCGGAAAAAAAATTACCAATTTTTTTATATTTTTAAATAATATTATTATATACATAAATTGGTCGATCCATCGGGCCATAAAGTATAATAAAAAAAATTATTTTATGAACTTTAATAAAAAGGGGTCAAATTGGGTCGGATTTAAATGGACTTGACCCGCCCCGGCCCGTTTAACATTTGACATCACCCGCCCCGCCCCGGCCCATTTAAATTTTGACCCACCCGTTACCTCTAGCTGCCGCCTACATTTCCTCCCCAGACCCTAACCATAGTTTGTCTATGAGCAGAATACACCGGATAAAATGATGACGATGACTCAATTAAGTCATGTTATTGCAGGAGAATACCAGATCATAGAAGATCAATAGCAGCAAGTTTAGTACAAGGAGTATACATTCTTGAAAGAGACAGACAACAAAACAGAACACATCACAAATCATTAGCCCCAATTTGGTGGCATTTTTTCCATTTCCAATGCATTCAAATCCTTGTAGACCAAGTTGATTCCTCCATATTTGGAGCCATTTATCAATACAAACCTTACAACCCCACTTACTACCACTCCTTACCATCCCAACATCTACCTCCTAACTATGTCATTGCCTTTAGAGGCACACTCACCAAACCCGACACTCGAAAACGAGACCTCTATTTGGATATCCAATTAGCCCTAAATGGGTTAACCCGAAATACTCGATACCAAATCGGGTTTCAAGCCATACAATCCATAGTAGCCAAATCTGGCCCCACAAATGTTTGGTTAACAGGACACTCCCTAGGAGCATCTATTGCATTACAAGCTGGTAAAGACATGGCTAAAAATGGGTGTTTTATAGAAACATATCTTTTCAACCCACCATATGTTTCTGCCCCGATTGAGAAACTCAATAACCCGTATTTGAAAACGGGTGCCCGGATTGCTACTAGTGTTGTAACAGCTGGTCTTTCCCTTGCTCTAAAGGGCACAAAAAATGATGTTAATAGTAGTATAAACTATGACCCGTTTAGGGTACTTAGATCTTGGATCCCATACTTGTTTGTGAACCCAAAAGATCCGATTTGTTGCGAGTATATCGGGTATTTCGAGCATCGAGAGAAGATGGAAGGATGGGGTGTAGGAGGAATAGAAAGGATTGCAACAAAGGATTCTGTTGTGGGTTTGATAGCAGGTGCATTAGGGAGAGATGGGGAGGCATTACATCTGATTCCTTCAGCATTTGTTGTTAAGAATATGGTTGTTAAGGAACAAGATTTAAAGGTTGCTCATGGTATTCATCAATGGTGGGACCCACATCCATATTGGCATCCTAAGCTTTACCAATATAGGTGACATAATCTAGGCAGGCTCGGTTATTTGATTAAAAACTCTATTAATATTGAACAACGTAGGGCTTGGGCTTGGGCCCGCAAACACACGTGTCAAGAGCGTTGACTTGCACATTCACTTGGTGAGGTTTATTGTTTCCTGAAACTATATGGTATAGTAGGAAGATTAGTTCACCCAATATATATGCAATTATTTTATTAATGTGAAATCTTGTCTTACATGTGAAGTATTTCTAACAGGAAGAATGATAAGTGAGTTGGTATGGTTCTGCATATATGCAAAGTTGAGTGTTCGACCCATTCTATAGTAAGATCGATCGTGGATTCACCCTTGGAAATTATAAACTATGCAAGAAAGAGTTATGATTTGCTTGCTCTTAATTTTTTCTTGGCATGCATTATCTTATTTGTTTATGTTTGATCAAGTGCAATTGTAGAAAGGAATTCATTGGGCTATTTATGGTATTGATTATATGATTCTTTGTTTTCTTATTCTCTAGTTGATTATTGTGACCTATTTTTAAGGTAAAGTATAATTTAGTTGAATCCTTCTTTATGAGTATGAGTTGTTGTCTATTTAGTTCTTCCCAGACTTGATCATAGTTTCTATGAGCGGGATATACTGAGTACTACGATGATATGCTTTTGAGAGTTCTAAGGGTTATGAACTAGAAATGATTCTCCATATGATACTATATCTACTACCCCACTTCTATACAAACATAACAACTCATTGCAAAGGTCATTTCATAAGCAGAAAGAATAATAAGATTAACACAAATTCTCGTGCGACTCTAATTGGGTTGGCCTATTAGGGAAAATGTAGGCAATAAATTTTAATGGATTGGGTCTGAGAATTATCTCTCAGAAAGACAGTCTCTCAGAAGACTGGCTGAAAGATTAATTATAAAGCACTTGTTGACATTCCAACTTGTAAGAGTAAGATAGTGGACCTTATAGGGCCGGATTTATTTAAGTTTCTGTCACATATCTTTTTGGGGTGGGTATGAGAATTTGGGCCGGTCAGATTATGAAAATGAGATGAAGTTAGTCGTTTAAGTCATTTGTGATGTTTCGAATGTTAATCATGGGAGATCGTTTTTGAAAATTTGAAATAGATAAAATTAATTATCAAAAAAACACAAAAATTACTACGAATAGAGGGTAATTAATCAAAAAAAGTCAAATAGACTGTTTAAGTGGGAAGAGCCTGTTTGACTTTTCCGGCCAGTTACCCTCTATTCGTATTTAGTAATTGCGAACAGAAGGTTGATCTTCGGGGTTGGAGGCGCTTACATTTGGAAATAAGTTGATTTTACTCTTATTTTATGCTTCTATATAATTAATCTTATCTTTCTCAAATTTTCATCGTTTTTTAGTGCACAAAATCTTGTGAAAGAGAGTCTATTTGAGAAATTATCTTTAATTGGGCTTGCCTAAAAATGAAAATATAGAGTAAGTTTCTCGGTAGGCATTTAAAATATTGTAAGTACTTAAGTACTTACTCGGTGAGCATTAAAGAAGTATATTGTAAGTAGACATTAAAGATATTGTAAGTAGGGATTAAGGATATGGTAAGTAGGTTAATAGGCTAAATTTCTCGGTAGACAATAAGAATATACAAGTAGGCATTTTAAGTAATCTTTCGGTGGACATTAAGTATATTGTAACTTGTAAGTAGGCATTAAGGATACACTAAACATTAAGATTTAATGAGTTCGGTTGAGTGATGTTATTGAAAATGACAGTCTCTCAGGAAAACGATTATTTAACATATATCTAAAACACGTCTCACAGTAAGACTACCTCATATCATAATTTGGGTTAGACTTTTGGTCACCGTCAACGGACCTATTCAACCTCTAGAAGTGGCCCTCGACCCTACCCTTTCTTGGTGGCTGTCCAAATATGGTGTTCCATCAAACAAACTCATTCCAATAATTTCTTTAACAAATATTTTTTATCCTTCTTATCCTTTACGATCACTATCTGTATTTTTAAAGTTTATAGGAATAATTTTTAAAAAAATTGTCTAGATTACTTTAAGACCGAAAATTGGAGATGGGGACTCTTTTTGGCCGTGCTCTCCTTCACGGGTATGAGTTGCCGCCGTCCTTCCCTTTCCAGACCCTGCTCATAATTTTCTATGTGCGGGATATACTGGGTAGGATGATGATGACGACTTTAAGACCGAAAATACCATCATAATACATTGTACATGACAAAAATATGACCTTGTAGGCTATGTAAACTTTTAAAGTAAAATATGTTTGATTTAAAGTAAAAAAAAAAAAATTTTTAAAAAAAAATCTTCAAAAAAAAAACGACAAAAATTTAAATAAAAGTTATGTTTGTAAATAAAATAAAAGTATAGTACAATATTACATTGTACATGAGAGATTCCAAAATAAATTTATATTTCTCCATCTCATATTAGTTGCTCTATTTGTTTTTTCACATTCTCCAATGTACGAATTCAATTTTTAATATTTCTAATTATACAGAAAAATTATAATGTAATATACTATAGATGAATTTATGGTCAATAATTATGCCTAAATAAACAAATAAAAAATAAATAAAGGAAAACCATGACTAATGGCTTTCATAGTCTTGGATAATATATCACATGGGAGCTAGGCCATGTTATGATTAATTGCTTAGTATTGATATTGATATGAATTTAATTTGTGATTAAAAATGACTATAATATACAGTCCACATTATATTATTGCAACTACCATTAGTGGTAACACCAAAACACCAAACTTAGCTATCTAAATTTTACTTTTTTTATTAAATCATGAAAACGATTTATTAAATTCAATTATAGATAATGATTTTCAATTTTTAATTTCATGTTAATGAAGGAGAGTGAAAGTAAAAGAAAGTAAAGTAATATCCTCAAAAAAAAAAAAAAAGGAGAGTGAAAGTAAAATTTTGGGAGAGAGAAGAGAATAATTATTATTTTGCTTTTTTTTTTTTTCTTTTATTATAGGATAAATAAAAAAATGAACCAGGTGAAATCGAACCAAAGACCTTACATAAGGAAAGTGGTTTTTTATTCTCAGGGTCTGGGGAAGGTAGAACGACGACAACTCATACCCATAGAGAAGAGTACAGTCAAAAAGTCTCTCGGCTCGAGAAAAGTCTTTAAAGAGAGAAAAACCTATAACTTACAAATAGTTCCTTGACTATATATGGTTGATGATAGATCGAGTAATTAACAATTCATCAAATCTACTAGTCACTTAAAGATCATGGACTTAATTAGACATCCATAGAGATAAAATTGAGTTAGGTTCAATAATAAATCATTTACTTTTGTAATAGACAGTCTCTTAAAGAGACGATCTTAAAATAAGAAGTTAATATTTTTTATTTTCTCTTTAATTTGTATTAATTAAGCTATTTAGCTTATATATCTAATACGTCTCTCGAAAAAACCGTCTCACACAACAATTTATGTTTTAATTTTGACTTAAAAATTTGTCTTATAGTGGCTTAAAAAAGCCAACTACCAAACATTTTTTTGCTATATACCAACTAAAAGTCAAAAGTCAAAAGTCAAAACTACGACTTAAATCATTTATTAATTCACCACACCTCCATACAACGTCCAACAACACAATGATCTAAAACCTCAACTCCCTTTTCATGCACAATGATTTCTATGTGCCCAAAGTAGAAGAAATTAAAGAGCAAATCTTTCTTTTCCTTACAATTCAAGAAATTTGGCTAGTACTTTTATAAGCAGGATATGAAACGGGGGATTAATTAACAAATTAACAAAAAAATAATTTATTCATCAAATTTGAATAGAACTGATTTGGGTTGGTTTGTTAGTAAAATAAGTATACTATGATTTATGTACAATAGTAATATATAGTTATCAAGATATCCAATTAAATATACCAAAATACAAATTGTTATATGTCAGACGGTCTCATCAAGAGACGTGCCTTATACGAGGATTGAATAGCTCATCTAGTATAAAGTATATTATGATATGAGAATATGAGCTCCATATTTTAGGTCGTCTCATCGAGAGACAGTATCTCACAAGAGTAGCTCTTTAGGCCTAACCTCATAATCCATTTATTAAAAGTTTGAGGCGGCCTCCAATTTCAAAAATTATGATATTTTTCTAACAACTTTATTTCTCTACATACTAAATATGTACTACTTAATTTAATATTGAGGCCCTTAATTTTTTCGAAGTCCTATACAGTAAAACATGTTAAACATACTCAAAATCTTCCCAGCATAATTGGTTGATAAGTACTTGGTGAACTAAAGTCGTCCATAATCATCATCATCCTACCCAATGTTTCCCCATAGAAAACTACAGACAGGGTCTGGGGAGGGAAGGACGGCGTCAACTCATACCCATAAAGGAGAGCACGACCAAAAGGAGTCCCCCAGCTCGAGAAAAAATAAGGAGAATAACCCCAGAATATACTGTCAAGGAATCAGTAATCTAAAAAGTCGTCCATAATGAGAACATAGAATTTTTAAAAAATTGTCTAACCTCAAAACTATATAATTAATTATATAATCCTATTATTTATACCTTAAGCTTGAAGGCATTACCCAAATTGAACAATCTACATTTAATGCATGATAAAACGTTCCATTAGGTGGATATTAATTTGCCAAAATTGTAATTTGTAAGAAATAATGGTTGATAAACTCCACCGACACTTACATATTTTAGTTGGTTATGCACATCCTTTAGTTAGTAAAATTGATAATTAGTGTTGTTTAAGTGTTTAACTTCATAGTAAAGTAATTGTAATTATTTCTCACTTTTTGCTACTTTTTTATATTATTATAATAATAAAACCCTAGATTCGGATTCTGTCACCTAATAGGAATATTCAACTACGAGGAGTATGTTAGCTTCAATACGATTGGTATTTAATAAATTTTAATATAGTATAACGAGAGTTGTAATAATTTATCTTTTAGTTTAATAAATATGATATTAAATATAAAGAGAAAGATTTTTTGATATGAATGATAGTAAAAGGGTGTTTAGATGTATGAATGAATATAATTACAAAAAATATGATAGTGTCGAAATCCAAAAACGAATTAAAATGATGTAAAATAGGATAAACAGAAAACGATGTAAATTATGAAATAGACAGTTTAAAATAAAAATTTATTTTAATGGAAAGGTACAGAGAGAGTATACTTTTGATGGTTGTATTAAAATTTGTAACTAATTGGGGCCATTTTCTAGTTTTCACTACCTCAAACCCTAAAACTATTTGAGACCATGTATATAGAAGAATATATATTAATACAAAAATTCTTGTGGGAGACGGTCGCTTTGAGAGATATCTCTAATTGGGTCAGCCCATTATATGTATTTAGAATATTATAAGTAGGCATTAACAATGATGTAAGTAGACATTTAAGATATTAAAAGTAGGCATTAATAATATGGTAAGTAAACATTAAGGATAATGTATGTAGGCATTAATAATACGATAAATAAATATTAATCTTTAATTGGTTGGATTTAAAATACGTCTTTCAAAGAAACTCTCTCAGCTGATATTAATAAGCTTATGAACTAAAGTAAATGAACTTATGAGAAAAGGTGAAAAACCACCTTAAGACAAGATGTACTTATGAGCTAAAGTATATGTACATTAGATGTGGCAACAAATGGAGAACATGTACATGGTACATAAAATGATTGCACATAATTTATTATTGATAAAAAAAGCATTGACTAAATACCAAGGATTAATTTGGTGGGCTATGGAAAAAGGTATGTCACATAACTTATTTGTACACACATGTATGTATAAAAAGCACAAAATAATGTTAGAACATTCATGAGCCACTTTTTAATTAATATTGGTACTTATATAATTATATTCACTACCAAATATAAAGTGAGATTTTATTTGGTATTTAGTATATGTAATTGTTATTATAGTTTATTGTAATATTTATAAGAAATGTCACTAAATTATTCTATGTTGTAAAAAGTTTTAATATTATTTTTTATTATGCTGTTAAAGAGTCTAATGAATGTCATTGAATTCACTATATATACTATTAGATTTTTTAAGCAGTGACATTTAAATTAAATATCACTAAATATACCGCACTAATGTGGTGCATAACATTGTTTTGCTAACAAAGGAAATGAAGTTCATATTAAACTAGAGATGTATAAAATAAGTGTTTTGACTATCTGATCTATATCCCTTTAATTTTACACAATTTTGGTAAAATTTAGTGGAAAGATAAATTTATTCGGAAAATAAGACCAAAAACAAAGAATATTAATGAGCGTTAAGACGGAAAAAGAATATGATTTTGTGAATTATTTCAAAACAAGGAGACTAGGACTACTTCCAATAAAAATAGAGTGCAAAATCAATATGACAAACTAAAATATATAAAGCGGTGGAAATTGATATGTACATAGGGGTGTGCATGTGGCTCAATGGATATATTATCTGCATATAGACCAAAAGTTTGGTGTTCGACCCTTATCGGGCGTATGTATCACCTGAGGGGTTTCTTGACTGCGCGCATTGCTCTTTACTCGTATGGTATGTTCGCCTTTTGCAGAAAAAAGAAAAACCCCACTTAAATCTTACCTTGTACGAGATACTGGGATGGACCTTTATCTAGGGTATCAATAAGAATGTCTTTTAAAAAGAATATTCTAAAACTAACGTTGCAAGTAGAAAGTGAAATTGTTATAAGAGCAAAAGGTTAATGCTCAAAATTACTTGATTCAGGTTCCACGATGTAAAGCCATCTTTATCTTCAAGAATATGGACTTCACAATCAAAGCTATAAAGCAATTAGATGTAATATAGGATAGGGTGAGAAAAAGAAAATGTTAAATAAAAATTAAATTTAAAATCTTTTTACTATATAAAATTAAATGTTTTTAATAATTTTTAGTTTATTTTACAATGAAAAATAATTGAAAAACCTATTAACTATCAAAAGTATTATAATAAATATTATTTTTCATGAGAGCGCATTAAGAAAATATGACCTCAAATCAACTGCTCATTTTGTTCATGCCTTTGAAATATTAACGTAAGCATACATTTCATGCCTTTAAAATGATAATGTAGGAAAAAAAAAATTCAGCTAGTCTTTTGAGAGACCGTCTCTTTAAGAGACGTATCTCAAGCTCATCCTATGAAATTAAGATTAATGCCTATTTACCATAATTATAATACCTACTTACATTATCCTTAATGCTTACTTACTATATTCTTAATTCTTACTTTTAATATATTAAAAATCTACATACATCATTCTTAATGCCTCCTTATAATAATTTTAAAAATATATTATGGGTGGTTCTGGAGTCGGGGGACTCATTGACCGTACTCTGCTACATGGGTATGAGTTGCCGTCTATATTCCCTCCCTAGACCCTGACCATAGTTTATCAATGAGCGAAATACACTGAGTATGATGATGATATTATGGGTGGTCACTTAGAGATGGATTTGGGATATTAGATGGTGAAATAGTAGTAGTAAGTAGTGGTTAATGAGTAATCCACACATGATTATGCATGGATCTACCTCAATTTGAGTGCCCTTTCATAATCTTGACTTATGGTGGGTGATAAGTCTATTTTACAAATCAATTTACAATAAGACTATAATGTGTTCCAACTAATTATGCATCCTACTCAATTATTTTTTGATCCTAAAAATAATGTCTTGTCCTTGCTCTATTCATGCTTATCCATCGAGAAGTTACATGAGTTGAAGATGTAACAAACTAACAATATTATCATAAATACAACGTCTAACTAAAATTTCATCCAAGAAAAAATTACTAAATTTTTAAAGGAAATATTAATATAGAACATGTATACATATTGTCATGGAACCGATTTAATCAAAAGTTTAAGCTGATGTTTGAAGCCCCAGGATATGTTATATTCTTTAACACACCTCTTCACACGAAAGTCCTTGGCGCTAGAAGTGTGGATGCAACACATGCTCTCCTTATACTGAATATTCCACTTTAAATGAGAGTTGTTAAGATTCGAACTTGTATCCTCTTGTCACACTAGCTTTTGATACTATGAAAAACAAAACTAATAATTAAGACTTTCAAAATATATTATATACTCTAAACATGTACTCCCTTCGTTCCTTTTTGTTTGTCTACTTTAAATTTATCCACTTTTAGAGAGAGAAATTTAAATTAGATTTTTGAAGTATATATTGATGATAAAATATATTCATGTGAGATCTTGTTAGATTTGTTGATGTAAAGTTTTTTAATATGTAATTTTTATAATTTTTTATGATGCGTACTTAGCAATATAAAGACTTAAAATTTGCTAAAAAATGCGTACAAAAGATAAAGTGGACAAATAAAAAGGAACGAAGGGAGTAACATGTAAGGATGGTGAATTAGAAAATAGAAATATGTTTAGTAGTTATAAAGATAAAGATTTAGTGGAGTCAAATAGTTAATATATTTGAATATAAATATCTTAAATTTATCCATAGGAAATTTTTAATTTTTGAGTTAAAAGTGTCGTCAAATTGATTGAGTATTATATACAATTTAGCTCTAAAAATGGAATTTCAAGTGGAATTAAATTAAAATCAAAAATTGTAAAATGAGATCGTTTTATGGAAGGATTGTTATTATTGGGTTGGCCTAATAATATATACTTAATATTTTTAGTTTTATAATAGTTATTTTTCATAATTTTAAAGTCAGCACTTTTTACTGAATAATAAGTGCTTATAATTTTAAAATAATCAATTAAATAATTGTGACATGAGTTCTATGAAAACTTGAGAATAAAAATGAATAATGTGGGCTATATAAACGAGTATAGATAACATATTTGGCCCACATGATAAGGTCAAGGATTTTGACTCTTCTATGTTTTGAAAGAAAGCAAGATACAAATGCACCTTTTTTGCTGTTTTCCATAATTTATTAATCAATTGTTATTTGCCAACAATATAATTTACGCAAATTCTTACTTGAGACCGTCTTTTGTAAAGACGGTCATCTTTTGTAAAGACGGCTTACAAAAGCATATTTATTATCAAAAGAAATAGTTTCAAGAATAAATAAGGAGATTATAAAGAAAAGTGAATTAAAATAATAAAAAAATTATTTATCATCAAAAGAAATAATTTCAAGAATAAATAAGGAGATTATAAAGAAAAGTGAATTAAAATAATAAAAAAATTATATTTTATAGGAAAGTATAAATAGGGAGATTATCAAAATACTCATTTTTACAATGGGAGACACTAGTATGTTTGAAAGCTACAATAGAAGTTTCCTCTTTTTAAAAATTGAATTAATAGGGTAGCTAGGGTCTTAATATATCACCCCAACAAAAATTGAAAATTCTAATAAGTAATAATTACGAAAATGATACTCATATTTTAATTATCTTTATATTAGTAATTTGTATAATTTGAAAATTACGGTTTTTTTGTCTATATGGTTGTTATTTTTATTTCTTTTTTTAATTAACAGTTTTTATATATTTGTCTTGTTTTGTCTTGTCTTGCTATTTCTTTTGCCTATCACATATCTTTGGTCTTTTGTTTTCATTTGTAGGTCTTTTTGAGCTGAGGGTCTCGTTGACTGCAATCTATATATCTTATCCTTCTTTAAAGAGTGTATGGTTTATCGTTTTTCATTCTTCTAGACCCTAATCAAAACTTCTATGAGTTAGATATACTATATATGATAATGATGACAATAAGAGTAAAACAAAATGCATAAAAGTATTTCATAATAACCCTAATAATTATTTTGATCTTCCTTAAACAATAATGATACTCAATAAAGAAAGGTAAAATGAAAACAAGTATAAATTTAATAGATAATATACCATTGAATAAAAATTAAGATAAACTAAATATGCCCATAGGCTAGATTCTACTAAAAGTATCACATACATAGTGATTAAAGTTATATGGAAAATTATAATTTAGTTTAGCGCTTAAAAGTTTTTCCTTTCACTCTTATAATAAAGGTCTTTCCTTTCACTCTTATAATAAAAGTCTGATTAATTATCATACCGAGTTAAAGAAACATGTTGAATCTATATGCAAATGTTGGAATAAAACTCATATTTAAGATTTCATTAACCTATATATAATCAAAAGCGCTTGTGGCTCTATGGTTGAGCATCTGCATGTGAAGCAAAGAGTTTGAGGTTCGACTCCTATTGAGCGCAAGTATTAATTAGGGGATTTCTTGGTTGCGCGCATCTCTCTTTATCCCCTCCTTGGAAAAACGGGTATGATTTGTCCGCTTCGTTCAAGAAAAAGAAAACCCCAATTCGGACTCTGCCTTGTGTGGAATACCGAAAATGTCCTTTTCTTTATTAACCTATATATAAATCTAATATCATTTTGTTTTAGAATGAAATCTCATCCGATTTATTTATAATCAACATATTTGATGTATGAACTATGAACCATATAATTGTACGAGTCTAATAATAAATTTATCACCAAATTTACTCTAACACTTCTAATTAGTATTGGTCGTTTGAAGAAAATGCAATAAGTAAAGTTGATTATTCTTTGCATGTGTAAATAGTAGAGTACATATAATCGATAATGACGGAAATGCTCTTGAAATTTTAATAATTAGGACCACAATTTTTATTGGCAACTCTTATAGTCTACTTTATAAGTATTTATTCATTTCTATTGGTGTAATTAATTGTATAGCTCAATGAGCCTTTCATATTATTGATTGTTACCGGTGATCGAGTAAAATTATCTAATGATCCGATGATTTAATTTGATTTGATTTGAAATTATATTTTTCAAAATTCGGATAATGGATACAAATGTAGGGATCGAATTTTTGAGATTCAGATATCCAAATATCATTTTTTTGAATAATTGAATATCTATTTATTATAATTAAATTTGGATATTCGATACTAATAAGAATAAAGTAATATTTTTAAAATTATTTTGACTGAATTCAGATGATGGATATCGGATTTTTCGAAAATCGAATTAAAAAATTTCAACTTAATATCATTCATATCAAATATCGAATATGTGACTTTGCTCTCCCTGATAGTTTCACCGTCGATCTTGACGACAAAAATGCCTAAATGTCAATTTCACCATCCATCTCTCCCTTTTAGAACCTTTTCCAAAGCTTTACTTGCAAGCAATTGTCTCATTTACTCTTATAATATATTTAATGTATTTTAAAATTTTAAATATCTCATCTAAAAAAAACTCACATGAATATGTTTTAACTTATAGATAAAAATAAAATAATAACTAAAAGTGAACGATTAATAGAGACTTAATCCTTCTTTCAAATTCTTTCCTTTTAAATCTCTTCCCTCTAAATAAAAAATATTATTTCGTTTCAAATTACTCCCCATTCTGCTTCCTATAATTTTCTCAATCCAAAAAAAGATAAATAAATAAAGTTGTTAAAGATAAATTTAAAGGATTTTTTAGTGGTATTAAGTTACAATCGCCAAGTGAGAGTGGTAGACTTTACTAGACATTAACCTAAAATCTTAATTATCTAAATGATTATGTAAGGATAATAACTAATACCGTTATTGCATGAATCATGATAATGAACCAATGAGGTGATTAACCTTTTCGACCTTTAAAAAAAGCTACTCCCTCCGTTCCTTTTTGATATTCCTATTTGGGTTTTTCACCAAGATTAAGAAAAATGGAATCTTTGGTAGTAGTGGATATTATTTTAATTATATAGTAGTGGGAAATAATGATTGTATTGGAAGTATGAGAGAAAAAAATAATTAAATAATAGTGTAATGTAATGATTGTATTGGAAGTATGAGAGAAAAAATAATAAAATAATAGTGTAATGTAAGGAAAGTGGGGTTTTAAGGGGTAAAAGTGGGATGAAAACTTTCCAAAAATGGAAAGTATTCTAAAGTGGAAAAACTTATGAAACTACTCGTTTTAGTAATGTGGAAAAACAATAAGGAACGGAGGGAGTATTATTTTCTCTACTACTGTCTACTAGTCTACTACCCCCTCAATACTACTTAAGTATTGTTGGAAATACTTCACATGTGAGACAAGATCCCACATCGATAAAAAAAGTGGGTTGTAGACTTGCATATATACTTGGTGAGCTAATTCTCCTATAGCCATATGTTTTTGGGAAACAATGAACCTCACCGAGTGTATGTGCAAGTCAACGCTCTAGACCCGTGGGTTTGTGGGCCCGAGCCCACGGGTGTCCCGTGTCCCCACGAATGGGTCACTGTGAGATTATGTGACGAATTATCACGGCCTAATAAGTATCATTAACTTTTAATTTAACCAACCCAACTAATTAAGAATCTCTCCATGATTCAATATTACTTTGCCATGCTTTCATCACCAAAGACTTTTCAAAATCTAGTATTATACTCCCTACATTTCTTTTGTGATATTTAATCAACTATTACAACATATATTTCAAACTAGTAAAAGAGAACGGATTGAAAATACAATATATTATGTGTTTGAACTGAGAGACTTGACCTCTCACGGGCCCGATCTAATGTCGTCCATTTGCCCCTGGTTTTATCTATTCCTTGTCACTACTAGCTCATTTTACTTTTTATCTTTCACTAGTCTTAAAGTGCGTAAGGAACCGAAAAATGAAATAGGAATTGTTTGATTAATACTAAAGATTCTTAGCTATGTGAGTTACTTTATCATGTAGGCAAATATTAACTGTATATAAGAATCAGGTCTTATCTCAGTTGAAATAAGTATTATATTTTCATATAAGGTTTTGAGATTTATTTCTCTAATTTAATTTTCTATTTCCTTAACCTACCTTGTAATAAAAAAAAAAGTAGTATATACCTTAGATTACTTTAAGAAAAATAAGCCAAAAATTAGAGTTCATAAGTTTAAAATAAAGCTAATAAGAAATTAATACAATAGGAATAATGAGAGTTGATAATTAGATCAATCTTACTCCTACCTAATAGAAGTATTTTTTTTATTTATTGTATTCTTTAATTAAGACTTAGTTCAAGTGAGTTTTAGAAAGTTTTTATAAATTTAGATATATATTCATGTATACAAAATTCCATCATATTAAGAATTTTCAAACCTTACATAAATACTTCTATATTAATGACTTAGATCCTTTAGTATTAAAAAGGAAAATTCCCACCCAAAATAATAAATTTTATACCATATGACAAATACTTATTTAATTATTTTTTGGCTTCTCTATCTTATGTGCCCAACCAAAAAATATACTCTTTCCATTTCTACTCCTTTAATTGGTTATAGCAATTTCCCCTTAGACAAGACTTTACACCCACCTCCCTAACTCTTCCTATTAAACCCCCCTCCACATTCCTTACTTTCATATTTCATACCCTCTTCATAAACCCAAACCCAAACCCAAACCCAAACCCGAACCCGGCCCGAAAATGAACCAAGATTATGGCCGTTTATACCCAACTCCATCGGCCCGAGTCACCGACCCGGACCCACAAAACCCAAAACCCCCATCGAAAACTAGAACTACTTGCCGCTTCATCCTCTTTTTTATTGGGGCTCTCCTTATCATTGCTGCCGCTTGTGGAATACTAGCGGCAGCAAAAATTTTAAGGAAGCCCAATAATAACAATCCCTTGTCGGGCCATGGCACGACAAGGGTAATCCAGGAGGTTTGCGGAGTGACTCGGTTTCCCGAACTCTGCTTATCCTCGCTGGCAAGTTTCCCGGGGGCTATGGCCGCAGGGGACCCACTTGAAATAGCCCACATTTCGGTTAACATGACACTCCTTAGGTTCGGGGCGGCGTTGTCCGCTTCGACGGAAATAAGGAACTTGAATATGGATAGTATGACGAGGTCGGCGTATGACGATTGTTTAGAATTGTTGGATCATTCCGTTGATCTTCTCGGACGGTCGTTGTTTTCTATCGCACAATTTTCGTCGGTGGAAGAGGAAAGTGTCACTAATGATGGTAATATGTATAAGGTGAGTTTGTAATCTTTAAATGTAAAGCTATAAAATAACAGTAAGTCTCATGGAGACGGTCTATTCTGTAGACCGAATCCATAAAGTCCAGCCCAAAATATAACATAGTATATTTGGAGTTATAATAAGTTATTTGGGGTTATAATAACTTATATTTAGGGTTATAAAATAGTATATTCGAGGTTATAATACCTTACATTTAGGATTATAACATAATATAATTGATATTATAATAAAAAAAAATCAGTTAAGGGAAATGGGCTGACCCAATTTTATGGTCTATCCTATAGACCGTCTCTTGTGAGATTTTGTGATAAAATAAATTATTATTAATATTTAAATTTAATTTTAAAAAATAAAAATTAATTAAAATAATAATTTTTCTTTCGAGGATAAGTTAGAGTTGGAGAACACCTATTAAAATAATATAAAAAGCAAGGCCGATTCTAAGGCTGGGTAAGAGGGACCGTCGCCCAGGACCCCATGTCAAAAAAGCAAATTAATAGTCGTAGAAGGTCTGACTAAAAGCCTTCAATCAATAGATTAACATCATTTTTTTTAATAATTTGTAGTATTACTACTTCAATTACTAAGGACGAACGATTAACGAGCATTAATAATGTTTAGTGATATGAGAGAAATAAATAGTGAGATGAAAATTAAATTTAAAATATTTTTTAGAAAATGATATTTGCTTTCCAAAAAACATTAATAATTTCTCACTAAGGTTGATTCATATTACTACCAATAATAATTAATTTTATTATAGTGGAATTAGTGAATTAAGCAACAATATTGATCATTATGTACGTGGAATTTTCATGTCGTACGTACCCCTATTAATTTGGTGTACGTATTAGATGATGATTAAAGATTTTTTACTTTCTTCAGAAAAATAGAATTAAAAAGAAAAAATTGTTTCTAAAAAGCCAACCTTTTGGCCATCTGCAAATAAAGAGTCAACGTTTCATTTATTCAATAAAAAGACAACATTTGTCGCATTTTTGCAAATAAAGAGTCAACGTTTCATTTATTCAATAAATTTAGAGTTGAAAACTTACCTGCTATAGTGAATAAATGAAACGTTGACTCTTTATTTGCAAAAATGAGACAAAGGTTGTCTTTTTATTAAATAAATGAAACATTGACTCTTTATTTGCAGATGGCCAAAAGGTTGGCTTTTTAGAAACAATTTTTCCAATTAAAAAATCACATGCACAATAAGTTAAACAAATTTATTAGTTTAAGTAGTTGATTTTAATGTTTTTAGGATTATTTCATTTTTATTATTTGGATAATTAATATAAACAATTATTTCATTTTTAATTGAAAGAATATAATACTTATAATGTAAAATATGTATGAAATACATAGCTTTATACATAAAATAATTATAAGAAAATAATCCTTTTCTATTCATATAAGTTAATATGAGTATAAAAAGGTACTAAAAGACAAACTTTTATATCTATAGAAAATAAATAAAGTGAATAAATAATAATACATATAACCAATCATTTTCACCTAGGGGCTATATATACTAATATGAATCATCTTTGTTTATAACCATGAATTGAAAAAAATATCCATAAATATACATCAAACTATTGGTAACATTTTTTAATTTAAATTCTAAGATATTTGTAAAATATATTGGTCGTTTCAGTCATTTTAACTCATTTCTTTTAACACGGAGATTAAGAAATTAATAAGTTAAAAAGTGAATTGTTTAAAAATAAGAGAAA
Source organism: Amaranthus palmeri (assembly GCA_019776075.1). Lineage (NCBI taxonomy): Eukaryota > Viridiplantae > Streptophyta > Magnoliopsida > Caryophyllales > Amaranthaceae > Amaranthus > Amaranthus palmeri. Next base: position 92,999 of record JAAKBH010000297.1, read on the forward strand.
GAATATAAACGATAAAAGTAGCGAGTCATAAGCAACAATAGATGAGACAAATTAAAAAAAGGACTTAAATTGAAAACATGACAAATTAAAAAAGATAAGGAGTAAAAGTACTATCTAGAATCTATTATAAAATTAAATGTAGAAATCATTGAAATAAATAGAAAAAAATATCTGGTACATATGGAGATTTTTTTTCTAAATGTAGGGTAACAAATCAAAAATAAATTTATGATGGGGTAAGGGAAGAAAGAGTAATAAGACAGAAGCATAGAGAGGCTACTAATAGAACAAAATTTTATTTGGACCGACTTATGTTTCAATTAATATAACATATTCTGGGCCTTAACGATTAGCTTAAACTTTTGGTTGAGTTGGTTTCTTAACATAGTATCAGAAGCCAACGTGACAAGAGGTCACGGGTTCGAATCTCAACCACCCCTCATTTAAGTGGAATATTTAGCACCAGGTATGAGGAGAGCCTGTGTTGCATCCACACTTTTAGCCCAAAGGGCTCTTGTGTGAGGGGGCCTGTTAGAGTATATAACATATTCTGGGGCCTTAACCATTAGCTTAAGCTTTTAGTTGAGTTGGTTCCTTAACACCAAGTAAAGAAAAAATTGTGAGTATTATTTTTAAAAGAAATTTTGTTTTAATCAAATCTTATTTTTCTCATTTTTAAAGTAAAGAAAATTATCATTATCGTCACACTCAATGTATTCCGTTTATTGAAAATTATGATCAGGATATGAGAAGGAAAGGACGAAGGCAATTCATACCCATATTAAAAAGCGCTGCCAGAAAAATTCCTCACTTGAAAAAAACTAAGAGAAATTTCTACATCTAGAAAGATAAATGCTAACAATATATTTTCTAAATAACATATTAGAATTAATGAAAGTAACGAGGCATAAATATACATTATATATCCTATTCTTCTTTCCATCATGCATGTATATATATGAATATGAGGTACTATAATTAAGTTTATGTAGCCAACTTTCCAAAAAAAGAAAGCTCCTATATAAAATAATTTGAGGGTGGTTTCATATATGTGTAAAGTGTTAAATTACACAAAATTATTGAAATTAAAAAGCTTTAAATGTTAATTTATATTGATATTTGTTGTAACTTGAATTTTTATATTAGGTCCTATGATCACGATAAATGTAATTAAGTAAGAGTTAAAAAAAATTATTAAAAGACAACAGAGAGAATATATAATAAGTTTTGGACCTATAATCAGTCCTTTTTTCTGAGTGATTAATTATACGTGATCACTAGTATAAATGATCACTTTAAAACTCCACTTTAATGATATATATAGTCATTTTAAGATAGTAAGTAAATATTAGGCTAACAATAAAAACTAGTCATCATCATCATCCTACTTTGTGTATCCTACTCATAGAAAACTTTGAATAGGGTATGGAGAGAGAAAGACGGCGGCAACTCATACCATAAAGGTGAACGCGACCAAAAGGAGTCTCCGACTTGAGAAAGTTGAGCAATAAAAACTAGTCTCAACCATAAAATTGTCTCATTTTCATAATTTCATGGTCGTTCCTGAGTATAGGCAAGGTAGACATTTGCCTAGGGCCCAGAGTCAGAAAGGGCCTTAAAATTAGTAAATATATGATACGTTTACAATTTTAATGCTAATTATAATATATAGGGTCCATCTTGGTTATTTTCCAAACAACCATTTAAGTTTAGAACGACCCTTCATTAGAGAGCCTTTTTTTACAGTTTGTCTAGGACCCATACATTGTCAGGAACGACACTGGATAATTTGTGGAGAATATATATTTTTTGCTTTATTTATTAATTTATCAATGGTCCAAAATTCCCTTCCGGGATTTTTTATGCCGGCGGGCTTGGAGTTCTATAGTGTCAGTGAATTTTTGTTTTCTTTTCTCATATTCCTATTTTAAAAAAAAAAAAAAATCAATGGTCCAAAATAAAAAATTCTAATTATTTACAATTTTGGACATACAAGGGAGGATCAAAGCAAGATGTGATGACGTGGTTAAGTGGGGCCATGACAAATCAAGACACGTGTACGGAAGGATTTACAAACGTGGGAGGAACAATAAAGAACCAAATGGTCCAAAGATTACAAGATTTGTCCGAGCTTATTAGTAATTGTCTAGCTATTTATGCGGCTAGTCATAAAATTGATGACTTTGCGGGTACACCTATTCAAAATCGGAGGTTATTAGGGTTCGAACCCGAGACCGATTCCGGATTTCCTAAATGGATGACTAGATCCGAAAGAGAGTTATTGGGTACTCCGACCCAAAGTGTACAAGCGGATATTGTGGTGGCACAAGATGGGTCGGGTACGGTTAAGACTCTTACTGAAGCTATTGCTAAAGCTCCGTCAAATAGTGGCCGTCGATTTATTATTCTTGTCAAGGCTGGATTGTAAGTTTTTTTCCAGATCTATTACGTCTTTCTTGAAAGATCGTCTTTTGTAAAAACGATTCTCAAAAGTCCAGCCTAAATTTATATTTAGAATTATAATAATATATGTTTACAATTAGACTGGGCTTTTGAGAGTCATCTTTACAAAAGACGGTCTCAGTAAGAATTTGTGGACACTAAATATTTCACTTTTGTCATACTGATTTCTAATACTACGTCAAAAAGCATACTCAACCAAAATATGATATGTTATATACATACTCTAATATTTTATAATCGGTTGTTTTTAACCTATATACCACATACATAGGTCTAGTTTACAAAAATGATAAATTTATGTTAAAATATGATTTGTAATATTTCCTAAAACTTCTAAGGGATTAGAATTAAGTATATTTCTGATATATTTTTAAGATAATGTTATAATTGTAATATTTTTTTTACTTGTAACCTAATTTTTAGAACATATGAAGTAGTAAGAAAGAGATTAAACATGAACAAATTCTCTAAATTAAATAAATTAAACCATAATACTTTAATATCTTTCTCTTATTGATTTTTTAGCTAAAGTTTTTTTTAGCCATTATGTCCATATATGTCCTCAATTTTTTTCCTTAGTGTGTGCCAAAACACTAAACTGCAAGTAAAAAGCAGAGAAAGTACACTAATAATAATAATAATAATAATAATAATAATAATAATAAATTACCGCCTACAAGTAAACATTTTAGTCATATATTCTATCATGTAGTATAATAAAAAATTAATTTTCATGTAAATCATTTTCGTTAAAAGTTTGATTAGTTAATTTTTTTTTAATCATTATTATCATCATACACGGTGTATCCCGCTCATAAACATATTAATTAACTATTAATATACTATTAGAGTATGAATGTATTTTATAGTTCTATAATATTCTTTGTACAATGAATTTAACAAATATTTTAAACGACATAAAATCTTCTCAACTCGTTTCAATGCTACTTATTGAGAAATTGACTTAGAAAACGAAGCAAATTATGATAAAAGGAAATTTGGAAATTATAATATGATTATGAAAGCTTTTGTAGCTATCAACTTTCAACTAGGTGTCGGTAGATATGCTTTTCTACTATTTATTTTATAGTGCTTTTTTTTTCCTTTTTACTTATTGACACAAAATTATAACATATTAATTCTCTCCTAATTATTATGATATAGACTCAAAAATAATTAACAAGAAAATGATGTGTATTATCACATGAAATATGACTATAAGGTTGGTTTCATAAAAGTTGGCATTTTAATAATTTGATGTCATTATATAACAATAACGATAATATTTCATTATAATGACGTTAAATGACACCCACCCATCAAGGATGGGGTTTGGAGGAGTCGAATCTACGCAATTTTATTTTTGTTATTAATAATAATGACAAAAATATTAAATCTGATTGACCATATAACAAATATTATCATATGCAACTTTACATAAATATAAATAACAGCTGTATATATTTTAATAAGTTATTTTAAAGATAGTACATTATAATCTAATATTATGGCTTTAAATATTTTTGTGTGATTTTCAAATGTTTAATATCACATGAATGCTCCTCTTAAAGGTATTTTATAGATTTACTATTTTATAGAATTAATGGAAATTAACATGTAATTATAGATATGAAGAAGATAACTTGAAAGTGGGAAGGAAGAAAACCAACTTGTGGTTTTTAGGTGAAGGGAAAGGTAAAAGTGTAATTTCCGGTAAAAAGAGTGTGGGTCATGATCAAATCACTACTTTTCGTACTGCGGCATTTGGTAAGTTTCTTTTACTCACATTCACATTCCTTAATCCGTATATATTTGCTCAATTTATTTTTGTACATTTTTGAGTAACTAATAATAACAACTATTCTTAAAAGAGTTTTTTCTCAATGACGAAAGACGACCTCAAAACAATTTTTACTCTATTTGGAAAAATTTTATTGTCATATAATGAATAATTCCCTTGGAAAAATAAAATAATATTATTATTAACTTTTTATAGTATATAGGAATTAATATATCCTTTTATACATATAACTCATTTTATGTAGTCAACCTTAATCTCTTAGGACTAGGTTTCTGGCAGTTGTTGAGGTAAAGCAAATCTTGTATAAGATTGTTCATTGTAAACGAGCTCATATATTCAACTTATTATTAATGACTTATATGATTATAATTAAATGATCACTTAAAATATTATAAGTAGTCATTTTAACATTATAAAAATTAATCACTTTAAAATTATAAGTAATCACTTTTTAATATTAATATTAATAGTTTAAAATTATAAACGATCACATCAAAATTATAGGCGATCATTTTCAGACAATAAAAATAACATAAATCCTTATAAAAGACAGTCTCTTTGAGAATCATCTCTTATTGGGTTGGCCCATAAAAAATGTAAAGTAAAAATAGAAAATAAGCTTTGATGGACTGAACCTCAGAGATAAAAAGACGGTCTTTCAAGAGACTAGCTGAAAAAATAAACCCTTTAGTAGTATAGTACATAGTCTAGTACAAAACAATACATGGGTGAGTAGTAAGTCATGCAAGATCATGGTCCCTTTGTCGAGAGAAACCCTTCAATGTTGGGCCTATCAAAATTTGTACTTTGTATACTTTTAGGCCTTGTGGCCCTTTGTAAACCCACTAAATCCATATTCTTTTGCATTATTTATTGCTATGAAAATGACACTTCTCCTACTTGTCTAATTTTTGATATAGGTGATAGCTAGCACCAACGATCTTTAGAATTTTTGATCAATTATTTAATTGGTAGTATTTAGATGCCTTTAAATATCAGCTTAAGCTTTTAACGTCGATCGTCAGGTATAGTAGATTATGTGTTGCATCTACACTTCTAGCCCAAAAGGCTCTCCTGTGAAGTGGCGTATTAGTGTACTGTGTATATAACATGTCATATGGCCTCAACCATCAGCTTAAACTTTTAGTTGAGCTGATTCATCAACACTGGGGTCGATTGGATTGAGCGTAAATATTTAAGGTAGTAAAAAAAAGTCAAACTAATGTAACAAAGGTAATTAGATATGCAAATGAAGTTATTGAAATAATTGTGATAGAGGTAGAATATGAGTAGATTAAAAAATATGAATAGAAAAAGTGTTTGATTTCACTCATTTGGAGGTAAAGAATTCCTCCAACTCCCCTAGGGTAAATTTATACCCCAAAATAAGGGAACTTATTGCTATTTTCTCTATTTTTTCATTATCTTCTAATTCATTCTTCCACCTCTCCAACAATCAAATCCCTTTAATCATCTACCTTACTAACCTTAAATTCCAACTTTGACTTTTATTACCCCTTAAATATTTACTCTCAATCCAAGCGACCCCTAAATAGTTAAACTAAGTAAGCAATTGGTTAAAATGTTTAGGCCCGGTTGGGTTTGCGGTTTGTAATGGGGTTTTCTTAATTGGTTGAGGGTTGGATTTGGGGGTTTATAATCAAATATTTCTTTTATTGGTTTAAGGTCAAACTCCTCATTGGCCATCTCTACTAAGAACAAGTACTATGAACTTATTATCTAAAACAAGGTAAATTAACAAAGCCTTGATGTGTGAGTTGTACCATATGGCATGCATTTTTGTATAGTGATTAACTTTCAATGGGGTTTCGTTTATTTTGTTGTTTAGAGGTATCTTTTATCAACAGGGGTGTTCATTGGGTCGGATACAGATCAGGTTGAATTCCTCCTTTAAGCTTAATATGGGCTTTACATGAACCAGACTCTCAAAGCTTGGTTTAATCCATTTTTATCACTCAAGATTGTTACACAAATTCTTGTGAGAGACGGTCTTTACGAAATACCATCTCTATTTGAACTGGCTCATAAAGAAAATGTAGAGTAAAAGTAAATATTAACCTTTAATGGGTTGGGCCTGAAAGACGTCTTTCAGAAAGACGGTCTCTCAGGAGACTAGCTGAGGTTATTATAGTCCCAATGATCAATTCATAATGATTAAAATATCATTTATAATAATTAAATAGTAGAAACCTTAATAATTCTCATTGGCATTATCATTTTTAGTAATTAAATCATCTATTAATTTTATTATTTACAAATTAAGGCCCGTTTCCGACTCTTATTGAGCCTTCTAACAATCGGTTTCATTTTAATTATAATAAAACCTATTTTCGGATGACTCATTTTCAACCCATTTCTTACAAACTCTTCTAAAAGGGGGCCAAAATAGGAGGCTTATTCATCAACATGTTGAAAATGTTAATATAATTTGTTTTACTTTATATAATTCTTAAATAATTAATTAAGGTTTGTTTTAATTATTATTATTGTAGCTGCCTCTGGCACCGGATTTGTAGTTCGTGACATTACTTTTGTAAATGATGCTGGACCAAATAATCACCAAGCAGTAGCTCTTCGGGTAGGTGCAGACCATGCTGTAGTCTACCGTTGTGAGATAAAGGGATATCAAGACACACTCTATGTACACTCACTACGACAATTCTATCGAGAATGTGATATTTACGGAACAGTGGATTTTATTTTTGGTAACGCAGCCGTTGTGTTCCAAAATTGCGTTATGTGGGCTCGTAAACCAGGCCCTCAACAAAAGGTAACTATCACTGCTCAAAATCGCAAAGACCCAAACCAAAACACCGGCATGTCAATCCACGCTTGCCAAGCCCGAGCCACCAACGACCTCGAGGCCTCTAAGTCTAGCAACCCGACATTTTTGGGTCGACCATGGAAAATATTTTCAAGAGTTGTGTACATGGAATCATACTTAGGTGATCACATTGATCCTAGAGGATGGTTAGAGTGGGATACAATATCTCCACTAGATAAGTTATACTATGGTGAATATGGGAACACCGGGCCACGGGCCGACGTATCACAACGGGCCAAGTGGCCCGGTGTCCATGTAAGTATGTCTAGAGCAGAGGCAATAAAATTTACTGTGGCCCAATTTATATTTGGGCAAAATTGGATAACTGCAACTGGGGTTTCATATCAATCTGGATTATCCAATTAGTAAATTTATACTTGACAATATCTAATTTTGTAATGTCTAAAAAAGGAAAGTTTGATAGGGTATTACATGGTCCAAAGTAGGCAAATAAATACATAGAAGTATATTGGAGATTTGGAGTGATATAATTGTGATTTTATCCTCTCAACAATTTCTTGTAACTATGTTCCATTATTTTTATAGATAATTGTAAACAATAATTATTTTAAAATGCGTATTTGAAGATGTGTGATCAATGATCAACATATTATTTCATTAATAAATAAATTTTATATTTCATTACATGTAGTGAAAGTCGTCTTAAATTTTTGTGTTTATGCTGATTATATAATTTGAATGTCAAATAACAAAAATATATATATATATATGAGGAGAGTAATTAGATAATTTTATCTACGTCTGTTTAATCAAAACACAGTAATTATAATAGTCTAAGATTATGTTAATAAAAAGATTAAAACTTAGAATTTGGAAAATAATTATTGTTCTCAATGATCTCTATATCCTACAATACACTTAAAAAAAAATAAAGAGAAAAATAAAGAATATTCAAGACTTGATATCACATAAGTGAATTGTGAACTCTACTGCCCGTTTGGTTATTGTTACTAAATGGTGGTAATGGGAATGAATTATAGTGTAAAATTCCATCAAAACTTTAATGTCATTCCCATGGTAATGAAACTTTGATTACAAAAAAGTTTGTTTGTTCACAAATTTCCATTACCATCTAATACCATCTCTCCCATTGGTAATGCATTGGAATGAATTTTATGAACAAAATAAGATGATTGGAGGTTGTCAAATATTCAAGGTAGCTAAGAGATTTTTCAACCCAAATTACACTAAATTTTCATTTCCATTACCATGATTTATGACCAACTACCAAACGGGCCGAAGTTGAACCGTTGGTCTAGGCTCTTTGTAGCACCCTAACCCCATTGGATCGTTGATGACTACTTGTGGAGAATGTAGACTGGCCCTACGGACCCCTTTTAACAAAATTTATCAACATTTGTGAGCACTAAGGACCAATTTTCTAAAGATCATCCATTCTAAAGTTGCTCATCCCCAAAGCAATTTTTTACGATGTAGTTTGTAGCAAATGCGCTCATTTAAAAAGAAGATGAAACTTATTGATGTGGATAGTTTATCAGTCCTTTTTAATGCTCAATCACGATATCAAACTTTTACCTTCCACGATAACTATTATAACAAATCGTCTAAACTCAGCCCGATAAAAAAATGAATTAGGTGGCAAAAGTCTAAATGGGTTGTTAAAAATATCATGCAAGTAAAATATGAATTTAAGACTAATTGCGGATCGATATTTAGTTAATTTCAATTGAGTTATTTTTTTTTTTTCTTACATGACTTGATGGGAAATAAAAGAGAGAAAATAGGCTTTAAAGATATGTTAAAGTGGACAGTGTTGATGTCATAATCCAAAATAGTAATGTGACAAATAATCGAACAAACAAAACAAATAAATAGCAAATTGAGAAGGATTGAGGGACACAGGGAGTATATGATTTTTTTTGTTGGCTTTTAATTAATAACTTGGTCAAATAGAAAAAAACTCGTGTTTAAAAGAGTAAGTTTTATATAAACGAAGTTCACTCAAAAATAATATGCATAAAATTAAATTTATAGAGTATAACATCCTATCTTATATGAGACCGTCTCATGGTGAGATGATCATAAAATAAGAAGCTATAAGCTATTGAGCTATTTAACACCAAGTAAGAGGCTGGAGACACACAATGGGACCGTCTGATACACAAATTTGTGAGAAATTATGAGCTTGTGAATGATAGATTAGCGAAACAATAAAAATAGTACAGAAATTAGATTTTACGTTTTTAGTGACTAATTTTAAACCATATAAAAATAACTATTGTCGTGAAAGATCGTCTTTTAAAGAGACGACTTCAAAACAAAAAACCCATATTTTTTTTATCTTCTCTTTAATTTGTATTATTTGGCATACGTCTCTCAAATATAGTGTCTTTCTGTGATACCCCAGATTTAGATTGAAAAGGGATTGATAGACTATTTATATCAACAAGGTGCATCTTCTCTAGGGAGCCCATTTGCTAAGAACTCCACAGTTAAGCGTGCTTGGTGGAAAGCAATCTTAGGATGAATGATCTCCTAGGAAGTTTTCCTAGATGCGCACGAGTGAGGCCAAAGTGCACTGGAAAGACTTGTGTTGGTCTATAGGGCTAGTCTACAGTTTCCATGAGTAGTCACCGGCGGTCCGAGGGGCCGGGGTGTTACATTTTCATAATAATTTGCGTGTCACAAAAATAATCAACCCGTGATCAAACTAGCCGATCAAACTAGCCAAAACATCAAACCATCCGGTCGATCTCAAACCCAAAATTCGCCATTGTTTACCAACTCTTCAAGCTTCATCAGTATCTTACAACTGTTAGTCTTTGGCCATAAATTTTGATGTTAACGACTCATTCAATCATTCGCAACTGAAATCCATCGTCCTATCATGCCGCTGACACCGATATCTGCATCCCTCTTTCTGTTTACAGGTGCTACTTTTGATTTCCTTTTATAGCTAAACTCAAATCAATCTAAAAGACAACAAGTTTAATTTGTTAAGGATTACTAATAACTTAGATCTTTGTATTTTCTTTTTAATTTCATCCAATTTTGCCAATACCTGATACACTTTCGTTGTTATTGCAAATTTATTTGGGGAATTTTTCTCGGTTAATGCATGTTAAATGTGATTCGATTATCTGATACTTGCTAGTTGGATTATTGATGTAAATTTTCATTAATGGATAATTTTTCCTAAAAATTGTAATGTAGATTGTTCATTGAGTTTTCTTTTATTTTCATGTAAAATGTGTTTCATCTCTCCAGGGACGGGGGGATTGATTATTATTGGAGTAACTAGTGATGTTGTAATTTACTGAATTGGAGATAATTCTAGTCTTTTGGACTACTGGTGACTTTTGAGTTTTATGAGTAAATTTGTGACTTTGTGAATGCTATTTCTGTGTGCAGGTTCTTGCAATTGGTGAATTCTGAATTATATTGATCACTTGTGATTTTAATTGGAGTTGACGTAAAATTACGTTGTCTTGAAAACCTGATAATGTTGGAGCGCCAAAATGAAGGTGAAAACATTTCAGAGGCTAGCAGTATTGCTGCTGCTGGAAATGGTGTTGTTGAAGAGACTGACCCTGATTTACTGAAGAATACTCCTTCTAACATTCGAAGATTGGCTGATGAGATTCAGCAGTTTGAAGGCCGCCAAAAGTACCTTGCGCAGACTAGGAGCTCATCTGATGGTGGGGATGTTCGGTGGTATTTCTGCAAGGTTCCTTTGGGATTTAATCGTCAGTACCTTCCTCCTTTCAATTTTTTTTGTTTTTTTGATTTTGATTATGTTGAAGAGGGGAAAGAGTTATTTGGATGTTTTCTGTTATTTGTTTGTCTTTTTGGCTTGATCATATGGCATTACTATATTTTGGTGTGCATTTTATTCCGTGGTTGTTTAAGGGTGTAATGTAACACTTTTAAATTTCCAATATGGCTTGCTGGATATCCCTTGCTTAACAAAACGTTTAGAGGATTGTTTGTTTCTCTTTTGATTGGAGAAATTAGCATTAACTGTGTGTTTTGGTATATGTGCTTCCATTAGCTATAGTTGAAGAGGAGTGTGTTAAGTGTGTAATTATTACTTTTGACAGTTTTTTGAGTGAGCCTAATTTCTCTTAATTGTTCCTCATAATTGCACTTTGGGAGAGAGGGAGATAGGTGGGAGTAGCAGACTTTTCACTAATTCTTCAATTGCTAGATCTTTATTGCTTTCGAAAATGTCCTTTTTATTATGTTTGCAATCAAGGTTTGAAACGATATCTTTATTACAAGGGTGAAGTTGAGTAAATATGACCCCGACAGCCCGACTAAGCGTGAGCTACTTAGTGGCATTGATTTAATGGAATGTTGCTGATGCCCTAATAAGAATTGTGGGATTAATTTTTTCTTGGTTCATACAAGCTTATACACTAGTGATAGTTGGTGTGCTTTCTGTGTATGCAAATTATAAAGAATGATGTTTGTAGTGTTGGGTTGTGGATGCTTCATAAGTGTCTAAATTACTTTATTAGAGATAGAAGCAGCGTGACCTTTTATGTCATCAGAACACACATTCTTATATTCCTTTCTTTTTTTTTTTGGTGGAGTGGGGGATGGATTGTGGATGCTTTACAATGGTATAGATTTTCTATTAAAGATATAAATAGCGTGACATTTTATGCCATCAAAACATACTTTCTGATTTACCTCGTGATATAATGATAAGCTTGGTTTAGATTCCTCTCTTTTTTATGGGGATTGGGGGGGTGGGGGGGTGTTGGAGATGGATGGTAAGCTTGCGAGGGGAGTATGTTAATATCTCTATTGTAACTTTTAGATCCAAGGTTTTGCTTTCATATCATTGTTTCTGATGTTAAGTGGTTGGGCAGAGTTGGCTGCCTCTATTCCACATGCGGAGGTTGTTGGGAAAGGAGAATATTTTCGCTTTGGTATGAGAGACTCACTTGCAATAGAGGCCTCTTTTTTGCAGGTAAAATGTCTATATTTTGATTTGATGGCTGCATTACAATTTGTTCTAATATTAATTATTATCCTCTTGAATTGTATGTTATATATGCATGTACTGTACAGCAATCACAGTAGCCTAAAGCCCTAAAATCTGGCAGTAATCGTTTTGTGTTAGGAATCATTATACCATTGCAATAACACCCACCAGAGTCATCAATCTAGAATAGGAGGTATTATTTCATCCTGTGAGGTTAATGGATCTTGCACTATCTTATTTCTTAAGTCAAGAAAAGAGCACTCACGTCCACATTATTTTTGGTTAAAAAATAGTTAGAGGGAAGGGTAGTAGAAAGTATTGCCCCTTGTTTACAGGAAGGGAACATGAAGGGTTTATTTTCCTTCTGGTTATAAATTTTTTCAATATAGGCAAATAGTAAGAAGTAAAAAGTAAAATCTGGCATTCCCACTGTACCCTTGTCCTATATGGTAATGAATGATGCATATTTGAAATGTGAAGCATGTGGCTTCAACATAGTGTAAAAATGCTGAGACTGTTGCGAATTGCGATCGTGGTAATGGTAACGATGATGCGGTAACGGGAGCGATGTGGTTATCATAACGCCTATATATTGGCCGAGTCATAATATATCTCTTGATACGGCCAAAAATGTGGTTTTTTAAACCTTTACACCACGGGATATTGGATTGTTTGTTTTGAAAACCTTTACAATGCGGCCGATGTGATATAATGCGGCCATTTTTTATACTATGGGCTCCAATTGTATGCTAACCTTATAGAGAAAGCATGTATATTAATTTCCCAAGTCATGAAGCTTTGCCATAAAAAATTGACTGTTTCTTAAATATTTCCATTTGCATCTGATAGATTCTTTATTTAAATAACTTGTCCATTTTTTGGTGCAACAGAGGGAGGAAGAACTGTTGTCCTACTGGTGGAGGGAATATGCTGAATGCAGTGAAGGTCCAAAAGGAAGAACTAGTTTAAGTACAGAGGCAGATGTACCTCAGAATCCTGAAACATCTGAACTGTATGTCGTTGAAGAGGAGAGAGTTGGTGTCCCTGTCAAGGGTGGTCTGTACGAGGTATTTTAATTCTCAGTTCATTGTGCAATGAATGGATGGACTGACTAGTAAAGGTGTATAAAACTAACATTTTAGGCCCGGGTGATATTATATGGTTTTGGCTTATTTCTGATGGTACGGCTTACTGGACTATAAATCTAATCGGGACCGAAACTACCATTTTGCACTATTTAATAATAAATTAACCCTATTTTTATGTCTGATTATTATTTTGTTTATTGATTTTTTTTAATGTTTTTGAGTATTCCAAATGGATCACTATGTTGTTTATTTTGAGTAAAGACGAGGTGGTGCTTCAATGTTTATAATTTTTAAACATGCCAATAGTAAGACACAAAGGAGTTATAGTCTATAAAATATATCTAAGTGATAAAATCTGAGGGACAATTTACCATGAAATAACATTGCATTACCCCATTCTAGTAAAGTGACTCTCGCTTAGGGCTGGGTAAGGGGGGTTGGACCTATACAGCCTCGCGAGCTTCTGTAAGTTCAATAAATATAGAAATGATAAACTCTGCCACTTTCATTCTTTCTTCTTTTGTATGACGAAATTGTATCTTGACTACATCTTGATTTTTTTTCCTTATTTTGATCTATGGAGTATGGACACACTTGATTGTGAAATTGCTGCAGGTGGATTTGGTGAAGCGGCACAGCTTTCCAGTATACTGGAATGGGGAGAATCGACGTGTTTTGAGAGGTCATTGGTTTGCACAAAGTGGAGGCCTTGATTGGCTTCCTCTCCGGGAAGATGTTGCTGAACAATTAGAGTTTGCATATCGTAGACAGGTATCAAACATTGCTTTTTAACAGTTGATTGCTTGATGAACTTAAGTTTCTCTTGTTGTTGGATCCCTTTCTTGTTCTGGCTGTATTTTTTTCGTAATTACATTTAAATGTTTTCACTTTGTATGTTGTACGCGTTATGTTCTGGCTAGATTCTCTGGATTTAACCATTAAGATAAATAGTGAGATCTATTTCTGCAATTGGCTGATAGTGCTAGAAAGTTCAACTATCCATGGAAGGATAAATATGAAAGATACATCTTCATTATTACCATCTCCTGTAATTTCAATTTCCGAATATGCTCAAAACTGTTTTCTTGTTCAGAGCAGGTAGCTTATTGGTTCTTTGGATTAATAGATTGCAGATAGAGCATAGTGAGATCTATTTTTAGTTTGTTCTTTTGTTTGCATGACCAACAATAGTAGTGTAACAAGTATTACACTTGAAGGTAAAGATTATTACACTTGAAGGTAAAGATTAAGGCAGTGTCAGTGCGTCACGAAATTAAGCTTTATTTTTAGATGTGCCTTAGTTTCATGATAAACTTTGTTTCTTAACTGAGTCACCCTGCTCGGTGTCCTGTTAGTAGTGACTGGTGATTCTCTTAATTTCTGTTTAGCCTATATCGAAAGATGGAGATGAGATAATAAAACATTTATGGCTTGAAAATTTGACAGTAAAACATGCTCTTTTTGGTTGGCTAGCTATCTTTGTTTTATTGAAGGTTGCAATTTGATGTCTAATCAGTTTTTTGTTTCAGGTTTGGCATCGGAGGACATTTCAGCCATCTGGACTTTTTGCAGCTCGTGTTGATTTACAAGGCTATACTCCTGTATGATATAGTTATGTGTGAAGTAGAGTTTCTAAGTCCTAAACTGGAGTGTAATTATTGTTCGTTGGTACTTAGGGGTTGCATGCTCTTTTTACCGGGGAGGATGACACTTGGGAAGCGTGGCTGAATGTTGATGCTTCTGGCTTTTCCACTATCATTAAATTTGGGGGGAAGGGTGTGAAGCTTAGACGAGGATATGCTCCTTCTCCATCTCCAAAGCCTACACAGGTTTCTTCTCTTCGCACGAGCTCTTCACTTTTCCCATATTACACTATTTTTAAAGATTTTTCTTCTCATGTAAATTTGGAATTTTAGATCTTATAAACTTGTAATAAATGGACTATCTGCTGATTCTATTTTTCAACTTTCCAAGTGCTTCTAGTTGGAAAATTGTTGTCTTGCAATTTGCAAATTGATAGATCATCTTTTTCTTAAACTGAATGTACATTGTTGTTTATAGCCTAAGTATAAAAAGTATTTTGGATGGGGGTGCAATTGTTGATAACAGTATTGTTACTCGTGGGCGTTTAGTAGTTGTCTGTAGACCTTAGGGCTATCGCATTGTTGGTGTACAATTTGATTAAATATCTATTTTATAACTATAATCAATAATATTTGTAATTCTTGTAAATTTTTGTTGGTAAAAAATATAATTACCTTAATAATAAGTTAAAATCACTGATTATGATGGCTAATATGGTAAAACAATGGCTTATTAACTTATGTTGGGATTTTAAATCACACATTAATTGTCACCTAAGGGGATTTCGTGGTTTCAAGATGAAAATATTTTATTGGCATTGGCAATCAGCATATGTGTAATCGAGCTGCAGTTCGCCCCTGTTCCTTCTATGGTTGTCCTTGACTGAAGGTTTTCTTTTTTTTTTTTTTGATAAAGAAAAACTTTGGAAATTCCATGTGGTAAACCTGAATTATTGGATTTTCCACGCGGTAGACAAAGTTTTTCTAAAAATCTACATGGTAACCCTAAAGTTTATCAAATTCATAGTCCGTGGTCTTTTTTCACCAAAAACGTTGACAACATTAATTAAGAAAAGATGCCAAGTGTTTCCGAATTTTTTTTACTAAAGAAGTGAACTTTTGATTTTGAATATTGCTGAAAACTATCGGAATGTTTCCCCTTATTTCGAAGAACTTTGTTAGAAGAATTTGAAATTCCTAATCTGAAGGTATTGTTCACGTTACCTGACCTTAATTTTGTTAATTTCCCTAATCCTTTGCAATTTAGTGTAATCATCATGAACATTGAATTCTCCACCAACCCTTATCAGCTTCTCTCTGCAACCCATTTACTAAGATTGCAAAATTTACATTTGTAGTACATACGCTCTGTATTAGCTTCTGAATCTGATACTCTTACTTCTGCCACCCTTGGTGGTATGCATTTACATTTCCTTGCTTTTATCAAAACCTTTTCATTGTAGCTTCCAAATGAATTTGATGATGATGAACCACGAAAATAATCCATTACTCTAGAAAATTGGAATGATTTGATAGTAGAAATTGGTTTTGTTTTTAGGGAAATTCTACGGTTTGTATTTTGGGGTAAATGATAGGATTAGCTGTTGCAATGATGTGAAGGGATGAGTAGTTCTGGTTTTCACATTGCTCTTGACTGAGTTTATCATTTTCTATCAAGTAATATCATGGAGTTTAAATTTGGTAAACCTCAGGGTTACCATGTGGATTTCAAAAAAACTGTTTACCGCGTGGAAAATCAATACCTCTAAGGTTACCACATGGAATTTCTCAAAACTTTATTTGAGTAAGGCATTGATACATTTCCTTGCTTTTATCAATACCTTTTCTTGATATGCTTTGGTACCACATGCTAAGTTTTCTGGTTAGCAGAATCCAGCAAAGCAATAGTCAAAGAAACAGATTGAAAGGTTGCTTTTATAACCTGCACACAAAGATCAAAGCTACTTACCATTCGAGAGGGTAGCCTTTGCTAGTAGATAACTGAAATTAAATTTGAATGTTTTTGTAATTCCAATGCTATTTACCATCTCAGATATTATATTCTCACATTCTTGCTCGATGCTCAAGTTTTAACACCTGTTTTATATGTTTATACAAAATTTTAAGATTTTCATTCTAGGTTTTGATTCTTTCTTGTAGGATGAATTGCGACAGCAAAAAGAGGAGGAGATGGATGACTATTGCTCAGAGGTGCATCCCTTTTTCCTTACCTTATGGTCCTCCACTTTCCCTTATCCATAATGCAACAAAAAACAAGAAAACAGAAGTAAAGAGCTTTTGTCTAATGGATAAGATACTCTAGCATTGCTACCTGGCAAAATGGGGTATAATATTATGATTCTTACTATGCTAAAGCAATTAAAGACTATGTGTTTGTGGCGCGCGGAATTATTTTATTGTTGTTCAGACCATGGAGTAAAAATGAAGTTGTTTTGTTACATATCGATCGTTTTATTTACCGAACAACATACATAACTTGTGATTTAAAATCATGAAGTATCGGTTATAATAAGCTGTTATTTTTTCATAGTAGTCATTATTATCTTTTTTATCTGTATTAGGTTCTAAAAGACCTATTTCAAGCTTTAATTTTAATATGTGCCCTAGCAAACTTGAATTAGTATGATAGAAATAAAGTAGTTTTTTTTTTTCAATTAAAAACTTCACATTGCGATTTCCACAAAATGAGTAGTAAGCTATAAGGTGCCGCGTACGTGACATCGCAATCGCGACGACATTTGCAATTTTTTTTCTATGGTTAAGAACTTATAAATTTGACTTAAAAAATATGTTTACAATTGATTTAATTTTGGACATAGAAATGTGTTTATTGATGTTAGTATGATAGATGTCTTTATTTGCCTTTTGAATCTTGTCTTATGTAACTCAACATTAGTTGCTTACAAGTTCTTCATGCCATAGGATCATAAGAAGAGAGGGGAGTGGGGAGGGAGGGACTGGGAGTAGATCTTGGATGATAACCTGCAAAATGTTTTCGCAAGTTAGATCAATAACATTTATGTGTTCTCAAATTTATATGTCCAGATTCTTTCTTGTGAAGGCTTGTTTAGTCTTTATTGGAATTAACAACATTAACTTTCTGTAGATGTCTTTAAATTGTTCTCTTCATCATGTCTTTACTTTACTCATTTTCTCCTTGCCTCTGACTGGTGATTATGACACATTGTTTAGATTGTTTGATGCTAATTTTGTAATTTTCAGGTTCCAGTTCGCCATTTAGTGTTTATGGTCCATGGTATTGGTCAAAGATTGGAGAAATCTAATTTGGTTGATGACGTAACAACTTTTCGCCATATCACCTCAAGCCTAGCTGAGAAGCATCTAACTTCATATCAACGGGGCACACAGAGAGTCCTTTTTATCCCATGCCAAGTAAGGATTTGATTACAAAGCTTAGTTTTTTTTGTTGTTGCCAGAGTTCGTGTTTCTGGATAATGACTTAGGTAGGAAATTTTCAAACTTTGCCCTAGACAAGGTCATCCAAGCATGGTTCGAAATATATGAGGCTCAAAGCATAGGGTTGTGGTTGCCTGTGTGACGTGACTGAGAGTGTCCCATTGTATTTTCTAGCACTACAAATGATGAGTGTGGCTGAGAGAGAAAGAAGCGAGGGAGAGGGGGGGGGGGGGGGGTAGTAGAGACTTAATTTGTTTTGTACCTTTGTGAATTATGCTATTTTGACTGGCTGGCGAGCTGATAGCCTATAGACTGGGCCGGGATGGCTGGCCCAATTGGGCAGCGACTCATTATGGTGTTCTGGCGCAGTACTGGAACGGAAGGGCAGGAGGGTTGGCTCGGCGCCCGTGCAGGTGCAGCCTGAACTGGTCAGGCATTTAGCTCTTTTAGATCCGAGCCAAACCCTTCCTATCCTCTTGATTTTTGACTTCTTTTGCCCGACGGGGGCCTTGAGCTCGAGCCTCTGTTGGGTCAGTTCACTTCTTTACTTATTCTTGTTTTGCTTGGCCAAATTTATTCACCTTGCACAAGATGTCCTCCATGTACCCTATATTAAATGCTCAATCGTTTTTCGGGTAGTTGTGGGATGAGTTTCGAGGCATAACCTACAAAAATTAACAAGAAAGTGCACTACACCGAAAACGTAAAATCTATGGGATACAATACATAAAATGCATGCAACATACACCAAATTGGGGTTAAATGCACATCAAACATATGACATTATCAACTAGCCATTAACACCCAAATCGCATTTAATTCTTTTGGATACTAGCTGTTTAAAAATAAATGCATTAGCAATAATTATCATACAAGGCTTTAAGCTTTCAATTCTCATGTAAGATGGTCATGCAAGAAGAATGTGCTTTGCAAAGATGCCTCAACAAAGTTGATGTTCAGCTATAAACTCTAAGATCACGAAAATTCATCAACACATCCTTGTATCAGTTCCAGTCCATGTACAACTAGTAATGGTTTTTCCTCGTCTAATGAGGATAGGGTTTCACACTATGCTAGTGTCTTATTATTCTAGTATTAGTAGTTCACTAATTCCTCTTTTGTTTCCTAGTTAAATTAGGTTTATAAGTTTCCATTTTTAAAGGTAGAGTTTAGGAAATTTCTAAAATATATTTTCTTATAGATGAGGACATTATTTACATGTTAATTATAGAGTAATGAATTGATTTAAAAAGCTTTTAGCTTGGGGTTAGAACTGATGTTCATGTTCGGTTTGAGAAATCAATTTACAAATGGTTTTCCAATATTAAAAAAGGTGTGATATAACATATCTCAAATCAAACCTTTTGAGTGTTGGGTGTTATTGACATCAATCAAAGTAAAATTAATTAGTTGGTGATATTCAAGTCAAGAGGCCAGAGGGTTTAGAAAAATGCAGCCTTATGAGCCAGGGAATTAAGACCTTGGTTCAAAATTCATATCATGTGATTGATCTTTGGTTAGGTTCAAATTTTGGCAATTAATAAAGAGATTTCCAGGGATAAATTTGTATCAACCTGATTCACCATTGGCAATGTTCTGTACATCCTTTTCTGTACCCTGTTTCAAATTTCACCCTAATCTGGGTAACACCAGTTGAAAGCTAATAAGCTATAATAGAAAGGGGTGTTTATCTCAATGATTTATCCTCAAAATATGCAATTTGCATTGATGTTGGTTATACGTCTGAGATGTTGGATTGCTCCTTTTGTTTCCTCTATTTTTGATTTTTGTTCCTTCATTGTGTTCGACTAAATGTTACATGTAGCTTAGTAGGACTTTGCAAATATGTTTTTTTGATTATTTTTTACTTTGGTTCTCTTGTGTTGATTGGGCTAGCCAAAAATTTATTTCTACAGTTAGGAAATTTAGGAATAGAACAATGACATGAAATTTTTAATAAGATACAAGCGTAGCTTTACCTTCTCAAACTAGAAGATGATGAAAGACCAAGATTAACTCCAAATTTGTTTCTAACTGTTGTTTGTAGTTGCAACTTTCAAGAAATTTTCAACTTGCTTCATGGCATGTGTCATGATGTGGAGATGTCGTTGAGATGCATTAGGCTTTTGATGTCTTGTTAAAAACTGTATTTCCACTCTGTTCAAAATCGAAATTTTTTGTGTGGCTAAAATATGGTGATGGAGAAGCGAAGTTTTTTCCCTTAGCTTCGTGGGGAGGCATATAACTGCTATGTTACTTGGAATCAGCCAAAGTGCAAAAATTTGGTTTTGGTCACAATAGTATCTAATATCATAAGTATCTCTTTCAAATTCAAGTATTGAACCACATTTTATTTCATAACTAAAATAATATAGTCATAAATCGGTAGTAACAAATATTGTACCAGATATAACATAATTTAAGTAATAAACATATACATCATAATGTAGTAGTAAAATCATACTTCTCATTTATACATATTACCACATAGCACATAATACTAACAGGATAACCTCATGTATTGAGAATTATCTTGTGAAGCGAGCCTAGAATATTAACTTACGCTTCCACTATTAATAGTTCACAAACTTCTCGTCTACAAAATATTAAAAGCTTAACAACCCTAAATTAGTAACTTAAATAAATTATAAAATAAGTCTCAACCATAAATTTTGGTTTTTAGTCCAACAGAAGTTAAAATGTATGGTAAGTAAGAGAAAACAAAAAGATTGTTAAATCGTAAAAAAAGTTGAATAAAAAAAATAAAAAAAGTGAATTAAAAGGTTTTACAAAAAAAAATGGAAAGGTTCTTGAAGAACTGATCGATCCCAGCCATAAGAAACAAAGAAGCGGGAAAGAATAAAAATAAAACAAAAACAATTAGTACTAAAATGAATAACTTAATATTTTCTCATATCATATGCATACACACTCAAATATTATCATTGGATCTTAAACTAAAAGAAATTTGCACTTTTTGTGCTTGTCCAATGCAGTGGCGAAAGGGTTTGAAACTCAGTGGTGAATCTGCAGTGGAGAAAATTACATTAGATGGGGTACGAGGCTTGCGCACAACTCTGAGTGCAACTGTTCATGATGTTTTGTACTACATGAGTCCCATCTATTGCCAGGAAATCATTGATTCGGTAATTTGATTTTCTGTCGGCTTTCCCTTTATATTTGTCTTCATTTTTGCTAACCATTCTGTCACATAACTCACGCACACGCATGTATTTTTTGTGAGAATGTTTCTGTATGCATGAATACATATTCTAGTAGAAACAAAGGCTCTCTGACTCTCTGTAGACAAGATTTAATCTTAAGTTATGGGTATCATCACTACATAACATTATCTACTAACCAGTTAACGTCCATTGCACTGAAGAGTACATGTTTGGGTGATGAGCTTCATTTCACTTGTACATTTCATACCTTTTCGTTGACATTTGAGAGTTCTATTTGATGTATTCTAATTTCATATCATTATTCTGTATTTTATTTGTAATTTTTTGTCATGGTGGTTGCTGCTGTTAATGTCAGTTTATTGAATGAATTCTTTGCTTCTTTTTTTTGCAATGGTGATGTTGTAAGGTAGAGGGGAGGGGGTTTCTGGCATCTGGCATATAGGAAGATCATGTCAGAGGCAGGGGTTGGTAAGGGACTGGAAGCAGTGCATGGGTAGTGGTATCAATGGTGAATGGTTTGTGCCTGATAGGCAGGTGGACTGATGCCAGGGGGATGGACTCTTAAAGAGGTGACTATTTGTACTCGTTAAGGCACATCGGTGGTTGATCATTGTGTGGATATAAATTTCTTTATTTTGGTAGAAGGGTAATTTGTTTATTCCCAGAAAAAAAAGGCACCATTACTTTTTTCGTTACTGATCTCCAAACTCATAACTTAACTTTTTAACTTTTCAAAAATAGAGCAACAGAAAAATATAGGTCTGTAGTTACATTTATACTTATTTAGTTTTGAACTTCATTCAACTTGCATTTTCT
Source organism: Amaranthus palmeri (assembly GCA_019776075.1). Lineage (NCBI taxonomy): Eukaryota > Viridiplantae > Streptophyta > Magnoliopsida > Caryophyllales > Amaranthaceae > Amaranthus > Amaranthus palmeri. The sequence goes on from JAAKBH010000297.1 coordinate 115,193, forward strand.
TGTTGAGGTAATGTTAAATGTATCTCTGTGCCCTTATTTATTTCCAACCGTGTGCCGTTTTAGTGATTGGAAAGAAGTCAGTAAGTTGACATATATATTTTATTGAAACTCGACTTTTGACTTCTTGATTCTTAATTTCTTATGAAGATGTTCCACTACTTTTTCACAGGTCTCAAACCAGCTCAATCGTTTATATGTTAAGTTTCTAAAGAGAAATCCTGGGTATGATGGCAAGGTATAGTTACATATGAACTGTTCCAACTTCCCGGCTCACTCATTTCTGAGTATGCTGTTCATGTTTCCTAAATGTGTACATTAAAAATAATGCAGGTATCCTTATATGGTCATTCCTTGGGTAGCGTTCTCTCATATGATATTCTCTGCCACCAAGAGAATCTGTCCTCCCCATTTCCAATGGAATTTTTGTACACAAAAGATAGAAAGGCATGAATCATCGGGGGATGCTTCCAAATCATCTTCTGATTTCAACTCCAAAGATGATGGTAATGTAACCTCACAAGAAACTTTGAATGATGACAAGACAGGAGGACATCTTGATCCACCCAGGCTTGGAGACTTGGAGACTGAAAATTCTCCTCTAGTTAAGGATCTTTGTCCAGCACCCTGTTCTAATATTGATGAAAGCTCCATAGCGGAAGATGTGAGTGGAATGCAGGATGGCACTGAATCAATTGCAGCCAATGTTTTAGATCAAAATTGCAGTCCTAGTGATGTGTGTCCTGTAGGAATATTAACCTCGGGTAAAGCCACTGATATCAATTGTTGCGACAGCAATGAACATTCGGAGGCAAAAACCCATATGGGTGTTGTGGGTTCTGATGTAAAAGAAAATTTAACTGAACCTCTGAATACATCTGATTCGTGTGATAAAGATGAGGATATTCAAGCTCTTAAGTCAGAGGTGTGAAAACTTTTCTTCACCCGAATTTTTATGTAAATTGTTTTCCATGTGTAATTTGGACATTTTCTGTCTGCTCCTTCAGCTTGATGCTTTAAAAGCAAGACTAGCCTATTTAGAAGCACAACTGTATCAGAATGATGCTAGTGGCAGGTCTTCTGAAGGTGATAATGATCTTTATATCTTATTTTTCCTTTTTTTTTCTCTTTTCTTCTTTACTATTCTTTACACTGATGTGTCTGCTTATTTCTTATATATTGGGTGTGTTTTCAAAATTTTTAATGTGCAGGGTGTCATGAGCCACCTAGCATATCAGATCAAGATGCATCTAGAAAGACAATAATTATGCAAGATGATCGATCAAGGGGCTATAAACCTTACATCAAGTACACCAAGCTTGAGTTTAAGGTGTTCTTTTTTTTTTAAAAAAAAATAAATAATATTTTTATTAAACATTTAAATCTAAAGATCTGACCTTTAGGGTGGTTATCTTTTAAAAGGCCAACCTTTTGTTTATGCTACAAAGATCCGACTTTTGCATGCCATATTCTTCTAATGTTGTAGCAGGAAATAATTAAAAGAAACAGAAAATAAAAGAAAAAACAGAAGAAAAACAAAAAAAGAAAAAAAATGCACGTGTCGACAAACTTTACTGTACACCTCCACCCACCCGCCATACTTCCACCACTCCACTCTCACCTTTCCCTGTGCCACCCATTCACCTCCCCTTTATTGTCCACGCACACCTATGCAAATACAAGGCTACATCACCGTTTCGTGAACGTATTGTAAAGGTTTTGGAGTTTACCCCGATTGAAAGGCCACATTGGCCGCAAAATAATTCGTGATGGTCGTGGAATCCATTTTGCGACTGTTACTGCGACCCTGACTGATACCATATTTTCGGACGTTTGCCCTCACCCCTTCCCCTCCCACTCAAATGTCGTTCGAATTTGCTTATCAATCCTTCAAATTGGGGCAAATTTTGATCCAGTTTTGTGATACCCCAGATTTAGCTTGAAAAGGGATTGATAGACTACTCATATCAACAAGGTGCATCTTCTTTTCTAGGGATTGTGGCCGGGGTGTTACAAGTTTGGGGTAAATTCGATTAAATTTATTTAATGTGGGGAAAAATATAGTCAATTAGGGTTAGAGTTTGTTCAATTGATCGAATTTGATTCAATTTAGGGAAAATTGATCAAATTAGCACAAAATAGGGTTTGTGTCTGTGTTGATTTTGTAGGGAAAGGGGAGGGGAAAGGGGTAGCATGGTGCAGGGGAAAGAGAGGCGAAGGGTGGCGCAGGGAAATGGGAGGATGGGGTTGGAGGCACTATAATGGGTGGGGTGACTGGTGGTGGGGGGCTGGGGAGTGTACTGTGAAAACTGTGGACAATTCCCAATTTGATTTTTTCTTTTTTTTTTCTTCTGTTTTTCTGTTTTCTTTTATTTTCTGGTTTCGTCTTTTTTATTATTTTTATTTTTTTCTGTTTTCTTCTTTTTTGTTTTATATTTATTTAGTTTTTAATTTAATTTTTATTTAAAAAATCAATTATAATTGGACATGTGGCATTTTTTTTGGGAATTGCTACGATATTAGAAGAAAATCTCAAAAAAGGTTGGACCTTTCAGGATAAAGAAAAGGTTGACCTTTACAAGATAACTTCCTAAAGGCCGGACTATTAAAATTAAATTTTCCTATTTTAATTGGTATGTTTGTAGTTTGTAATGTAATATCATATCATATGTCAGTTGTACACTATGTATGTTGCAGTCTTTTCATTTTCAAATGTTTACTATGTCACAGGTAGATACATTCTTTGCAGTAGGATCCCCTCTTGGTGTCTTTCTGTCCATTCGAAATGTTCGCATTGGGATTGGTAAGAGTCAACAAATGACTTTTCTATGTAGTGTTTGCCCACTTTCTATTTTTGTTTCGGCCAAAATGTCTTTATGCTTCTTCCATCAGTGTCATGTACCTTCATCTATTAATTGGTGGTATATTTGTAGCTTAATGCTATATATTTTCTCCTGTTTTCACTTTGTTTTTTTCTTCTCTATTTTTTCAATTGTAACATTTATGAATGTAGGAAATGTACATGTAGCCTTATTTTGGTACCACAATGATACGTGATTTCTTCCCTTTTTTATTTGAACGCCTCTATCGAGGTTCAACAAAAAAACACTGAAAAACAATGCAAAAGAACACAAGTGTTTTTGAGGTATCTTGGATATCTCCCCCTCAAATGATGTTTATTATAATTGAACTCAACAATACAATGTATAATAAACCCTCTCTATCTTGAGAACACTCTCAAGTTTCTAGCAATGCAATAGCCCTCTCAAAGTTTGTGTGTTTGAGGTGTGTTTTGTTCTATGAATGATACTCCCTTTTATAGTGGAAGGTGAGTATCATTCTTAGAACTTCCCAATTACTCACCATAAAGCACAATTAACATCCTAATAAACACCCCAATTAACTATGACAATAAACATTACAATAAACAATAGAGTAATGCACCACATTATTGCATAATTTAAACAGATTCTGACCAAACAGGATCCTATGCTGCTTACTCGACTACCCGCTCGGTCAAGCCACCCACATGATTGGCTGAGCAAGCTTCCAGAATACCCACTGCTTGGTTCTGACCATCTGCTCGACCAGGCCTCAGTTCTCACTCGCTTGACCGGTCGAGCGGTCACAGGGGGTCGAACGAGCCTTCTTTTTCTTCAAATCTTGTTGCCTCGATCAAAAAACACTTCATCAAACGATCCAAACTTCAAACCCCGCAATACGACACATCTTTATCGACCTTCTCTAAAGTACAAGACAAAGCATGTTCGATTATATGTTTAAAGTTATCGTCATAGTCTTGAATATTGTTACTTGCTTTAACATGATTGATTATAGAGCAATGAAGAATAATTTATCTTGAAATAGTTACATTTTTAGCCTTTGCTGAGAGGCTGTCAAATTTAATCTTTCTTTGGCAGCCTAATTTAATATTTATGGTTTATTGGATAGAAGGAAAGGTAAGGAAGGAAGGGAAGGGAAATGGAGGGATGACTTTGTTTTCATTTGGATAGATAATGAAGGGAGTTGAAGGGGAGGGAATCAGAGGGAGAATTCCTTCACAAAAGTGTGATTAACCAATCTCTTCAACGTTGTTGCAGACTTGGAAGGAAAACTCATCACTCTTTCTTCTCCTCCCCACCACTCCTTTTTATCTATCAAATATACTCTGTTTTACAGCTCATTGTGATAACACTTAGGTGGTTCTTAGAATATTCTATGTTAGAATACTTTTTGTGCAAGGGTAAAGGGGGTAATTTTAAATACTACCATTTTAATGATTTAAGAGTATTGTTAGTGCCCCTAAAAATGTTTTTAGCCAGGATGTCACACCATGTTGGTTCGTCATCATTCTTTTTGACCACTTTTGATTTGTTATTTTTGCTTCATGTAAATTGCTAGCACTCATGCAGGACTTTAAATGCTGAACAAAATATTTATACTTCACTCGTCCATTTTCTTTACTTACCTCTTTAACTTCTTGACTTTTGATTTTAGTTTTTGCTTGCTGATAGCTTTCTCATTTTATGTAGATATCGTTGAATGTTTCTTTTTGCTTTTAAACTCCTTTGCCATTATAGTTTAAAACTAACCTTTATATAGAAATGAATGACAAGCTCCATAATATGAAATAGACAAAGAGCTGATACAATCAGACCAGTGATTCAAGTTGGACTTGGACTACCATCAAGTCACATCTCATCACTTACAAAACTATTAGCCTAACGTGCTAACCTATGAGCAGTGTTATTGCATTCGGAAAAATGAAGTACAATAATTTTTGTAGCTAATTCAGCTATGGGTCTATCACTACGACACTGTTGCTTAAGAGTTTAAATTACCATATCCAATGCTATTTTTCACCTCTAATCAATATCTATAGCCCAATTTGCTCCCGTTGCCTTTTGTTATTTCAACATTCCAGTACCAATCATGTAAACAATCAGTCTACTTTAGCCACAAAATCAAGGATATTCTTCTCTAATTTGCATTAACTCTTGCTTCAAAGTTTACCTTTATAAAGTCATCTTGGGGAGGGATTTCTTCAGCTGATTGTGGGGCTACTCGCATACACTTTGTGCGTTACCACCACATATTCTCTAATTCTTTGGAAAAACAATCACGACGCTGGGCTACACCTAGCCTATGAAGAGTAAAGCTTCTCGAAGTGTTGTTCAAGTTCCTTTGTTGAGGTGTGTTCCATAAATCCAGGCGTGCTACTCTCAAAATGAGCTAGCTTCACGCCAGCACAACTTTTCCTAAACAGTTCTCCACAACTCAGCGGTTCAATAACAATCTCAAAAAATATGTAGTAGACTCTGCATCTCGGCACCCATTCATATTTCGGAATAATCTTTGCATGTCGTGACTTGTGACTATGTGAAGCAATATCCCAATTGGATCTCCATATCAGATTTGCCACCTTTTGTGGATGTTATGCTCCTGGAAGCTTTAAGATGTCTAGGGCGAACTTTATCGCTAATCTGTAAGCATCTTTCAACTCTAAAGATCCCGTCATTGTAGTAGAGCTAGTAGAGTTCATCCTTTCAAACTGACCAGAATGTAAAGAATCCTGCTTACATCTACACTCTACAGGGAAGAAAATTCCCTTAGCATGTCCTTCAACAATGTTGCACTGGTCAATCAAAAGCTCTATTTATGCTTCTTCACTCTATTGTTTGCTAGGAAAGTAGAGGACTTTGGCGCTATGACTTTGCCAACCCTAGTTCCTAGTATTGTCGCATTGGCATTTATTCTTCCTCTGAAGGGATGGACATATCACCCTGATTGGGAAGTAGATGAATTGCTGTTTTGTCTTGTGAAGGCTTCATCACATCCTGCAAATATCCTAAGACCATAGCAAAGTGGTCAAATTTTCATGGCTGCCAATGGAATAGAAATTGAAAGATATTGATGTTTAGAGAGTTATTCTCCAATATATGCTTCAGCCTTCAAGTTTCACAACTTATAATGTAAAGCGTTTGTGTTGATATTTCTCTTGGTCCCTATGTTATATGATGCTGCTTCTCTTTCTTTGCCTTCTATGCCTCCTCTTCAGATGTCTGTTCCTTCACTTCTTCAATCCTGTTATCCTTGAGTTTTTTCATTTCCTCATCATTTGTCATTGATATACATTGATCTCTATTTATTTTTCCACTCCCCGTACCCTGCCCTTCGTTTGTTTGTACCTTAACACCACCAATTCACCATTCTATTGGTGGACTACAATCTGGTACAATTTGCTATTGCTCAAAAGTCTTGTCAAGAAGAACAAAACGTGAAAGCTGGTAAACCTAGAATACAAGTATTGGAAGTAAACACCTTCCAAGGAGAAACCTAGGAAGACTGGTCTATGGAAGCTAATCTTATGCTTTCTTATTTTATCATTATGTTTTTCCTTGTAGTTCACTATGCCCCTAAATACAAACTATCCTTATGGTCCTCGCTCCAATACCACTTAGTCATTCACTCATATGGTCCTACTTATAAATTCCGCCCACATAAATGGTCTCTCAAATGCGATCGAGTCAAAAAGAATGGAGGGGGTGTTCAATTTTACAATTTTAGTAAACTACTGAACGCTTACAAAGTATGGTAAACTGGTTGGTTAATTGGACTGCCTTTGGAAGTATCATAACAATCCATTTGGTTAGTTTCAATTGACAGACAAGAAAAAATGTGATCTCATACCCAATCGTACATTCAAGTGTGAACTGTTAAACAACTACCCCTGCCCATGGAGACATTTTGTTTTTGGATATATGTTGCTAATAGATTTCGTTAGTGCTGAACCACAATATCTTGAACTGCACTATTTTGATTGTTGCAAATTGTTGCCGTGCTTTGTTTTGATGAATTTATGCTCTACTTTTTTGGGGTACATCGTCTTTTCTAGCGAAGGATAGGATTGGGTTGCATACATTTTCACCTCTGTGGTCCTCCAAGCAGTGCGATTTACTCTATTTGTAGGTTATAATTTCTTAGCCTGATTAATTTGAGTTCTAATTTTGTAGGTGAAGGACGAGAGTACTGGGGAGAGGAGAATATAAGTGAAGAGATGCCTGCTTGTCAACAAATGTTCAACATCTTTCACCCTTTTGATCCTGTGGCATATAGGTAAATAGTAAACTCAATCTTCTTGATAACATTGTTACTAAATAGATAACCTGGACATACCGAAATAAATTTTAGTTTGACTTTTGCACTACTCGACATTCAATAAAATAATGTTGAATATCTTAAAGCGTAGAGTTAGTAAGGGAGATTGCGAGAGTGCTTGCCACTCTACTAGGATTTTGTGATCCAATCAGAGGCAAGCATTCAATATTCCTAGAACTGAAATTAAGCTACTGTATGACCATGAAAAGTAAATAATAGGAATTTGCAATCTTAGGGAGAACTACTGTGAATAATGAACTTTTATGTGGCTGGGGATGTAGTATACAGGACTTTGGGATGAGGGTTCTTGACCTCAGTTGTAAATTAGCTAGAGAAAAGAAGAGAGAAGATTCAAAAGTTTAAATCAAAAACATGATGTAGGTAGAATTCAAAAGAAAATGGCTTTGGGGATTGGGATGCTGATAGACCCAATAACTCTATTTAAAGTACAAAGATCCTTTTTCTTTTCTTATCATATATTTTGTACTATGTGTCCATTCATAAATCTTGTTGGGCTATTCATATTTGGCTGAATTCTTGAGTTACGACACTTGATTGGGGCTATCAATTAGGTTATTGGTGTTACGCTAATATGCGATTAAAAAGGATGTTTGTATGTAAGCTTTTTATTTCCTCCCAATATCCATTATCCAATATCCAATATCCATTCGTAAATCTATTGTTTTGTATTTATTAATCTGGTTACTGTGTAGTTCAATCTGAAACATTTGTCGAATTTGTTCTTTGTTTCTCATTACATGCCATATAAATGGTCACGTAGCAGGAAAGATAATATCAACTGTGTAAAGATTATCAGTTTGAAGTCTCAACTGCTTATGCATTTCACACTGCACAACGCTGTCTACCTGGGCCCTGGGGTCACATGGCTACAAGTGGAATCTTTTTAAAATAATCACAGTTTTGTCTCATAAAATTTTTTTTCAAAATAATGGATGAATGTGATTATAATATAGGGTTAGTTATTGTATGGTTGAGTTATCAAGTCTATTGGGCCATAGGAAGAGGCTATCATATATGCATATGTAATGATTGGCCCATCATAAGCCCAACTTAGTGGCCTAACCCACAACCATTTCTCACTTACAGCAGGAGGCAAAAAGAATAACAGAAATTGGTTATGTAATGGAACAGCGGGCAGGGAATCTTTAGTTCTGTTACTAGCCTGATTTTGGTTATTCAGTATTGAGACTCTTTGATTTCACAGCCTTTTTGTTATGACCTCATGTATAAATAGAGGTAGGATTGCACTCTATATTCTCATGCTTGTATTCATCGTATATTGTATTGACACTGTAGAGTTACTCAACCACTCAAAGACTTGAGGCTTGGCACCTTGCCTTGCTTTACCTAATAATACATCTCTTCATCGTCTCTTTTATTTCTCTTTCCACTAAAAATTGAAGTTAAAGGCGTGTTTCGTGCCTTTTAAAATTAAGCTAGTTCACAGCAGTTTTACTTTGCATATAATGCTTGTAAAAACATTCTTTTCTAATTGTCACTCTAAAGTTCTGAACTGAATACTAAACAACATTCTGTTGGTGTTATCACAGAATTGAACCACTTGTGTGTAGAGAATATGTTGAAAGACGCCCTGTCATCATTCCTTATCACAGAGGTGGAAAACGATTGCATATTGGACTTCAGGTGTGGCTTTACGTGACTGCCACTGTATCTGTAATGGTTTACTTTCATTTCTATTACTCATATTTCTATTTTTGGATTATGCTGTGAGTTGCAGGAATTTGCTGAAGATGTTGCAGCACGATCTCAATCAGTGGTGAAGAATCTAAATGTTGTCAAGGTGAGTTTTGCTTAAGTTTAGTACTTTTTTATGCACTGATATTTGTATTGATATAAATGGCGGAATGATAATTGCTCAATGAAGGACAACATTGCAGAAGCGATAAGCAAGTCCAAGATCGCTGGTTATATGCAAGTTTTGCAAGAAAACATTAAAAAAAAAACTCAATAATTTTCGAGATTCACTCGACTTTGGCCTCATCCTTCTTGATAGCCTACTTCTTATACTGATAAAATGAGTTCTTGACTCAAGAACTCAAAAAGATGAATTTAAATAGAGAGGGGAGAATTCTAGGATTGATGGATTCTAGGATTGATGTGTGTAGGATAAGGTTTGTTTTGTTGTAAATAATCTAAAATAGGTTCTTTTTGATCATTCTCTATAAGATATTCAGCAAAAAACGTAGAATTTCCCTTCGCTGGGCTGTGCTCAAAACAAGCGCTCCAGGCTTTCGTATGAGCAAACGAGTTTAGAACCTTTCAGAAGATAAAACGAAGCCTACAGCCTAGGTACGCTCGTTTGGACACCAAATAAAATACCTTCCGGAGCTTTCGTTCCATTGCGTCTTTAGGTTCACCCCTTGAGCTCTTTTTCTTGAACCATTTTGTCTTCAAACACGAACCTCTAACCATACGACAAAACAGGTATGTCAACAAAAGGTACTTTTACAGCATATGTCATTGTCAATTCTCATTTCTAGCTTCTGTTAAGTTAGTTGGTGATGATTGGTGACAGATTTTACCATCATCCTCTTAAATTTACAATGTATTGATGTTTCTTCAATATTGTTTCCTTTTTCTCTTGTCCAAGTGATTGTTAATTTTAGTTCTTCTAGCCAAATTGAATATCATTGTTTTATTCGAAAAGGATGGCGAACATAAAGGAAATAGGAGGAAAGGGCATAGTGAATAAATGTGGTAATAGTTGTGATTGCGTAAGGACATGGTGATGCTGTTATTGTTATGCCAAATATTGGCCGAAAACATGAGATATCCCTCGAAACAGCTCAAAGCATGGTTTTTTTTTACACCTTTACAATGCGGCAGTTACCACTTGGGTGGGAGCCACTTGGTGGCGTTTATAAATGTCGTAATTATAATTGAAATTGATGAGAATTGGAATGATGATGGATGTTCATGTTGAGTACAATTGATAGCTTTCCCTAAATGCAGAATTTTGATCATGTTAGTACAAGGGTAGGACTCTGTATATCTACTTCCCCTAAAGTATGAATTCTGATGATATATGATTATTTTGATAGGTTCAAGTGCTCACTTTATGTCAATCAAGAAGGAAAGATGACCTAGAAGGTAACTGCAGACCTTGTATTTTTTTTAGTTACACTTACGTAATAAGTTTGAACTATTAAACAAGGGAGTCTCATTATGTCTATAGTTTCCTCTGGTTGATTGAATTTTTTTCTCTGTTATCAATGGATATGTTTTTCAGTAGGAGAGGATGATGTCACTGAAGAAGAGAAATCTTACGGCTCTTATATGATGGAAAGATTAACTGGAAGCGAAGATGGACGAATTGATCATGTTCTTCAGGTCAGTGTACTGCTCATTTCATCCTTTTCTTCTCTAAGCTCTCCCCCCTACGGCTTACACCCTAACTACAACTATGATCAACCATTAGAGTCAAGATCTTTATCCATTTAGAAATCTCGGGGAAGTATGATTGAAGCCCAATAATTAGCGAGTTGATTGGAGTTAAAGTGTAAAGATTAAAAATGAAATAGTCGAATATCTCAAAGGATGGGGAAAATTAGCTCAATGCACATGGAAGTTTGCAAAATAGTGAGTTTTCACTTTAACTGATCACTTTAAGGTTATAAGTGATCACTTTAAAGTTTTAAGGTTATAAGTCACCACTTTAAAATTGTGAGTGATCACTTTAAAGATATAATTGATCACTTTAAATTATAAGTGAGACAATCACTTTAAAAATGAGACGATCTCACAGTGAGACCATCTCTATTGGTGACCTAATGTACGCTTACAATTTTAAAGTGATCACTTATGACCTCAAAATGATCTCTTTAAGACTGTAAATTTGCATTAGGCCAACCCGTAGAGATGGTCTCACCGTGAGACTGTCATTTTGGAAAACTAATTAAGTGGTTTGTAATGGAGTGATGATTGTACACTTATTTTAGTCTTTTTCTTACAAATATGCTTCTGATGTGGATGTTCTTATAAACCTTGTAGGATAAAACGTTCCAGCATTCATATATATCGGCTATCGGAGCACACACGTAAGATACTTCATCAATAGACAGACTATCAGAGAATTATGAATATGATATTGACCAAATCAATTATATATCCCGCTTTTGTGCAGAAACTATTGGCGTGATTATGACACCGCTCTTTTCATACTAAAGCACTTGTACCGGGACATTCCTGAAGATCCCGCTCAATTAAACTCACAGAGATGCTACACGAAAGATAAGACAGAAACCGTAACTTTTGTCGATGAAGAATTGCCATTGACGTTCTCTACTAACAATATAAGCAAAAGACCACCCAAGAAAACGTAGAAAGCTGTCCGGTCATCTTGGTAACCGTTAGCAGTACGAACTTCTAATCAGCAGTATAATTACGCATTTTACTAAACATTTAGGATTCGATACAAGAAGATCCTTCCAGTCGAAAGCGGTACACTCATGTATCCTTGTACATGTAAGTTATAAGCAATTTCAATGGATTCCTTCGACCATATTCACGTCTTGTATATTTTTCTATGTACAGCTTTAAAATGTTCCTTTGTAAGCATTTTTGTTCTGGTAAATTATTTTGAATGGTATATATAATTTTAACGGTGACCAACCAACAGCTAGTTCTTGTTTTGATACTAGCTTGGCATAATAATTGTAGGATTTTCACAAGCTGTAAATCAATGAATTTAACGTGGATATAATTCAATTCAACAATAGCCAACTAATTTATTTAAGTGTCACCTTTCGGCTAAAACGTGTTTGGTAGTCAGTAATAAATTATGAAAATGTAATGTAAAGTTAGTGTAATTTTAGAAGAAAAATCTTCTGGAAAGTTTCGTTGTAATGATTGTTCTCCTTTAACTATCTTTGTTTATATATAATTTATCTCAATTTTTTAAGATTAATTTATCTCAATATATTAGCAATTGAAAATGTGGTATAAGGTGGTAACAAGTAATTTTGTCAAAAAAAACTTCTTCACGATCAAAGAATCACACATCATTTACATTACCACCTTTATTAACGTTCAAGTTTTTAACTCTTGGATCATACTTGTTAACTATACTCTTATTTTATTTTGTCCACAAATCCTAATACTCTCTCAGTGAGATTCATCAAATAAAAAGGGTGCGAGATTATGAAAAATTATGAAAACGTGATATTAAATGAAGAAAAACTGAATTATTTAGATGATATTAAAAAAGAAATGAATATGTGGTTGGGATTGAATAAAGAGGGTGAAATTTATTTTAAAATAAGGAGTTTAAGCAAAATAATTGAATTTTATGCAAAATGATTGACACAATTTAAAATGAAAATTAATATAAAGTAAATGGGATTGAAAGAGTAAATTATAATGTAAAATAAAATCACGATAATCACTAAAAAAAGGTAATAACAAGGGAATATTCAACTTTTTTTATTCAACTTTATTATTTCAATCATTCATACTAATCTGCTCCTAAGACTGTTTTAAAATCTTAAATATATTCAAGTTTAAATTTGCTTTAAAATACGTGTAAAAGTTAAAATACACAAATTAAAAAGAACAAAAAAAAATGTGATTGAAATTATAGTGAGTATTTGTTTTAAGACAATTTTTCTTGGTCACAAACATACATAATGTTGTTTACATAATGAATTGGATTTATTACGTCCAAATCATCACATTATGCACAAGGTAAAAGTAATTTTGAGTTAAGCATGTAAAAAACTATGAGTTGCATATTTTAGCAATAACTTTACGCTCATTTCAATATCAGAAAAATTACTAAAAAAATGTTTTTAAAAAAATATAATTATTTCTATATTTTTGAGATTATCCATTCTTAACACAAGATTCAAGTAAGTTTTTATTTAGTTATTTGTTTAGTTTTAAAAGCATGGCTCTTTTGAATTTCCTTATCCAAAATAGTGAAGTCTGATAATACTCGCATTATTTCCTGAACAGAAATTGACAAGATTATTATAAAAAAGAAATTGACAAGAATAGATTGTGTATGACAAATTAAATAGCCTAAACTAAAAAAGGAGTCCATGGAAATTAAAGGTATGTATTTATAAAATACCCTACACACATTGGCATGAACAGTTTTAGATTAGCTTTATTTAGGGTTGTTTCCTTTAATTTTGTTTGCCTTTGATTTAGTAAAGGTATGTCTTCTTCTTCTTCACAAGTTTAGGTTGTAAATTGCTTTTAATCATGATACATATTTATTCTTGTTTTTTTAACAAAAATGTCTATCTTACACTTTCTTATATAAAATGAAATAAAAGAAATACTCCATCTAATGACTCAAAAGTTATTCTCACATAATTAATTCAGTCATATATACAATTATAAAAATAAACTCTTAGTTTTGAATTAAGGTTTGTATGTATAGCGCGCAAATACTCAGTAGTTATCTAAGTAGTTATTAGCTGCGGGCTGGTAATTGTTAGATATTAACTGTTAGATTATTTGTGAAAATAATTATTGTTGGATAAAAATATCATATAATCGAAATATTATTTGTTGTGGAAAACGTAAAACATTTTACCTTACTGAACAGTGATACTTTTTCCTAATGTATTATTTTAACCCTCATCAAACTACTAACAACAACTTAAACAGCTATACCGTACACTTAACATGCCAATTAATTTTTTAACCTTAGAGTCCCTATCAAAAAAGATTACTGCATGTGAAAATACTGTTTGGGAGGGACAAATAAGATGAAGATACAAAATACTAAAAAAAGACATGGAATTATATAGTTCTGAAGTACAAGTATATGTATGAAGTGAAACCTCTCCCCATAGTTACAACTTAATATGGAATGGACCACTCTAAATTTTTGTAACATTCTAAATAAGGAAAGTCCAATGTTTTACCTCATTATTCACCACTAACCCTTCTGAAATATTATAATCATTATACCATCAATATTTATTACTCTTTGATATTGACTACCTATTATATGTTTCACCTAATCTTCAACCCATGTTAAAAAAAATCTCAAATCTTCTTATTTTTGGATTTATTTAATTTATTTTTTATAATTTTTCACTAATTTTTTATAAAGGCTGGCTTACTGTATAAGACAATGACATCAATTGGGTCAGCGTATTTAAAAATGAAGTTTTCTATACAAGTGTGAATTCAGATTTCATTAATATTTTTAATATTTTTTAACTAATGGACTACGGGGTGGGACGAGAGAAGGGAAGAATTAGGGGATAATCATATTCATGATCTTTAATTTATAGTAATATTTGCTCTCTAATTAATACAAACATCATTTTCAATTATATGAAATATTTGAAACAAGTTAAATAATACTCCCTCCTATTCAGCTTAAATGTCCCATTTAGTTTTCTCACACTTGCCGAGGCAACATTTTAAACGTTAATATCTCAAAATATTCTTAAATAAAAATTGTAAAAATTTGATATTAATAATCCTTGTATTAAGACGAATCAAACAAGATCCCACATGATTATGTTTTAACTTATAGATCAAGAGTAAAATACAAATTAAGAGTCATGAGTGAATAGTACCAAAAAATCAAATGAGACATTTGAGCTGAATAGGAGGTAGTATAATAAGTATAATAGTATGCTTAAAAAAACAAACAAAAAAATCAGATGTAACTCGTGCGCTTGTCATAAATATTGACTAAACTATATCATGTATTTTTAGTTACCATTATGTTTCTAATGTGAAGTATTTGGCTAATTGTTTTAGGCAAAAATATATTATACTTCACAAGAATTTGTGATTATATTTTTCTACAATTAATTCAAGGTCAAAAGCAGATGGGTTCGTTAATGAATATATATGTATATATATATATATATACACTAAAGGGTATAGATCCAATAAGAAGGGGTGTGAAAATAGGAAGGATAGGAAGGAGTAGTTACCGTTGATTGATTAAGATCTAACGGTCTAAAAATTTTTGTCATAGCAGTATATCTAGTAGCACATCTTTATAAAGAAAGCATCACACATTAATTCAGAAACCATCACACTTTCAAGTGACACATGTTTATACAGAAAGCATCAAATAATAATTAAGAAAGCATCACAATTTTTTTTCTGTTTTTAACCCGTGCAAAATGGACCATTGATCTAAGATCTAATGGATGAAATTCCTTCCTATCCTTCCTATTTTCACACCCCTTCTTATTTGATCCTAACCATATATATATATATATATATATATATATATATATATATATATATATATATATATATATATATATATATATATATATATATATATATATATATATATATATATATATATATATATATATATATATATATGTATAGATTTAGGATCAAATGAGAAGGGGTCTCAAAATGAGAAGGGTGAGAAGTAATCTGAAGAGTTAATTTTTTAGATCAATGGATAGATTTAATTTGTTCATTTTTCAAGTTGCACGCGGTTCACTTTGGAAAAATAACCAATTTCTTTAATACTGAACCGGTTCAATATATCATTTTTTAAAGATACTATGTTCTTAGAAACAGATACTATGTTATGAAAAAAGGTTACTATGATTATGTATAGTTACTGTCTTCTCTTAATCTTATACAGAATATAGTATATTTTAAATTGAACATAGTAACCTTTAATCACAACATAGTATCATATTCTAAAAACATAGTAACCTTTAATTATGACATAAAAATGGAGAAGAAGAAGAAAGATGAGCAGCGATTGTGGTTTTCATCCGTTAGATTTTCATAAGATCAATGGCTATAAATCCTTCTCATCCTTCTCATTTTGAGACCCCTTCTCATTGGATCCCTCCCCTATATATATATATATATATATATATATATATATATATATATATATATATATATATATATATATATATATATATATATATATATATATATATATATATATATATATATATATATATATATATATATATATATATATAGATATATATATATATATATTATATATATATATATATAGATATATATATATATATATATATATATATATATATATATATATATATATATATCTATATATATAATATATATATATATATATATATATATAATATATATATATATATATATATATATATATATTATATATATTATATATATATATATATATACTAATTAAGTTAAAATTTTCAAAATTATTTAAATAAGATTTAATCAATACTTATATACTCCTTAACAAAAGTTAACGTTCGTGAGCAACATACAATAATGATACAATGATGCTAAAAAAATTGCCTATATTTATTCCTTTTTGTTTTTTTTTTTTTTCCTTTTAGTATGCTCCTATTAGTCCTATATGTTACATTCAGTCTCATCAATTTCATAGTAATTATATGAAGCTTAATAGCTGTTATAAATAAATTAGCTTAAAAGCTGCATGGGTTACTCTCATGGGTGTATATGAGAAAAAGGGACGAGTTATGTGAGAATCAAACTAATTAGTACGCATTCTTAGAAAGTAAAACATGCTCTTACTCAATTAAGACCTAATTTTTTTTAGCTATGAATCAATTCAACTTATTTATTGAAAAACAAAAAAGAAAACCTAACTAATATTCGTTCCGATTGATTGGATATCAATTTATTTTAAATTTTACAGAATGCACTTTTATTATAAAAACGTATGAATTCTGACTGAAAGTTCCGACTAACGCAAAATAGTCGAAAACATTTAATTGACATGTGTTTGTCAGGATTTCTGACAAAATTGCTACTGAATTCGTGTTTGGTCGGAATTTTAAATTGAAAAAAGGAGGGAAATTTACCGCTCTTTAGTTATTGTATTTTTATATGTTAATTTCGGACTCAATTTAACTTATTAGCTCTCTGAGAAGAGACCGTATTTCGGTGAGACAATGCAACCTCAAAATAAGAACACATTTATTAATTATTATATTAGTTTAGCTATACGGTCCATATATGAAGAGCGCCTTATGGCGAGAGTCTATCTCGCACAAGAATTTGTCGATGTTTATAATTATATTTATATTTATATCTTTATCTTGTTCGTAGCTTGTGTTGGATTTTACGGGTTATATATCTTCATTGCGTACACAAAATCACTTATGGCTTTCTATGCGGGGCGATCTCTTTATTTGGGGTCTCTTTGATAGGTATATATGCCATGTTTGTTTTCTACCCTTAGACCCTGCTAGTCCGTGGGATTTATTGAGTATGTGGACAAGGTATTGTATGTTATTATATATACACAAATTTTTGTAAGAGATCATCTCTAATTGGGCCGACCTATTATATATTTTTAAAATATTGTAAGTAGGCATTAGAATGATGTAACTAGACATTTAAGATATTGAAAGTAGACATTAGAGATATGGTAAGTATGCATATGCATTAAAGAAAATGTAAGTAGACATTAAGAATACAGTAAATAATTATCACAAAATCTCACAAGAGACGGTCTATAGGATAGACCACAAAATTGGGCCAGCCCATTTCCCTTAACTGATTTTTTTATTATAATATCAATTATATTATGTTATAATCCTAAATGTAAGGTATTATAACCTCGAATATACTATTCTATAACCCCAAATATAAGTTACTATAACCTCAAATAATTTATTATAACCCCAAATATACTATGTTATATTTTGGGCTGGGCTTCATGGATTCCGTCTATAGAATAGACCGTCTCCCATGAGACTTACTAAATAATTATTAATCTTTAATGGGTTGGGCTTGAGACTGTCTCTCAATGCACAGCTAGCTGTTATATAAAGGAATTTTTGTCAAACTAAATAATGATAATTTTTATCATAGGGTGGGCTAAAAAAAGGGGATGAACTATGAGAATCGAAAACTGGATCATACCCAAAAGGTGATATTTTCTCTTCAACTGAGATAAACTCCGATTCTCAAATCAAATAAAATTCAAATTAACCCAAAAAAAGGCCTAATTATTAGTTAGCCAAAAATATAATCATAAACCAATACCTTAATTATTATTCTACTAAAAAATCTCTTAATTTAGGTTACAACCTAATTATCCAAAAATAAAAATT
Source organism: Amaranthus palmeri (assembly GCA_019776075.1). NCBI lineage: Eukaryota > Viridiplantae > Streptophyta > Magnoliopsida > Caryophyllales > Amaranthaceae > Amaranthus > Amaranthus palmeri. Next base: position 133,432 of record JAAKBH010000297.1, read on the forward strand.
AATAAATGAAACTTTTGTAAACATTCTACTAAGTACTCCTTAAGTGATCCAACACTATTTATTTTGATCAAACACTTATAAAAAGAGAAACAAATTAAAAATGATAATTATGCTTTGTTGTCATGTTGGTCATTAATCACTACTATGCACTAAAAAGTATATATAGTTAAGTTACATAATTTAAATCTAATTAAAATACAAATTACGCGTTAATTATATTATAAATAGGATTATGATTGGGATGAACATTCTAATCTGATTATGATTCCACTAATTAAGTCTTCCAAGCAAATTAGTCATTTGAATTCTCATCATAATGTGAAAACAAACCCCCAAAGGTATTTTAAGAGGTTAGGTATTTAACTTAGGTTTATTAAACTCAACTCACCTTTTTCCTTTTTTAGAAAGTTTACATTTCAGAAACTATAAAGTTGGTTTACTTTAAATAGACTATATAACCCTTCTATTTTTTTATTTTTATTTATCCTTATGTATAGAGAGTCATGAAGACGGAATTGATCTCGTGTTTTGGATCATATTCAGAGGTGTATATTCGGGTTTTGGACGGATTTTGGATGTGATATTTCGGGTCAGGTTAATTTCGGTTCATTTGTGTACGTAAAATAATTCGTAATAAACATCATTCGTAACTTTTATTACCCTAATGCCGTAAATGCAGGTTTGGCATATGGGGTCAGAATTACACAACATGACCCTTATGCTAATTTTTCCTTAATAACAAACATCATTCGTAATTTCACGTAGATAAGAAAAGTAATGTTTTAATGAAAAGTTTTAATATATAATAATGCATTATAATCTGAAACTAAAGAACTATGAATATTTGCCCTATTAAGAGACAATGGGATACAAATATCAGTTCCACGTCTTATATAAACTTAAAATAAAAAATAATTCATGCATTTCACTACATATGTCTCATTTAGTTTTGAACACTATCTATTGCACTAATTTAATTTTTAATATATTTTTAATGTGCATAAATAAAAAGTATAGGAAGTTAATATTAATTAATAAAATTGACATTGAGAGTTAAAAGACAAATTAAATCACATAGAAAAAATGGAGAGATCACCACTTATTTTTTTAAAAAAAAGCTTTTTTTTTTTTTTTTTTTTTTTTTTTTTTTTTTTTGCTACCCCAACAAAAACCATCTTCTCAAAACATACACACCCACAAAGCTCAACATTTATTCTTATAAATAATTTTGCCTTTTGTGATCATTTCTTAAGGAGTTGAATAGTTTATGAAGTGTAAGAGAGATGAAAAAACCCTAAATTAGGTTGATGTGTATAAATTGAGAAACAAATAGAGAAAGAAGAAAAGTGTTAAAGGTAAACTTAATTCTTACACTTTTTTTGCTTGTTTTTTTTTTCTTGATCACCCTTTTATGATCACTTTCAAAAATATAATTCCATGATTTCATGATAATTTTCTTGTTTTTTTAATACCCTTAATTCATCACCATTGAAGATCATTTGTTTCTTTCTTTATAATCTTATAATTATATTTTTATACTAAATATTAGTATTAAATGTGGTGCTTTTACATTAGTTTGCTTGGAAATTTTATGGGAGGAAATGATGTTTATTTTTGACAAATTTACTTATGTTGGGTTTTATTTGCCTTTAACCTTGGAATTTTATGAGTTCTTTTTCTAGTTAAAATTATTCAAAGCTTCCTAAACCCTCCCTTATCTTGTTATTTTTTCTCTTTATTTCTTATACACATATACTTGACATCATTTCTACTTCTTCAAGATCCCCATTTTTGTAGACCTTCAAAAAAAAGAAACAATTTTTTCCCTTCATTATTCACCATATTTAACCTACTTAGATTTCAGATCATGAACCAAAAATCAATTCTCGGTGGGTACATCCCCAATTTACGTAAATAATAGCCACTTAAACTGATCTATTAGTTCATACAGCTAACCCCAGATTTCAGTTTTTCAGGATTAAGACCTTCAAAAAATATTTTTTTTCCATTCTAATAATTCCCCTTCATTATATATTCACCATAATTAACCTAGTCACATCTCAAATCATGAACCAAAAATCAATTTTCGATGGGTACGTCCCCAATTCATGTATAACATAACATAATCAGTCGAACTGATCTATTAGTTCATGTAGCTAGCTAACCCTAGATCTAGCTCAGTCTTTCGGGATTAAGACTTTTATAAGATTGTAAAGTGTTAACCCTATATTTGTTTTGTTTTGTTTTGTAGGTGGAATAATAAGAAGAGATAAAAATAAAAAATGGGAAGAGGAAAGATAGAAATGAAGAGAATAGAGAACAGGACAAATAGACAAGTGACATTTTCAAAGAGAAGACAAGGACTCATCAAGAAAACAAATGAACTTGCCGTTCTTTGTGATGCTCAAATTGCTCTCATTGTTTTTTCTGGAACTGGCAAGCTCCATACTTACCCACACAATCCTAGGTTTTTTTTTTCTTTCTTTCTCTTACAATATTTAATTTATTTTTTCATTAATTTTTGAAAAATTGTGAAAGATAATTCAACTTTTGCTCGATCTGCTGAAGTTAAACTCAGGGCCGGCCGTAAGGGTGGGCAAGAGGGGCTGTCGCCCAAGGCCCCATGTCCAAAAAACTAAATTAATAGTTGTAAAAGGTCTATATAGATTATTAATTACAAAGGAAAAGGGCCCCAATACACTATTTCGCTCAGGACCCCAATATTTCTAGGGCTGGCCCTAGTTAAACTCATATATTGTTTGTTTTTAAATTAATAAACTCACATATTCAGTAATATTGTTGAAAATAAATCTAACTATTGTTTATTTTTTGGTAAGAATGAAGAATTTTCTACAACTAAAGGAAAAGAAAATAAATTATTTCTATAAGCAGTAAGAATCAAACTCTTGTTATAATTCTGAAAATTTAACTTTTTAATTTATCTTGTCATTAATTTTTGGAAAATTATCAATAATCTATGCTCGATGCTCGATCCGTGGAAAATAAACCCATTTATTATTTATTTTTAAATTAATAAACTCACATATTCGGTAATGTTGTTGAAAATAAATCCAACTATATTGTTTATTTTTTGGTAAGACAGAAGAATCTTCTGCGGCTAAAGGAAAAGAAAAATAAACTATTTATATAAATAATGAGAATCAAACTCTTGTTATAATTTTGAAAAATAAACTTTAGATTCATTTGAAAAAGATTTGAAAATTTCTACTTTGGAAAATTTTTAAGTATATAACCCTAGTAAATTTTTGTTAATAAATTTTGACCCACTAAGCATATTTTTTAGATTTGTCGTTGCCATTAGACCATTCTATAATTCTCAATATATTTTGTGAATATTAATTGTTGAGAATTATGATAAATAAATGAGAAGGTCTCCTGAGAGATCATCTATGGCAAAGACGGCCCTGTAAAATAGCCCAACCCAATGTTTAAATGCAGTTTTTATTTTTTTAATTTTAAATATTGAAAATTAGAAACTAATTATATAATTGGGCTGATCCACCGTCTAAATGTGGGTTTTAAAAATCAAATTTGATTGAAGATCTAATGATATGAGTTTATTGGATTTTAATTTGTTTAATTTTTAAATGTTGATAAACAATAAATTGTGATGTAACAGTTGCATACTTAATTTGTGCATCTGAGTGAGTAGCTAGGGCTTTCATCTCAATCAATTTTCTTATATGATATTCATGTCATTTTTAAATGATTACTTTTTTCAGTTTTTGTTTTAATTTAACTGCAGATTTCTGGCACTCTAAATCTTTGACCAACATCCTTATTTTTTCATAATTATAATTAGAATTAAATCTTTTATTTGATTTGAGATTATAAAATTTGATTATGTGATGATGTTTTTTAATGGTTGTAATTAATCTTTTATAAATATATTCTTTACTCTAATTTTTTATAGTTAAACATTGAGAAAATTTATAAAGGCCCTATGCAATTTTTAAAATTATTATATTTTTCTAACAATTTTGTATTTTTAAACACCTAACATATACTAAGTAATTTAATATTGAGGCCCCTAATTTTTCGAGGCTCTGTGCGGTTGAACATGCTGAACATGTTTAGAACCTCCCATGTTTATCAAAAATGAAAATGTAGCAAATTCATTTAGACAGAAGATTAGATGATTTAATAAAAAGAAAAAGTAGAATTTATATGCTAGGTTGAGCTTGACTTCAGATCTAACAAGGTAAAATGACCTAATAGTGATATTATTTTATTTTTCTATATAAATAACATTATAAATATTCTTTTTCCTCCATAAATCTGGTTGATTTTGCTATTTTGAATTTGTATTATGCAAAATACACATAAATTTTCAATCTCATGCACAAATTCTCGTATCAGTCTGTAATAATTAATGGATATGTTTGAACTTTTTTTTGAATTTACTTCACTCTAAAATTAATTTCAACCCTTGATTTTCATTTCTCAATACTAGTTGGTGGGGCACACGCAACCCTAATAATTATAGTAAAATTTAAATTTAAATGATTTTCTTAAAATTTAATGGTTCAAGTAATCGAATTGAAAATTGTAAAATTAATTAATTCAATTAGATTTTCCTTGTGATGTAACCAATGAAAATTTTGCTAGAAGTGAAGTTGATAAAAACTAAACCAAATATTAGGTCCCATTGGAACCTATTGAGTTTAATTTTGGAGTTTTTTACTTGAAAAAAAATTTAATTGCATTTGATTTCAAGTTTATTGTATACCTTAATTTTTTCAGCCGCTCTTATATGAGAGCGTCTCACCATGAAACAAGTCTATATAAAAGAGGCCTTATGCTAAAAGTTTCTATTATTGGTCTAATCAACAGTATAGGGCACGTCTCACAGTTAAATCGTCTCATACAAGAATGTGTGTAGTTTTTATTTCCTTAGATCATTAATCGTCAACATTAATTATAATTTAAAAAGTTAACTAATCATAATTTTAATCCAATTAACATAAATTTTTATTTAAACTTTTATAGCTAGCCGCTTGTTTTGTCTAGTAAAATTGTTACATTTATATTTTATACCAACTATTTTAATTTTGTTTGGATGTTGGAATTATGGGGGAAAGACACAAGAAATTTTAAATTGTGTATATGACATTAAAAGAGAATAAATATGTAAGTGAAATTTGGAGAAATTTTATCTAATAAAATATAGCAAAATCATGGAGATATCTCAAATTAGAAAATGTAGCATGAATATTAAAAGAAAAAAATGAGAATAGTTTAAATTATACTTCTATCTCAAATTAAAAATTAAAAAAAAAAAACTTAAAATAAGAAACAAACAAACAAAAGCAAAAGGAATGTAGTAAAATATGGTGTAACTCAAATTAAAAATTGCACCATATTCAAAGATACAAAATGAGTAATAATTTAAATTATACTTCAATCTAAGAATACAAAATATAAAAACCAAAAAGAGGATCTAAATATGAGAAAAAAAAAAAAAACAAGAGCATAGTAAATTTATTACTAATTATCTAAGAAATAAATAGTCATAACATGTTACATACTTTTTATATCGTATAGATAGATATAGATAAACTTATTATTCCACTTCCAAAGAAACTTATCAATATTTTGTAAAGCATGTAAAATGTAAAAGTATCCATTTTCGATCGAGATAAAGTTTGTGTTATTTCATTTCAAATTATAATTAATGGGTTATAATAATCAAGTAATTTATCGGTAAATATAATTATGTGTACGTTTATTTTTATGAATTTTCACATATATTATTTATAAAGGATTAATCAGAATAATCTTTTTATTTTTACAAATATTTAGTTTCGATCCACTCAAATCACGTGAACCCGTAAGTAGAAGCAACTTAATAAAATTGAGCTCATGATCTTAAAAAAAATGCATTTCTCAAGGTTTGATTTGATTCATTTTTCCCTGTTAAAACCTAATTGTTACTCCTAATTTGTTGTGTTCTCATTTATTTTCTTTTGATGAAAAAGCGAGGTGGAGCCAATCATACAAAGGTATTTGACAAATAATGGAGTTCAAATCCCAATACATGATAATCGTGTAAGCAACAACTTAATTACAAACTCATTTTTAGAATCGATATATATATGTATTTGTCTCATTCACTTTGCAATATATATTACATAAATTTATATGAAATATTGCAATTCTGATAAGGCAGGAGAAAATAATTATTTTTTTATTCATATTATTATTTTCTTTGATGACATTGTGGTAATAAATTGTGTATAAAATATAGTATGATAATGTGCAGGAAGAAATCTATATGGAGTTACAAGGACTAAGAGAAGCAATTCACAACACAGAGCAAAGCATTAGACACTACTTGGGTGAGGATATGGGCCCACTTCCCCTTGAGGACTTGCACAAACATGAACAACAAATTGAATCTTCTTTGAACATTGTTAGAGCTCAAAAGGTTTTTATTTCATTTTTCTACCATTATATTTGACAGATAGTCGCTTGAGAGACCATCTCTTTGAGAGACGTAAAGATTAATACCTACTTACCGTATTTTTAATGTCTACTTACATTATCTTTTTTTTTTTTTTTTTTTGCCAAATGATTTGTCGAAATTTACTTACATTATCTTTAATGCTAACTTACCATATCCTTAATGCCTACTTTCAATAAATAAATGTCTACTTATATCATTCTTAATGCCTAATTACAATATTTTAAAAAATATATAATGAGCCAGCCTGATTAGAGATGGTCTCTAGAAGAGACTGTCTCGCACAAGAATTCGTGTTTTTTTAGTTATGTGGTTATTAAATTAGAAAATTTAATAATTTTGAAGTCATTACACTAAATTCTTTAATTTTGATTAATTAAAAAATTGAAAATTTGAAAATTTTAATAATTGTTTGAATTTTAAGCTTATAAAAACCAGTTCGTCTTGATGAGATCGTCTCACCACATGAGACGGATCCAAACAATTAGCTCATGTCTCTAATTAATCACTTTAACCCAATAAATAAACATGAGTCTGCCAATAGAAATAGACTCACCATAAAACCGTTTCATTTAAGAATTTGGGTATTAAAAAATGTATATTATTAACATTTTTATTATGTTAAAATGAGGTGAATAATTGTTTGATTTTCTGGTTTTCCAGAGCCAACTCATGCAACAACAACTGGAAAATCTTCGCCGAAAGGTTATCCAAATAAAATAAATGATTTATAATATAATCTTTTTCAAAATTATTTTATTCTCTAATATATATTACTTTCATTTAAACATATTATTATTTTAGTTGTTTTTATGTTGATTATAATATTGGTTGTTTTTATCTATTATGTTGTAGGAACAAATGCTTCAAGCTGATAATGGCAACATGTATCGTTGGGTAAGTAAATAATTAACTCTATAGTTTTAATTTATTTTTTACTTTAATTTTAAAATTTTAAGTTAGTCTAGTGGTTAACGTTACGTACTTTTAGCTTAACGATGAAATTCAATTCTCAATTTCTCATCACTAGTAAGAAGGCTTAATTGACTTAACTCAACCTTACACGTAGGGATTATCAAATCAATTTTAGAGCTCTAACATATATATCATAAAAATTATAAAAAATTCATAATAAAAAATGTACAGAAATATAAATCTAACAAAATGTTACATAGATAATTTAATGAGTTCTTATTAGTCTTTAATTTTCTTATAATAAAAACCGAAACGATAATTCTAACAAATTACTCCTTATAATAATTTCAAGACATGATATTAATTTTTAATAAATTTGTAACTTAGTTTAAACTTTGGAGATATTTTTTTAGTTCAAGTGATCTTTATAAATGAAACAAGGTCAGTGGTTCGACTCTATAAAAAAAATTAGAAGGTCTCCTGAGAGACTGTCTGGCATAGACGACTCTCTCAATAGCCCAGCCCAATGGTTGATATGACTATTCAGTTACTCACTTAATAAATGGGTTGACTCATATTTACCTGTCTATGCTATAGACGGTATATAGCAAGAATTTATGAAAAAAAACTGTATATTTTTCTTGATCTTTTGATATAAAGTTTTTGGCATTTATATTGTAGTTTATTTTCTAAAGTCAATCATTATATTTTTCTTCTCAATTTTTTTATGCTTTTTGTCTTAGATGAAGACATGAACGGCCCGTTTGGTAAGTGATATTAAATGGTGGTAATGGGAATGAATTATGGTGTAAATTTTCATCAAAAGTTTCATACCATTCCCATGGTAATGAAACTTTCATCAAAATAAGTTTTTTTTATACAAATTTTCATTACCACCTAATACCATCTCTCCCAATGGTAATGCATTGGAATGAATTTTATGAAGAAAATAAGATTATTGAAGTTGGAAAAACATGGACATCAAAGTAGCTAAGAGATTTTCAACCAAAATTGCACTAGATTTTTCATTCCCATTAACATCGTTTATTACCACCTACCAAACGGGCCGGAAGAGTAATGCATATTACATGTATATTAAAAAAAAAAAAAGAAAAAAAGCGCCCCTTATTTGAAATTGAAACAACGAGTCAAATGTTAGATAAAGAAAAATATTCATAATCCTAACTATCCCTTTGATTATTCAAGAAATTTGAGTTAAAAAGTGTACCTTAAATTAAAGGAATGTGCATGAGAATTTTTTTTAAAAAAAGAATGTGCGTTAGAATTTTTTTTGAAAAAAGGATTATGCGTGAGTTTGAATGAGGCAGAAGATTATGAGGAGTGTAGACTTGTGTACTAAATATTAAAGAAAGCTTTACACTAAAAAAATTTTAGTTAAGTCATTTTAATTAAACTTGCACAACAATAATAATAATAATAATAATAATAATAATAATAATAATAATAATAATAATAATAATAATAATAATAATAATAATAATGATAATAATAATAATAAGAATAAGTTGGGTCGATTTTCCCCTGCATGATGTATTTCTTTTTTCTGGTGAATGGAAAAAAATTTACTTGTCAAAAATAATAATAATAATAATAAATTCCTTCATTTCGCTTTTACCACTTTTGGAGAATTAGGTGAAGATGCGCTTTACTTGCTATCAAGGATTTCATCTTTTACTTCAAGCATCTCCCTTTGTACCAATTACCAAATCTAAGCCTTATATATCTTTCACAGACTAGCTTTTTGTATTCAAAAGGGTGAGGGTGTCTAGCTTCTTGCTCGGCTCCCTACCAACTTCTTGTAATGTTTCCCTTTATGAAATGAATTAATTACCTTTATAATAATAATAATAATAATAATAATAATAATAATAATAATAATAATAATAATAATTGTGATGGGTTTATCCTTGTATAGCCTTCTTTTTTAGATTTCCCGCTTATCCCCGTGCACACAAAGAGTGACGCATGAAAACCCTTCCTAGAAGGTGGGCTTTGTGTTCACACTGATACAAAGTTTGTTTTTACTTGAATAATAAAAAAAATTTCTAAAAAAAATAAATAATAATATAATGATGATTGTTATGTAAATGTAAATATATATATATATATAGTTGATGGGAGATGCACAGTTTCATGAGCAGCAGCAACAACAACAACAAATAATGGGGCAGATGCCAATGATTGGATATGGAGGAGATCTCCAGGATAAGCCCAGCAGCAGTAATACTGCCCTACAGTTGGCTACTTCTTCTTCTTCACCTCATCACTTTTTTCCCTACCGCCTTCAACCCACTCATCCTAATCTTCAACATTATGGTAATTCTTTTTATTTAATCATTAATCATCATCATTACCTTTAGCTTGTGTTTCGTTAACAATAAATTGTTATATGAGATGATCTGATACACATATCGAATTTTATGTTTAGGCGCGCGGTGTTTTAAAAATATTTTATAGCAATGAGAATAATTCGATAATAAACTATTCATCATTTGAATTAAAACCAAGCAATTTAATACTGATTTAATAGACGGCTTTAACAAATTAATTAAAATACGGTAAAAATATGAGAATTAATTTTTAGGAATCCATAGTTCAGATTATTCAACAAAAATATATCATTTCTTAATATATTTTTGTAATTATTAAGAAAAGTAATTACTTTCTTAATAATTACTGTAATTATTTCTATTTTCAATTTAATTTCCTTGATGATCTGATTATTGTGTTTATTTATCCAGAGTGACTTAAAAGAAGCAAGACTGTGGAGGGAGCTCAGCTGATGGTTTTCATAAATGTAGAATTTACTATCACAAAGTTTGCTACTACATATATAATATATGCTGTTTTTTAGTTTTTACAAACCTTAATAGAATTTATCTGATCTGATGTATGACATTTCTGATTGTGGTGTTAAATCTCTTGTCATTTGATTTATATACATATAAATCTATAAGTATCCTTCACTGCCCATTTTCTCTATGGATTTGCAAATTGCAAATATTGTATTAAACCACAACATTATTGATTTCACTGATACTTGCATTTCACAACATTACACATTGTCCCTAAACTGCTAGAACATCTCTAGCCCGAAAGGACGGAGTTCCTAAGGAGACTAAGATCCTAACAGTACGAACAAGGAACACGAAGGTCGTAGTTTTGCAAGTTCCAGCAACCTACAAACAGTTACATGGACTCCGCAGCCATTGAAATATAGGATAGAGAGCCAGGATTATGTTTCATTTGCGAGTTGCGACGTACAATTATATATCTAAGGTTGTCTAATCTAGTCATTTCACATATCTACTGTTACGGCTTCTGAAGAGAGCTCATCAAGTCTGCGATCCATGATTGAGGAAACAATCTCGAGAAATGCAGTTTCACTCCGATCTGGAAGCGAAGATTTCTCGGCTTCTTGCATGATCTGTTCGATTACAGATTCCTTTTTCAGAGTTACCCTGCACATGATGCTTCCAATGGTAAATGGAGTCAACCCCCTTGCTGCACCTTTCTTTAAGAGCATGGTGGAAACTCGGAAAAGTCGAGCACACTCAGGTGGCATGTCCCATCCATGAAGTTTCAGCAACTTGATATCTTCTTCAACGTCAAGGGATTCTATGTACTTGATGGTTTCAGGGGAGTATTGCTGATGTGCTTGTGGCCAGTAGAGCCAGTCAAATGTGCAATCCTCAAACTGTAAGGTAACGGAACACAAAATTCAGGTTGTATACACTATCGGTAAGATCACTGAAAAGCCTAGTATGACGGACAACTAACAAGTTAACAATATTCTGGTATCCTAAGCTAATGCTAACAATATGCAAAAACAAGCCACATATTTTCTAGACTTCTGTAGGAGTTGCCACGGGTCATGGAAGTTGGAACACAGAATGGAAAAATGATAGGGCTGGTAATCGTCTAAACTATAATAAACCTACTTGCATGTCACATCCACTTATGTTCCGGGATGTGCTTCCTTGTCATTCCAATTGAATCAGTATTCACATGAACATGCCACACAAGTAGCACATCAGATTTGGACATAAAGGAACAAAAATAATAGCCAAAGCTATCTAGTTTCCCAACAGATTAACAGCATTTGGTATGTATGCACTAAATCATGGAATTAAACACAAGGCCATTAAACTCAAAATTGAACACATTGTCCAACCTAAATTCATCAGAATGAACTAAGCAGCAAATAGCAAGTACTATATACTATGTTATTAATTAATTATATATGCCTAGTTAATGGGAATCACAAACAAACTAAAATGGAGATAAAAAAGGAATTTACCTTCGTAGGCAAACAATACCCATGATCGATCGGAATGAGCACGATTTGTCCTTCATGATCACGGGATACCAGAATGTTTCCAGCATGTCTGTCTGCGTTAGCTAGTCTGATATCCAGAACAGAGATCTTGTGCACCTCTTCAACGGGAAAAGCACTAGGACCCATGTCCTCACAACTCCCAGAATTCTTCATATACATCTGAAGCGAACCTATCTTCACATTCTTAGGAGAACCCTCATATCCATCTGGATGATAGAAGCCCTCATGTAAACACTCTACCATAGCTGTAGGTGGAATGCCAGCAAATCCAACCTCAGAATGGTAAAGAGAATGAGCGCCAGTCTTAGGATGATCCAAAATATATGCTGCAACTTCACGAAGAGCCCCTCCACCCACTTGAGTGCCCTTTTTCAATCCCTCGCCATCCTTGGACGCAGGTAGACCTTTAGGGTTGTTTAAAGCCATTGGCTCTTCATCATGAGGTTTAAAAACCGAGATGTATTCTTGACCATCTCGATCAAGCATGAAATATGCTCCTCCACATCCCTCAGAAGACCTAACTGGGTGGTTTCCCTTATCCAACCCATGAAAAGTAGAATTAATCAACTGCCTAATCACTAAAGGAAGCTCGATCTTAGGATTAATAGTCAGATGTTTTAAAATTATATTTCTACAAAACTTTTTTTTTAGTTCGTCCAGAGGACGAAGAGGTTGCATCCCCCATTTGCACCTATCTCTGATGACGTCATCAATTCCTTGCTCATGAGGATCAGAAGCCTCAATCAGAACTTCAAAGTGCTTCTCAAAAGGCTTAGCTCTCACTTTGGCAGATTTTTTAGCTAGCAAGTGAATCACAGCATCATTGTTCTTACAATACTCCTGTATTTGATGCTGATCCTGAAGCTCCTCACCATCACAAACCAACTGTTCATTGAGATCGAAAAGACCATTGCCTTTCTCAGCAATCTGCCGCTTCAAATACTTCACGTTTCTGCTCCTCTCAATGTGAAATTCAAACTCTTTCCCACACACAGTCCTAACAATAATAGCTTGAACATTTGAAAGACAAAGGACCAAATGCAGGACATTCCCATCAGCCACCCCATAGTCCCTCACACAGGAATCATTTCGATCCAGGGCTCTTCCATCAAAAACCAGCTTCTGATTCTTCACAAAAAATCCTTTGTGATTTTGAATTTTAAGCTTCACGGAAGCAACTGAATCAGTCTCCAACACACGGATTGGATCAACCAATCCACCCACAGTCAAGTATATAAGGATTGATTCATTGGCCAAATGGCCATGTTGACTCGACAGAAAGCTTGGCATGGTCAAGGAATCCTTTCGAGCTGGACTAAGAGCAACACTCACCATAGACATTCTACACCTGATTGATCAAAGTCCTTTGACCCTACATTGCACACAAAAAACACACATTCTTATTCTGAAATTCACAGACAATTTTAGATTTTCTTAACATTTAAAATAAGTATCAGTCATTAGAATAGCTTATCTTAGAGGTTGTTTGGTAACAACTTGTTGGTGATTTTTAATCGATTGGGTGAATTAGCTGAAGCTAAAAAATATTTGGTGAAAGAGTTTATTGAACGAGCTACTTCAAGTGAATCAGCCGAATTACAAAACGCAGGAATTGTAGCCTATTCTTTTCCTTACGCTGATTAATGCATTTACATGACCAAAATAACCCCATAATTATTTCTTCATTTACCTCATTTCCTTCCACCTAAAGGAAAAGGAAGCTTCCAACAATTCTAGATCTCGTGGGCTGCAGTGCTAATAAAGTTGACAGTGTATCTTCTCATTTTTTTTGCTTTCTTATTTACTTTATTTAAGGATATTTAGTACTTCTTAACATAATTATATGAACATTAATTTAAATTTTTGTTTACATGAGTATAGAACAATAAAATAAGTATATAAATTTAGCATATCCTTATATATCTTTTTACACAAACATGAATTTATCAAGTTGATATGTCTTTTACAAAAATTGAACTTTCTGCTATCAATTTTACCAAACACTCAAATAAAAAGCTAAAAAATTAATTAGTCAAATCCATTCATAAATTCAGCTAGTTAATCAACTCTCATAATCAACTACCAATTATCAACCATTTGCCAAACACACACTTAGTTCTGCCACATACATAAACTTTTCTTTAAAAGACAAATAAAACGCAGTTACGCAGGAATCAATTGTTCAATTCCAACCTTTATCCAGAACAGATTCATAAGATTATGAAAATCAAATTCAACATCGACCTAAATCTCACAACACTTAAATTGTTCATCAAGATCACGCGGTTTAACACATAATTAAAACCTCAAAGCACATATTTCTACATAAAGATTTGCAGATAACAACTATCGTTGGTACTCTAATACAGTATGAAAAAGAAGACAGAGAAAATGTCAAGATTACTTATTCAATTCCATCTTAAACCTAAACAGATAGAATTTTTAATATTTTAATCTGATTTAAAACTTTAACTTAAAATGGTGATCACTCCGTAGTCCAGCGCATGCTAAAAACTTAAAGCACTTAATCAAAGGATATTTCATTTTGAATCATCAACTTCCAAACAAGATGACTCTTCTACAACAGTTATATTGTTTCCATTAACAGATTATAAAATAACAATGCGATTGAACTATCGCAATCAAATCATTCACCAAATCTGATTTTTATAATTATATAGTACAAAGAACATATTTTCTTGACTAACTAATGCACAACAATTCAAATTCAAATTTGAAAATTAAACAAGAAAGAAGACTCATCAAATGCGAAGCTACAAAAAAAAGGAAAAGTTACGAAAGAATGAAATACTTACAAAGAGAAAGATGATAGCAAGATGAAGCTCGAAGCCAAAACCTCCGAAAAGAAAATGAAGTCAAAAGAAGATCATCAAAAAACTTCAGTAATTATCCTCCATTATTTTGAAGATTTCTTTAAAGATTAAAAGAATTTTTCTCTCTTTGGACAGTTTTTTTAGAGAGAGAAAAAATGAAATGAGATGAAAATGCAAATGGACTGAAGACGAAGGTAGGACTTAGGAGTAACTGTTAAGAACAGAAGGTGATGATGTGGGAGCATTTTATAGGAGTGGACCCACTCTGTATTCCTGACGACGTTTAATTAAACGGCGTTTCCGCCCTTTTCTTGATGTTCTAGAATTCTCATTAGTAATTTGGTTATTTTTCTTTGGAAATTTTGTAAATAAATAAATACTCTCAAATACTGTTTATATTAACTTAAAATACGTCCAAGTATTATTTAATTTTATATATTAAATATTGGGATATTTAATATTGTATATTCCAATTATTGATCATTAACTCAAAATGATCCAAAAATAACCTGTATAGAATGGAAAATTTGAAATAATACTCTTAACTATTAATCATTGACTTAAAATACCATAAACTATTATTTAACCTTTTATATCCTCGAGTACTGAAATACCTAATTTTAATACCCTATTGCTAATTATCTCATAAAACCCCAAAAACAGTAGATTGAAAATAATGTGCATAGTGTTCGAGGTTAAGTATCTCAATATTTGAGGTATACAAACTTTAAATAATAGTTGAGAATATATTTTGAGCAATCAACAATAGTTGAGAGTATTATTGACAGGTATTCCAATAGTTGAGGTATATAGGGTTAAATAATAAATCAGAAGGTCTCTTGAGAGACCGTCTATAGCATAGACGACACTCTCAGTAGCTCAGCCCAATGGAAAATTCAGTTATTATTTTTGGAAAGTGTAAACATGGGCTGACCCATTACACTCGTCTATGCTATAGATCGTCTATAGCAAGAATTTGTGATAATAAATTGGGGTATAATTTAAGTCAATGAGCAATAGTTGAGAGAGTATGATTTACAAATATTCCTTTTTAAAATTACTAGTTTTTTTATTACAAGGTATGTCCAGAAATGAAAAATCTAAATAAGAATCAAACTTATGAGCTTTTATTGAAAGTTCAACGTGTTTTTAAAGTCAGTAACATTATTTTTTTATTACCAAGTGGCTTAGAAAAGAGATAGGCATGATCGTTGATTAACAAGGGTAAAGCCATTAACCCATGACCCAAATTTTTTTAGGGCCCAAAAAATATATTTTGATATATATTGTGATATTATTTTGAGTTAAATTTAGTTATGATTTTTATTTTTTGCTATGTAATATAATTTATTAGAGATTTTTTTAACTTAGTTAAAACATCAACAATATAAACAAAATGAGGTATTATATTATTTATTGCATCTTAAAATTTTAGGGGCTCTTTTTAAAAGTTTTATTAATCTATGTTTTTTGTAGTATATGGTTAGGCTTTATAATTTTTCTTTCACGAATCTTTACAATCTCATAGTGAAACCTGCTCACTTCCACAACGAATGACTTAACTTTAAATGTGCTACTTTATAGAGAGAAATTGATTCGAGAGGCTTGTACTCTCCCAATATTTATAAACTCATAACAAAACATTTATGCTAATATCAACTTGTTCACAATTTCTATAATTATGGTAATATTCTTTTGGGGAATTCTATCTGATAAGCATAAGTGTTTGAGTTTTCACGTGGTAGACAATTTATGTTAATCTGCATTGTGACTTAGCTTTCAACTTTTTCATATTGTAGACAAGAGGTTATGTTCTTTGTTAAAGTAAATACTCATTTCGAATAGAGTATAATTTATAATTTAAAGTAGGATTTACCACCTAAAAACTCACAGATATTTTATTCACAACTAAGTGAAATTCGAACACGAGACCTTGGATTTAGATTTTGCTACATAAAAGCCAAAAGGCAATGAACTTGGACATTCTCTATATTATTCAACAAAAAGATGTCTAAAAACAAAACTTTGGTAGAAAATAATAATACAAAAAAGTTAAGGCAGTGTAATGAACCCACACCATCACATGCTTTCTCTACTCATCAAAAGCATCAAAAAACAACCATTCATAATACTCTTCTGTCTCTTGAAAAATCGCTACACTTTTCATTTTAGTTCGTCTTTTTTTACTTTTTAATATATTTATATTAAGTAGTCTTTTCACTATTTTATTTAATTTTTATTCATACATTTTTCCTCATTTTAGCTCGCTTATTTTCTTATCTGTAATTCTCACTGTGAATATTAGTGTTGCAATCTGTTAGAAAGGAAGAGAGTAATTATTATTACATGCAAGAAAACAGTATGTTCATGGGGTTCAGGATTAAGGGTGCACATCCCTTGGTCCCCTCTTGGATCACCCATTTATGTTTGCTACATTCTAAGCACAAATTACTAACTTATTTCACTATACAAGTTTATACTCCCTCCGTTCCTATGAGATAATAACAAAGAGAAAAATAGTGAGAATTAAGAAAGTGGTAATAAATGAAGAGAGAGAATAAATTGTGTGGATGAAATTAAAAGAGAGTTAAAATATATGGATGAGATTAAAAGAAAGTGGTGGGTCATAGTCTAAAAATAGAAATACTACAATTTAAATGGGATGGACGAAAATAAAAAATACTGCAAATTCATAGCGACAAGTATTACATTTTCAAGCCAAATACTACAATGCTAAACTTCTCATTGAATGTCCCCTCCCCCCTTTGCTCTGAATTCTACAAGATATTGATACACATCTCAAAGTGATTATGACTTTCACAACCTGTTTGGTTGTCGGTACTGATTGGTAGTAATGAAAATGATTTGTGGAATAAATTTTCATATTAAGTTTTAACTTTTATGTCATTTTTAATATCATATTTTCACAATGTTATTTTCACAATTATTCATTACCATTAATATCATATTTTCCAATGATAATGTATAGGAATGTTTTGTGAAGAAAATGAGATTATTACACGAGATTAATTTCATCATTAAACTTTTCAAGAAATATTCCTAGTTTCCTACTAAAATTACACTAATTTTTCATTACTATTCTCACCATTTAATACCGATTATTAAACAGATGGTCACTATTTTTCTATAGATACTTTATAATTCTGATTTAATTGATTAATGATAAAGAGTTAAGTATAAAGGCTACCAATCTGTCTCTCTGAGTTTATTACAATATTTGTTTTCTGTTGATGTTGATATTTGCTTTTTACATAATTTTCAAAGCACGTGTTTAAAACTCAATATCCATAAAAGTGTTTCACTCAAAATATAAAAAGTATATAATAAAATTCTATACATTACAAATCTAACGTCTCACATAAATATATTTTAACTTGTTTCTTACATGAAATCGTCTCATTTGAAGATTAGAGCAATTTTTGCACGAGACTATCTCATCTATGCCAAATTTCACTTGAGGAGTTGAAAACCCCTTTCCCCCTTCATTCCAAAGTCAAATAGAATCATTTAAATTTAGCAATAATAAACTCGCTTTCTTTAATAATTTCATTCACATACATATTTTATCTTTTTATCTCATCCACTTATTTTTCAGCGGTAACAAAGGAGTAAAAGTAAAACTACTACCCTACACCAAATGTAACAACGAGCGTATTTAAAAAAGATTTTTGATACTATTATTGATTTCAGGTTAAGTTGATTATCGTGCAAGTAGTGAGAAAAGAACACTAGCTTATCACACGGATGAAAGAAAAAGCATTGATTAATAGGCCAACTCATAATTCTCCTGCCGAAAGGCTCATTGGGCTTGAGGCTTACCATAACACACAATCACAACTGAAAGTAGAAAAGATAAAGTCATACAATGGCCACCAACAAAGCTCATCTAACTTCAAGAGGCTAAAAATACCCAACAGATTGCCAAAAACTGAAGGAGAAAATTACAGGATATGTCAAAATAACCTACAGTTGATAGAGGAAAAATCGACGGGAAAAAAGGGATTATTACAAAAGAATTACGATATTTCCCTCCTAGAACTAACCGAACTAATTCTTCCTCCACACACCCGATCTCCTAGCAAAAACGAAAAAAACGAAAGAAAAAAGAAAAAATATGCATGAGCTATGAAACCGGGTGTAATTTCTATGATTTATCATCCAAATAGTAGTTCCATACAATTGAAACCGCGCTTTTCAAAGGTTCCTATCGATGAATTCCCATATTCTTTGTTCCATATATGTGCGATCCTTAAGCCCGCGAGGCATGTGCCTCTCGTCTGGAAAAATAAGGAGTTCATAAGGCTTACCCGCAGCCACGAGTGCGTTCACAAGCCTAGCGGTATGCCTGAAGTGCACATTTTCATCGATCATTCCGTGAACTAAGAGCAACTTCCCCTTGACATTTTGCACATAGTGCATCACCGAACCAAACTCGTAGCCCGTTGGATTTTCTGAAGGTAATCCCATGTACTTTTCGGTGTAAAAAGTATCGTAGCCGTCCCAAGAAGTAACTGGAGCTCCAGAAACGGCACAGCGGAATACATCGGGAAATCGGGCCAAGGTCATGGCTGAAAGATATCCACCATAGCTCCACCCGTAGAGACCAATCCTACCCTCATTTGCTAGACCCTTGTTGATTAACCATTGAGCTCCTGCTAGCTGGTCCTCCGCGTCGAGGCGACCAAAATTGTGTTTTACTGCTCCTTCAAAGTTTAGACCACGACGTGCGGATCCTCGGTTGTCTAACTGTAATTACAGAAAGTAATCAGCAATGGTCATCCTTAACAGTTAGAATGACGATCAAAGAGTAAAATAAACAAAAAAAAAAAAAAACAAATACGAAGACCTGTTACGAGTGGGGAAACAAATATAAATGTATGAACTAGTGTCACATGATTCGCTAATCTCCTCGTGAACAACAAAATGAATGTCAATTTATTCTATTATTGGGGCAAATTGAGCGAATGGCAAATTCAAAAAAACGATTTACCCAAGAAATATGTTACACTAATGTGAAACACTTAATTAGAGGTGTTCAAAACAGAACCTATGGCCGGATATTATCAAACCCTATAACCGAACCCAATTTGACCTGGCGTTCATATGAATTTAAAAGTCCGTAAAAATCAATGTGGCACAAAACCCAATTTTTAACCAACCTGAAACATGTGACCCGAAATCGACCCGATGACCCCAATGAACACCTCTATCCTTAATCAACCGTATCGAATGATAAGAAATCGGACATGTAATTCTAAGAAGAGACTAAAATGGCAATTCCGCAACTAATTGGAGAAAGGAAAGAAAAAACAAAAAGAAGATACAGGATAGGAGTTACAGAGAACACCAACCTTCCAGACCAAGATACCCTTACTCCTCAGGTATTGAGCTCTCATGTCAACAGAATTGATCCAAGAATCGGAAACAAGCTGCACACTCGGGCCTCCGTAAACACTAATCATAGTTTTATAAGGCGGGGGTCCAAATCTTGATTCATCGGGTTTATACAACAAAGCATATAATACCACTCCATCATTTGCTTTGATCTGGACTATTTCCGGGGGTTCGAGTTTGAGTCTCTTGAATCTTGGAACTCCGGACGGTTGGTCATATAGCGTTGTAATTAAGCTTCCATCACGTAAAGAGCATAAGACAACTTTAGGTGGAGAGGTTAAAGAATCGTGAATATCGATGAATCTCTGCATCTGATGGTCGAGTACTACAATGTGTTTTCCATTTCCGCGTGTCAATCTAACAGGGGCCTGTAGTGGGTGAGCCCTATTCGGAACCAAACTTACAGAGTAAAGGTTAGACTCCAAAGGTCCATCCACGGTCCCTGTAAAATACAAGACACCCGCTGCCTCGTTAATCCCGGCAATTTGCTCGACCATCCAATCACCTTCTGTCAAGGGTCCTAAACAATGTCCATCAATATCATGCAAGTAAAGATGTCGAAATCCCGTCTTTTCACTGGCCCAAAGAAATCCACCCATACCGCCACTTATTGTTTTGTCAAGTGGTGTGAAACAATCATGCAGATTCAACCATGTATCGTTCTCCTCTTGCAGCAAAACTTTCCTTTGGCCGGTTTTGATGTCGAATTTGAGAATCTTTAACTTGGTATGTGTTCGGTTTAAGACCTGAGCAATGAGAATGTTTCCGGGCATCCAATTAACTCTAGCCAGATATTCCTCATCGCTATTTACTCCACATAAAAGATCCATCCATGTGGTAGGACCTCCAGCAATAGATACGACACCGAGTCTAACTTTTACATTTGAAGCTCCCGCAAAGGGATAAGCATGATCTTCTTGTGCATCAGGACCAACCGAACTCTTACCTTGGTGCATAATTCTAAATAGTGGAATCTCAGATGAATCAACTTGTGTAAATGCAATAAATTTGCTGTCCGATGACCACCAGTATCCGTTCTTCCGATCCATTTCCTCCTACAATGACAAAACACAATACTTGAAATGGATAGGAAAACTCAACATTGCAAGAATAGAATATATTGAATCCATATAACATATCCCCTCCGCCGAGGCACTAATGGTGAAGGAAAGTAAGATGTGCTTTATTGGAGAACGGCAAAGAGAATATGTTGATGACAACAGACGAACGGGTCAGAGCCATAGTGCAAATAAGCGGTAACGGTCACGGTTGCAGTAACAAACATGGTGATGCACCAACCATCACGTAAAGATCATACAAACACGTTTGTAAGGATTGTAAAGAGATTCAATAGCAGGCTGCATGGAAAGTTTACCTGAGCAATATATTCGGCAAGCCCATGAGCCTGAAACAAAGAAACAAGAATGTTATGTTCATGCAAATAATATTGTTATTACGCCCTATAATCGGATACAAGAAAAGTTAGCAACTTACTAATGTAGTGCCTTTGGCACCAAATGTTAATTGCTTCTCTTTGTTGTACAAGATATCGAATACATGTAACTCATAGCCTCTTACGAAAGCCAGCATATTACCATCCGGAGAAAGATGTGGGTCAATAATTGGTGAGTTGGGTGTACTTGGGAGCTTAAGATAGACTTTTGAAGAAGAAAGATCGAACAGATACACCTGTACATGTCATGGGAGCACTTTGAGGGACAATCAAATGTAAATCATCGACAGATCAACAATTACACTGTTGACAACACATGAAAGAAGCAGGGTCCTACAAATACAGAAAAGGAAAAAAACAAACATTGACTAACAATTATTCCTACGAATTAAGTATCGTAAGCATCAAACATTTGGCTTTAACACATCTTACTAAATGGAATATGGACCATAATTAAAGAAGTTGTTTTTCAAAATACACCAATGTACAAGTTTTATAAGATTTAAAGAAGAACATATTGACCTAAAACAAATAAAATGACAACAAATATAGTGGGTCCCGACTCAAAAGTAATGATGTAAGCTAGGTCGGATTCAAGCATTAACTCTTCCTTATTTTGAGACGGGACTTTTCAGGTGAAGGTTAATATTTTTGGTTTATGGCCCATCAAAATTTAAGTCAGGCTTTGGTTTCAATTCAAATCGGCAAGCTTCACGTCTCAAAAAGAAAGTTAATCACTATAAAAATTTTGACTTAAAAGTTTCATAACTCAAATAGATGTGTGAACTGGAAACTCAGGTCCCATTTTTGGAACCAATTTGACATGAGTAATATCTTGTATATAAGAGTAATCCTTTCATTTTCACACATCTAAAGGCGAAAATTTTAATAGCACTTATTCATTTTTTGACAATGAAGCACGACGGAGCATCGCCATGAATCAATAGACAAAGTTAAAACTTCAAAGAGCTAATGCCTAGCTTATATAGGGGAAATCTAACTAATCCAATGTCTTCTCCAAGAGATCTACATAGGATTACATTGCAGTCTAAGATTTCAACTTGTGAATGAGACACAACGCACTGCACGTACTCAAAACTCAATTCTAAATACATTGAACGTTTCCACCAATACCCCAAATTACCTTGACTACTTTCACTTATTTCACCCAAGCATCAGGTAGCATAGCAACATCCATTAATGCAGGCTTTCAATGATTCATTGATTCTTATTTTCCTTTAATTTTTACTTTGAACCCTCTTTTGATGCCTTTTTTTATACTTTGTCTGTTCTTGATGCTTCTGGAATCCATTACAATTACCACCATTATTATTACCCATATAAAAACTTAGCATAAAACCTTCAAAATTGATTTTGTTTGACTAATCTTTCCCTAATCGCCCATTCAACTTTCCCTTTTATGTTCTTCCTTTTGCCCCTTTTTTTCCTTCTTTTCACGGAGAAAAATGTAACTATACTAAACCATGAAAGCTAAAAAAGAGAAAGACTTTGCAGCACGTCCTCCTTCCTAAGAAAAACCCCCATTCTAATAACTTACACTATTAAGGAAAAGCTTAATTTGAACATGCTTAAAACGTCGCTCTTTAAAAAAATATAGCCCCAATCGGTTAGCAACATAAGAGTATATCAGAAAGTACGATCAACAATGCATCCTTATAAGAAAAGGCAACTTGCCGGACGGTAACATAACTCAAGACATCAAACAAACAACAAATCAACAAAATAAGCTCATGTAACCCCGAATTTGTCAAATTAGCGCCGCACACCCGCGTCACACAAAACAACTAATAGTCTATGCAAAAAGAAACATAAAAAACCATAAAAATAGAACCCAACAAATGTCTCTTTCTCTAACAATAACCTTTAAAACCCATATTGAAGATATCATACAATCATAATACAGTCAAGAAGAGCACTATAGATATAGGAAAGCACATCATGATTACATAGAAAACCCTAAAAAGGTACTTGTCCACTTAAAGGCATGAACCCTACTAACAAGTTTGCCACATTATAGAAGTTACCACATTGTGACAAGTCACAATACTAAGATGCACTAAAACAACAACCAACCCTCAAAAACCTAAACAAACATTTGTTCCAACAAAACAAGATGCCCCAAAAGATCACAAATCTTGATCACAAATCCAAATCAATTAAGTAATACTTTCTACTCCTACATCACAAACCCAAAAATACATCAAAATCAATCACAAACAATAACTAGCACAAAATCAAATTCAAAACTAACTCAAAAAACCCATTAAAATTTAAGCTAGAAATATTGTAAAAAGTGAGTTAATAAGAAAAACAAACCCCATCAGGCAAAGGGACCATGATCATCTTCTTCTTAGAGGACAGCATCTTGACCCATTCGTATCGGGTCACGCCCAAACCCCTTTCTCTTGCTCTTTCTCTTCTCAACTTCTCCTCTTCAGAGATATTACTCTCATCAAGTCCACCATCAGCAGGGCTAAACACCAATTCATGACTACCAGTTTCAAGATTAAACCTGAAAATCTTCCTGCTTAAACTATGATCTGGACTGAATAAATAAGTAATCATATTATCATCTGGACTAAAACTAACTGATGCAGGTGCAACATAACCAGGTAATGGATACTGTACAATTTCTTCAATTGGGAATAAAGGGCAATCATCATCATCCATTTTTGGGGAAATCATGGTATGTTCAGTAACAGTTGCAGGCATATCCAATGAGAATGATCTAGAACGTTTAAGGGTTTTTTCTTTTCCGGTATTAGTTCCAATTGGGTGCATTACATAAACATTTGAACTATAATTAAAGAAAAAAAATTGAATCTGTTTTGAAAATTTGGGGAATTGACCAAGAAAATTTGTGGGTCAATGAAAAATTAGGATATTTTGTGATTGTGATAAGTGGGTTATTGATTAAAATTTGATTAAATGGATGAAAATTACAGGAAATTGGAAATTTGAAGGTAAGAAATTATAAGGGTTTTTGTTGAAGAAATTAAAGATTTAATTGATACAAAGAATCAAATTGGATTTAGATTTGGAATTTTCCAAAGTAAGTGAAGATCAAGAAAATGAAATTTGTAACTTTAAAGTTGAAAAGGGTTTGTATTTGATGATTGAGAGGAACAGATTCAAGAATGTGAAAACAAGGAAATGGAAGAATTATGGAGAATATTTGCTTTTTTGATGGGAAAATTGTTATATAAATGGAAAAATGGATAGATAATTGATTTAATTGGGGCTAAAATTTGGAGAGAGAAACAAAAGGATTTCTAACAAAGTGGAGTAGACAATAGAGTGTTGTTTATAATCTCCAAGATGTGTAATGGATGAATTGATTTGATATTATGGAAATTATTTGTGTTTTAGTATTTTCAAGGATTTTTTTTCTTTTGCATAATAGTTGCTACTGATAATAAATTTTGAAAAATTCTTTTTCTGTCTTTTTTGATTTGCCGTAAAGGGAAAGAGGTTTACAAGAAAGTAGAGGTGTTCAAAACATATCTGATGACCCGATAGACACTCGACTTTATAACCGAATCCGATTTGACCCGACTTAAAAATGGATCTACAATTATGTAAAAAGTGTGAACACAAAACCCGATTTTGAATCAACCCGAAAAACCTGACCCGAAATCAGCATGACCCGAATGAACACCTCTAAAAGAAAGTTAAAATATATGAATGAGACTAAACGAAAATGGTGGGTCATCACCCAACAATAAAAATGATACAAATTAAGTGGAAGCAAAATGAAAATACTACAAATTAAATGGAACGGACGGAGTGATGAAATGTGAAAAGAGAAAAGAGAAAAGAAGAGAAGGGAAGAAAATGAAAGGAGAAGCTGGGATTAGGACAAGGAGAGGAAGGGAAGTGAGTGCAAAAAAAGGATTTTTTTTTTTCCATCAATAATGATTTTTCAATTAAACACTAAATCAAACATTTACATACGGGTAAACAATTCAGATTTTCGAGTCTCCCTATGCATCAGTGTGAAAAATAAGCCCACCTTCTAGAAATGATTGTTCATTCTCACTCTTCATGTGCACGGGAGACACTAGAAAATCTCAAAAGAATTTGTTATTTGACATTAAAAAATTATTTTTAAATGTATTGTTTGGGTAGGACGATATCATTCACGTAAGACTGTATTCAAATATATGTTTTTAAAAGTAGATATATTATAATTGTTCATTTAAATGAATGGTTTCTAGATAGTAGTTTGCTCTTTGGCATTTCACTTGCACGATTTTATTTTTGTTAGTTTTTAATCTTTATTTATTTTGATTATTTCTCTAATTCAACAATAATCTCACGTAAAAAACTTTATTTATTTCCCACATTCTTAGGCATTTTCAACTATAAGTAAAGCCATAACTTTCATTGACATTGGCAGGGCCGTCTCGTTCATTTTTGGGCCCAGAGCAAAAGATAAAAATGAGCCCCTAAAAACTTAAGACATAACCCATAATATAATACATCTTTTGTTTTTTATTGTTAATATTTAATCTACTTTACAAAAAAACACTAAAAACTCATATTATTTAACAAAAAAATGTAAGTTATATATAAATTTGATTCAAATTAATATCACTTATATACATAAAAATAAGTTTTTTGGGCCCTAAAAAACACGGGGCCCTGGGCGGTTGACCGCTTTGCACTTGCCATTCGACGGCCCTGGACATTGGGTCAATGTTTTTCTATCAACTTTACAAAAAATATTAGTTAAAGGGGTTGAATATTAATTTCATGTCAATATGGGGTATTTGAGCAAAATATTATGTTAACATGAGATCAATGGGCCTTTAGAGCAAAAATAATTTTTGACAAATAATTTTGACACAGAGACTAAGAAATTCAGCATAGTGAGTTCAAGTAGTTAGATATTTAGAAATAAGAGGGAGCGTGTAATGTAAAATTAAATTAGTCATTTCAAAAATAAAAATAAAACAAATTTATTAAGACACACAGACTAAAATGAAAAATAAGGTAAATTGAGTAGGTAAGACAGCTTTAAAAGTGAGAAATAAACATTGAATCTAACAAGCATCAAATCCACCATTAGACAGGGATATTCATAATTATGGAAGTCAATTGGAGTTTCAGACTGGATGTTTCAGTTGTTCATTCGGGTCATTAGGCTAATTTCAAATTATATAATCTGGGTCATTTTAAAATTGGATTTTACGTCCATATTATTTTTTACATAATTATAAATCAATTTTGAAGCCAGATCAAATCGAATTCAATTATTAGGTTGAGTAAATTCCAGGTCATTAGGTCTATTTTAAACACCTCTACTTATTTCAGAAAAATCAAAACCAAAATAAAGCGATTATCGAAACAAAATAAGATATCAAGACTAAAGTTGCGTACATTCGACCTCTTAAAACCGGTATAAATTGTTGTAAGCATGAACTTTCATGCATGTTTCACTAAACTAATCAGCTTTCATTTTCCACACCTAGTATTATACATATCTATCTACTTCTAAGACTATATGAACTGCCATTAAAAAAACACCAGCTCTAAATAGGCTATACCTACTCTTAACTAAATATGTACGAGATCGAGATATTCCTCCTTGGCATCGAACCATATAACATTTTGGGCGTCAAACATCAGCATGATTATATGGTCGAGACCCCAAGATATGTCGTTATATACACTATCGGTTACATATAGATATCTACCTACACTTTTCGTTTGGTTTGTAAAGAAGGGACGAATGTGATCCAAACGATACCCATAAAACCATCCGAGTTCCCCTTGGCTCGTTCTTGTCCAAAAACTCCGTAGAGTTGAAACATGCTTGAAAGTTCATAGAGAACACGAAGAAAGTTAAGAGCTTGATCCTCAATGTGTACTATTTCTCGGTTTATCAGACTTCGATGTCGTCAACTTCAGAGCTTAAAACAAAGCTCGGAAAAGCTAATGTAATATCCCTGAAAAAACACAAAATATAAGGTGAAAACTAGCCCTTTTGATGAATTGTGATTCACTATATAAGGTTGCTGATGTCTATAGAACTGACTTTAAATATGGAAGTGTCATATTCTTTAGCAATGCAGGATACTTCTTTACTAATTCATTCCATTCTTCTCGGTCTATCTTTCCGTCGCCTTTCAAATCTGCTTCGGTAAAAGTCTGCATAAACGACATCGAGCATAAATGCATGGACTATACGAACTCCAAGTAAATCATCATAATTTTACCCAATATATCACGCTCTATGTTACTTGGACTTGGGTGCTGAACTGCTGATGTAGGATACTATTACATGTCCAAGTGTTGAATACGTCTAAATATTCAATTTTAAGTCTGAAATGAAGTGTCTAAGTTCCATACCGATGTCCGAGTATCAAGGATCGGACAATATGAAGCAAAATGAAGAGTCCGAGTAACATAGACCCAGCATATAGAAGCTATGCTCAGAGTCAGAGTCTAGGGAGGGTTAGATGACGGTATGTGGTTGCGGCCAGTGAGACCCTCGGCTCAAGAAGGTTGTGGTTATTCCTCTTAATCTTTTACTACTGAACATACCTTGTCGACAATTGTCTCGATAACATCATCTGATAGGATCAATTCCGATTCACGCAACAGTGCCAGAACCATCTCCTTCAACTGCAGTCAAGTAACCGTTACAATTTGCCTCGACAATTCAGATTTTCCCTAATTAAAGTGGAGTATTTTTACCTCTTCTCGCTCAATAAACCCAGTTTGTCGCAGATCATACAATCGAAAAGCAACTGCAGAAAGAAATGGCAGCTGATTAATACACTAGGAAATAATGTGTTTATCGTTAAAGAAAATTGTTTTGTACATACAGTCGATCTTCTGCTGTACGGGTGCATTTGGGTGGAAAACTCCTAGTGATCTAACGAATTCTCCGAATTCGATAACACCATTACGCTTTAAATCAAATAAGTCAAAAATCTGCAACAGATTGACGTATAAACATTAAACGATATTCATTCTAATTAGTAGTCCTCGTAAATACGTGTAAGTTCTCAACTAACCCTATCGGCAAAGAGATTTTCTTTTTTACTGTTTCTGAAGAGTGCAAGTTGGAGCTCTTCCTGCCCATAAACGAGAACATATATTGTTGTAATAGCCGTCATCAATAATGAAATAAGCAAGAAAGAAAAATCAGATTGAAATCGACTTCCAAGCTCAATACACGTACCTTATGTATCAAGCCGTCATCAATTATGGAGCTGCTCAGTTTTTTGAACAGCTCGAACAAGGCTTCTACTTCACTAACGGTGACTGCAAATGTTGAACAAACAATCACATGTCAGCACATTGTCATGAAAAAGAATCCGACTTAGGTATGTATCATATGCAATCGGAGAGGAATTTAAGCCCGGAGTGTCGAGGCTATGGCCGGAGTCATTTGATTAAAAGTTCTATTAATATTGAATTGTGTAAGATACAACAAAGAAGATAATAAGTCTCAATCAGATACAACCTCTTTGTTAGTTTATCATTATCCAACCCTCCCAATATCACATGATTTGCTAATCTTCTCGCGAGTAGATTAGTGAATTGCAAATCACAAAAAAAAAGAAGAAAAAAATTATGGTCTGTTTTGGGCTATTTTTGGGTCATTTTGAGCGAATCGCGAATTAACTAGCGAATTATGTAATAGTGGATCCTCCCAAACCCCACCCTAAGTGGGAGCTGCTTGAGGTATTGGGGTGATGGAAAAAAAACGAATTGGTTCAGCACACATGTAGAGATGAGT
This sequence comes from Amaranthus palmeri, assembly GCA_019776075.1. Taxonomy (NCBI): domain Eukaryota; kingdom Viridiplantae; phylum Streptophyta; class Magnoliopsida; order Caryophyllales; family Amaranthaceae; genus Amaranthus; species Amaranthus palmeri. Next base: position 162,667 of record JAAKBH010000297.1, read on the forward strand.
GTTCAGTCTACCCTATATCCAATTAGTATCATCCTAAATTCGCTCGTATCTGCAACTTATAAGCACTAATATGAATCAAAAGGTTGTACAATTGAAATACGAAAAAGTATCAAATAAAGCATACTACAGGTTCAACAAAAGCAAAAAAGGGACGGACAAAAACGATACAAATTTTCGCAAACAAAAATGATAGAGGGCGAGCCACTCACATGGTGTTTCCGAGGCAAGGATAGTAGGATCCTCGTATCCAGGTGTACGACTAACTTTCTTTGAATGGCAGCAGCCCATATATAAATGCAAAAAAATTTCACTCACTATCTATTCTTTCTGCGAGTTCATACCCTTATTATAACCCAAAAGCAGAACCTGCAATGACAAAAAAAGTTGCTTAGGATACGAAACGTGAAGAACTATTGAGTGGTATTTCATGCCTTAGCAAAAACAATAACATCCACTGAACAATGACAAATTGACAATAGTACTCATTGTGGAACCCTCTGAATATTTCTTTCATGGACTCTAGAAACGAGTAGTATTAGCAGCTCGTATAGGTAGCATACATAGTTTCATTGAACATCGTACGTTTTAAAAAAACGGGCACTAAAAAGTATGTTTGGTTGGAAGAGGTTGCACACTCAGGTAACTGAACCCACACAAACATTTATCGAGACGATAGACACTAACAAAATGTGAACAAATTAAACCAAAAACCAAAAATAATCATGCATTCATGTCATGTTTTTAAGTACTCCGTTGTCCCTTTGAATTTGTTACATTGCGGTTTTCTATACAGATTCAAAGGGACGAAGGAGTATACACTAAAGGGTAAGGCTTAGGATTCAAACAACATCAAAAAATCACTTATGGAGTACCTGTTGAAAAATAACCCACATGTGATCTCATATCGAAAAATTAGAAAGAGGTTGACTAATATATATACTTGATGGACTACTCCTAATACCAATTGGTTTTAGGATGAAACCTCATCGGGTTTATGAGCAGTCAACTATCCTCTTATGCGGGTATTGTGCACAAGCCCAAATTTATCAAACAAAAGATGTAACTTTCATGATCAACTTTTTAGTCTTGTTAGTATTATATCAAAGCCCTTTATGTGGGGACAGTGGGGTATTAATTTATTGCTAACAGCAAATCAAGGAAAATAATCTATTGAAAGAAATGGCTAAATTCCAAATCTGCGTGTACAAATTAGGACCTCCACACATGCCTACAGAAAGATCAACAGTGTAATCCCAGACTAATTTAATCTTCTAACAGTTGGCCATCAATACCAACATTAACAACATATACAGTATAATGACTCGTCAAATCATGTACACTTTTTACTTACGTGAAGTTGCAATTTTTTTTTGCTATGAAGAATCTATCGAAAACAATAATTCCCGTGCTATTACAAGGATAAAGTTGCGTACAGCGTACATTCAACCCCTCAAACCTTACCTAGGGGAGAGTTTAGGTGGGACCGTTGAACTTGGAACCACTTAATGACTTTAGATTTGCTACTGAAAGTGACGTTTTCATTCACAACATGTAACATGTCACTTTCGGTGACAAAACTCAAAGGGACAGACGGGTATTACACAACTGACAATTGGTCAATGTTTTGCTTGATTTAACTATTTGTTATTTGTAGTGTAATGCACTTAATTCTGCAGTACAGTACAAAGTTGAGGAGCCATCTAAATACATATATTACCCTCCCCTTTTTTATTTAATAATCTTCAAAGTTTGCTTTACATCTGTCTTTAGATCTTCCTATGTGATACTTTTTTTCTTTTTACTAAAGCCTTTTCCCAACACCTTATTGCCTCAACATATGAAAAAAAGTACTGAAAAAGAACAAGGAAAATGGAGTACATGTGCCAATTCCAAGTAAAAAAAATCCAAAAGAGAGAAGGGTCTTATTAAAATACTTCGTTTTCCAGCGTCATTAAGTGACTCCCACCTGACCTCCTACCTAACGGGATTAAAGGGTCGGATGTTTACAACCTCATTCTCGTAAAAACAAGAAAATCTAATATCTCAAATGAGGAGCAACTAAAGAACAAAGAGGTAGAAGCAAGTAATGATGGATTGATGGTTACACATCATTGTTTTTTCCTTAAGTTAGAGCAACAACAAAGAGATGAGGTGTATTTATTTAATACAATGCACATTTGTTCATACTATTAAATAGTTAGATTGAAAGCGAAAACAAAACATAAACAACACCGTCACGAATCCCCTCATAATAAAATATTGTAGCTTCTAAATCACCCACCAAAGACATTGAGATGGAGCCAAAACAATCACTCTCAATAAGAAAAAATAGCAAATAAAAATAGCATAAAATAGTCAAAATTTAAATGACATAGAAGATCTATAGAAGACTCCAAAATGAAAGTAGCAAGTAGCAACTAGTTGTACGTTAGCCAACTAATATAATAATATGGATAAGTTAAGAGAAGTTTTCAAATCATAACCTATATACCTCCTACCTCAATTACAATTACTATTAATATCATAGTGCAAAAATAAGGCCGCATTATTGTATTATGATCGTGCAACAACATTTTTCATTCCATTACATCAATGTCATTAAGTAGCTCCCACCAAGGATGGGATTTGGGAGCGTTGGATGGAGGTTGGATGTATGCAATTTGTTAATGATAAAACTAACAAAGAGGTTATATCTGCATCCCCGCATTGACCTCAAAATCATGTGGGGATCTATTTTGCAACCATTACCATAGATTACACCTCTAGGTGGGACTCTTCTTCGAATCCTCGCTATGAAAGGAAAGGACGCTTTGTGGACCAGACTACCCCTTTTTAATGATTATTGATAGTGATGATTTAAAACATAGGCTTAGTTTTACATGCTTTACTTTATACTACTCCTAGTATATGATTTATTTTAAGAACATAAGTTCAATTATGGGTAATTTCGCAACCTCCTTCAATAAGGGTAGGGTTTCGTGTCTTTCTTTCCTCTCCAAATCTTAATCATAGCTTCTACGAGTGGGATACACCGAGTACTGATGATGATGATTTGATCTATATTACTCATTCTACTTCATGTTTCACAATTAATATAAGTTTGGGTAAAGGGAATCTTAGAAATGTTCCATCCAAAATTCCACACATAGAAAAATACTCAAAAAACCCAAATTGACTAAATTGAAAAGTCCAAGCTCTTATCAATGTAAGACAATTACCCTTTCACTCTTACTTCAACAAAGTAAAGAAACATTTCATATTGAGTGATGAATGTGACCCTCCAACAACAAAAAGCAAAACTTGATCTAAAAAATCATCTCAAAAAAGGAAGCAACCCCAAAAATGGCAAGAAAAGAAGTATAAAAAATCAAGATTTTGAGGCAATCACCATTCACCCAATCAAGGGAACAATAATCCATCAAATCAAATCAGGTTGCGTTTGGGAACAAGTATTTCATTTGGAATTGTAGATTTCAATTATGAATTCTGAAGAATTTGAGAATCACAAGCTTGATTCTCAAATACTTATCTTTAACCATTTTTTAAAACATTGGAGTATTTGACTCAAATTCAAATTTGAAAATCTTTTACTTGCCAAACACTAAATTTATGTCAAATCCACATTTATGAAATCAACATTCCCAAAACATAGCAGGAAATAAATTAGGATCAATCCCCAACAACAGCCACCAACTTTAGTCATTTTCATTTAAACAGCCGCGAACTTCGTTTATCCCCAACAACAGCCACCAACTTACAAAATGTGACATCGAAACAGCCACTTTACCGGATGACCTACTAATTGACCCTTGACCATGCCTAATGACCTTTGACTTTACCTTAATTTCACTAATTAAACCTAATTACCCAATTATCCCTAATTAAACCCTTCTTCCCCAACCTTTCTCTAACCCACCTCAATCACCTCCATTTCTCCCCTTCACCACCACTACCACCACCACCACCACCATTAAAACTCTATCTGGGTTTTAGAAAAGTGTTTCAGGTTTATCTAATGGCCGACATTTTTGACCTCCATGAATCTTCTTCACCACTTCCATTTTCAGTGAGATTCAATCACAACCGTCAATTCATTTTCCTCAACAAAGTGATGAACTTTTTAATTTCATGTTAGAAAAAGAAAATGAATACTTTCCCCAAAATGATTACTTAAATAGATTAAGATGTGGGGAATTAGACTTAAGTGTTCGTATTGAGGCTTTGGATTGGATTTTCAAGGTTGGTCTTTAGTAAGATTTCACTAAAATTCCAATCTTTTACTTGCTTAATGATATAACTGATAAAAGTTTTTGGGTTTTTAGTAATATTAATTGGGTGTAAAACAAAAACCCAGAGGTGAAACACTAGAAGACACCTAAACTTGATTTTTTCTGAAAATTTTGTTTGATTGAATCAGATATGAGAAAAGGAAGTAGAGATCTTCTGGGATTTAAATAAACATGGAAAAAAAGGGGTAAATTTTTAAAATCCCCAATTTGAAACCCTAATAAAATTTCATTTACACAATCAAAACCATTCAAATCCTACATCAAATACCCAGAAACTTCAATCTCAAAAGTTGAGAGGTAAGTGACCATCCAATCTTCATTTCAAATCCTACATCAAATACCCTGGGAAATGGAATGGAGGTGGTGACGGTGGTGGCGGCGGTGATGGTGGTGGTGTTGATGAAGGGGAAATGAAGGTGATTGAGGTGGGTTAGAGAAATGTTGGGGAAGAAGGGTTTAATTAAGGATAATTGAGTAATTAGGTTTAATTAGTGAAATTAAGGTAAAGTCAAAGGTCATTAGGCATGGTCAAGGGTCAATTAGCAGGTCATCCGGTAAAGTGGCTGTTTCGATGTCACATTTTGTAAGTTGGTGGCTGTTGTTGGGGATAAACGAAGTTCGCGGCTGTTTAAATGAAAATGACTAAAGTTGGTGGCTGTTGTTGGGGATTGATCCAATAAATTATAAAACATCAACCACAACCCAAAAAAATATTGATAAAATAAACCCAAAAAGCTCATTTCACCTGCATTTCATATTTATTTATGCAATCTAAACTATATTCAGCCATAAATCCAAAAAAAATAAGCTTTTAAACAGCTTTTCTTGCTTCCATTACAATAATGCTGGTTATTTCAGTAAAATTTAAGCAAAATCACAAAAATTTTGACTAATTTTGATTATTTAATCAATGATAATCCAAATAAACAACCCAAATATTTCCATTTAACATTCTTAATTTGTGCTTAATTTCATGCAAAGATTTGATCTTTGCTATATTTCAAGACAACCCACAAACATGATTGAACAAATTCATCAAATTTCAAGAAAACAACAAAAATGTAAGCTTTAAATCTAAAAATTAATGCCATGCAAAGATTAAATCTTTTAAATTTACTTTCTAACACTAAAATTATAACAAAGATTGGATTAATCAAAGAATTAACATTCATTGTTTGAAAAAACTAACCTTGAAATTATGAGCTAGGATTGATCAAGAAATTTAAAAAAAAAGATTGTATTTTTTTTGTTTCTTTTCCGATCTTTAAGGATTGTTTCAATGTATTTGTAGGTGTTTAATCCTAAAGATAGGTGTTTTATGAGAGATGGGTATTTTTTCTTTGTTAAATAGTAGTAGTCATAAATATAGAGGAAAAAAAACAAAGGAAAAGAATGGGTAAATGATATAGGAAGTTTGGAAGGTTCTACTCTTAATTTGAAGGGATGAAGACAACACTAATTAAGGATGATCAAATGATGGGTATATATAGGCAACCTTATGTCTCAATCTCAAGTTGGAGCAACTACTCACCCCCTCTCTCTCTCACTCATAATTTAGCTTTTTGCGATATTAATTTTAGTGTAATAATTATAAATTTTTGTTTTAAGTTCTACCATAAAGTGATTTAACGACATTTAATTTGGTCTTTAGTGGCATATGTAATTATCATTATAGTCTATAGTGGCATTTGTGATTGTGAGAAATGTCACTAGATCCTATGTCGCTAAAAGATTTAGTGTAACTTTTAATATGCTGCTAAAGGGTCTAATAAATTTCACTAAATCCTCTATATACACTATAAGAAATTAGAAATAGCGACATTTAAATTAAATGTCGCTAAATATATCTCACTAAAAGCAAATTATGTTGTAGTGTTGGCAGAAAGGAAAATTAAATTGGAGAAAAAAATAAAAATTAAATGAACAATAGAAATGAGTTATTCATATGAATAGAGTCTAGAGATAATGAGTCTTTAAATTAAGTAAAGAAAAAGAATAGGAGCAATGTCAAAAAATAATATTGCAAAATGAGTGAGACAAATTTAAATAAAAAGTGGTATGATTATTGAACCTGGATAGAAAATTTAAAATACACAAAACTCAAGACTATTTTTGTATTTTTCTAACATAGTACCTACAACCAATAATTTTGGAGAAGTAATCAAAAAAAATTAAAAAGAAAATAGAAATTAAATTTTTTAAAAAAATTGAAAATTAAAAAAAATAAAAAGAGAATTCAAGGAGAAGTTTAATATTTTTGGATTTTAACTTTTTATTTTTAAGGTTTTTGATTTTTAATTTTATTTTTTTAACAATTAACCTACAAAAATCGATTACCATTTAGGTAATAGTACTCTTGTGTAAGTGCGCTTAAAATTGAAATTATTTATGAATCAAAATTTAAAATCATTATAATTTATACATATAAAATTTAAATTATTTTAGATAATTTTTACTTTAAAATATGAGATTTTTATTAGCACAAGACATACTTTTCATTTTCTTACGTCTACCACTTAAAACGTCGGCTATAATATCAAATCTTACCTTTTATTAAAGTTTTAACTCAAAAAAAAGTTTTAATGCATCGTTGAAAAAAAAACAGTTTTGATGCATATTGCATATGCATGATTCATGTAATACTAAGACTCTTTATCATTGGAACATTAAATGCATGGCTTGAACAGTTAAGTTAGAATCCTCTCCATTACTTTAACAATCTGCATAGGAAGTTCTGAGCATGTTCAACATGTTCAACCGCACAGGGCCCCGAAAAATTAGGGGCCTCAATATTAAATTACTTAGTATATGTTAGGTGTTTAAAGATACAAAATTGTTAGAAAAATATAATAATTTTAAAAATTGTACGGGGCCTATATAAAATTTCTCAAGTTTTGCTCTGCCCCTGACAATCTGTTTGGTTAGTAGTATTAAATATAATGGTAGTAATGAAAATAATTTATAGTGTACAATTTCATTAAAGTTTCATGTAATGAAACTTTAATCACAAAAAAAATTATTTATTTACAAATTTCCATTACCACCTAGTACTACCTCTTGGCCAATGGTAATGTTTGGAATGAATTTTATACAAAAAATAAGATATTTAAAGTTGGAGAAAAAAGTGCTTACTTTCAGAATTTTTTTGAAAGCTTGATATTATTTGAATTTTTTTACTTTTTTGTTCATTCATTTCAAATTTTCTATTATACTGTCTTTTATTTGTCTCTCAACTATAATTCAAGGATCTTAATGTTTATATAAATACACATTATAAAATAATAAGTACTAAAAATATTATCTGGATAAATTTAACATCTTAAATGTTTTAATAAAGCATATGTTAATATGTTGAATGTCATTTAGACCTTTAAAAATATATCATGCAAATAGGGTCGGCCCTAAGGGTGGGCAAGAGGGGTCGTCGCCAGGCCCCTTGTCAAAAAAGTAAAATTAATGGTTGTAAAAGGTCTACATATAAGTTATAAATTGCAAAAGAAAAGGACCCTAATATGTTATTTCGCATAGGGCCACCAAATACCTAGGGTTGGCCCTGCTGATGCAAAAGTCAAATTTTTACAAAATAAACTAAAATCAGACTTTTAAAAGATAAACAACCAAATATACTGTATATTTAAAACACAAATTCTTGTGAGAGACCATCTTTGATTGGGTTGGTCCATTAGAGAGAATGTAGAGTAAATGTAGGCAATAAACTTTAATGAATTGAGCCTGAGAGGCGTCTATCAAAAAGACGGTCTCTCGAGAGACTAGATGTATTTAAAATTGAAGTTTCCAAATAATTACCTACTATTAATAGTATATATAATTTTTTTTTTGTTGTCATCAAATGGTCCCCTATTATATTATACCACCTCTCAATTTCTTAATTTATTGTACAGCTAGCTAATTATGATGATAAACTTCTTAATTAAAATAGTATGATGCTTACGTGAATAATTAATACTCTTAATTATTGAATAATATACTTCTTTTTTTGACTAATTGAATAATATACTTCTATTAAACAAGAATCACGTTATTTGATGGTCAAATTGAGAGTTGACAAATATTTCACGACAGAAATGAAAAACTTAAAGCAACATAATAATGTAAATAATCTTTAAAAAATAATCAATTGTTTTGTCCCTTTTTCGATAATTGGTAATGTTATTATTCTACATATATAAAAATCAATGAATTTTTTTTATTATTAATTCACTACAACATAATTTGCTTTTAGTGGGATATATTTAGCGACATTTATTTAAATCGCTATTTCAAATTTCTAATAGCATATATAGAGGATTTAATAACATTTATTATACCCTTTAGCAGCATAATAAAAAAATTACACTAAAACTTTTAGCGACATATGATCTAGTGACATTTGTCACAAATGCCACTATAGTCTATAGTAAAAATTGCATATGTCTCTAATAAAGACCAAATAAAGTGTCGCTAATTACATTATAGTGGAAATTAAAATAATAATCAATAATTATTACACAAAAAATATGAATCAGTGGCACTTTTAAATGCCACTAAATTCAATGTCGCAAAAAGTTAAATTTATTGTACTGATTACTTAAAAAGTTTCATGTGTAAATCTAATATGAAAATTGAAAATCATTATATTTTATGTATGTTGCTCAATAAAGAATAGGAAAAATTGTCTTGAATAATCCGACCTATTGTAAATTTGCTATGAATAATCCATACTATTGATTATTTATAAATAATCCGACCTTTGAATTTCTTTTGCTCACAGCACCCCTTTTTACATTTTAACCGACTACTATAGCTACTTATCACCAAAGAAAAGTTGGGATGGATCAACAAAGAAGCATAAGGAGGAAGAAGAAGTGAAAGTAACGACTAATAGGTACCTACAATAGTCGGTGAAAATGTGGTAAGGGGTGCTGTCAGCAAAAAATATACAAAGGTTGGATTATTTAGGAATAATCAATAGTTGGGATTATTCACAGCAAATTGGCAATAGGTCGGATTATTCAGGACAATTTTTCCTTAAAAGTAAAATAAAAAAGTATAATAGAGTATTTTACATCTCTGAAGCAAGTGCAATAGGAGCACGCATTAAATTGTACTTAAAAATTAGTATTAAATTTTTTCTTATATACACATTTAAAGTTACTTGTATATATAATTCTCCTTCATTTTCACCATATTTAAGAATATAGTTAAATGTATCATAATTTAATTACTACTCCACCCGACTTTATACATTCTTCTAATTTGAAATTTGAGAGGAAACAAGGAGAATATAACATGCATAATAATTTTATTAAGATTAGTTATTGAGTGTAATAAATAATAATTTTTGTTGTATGAGAAATCAAAAAAGCAGTAAAGTTTTTTTAATTATAGGGAAGGCAGAAAAAAATATGTAAGAATTAAATTTGTGATCTTTTTCAATAGTGATATATGCTCTAAAGCTAAATTTTTAGATCAGTAAAAAACGTTATTATGTCATGAGCTTTTAGTAAAAATTGTGTTTGGCAAAGGAGGTTATTTTTTACATAAAATAGTCTTATAATGAAAAGATTCATAAAGCAAAATACTTTGTGAAATTTTCATTTTGAATAAATAGGAAGAATAAATAAGAATATAAGGAGTATAAATTGGAAAATCATTTGATCCACTATGATTTCTAATAAATATGTTATACAGTAGGAATTATAAATACTTCATATTATTGTCTTCCTTCTATAAATTTTAATACAAAAATAATTAATTAATGAAATATTTTCAAAGCTAACCAAATCTAAATATTTAAAAAAATAATTAATTAATGAAATATTTTTTTGACACGACATAATTAAGTTAGTATTATAATATGAGAATTATATATTGTCTTAATTGAAGTAAGTATATTGCCTTTTTCAAGCACGATCATGGGATGAAATTTCTCCTTAACTTTTTACCATGTAATAAAAAAATTAGTATTATGATAAGTTAAAACTAACAAATGTTTTAAAATATATATTTACCTTTTGGGTTAAGTTTGTTATTTAGTTGTATTTGTTGATTTTTTAAGCCAAGTTAAGATTAAATTGAGTCAAATTCAAATTAGATTGTGACCAAATTAAACTTATGGCTATTTAGTTGGTAAAAAATGTAAAAGAAAATATTTGATAAATGTTTTTAATTAGTTGGAAAGCTGACTTTTGAGCCAAAGAAAAAGCTGCTTTGGTTTGTTTTTTTCATTGATTTTTGCTTTGTTGGCCTTATATTTTTAATGAACTACGAGCAACTATTATTTCATTTTATCAAATATTTTTCTAACAGTTAAATTATTTATCCAACCAGTTTAAAATCTAAAAAATAACTTTATACATATATATATATATATATATATATATATATATATATATATATATATATATATATATATATATATATATATATATATATATATATATATATATATATATATATATATTAGGTCAAATAAGCCAACTAGAAGACGTCCATGTCAAGCAAAAATATCTTTTAATTATACTTGTTTTTAATGTGTAAGATTGAATTTTTCAATATAGGACAGATTAGTCAACCTAGACGTATCACTTTAAAAAATAAAGGTCAACAAAAGCATAGTGAAGTAGTAACTAGTAAGTACTATTTTTTTTGTTTTGATTTATTTTATATTGAGATTTATTATACTATTAATTTTATTTTTCTTATGTTTTATACATTTTCTTTAATTGACTTTCATTCATATCTTAAAATTATTTTTTCATCTCATTTATATATGTTTTTCACTTTTTAATGAATGACACTTTATCACTGACTTTGAACTTTTTTAATTATCAAATAATTGCTTTTATGCAACTAATTAAGAGTGTGATTTGAACACGAGGTAATGATATATAGGAAATATTTTCGAAAATAATCCAAACTTTCAGTCATGCACTATGAATAATTCCTCATGTTGATTATTTTTTAATAATTTTATATTTAATATGTATTTGCTCCTAGCATGCCCGATATAGGAGGGAATAGGATGGGCACGTGGAACAGTGGTGGTTCAGGGTAAAGATGTGGTAGTTCAAATTATTAGATACACTGAGAGCAAGTACATTCCAAATATTGAATAATTTATTAATAATTCAAAGACAAAATATTCGCAATATATGATTGAAATATTGGAATACCATCAATAATTTTTCCTAATATACTCCCTCCGTTTCTTTTTTATTGTCCACTTTTCTTATTTGATCAGTTCACTCTAATTATTCACTTTCTATTTTTGGCAAAGAATTTTTACCTAAATACCCTCAATTACCCCAACTTATATTATTTAAAATGCCCCACCTACCATCTTTTCAATTATTATAATCACTTAAATACCCCAACTACCACATTTACAATTATTATAATCACTTAAAATACCTCACTATAATTTTTTTTTAATTTGCGTGCCAAGTGCCAACTAGAAAATGGACAATAAGAAAGGGTGGAGGAGTTTAATTTTTGATTTTAACTTGAGTTTGACTTTGTTACAAAAGTAACTTGTTCAAGTTACAGCTTTAGTTTACTTGTTCATCTAGATTTAGGCTTAAATTTGAGGTCATAATAAATAGTAAGTCAAATTATTTAAAAATGATTATAACTCCGGCCAATAAGTTATAATTAAACTAATATAATTACAAGATGACAATAGTTATCTATACACACATCTTTCTTGAGAGATGGTGAAATATTTGGCGGGTTTAAAAAAAATAGTGTTAATGAGAGGTAATTTTTAAAATTTTTAATTTTATGATAATGTGAATGTTAAGAACACCTAGTCTCCTGAGATACCGTATTTCTGAGAGACGTCTCTCATGTCCAATCTATTAAAGCTTATTGTCTACATTTATTTTACATTTTCTCTAATGGGCTATCCCGATTAGAGATGGTATCTCAAAGAGACCGTCTCTTGCAAGAATTTGTGTAAGAACAATAAATATTTATGATTTCACATCATACATTCTAGTTCAAGTTTCAGAATGTGACACATGTCACTTTTATACATCATATTTTTTTCTCTTAAATTTTAAGTAATTAAATATGGAAACTATGAATTTAAATTAAACTTTATTTCTTAATGAATAATACTCCCTCCAATTCACATCTATTGTCCCATTTGGTTGGACACGAATATTAAGAGTGTGACGGGGTCTACAAAAAATGTGGTAGTTGAGATATTTTAAGTGATTAAATTAATTGTAAAGATGATAGTTGGGGTATTAATAAGTAGTAAAAGTGCGGATATTTTGGTTATTACTTGTGTGAAAATGGAGTATTTAGGTAAAAAAATCATGACTAAAAATAAAGATGAGACATTTGAAGTGAACTTACCCAGTAAAAAAAGGAGACAATAGTTGTGAATTGGAGGGAGTAATAGTAAGAAAAAAGTCAATTCTAGAACCTTTAATTTTTTAAATACAATTTTTTAAGGAAAAAAAATTTGATAACTTTGATTTTAGTAAATTAAATGACTAAAATATTAATTATACCTTATTAGTTATTATTCACGATACAAAAATAATTAGAATATAAAATATAGTTGTTAACTATAAATAACGTTATAATTTTTTTTTTTTTTTGCAAATTATAAATAACGTTATAATTAAAAACTCTTAAATTATGTAACGTTAGAAAATTATGTAACTTAATTATTTAGATAACTTTAATATTTAATGAGCATGCCATTGATAAAGGACTTTGAAGAATATTCATTCGGAAAATAGGAAGAACAAATACAAACGAAGGGATGATTAACTTTTACAAAAATCGTGCAAGACACTAGTATTAGCTAAAGAGAATATCTCAAATAATTTGATATCTTTTTTTTACAAATAAAAATATGTAATATCTAAGGATATGATTTATAGAAAAAAAATTGTACTTCTAAATGGGAAAGTATTTGGTCATTTTCATAATAGTCAAGCATTTGATGCATGTATGATGTAATTGTTTACCAAATTTGAGCTGTCTTAAACAACTTTTAATTGCTTTATTAATATAAAAGCCACAATACTTTTAAATATATTTAAATGTTTCATCTATTTTTTTAGTTTTTACATTATAAATTTTTCCACACGCGATTGTGCTTATGCAAATTTTAATCATCATCATATATATTCGGTTTTCTCCAGCCCATAGAAAGTTATTATCAGGATTTGGGCGATGAAGAAAGGCGACAACTCATACAGTCATACTCATAAAGGAGAGAACAACTAAAAAGTCCCTAAACTGGAGAAAGAGATTCCTATAAATTTTAAAATATTTACTTATTAACAATAAAAAAAACTTACGAAATTGGAGTATTATATTTAAAGTCTCAAACTATATTGAAACGAAATTAATAAAAATTTCCTTAAGTCTATTTTTTTCAAGAATAAAATTTATAGGTACATGATGATCATTGCTATTAAAGTTTATTGATTAAAAAAAATAGTGAAAGTACATAATTTCCATTTTGGATTCATCAGAAAATCAAATCAAGGATTTAAGAAAATGACATTTTAAGTGAGTTAAACCACAAAATCATATATTAATGTATATATTATTCATAACAAACCAACTACTCTTATCTAATTGTAGCATTATGCTGTTTCTTAGGAGAATTATAAGGTTATTATAGCTTGTTTGTAGCATGACACTAAAGTAATTGTTTAACAAATTCTTGTTTGTCTTATAAAATAAATATTTATCAATGTTAATTTAAGTAAATGAAGATATATTAAATGAAGTTCGTTTTCAACAAAACAAAAAAAATAATAAAGGTCACTCCTAGTATTATGTATAAGGCAGGGTTTGGGTGGGGTTTTTCTTTTTTTTGAAAGATGCTGACAAATCATACCCGTTCTTTTAAAGAGGGAGTAAAGAGAGATACGCGCAGTCAAGAATCCCCCTAACTGATACCTGCACTCAGTAGAGTCGAATCCCAAACCTTCTGCTCTATATACAGATATTTTATCCATTGAGCTACGCCTACAAGCGCTTTCAATAAAAATTGTTTTAAAATAATAAATGTTGAGACTAAATACTTAAATTACTAGAATAACAAATAGTCAAATACTTGGTTAATGGTGTAATAGTGGTATTTATAGTCCATTATTGGGTATTTTTAGGAATGTCCCAATTGATCTTAGAAGAGTGTCCTTTCTAATTCTGAGACCCCGTCCTTATAGAGTTAGCTACAATCTCCGGCGCGCCAACTTTTCATTGGTTTTATGGCGTTGCATTAAATATTCTAAACAACCTTTCCTTCTTTTAGGGATTGACGCGTGTCTTTTTCAAAAAAAAGTAATCTCTTAGTCTTACCACTTGAGTGACTTATATATTATAGATGTACTCATTGATCAACTTTATAATTAAGGTACTATCCTTGGCTGCTTTCTTTAATTTCCCTGATTCCCTCCCATATTAAGTTATCAGCTAACCCTGAATTATCAACTAATGTTTGGACACTGCTTAATTGATTCTAATCCAAACACATACGATTATTATTTTTGACAAAAAAAAATTGTAAATGTTTCTGCGTAGAAATCGGGTCAAAGTCTCCCTGACCGGAAGGTGGAATTTTGAGTTGCTACTGAGGTCCGAGTACGTGGACCTGCAAAACAGACGAAGTCAGCCTATCCGGGGGCGTTTCCCGGAAAGCCTCTCCGACGCTCAAGTCAGTGGTCGGTAAGTGAAACGAGTAATGAATACTAGAGAGATGAAGAGTAATTTTAGGAAGAGAAGAAGCGTACCATAACTGATCATAAATGCGAGTATTTATAGAGCAATAAATGACCTGGTTGGCTGTCCCAGGGGTATTTTAGTAATTTCATCTTAGAGGTGGGTTTGACTGAATCCTTTGGGCCCTTTGACTTAGCCCGTGAATTTGGGGCTAGTTGACCCAATAACAGTAAATATCTACATCACTTTATCCTATACTAGGAGGTTATAATGATTTTTTTAAAATGTAAAAATATTCATTTCTTAATTCTAGTATGCAACAAATATTACACAAAAACAGGAAGTATATATGTCATGAGTCATGTGAATCAAGTGGAGGTATGACTTTTTGAACAAAACAGTTAATGCATGGTGTGAGATGCTTGCACTTTTATGGTTCAATTTATTTAAAAATTGTACTCCATACGTTTTAATTATTAATTATCATACCCGATGTATCCCGCTCATAAAAAATTATGATCAGGGTCAAGGGAGAAAAAAAGACGGTATTATAGAGGAAAGTGCGGATAAAAAGTCTCTCGGCTCGAGAAAGATTTTTAAAGAGAAAGAAACCTGCAACTTACAAAAGGAATACATACAAAATGGATTCACGTTATAATTAATGTTTATATTTTTGGTGGTGAATGGTTTTTGAATTAATTGATAGTATTGGAGACCTGGAACATCTTGAAAGACTGAAGTTAAGTTTCAAGAATTAAAAATAGAAAAAATTATCTAGAATAATCCAATTTATTCGTAATTTCCTACAATAATCCCATTTATTGATTAACCATGAATAATCCCAATTTTGAGGAGATTTTTCTAGAGTAAACCCGATAACCAGATGACTTGTTATAGCAAGTTTTATTTTTTTAAAATTAACATAATATATCGAGAAAAATGTTAAAAAAATATTCAAAAAAAAATTTATGACTTTTTTTTATTATTCAGAATTTTTTATGTAAAATTTAAAATTTTTTCTCTAATTTTAAATTAATTTTAAATTAATTTTTTTAGTGAATCACCTACTATACCAGGTCATCGGGTTACCCAGGTTTACTTTAGGCAAATACACCTTAAAGTTGGGTTGGATTATTCTAGGTAAATTTTCCTTAAAAATAAGGTGATTAGATATCAAAGTTTATTTCCGGTAGTATCGGAGACATAGAATAACCTTCCATTAAGCGTGAACGCAAATTATTTTAGGTGATCATATGTCTCAATATAATTTATATTGATATTAATTTTTTAAATATTTTATTAGCATAAATATAAATATTAAAAGTTGAATCTACAATGCCCCCTTTTCCTGAGTGCCTCCGGCTACTCGAGGAGCTCAATTTGAGCTAGTTATTTAACAGGTGAACTTCAAAAAAAAAAAAGAAAAAAAGTTGAATCTACACGTTGGCTAGTGCGCAAAATTAAATAAGACGTACATATACTGAATATGCTTGGTTTTAATATGTTTGGTTTTAATATGATTTATCTCTGTTTTCGGCCTTTTTAGTGGTATTGTTTTATGCGTTGTTTGGATCTCTCAGGTGGCTGGTACATTATCTTTATCTTCCTCGAGTCGGGGGACTCAGTTTGGGTCGCGCTCTCCTGTATGGGTATGAGTTGCTGCCGTCTTTCCCTCTCCAGACCCTGCTCATAGTTTTCTATGAGCGGGATACACTGGATTGGATGATGATAATGATGATGTACATGGACTGAATATGAGGATATATATATGTTTGTGAACGTATTTAGCCCTAATATTATACTCGTACGTTCTAAATACAATTAAGTTGCGTTTATAGACCATGGCTGCCGAGCCTCTCCCTTTTAATATAAAGTAAAATAATTTTAACATAGAGTACATTTTTTCATAATTTTAGAAAAAATAAAGTGTACTTGCAAATTCTAAAAGATGAAGGAGTACGTTTCATTATACTTGTTACTAGTGACATTTTGCCATATAACATGTCACAATCGAATTTCAGTATTTCAAAACGAAGGAAGTATTTGTTTAGAATATAGTACTAACTATTTAATTGCAGCTAGTCTCTATAAAGACCGCCTCTTTGAAAAATGTATCTCAAGTCCAGCCCATCAAAGATTAATGTCTATTTACCGCATTCTTAACGCCTACATTCAATATCTTAAAACTCGTTTCAAAAAAAAAAATCTTAAAACTTAAAAGTCCACTTACGTCGTTCATGATGCCTACTTTATAATATTTTAAAAAATATAAAATGAACCAGCCCAATTAGAGATAATATCTCAAAAAGACCGTCTCATACGAGAACTTGTAATTTGATTAAACTTAGAAATAATAAGTAAAATAATGGCAGGATCATGTACTAGAATTGATGTACAAAAGTACAATAGTATATATTTGAGTATAGAATCATAATTCATAGTGAAATCTTAATGTAAGCTATGCTGTTGTATTCATACTCATACAATTATTAACACTATCAACATTCAACATCATTCCTGTTCTTACCAACACAGGAATCCACAAAAATACCAAAAAAAAAAAGAGAAAAAAGAGCACAGAAGCTGAAAAACTTCGATTCAAAGCCATCCCAAATATCTCCATCCCAGTGTCACGTGATTCACTAATTGCCTTGCGAGTCGCGAATTGAAAAAGCGAATTATAGTCAGTTTTGGGCTAACTTTGAACCATTTTGAGTGAATCGCGATTCCAAAAGGCGAACTAACTAGCGAATCATGTTTCACTGCTCCATCCCATTACAAACAACAGAGAAAATTGAGATAGCATGAAAGCATTGAAACCCATCAAATACAAAACCCGAAAACAACATCTAAAAAACGCGATATTTGCTTTAACTACTTAGCTACATATATTGGGTATCGGAGCAGCATCCGGGTTTTGCTGCTCCTTCCATATTCTCCCGGTTACCCTCAGCTTCAACTCCTTGCGATCCCCACCCGAGAAGAAGAGTGCCATGTTTCGTTGGATGATGAGGCCGTCATGGTTATCCCTTACCTTTCGGTGGCTATCTCGAATGCTTCGTGGGGTTCCTTCCCAAATGAGTTTTCTCCCGTTTCCACCAACTTCGAGGCTGTACGTGTAATTTCGAGCCTCGTTTTCGTCGCCCATAAAACGGAGGAATGCCATGTACACAGGAGCTGCACCAAGTTGGAAGGCTTCAAAGTGGAGGCAGAAGTATTGGCCAAAACAATGAAAAACCTGTCAGAATCAGTACATCAGTGTGCAGATTTTCAATATTAGGGGCCCTGAATGTGGTAAATGACATACAGAAAAGTGCATCCTTGGTGCTAAACAATGACGTTCCTGACATTTCGTGGGCCCAAGACATGATTAAAGGTGTTCAAATTAGACCCGATGATTCGATATTTACCCGACCTTGGAACTGAGCCCAGCTTAACCCGACTTCAAAATGAATTTAAAATAATGTAAATATCAATGTGGACACAAAACCCAGTTTTGAACCGACTCGAAACACCAAACCTGAAATTTGACCTGATGACCCAAATGAACATGTCTAGGCATGATGAATAAAATTGACCCTTTTTATACAGAGTTATTCGGTATTTAATGGATGTTTGGAAAAGTAAAGTAACAATTTTACAAGTGGTGTTTTACGTCATATACTCATATACGATAACATCGCTAAATTGAGGTATTTGCCCTTTCTAGCTCTGGGTCTACGCAAATGTCTGCTTTGCCTAGGGTTGAGAACGACATGGTGCCAAGTTCCTATCAACACAAAGCAGGCAAAATTGACCAAAAAAATCTCAAACAAAATGAAGCAGTTATCAGTCAATTTATGAGTTAAGGAATCCTTACAATGTGACAGTCAATGGATCGAGTATGGCAACTGCAGGCTGGTCCTACTGGTACTTGGGGGTACATAAATTTCAAAGGTCAATAAACTTCTAGTCTTCTAGTATTTAATACTTCTATGTCCCATTTAATTTGCTACAAATGCAGCTTTTCACTTTTCTTTAAGTCGGGAAAAAGGTTGTACTTTATTAAGAGTTGAGGGAAATCTGTGAATGAGATGAAAATAAACTTAAATGTGTGGAGGAGAAATTGAGAATTTAAAAAGCATGTGGTTCATAGCCTAAAAAAGAATTGTAGCAAATTTCATAGGACATGGCGACATGCTAAAAAGGAAAATTCACAAAATTTCAACTATTATCCTATAATTGTACCAATTTTTGATTTAGGATGAATAACACAACCTTTGAGGTGGATTTTCTACCAATATTCCATTTTTGGTTTTTTACCCATTACTTGTAAAACATGTTATTTCTAAAAAAATTATAATTAAAAAAAGGAAATCCCACTCCCTCCCCCTTCTCCAGCCTGTACACCACCCACCCCTCTCCTACACCCACCATGCACAACCACAGCCCCACCACACCAACCACACCTACCAACCACCAAATAAGCAGGAACCACCAGCACATTTGCATTCCCCGGGCTGCCACCGCCCTTCCCCATGGACACACCAACACTAGCCAACCACCACCTATAAATCGCAACCCCTTGGCTTTCAATCGCGAAATCCCTCCCCATGGCTGCCAATCGCAAAACCTCCCTCCCCTTGGCTGTCAATGTGAGTATGGGTAGGGTGGGGAAAGGGAGTGGGGGTGTTTCACGATAGGTGTGGAGGGGGTGGAAGGGTAGGTGGGGCTGTGGTGGTAGAGTTGGTGGAGGGTCGTGAGGGTTTTTGTTTTTTTTTCTCCTTTCATTGACAATTGACAGACAATTTTATGTTACCAACAAGTCAAAGGATGCCAGAGGGAAATATCTTCCATGGTTGTATTATTCATTATTAATTTAAAACTGAAAAGCTGGTATTATTGCACGGAAAATGTTGAAAGGTTATATTATGCGGGGTAACTTTTCCATTTAAAAAATGATGTTAACATAGCTTACTACTAGAGTCCATAACAAGATGTGCATATCAAGTTTGGGATACAAAAATACAGTAACAGAAACATTGCACTTACAGTTAACATCCACGTAGCATTTTCCACTTCTCGAGGATTCGATTTTACATACCGATGATTAAACGTACACCCAGTGTGCATGTCCACCTTGTGATCATCCCTTAGATGGGTCACCAGAAAAGGGATATCGCCCACGATAGAACACTCGGAGCCAGCATAAGGACAGTTGTATGGTCTAAAATTGCACACTGTCTCGTGTTTAAGCTTGCTATAATAAGGAAATATTTCGGGGCAACCCAAATTGTAAAATTTACAAGGCAACTCAAGCGATTCTGCAACCTTTTCCAGAGCTAAGCACCTAATATCACCAAGCTCTTGTCGACAAGTGGGACATCGGTTGTGCACTCTTGCTTTACAGGTTGAGCACAATGTATGACCGTTATGGCACTGCAGTTAAACCGAGACCCATATCAATCATTAACGCAAAATTACATCATCGATTTTTTTCCGTAAAAGCATCCACTTCAGAAAGAAGGAAATATTTTTTTAACACGATTCACCAAAAGGCCATAGAATAACTCTATCTTACATTCCAAAACAAGACATGTATGAGCAGCATTATACGAGTTTCGTCAACCAAATCAAGTACCCGATATCTCAATCCGCCTCTCTCCCAGAACATCGGAAAGTGAAAAAAGGGAGCAAACGGACTACGAAGGCACAAACTGAAGATGATTTGCCCTCTTAAATTATAGTTTCATAAAAATGAAAGATAAGTCATATATATAGGTGAAGAAAAACTAGCCTACAAGTAGTAATCTAAGCCACAATATTCATATCAAGACCATATTTTTCCGATCATTAAAGTAAGCATGTTCTAGAATTAAATACATTATCTTTAATTTGGATATTTTTCTCTATTTCTTCCTTATGGTAGGGAGGGGTGATAGTGGGGGACAAACAACAATCTAGAGGATGCACTTCTGCATCACAATAACTCCTTTCTTTCGTGCCAACCATGCACGGCCTGTTTAGTAGTTGGTAATAAACGGTGATAATGGAAATAAAACATTCAAAGTCTAGCATTCTTTTTCAGCTACATTTGACACATTCATAAGACCATTTTCACTCACTCAAATGTTTACTGATACTCACCAGTCACCACAAAGCAATTTAAAAGACCGGGCTTTTTAATGGAGGCTTGAAAACGAGTTTATTCTCAAGTAATTGAAATACTCCCAAGCTATTCAACCTCGTGTCACATGATTTGCTAATCTCCCCACGAATCACGAATCGAAAAAAGCAAATTATGATCGACTTTGGAGTATTTCACAACAATTTTGAGCAAATCCCAAATTAAAAAAGCGGATTATGTTACACTGGTCCCACCTCCCAACTCTCACATACATATCCAAGGTAATGATTCAATGACAATCAATTTTTCTTCATCAGTTTCTTCAGAACCATCACCATCTAGGTCATAAGGTGTATCAAAACCCACAAAGGATCATGACATGGTAGATACAATACATCACCTTTCAATTCACATAGAAATTACATAGAAAACTATACACTTACCTACAAACACAATGTACAAAAACCATTCAATACAACCAAACTTAGAAACAAGCAAATACATACAAATGAATAAAACTAACGGCCCATTTAGTAGGTGGTAATAAACGGTGGTAATGGGAAAGAAAAACTAGTGTAATTTTGGTTGAAAAATCTCTTGGGTACCGTGATGTTCATGCTTGTCCAACTTCAATCATCTCATTTTCTTCATAAAATTCATTCCAATGCATTACCATTGGAAGAGGTGGTATTAGGTGGTAATGAAAATTTGTAAACAAAAAACCTTTTTTGTGATCAAAGTTTCATTACCACGGGGAATGATATGAAACTTTTAATAAAATTTTATGTTATAAAACATTCCTATTACCACCATTTAATACTACTAACCAAACGGCCGTAAAAAAAAGCCTCAGTGGACTCCAATAAGGCAACAACCTAGCCAATTCTAGCCTATTGCTCCCAACTCTCAAGCTTAACCTTTCTAAATACCAAATTGAAAACAAATGTTTTGGCTATAGGTGCTATGATACATATAGAAATCATGTCAAATTAAAAAGTAGCAAAAAATGAAACATATTAGTAGTATTTGCTTTCTATCTTTTGATTTCTTGATCTATCCTTCATTTAAAGATCATTAATTTTCAGATAAATCAATTGAATAATGACAAAAAAACCCATAAATGTTTATGCTTTGATCAAATCACATCAGTTCAAATAAACAGGCCACATTATACAAAATCAGACAAAAAGATAATACTTTAATTTCTTTACCCTCATCAATCAAATAATTCCAAACTAATCCATTAAATTCCAATCCCATTTCCCAAAAGATTCTTCAACATAAATTTTACACCCAACATCCAAAATCCAAAATCAAGAAACAAAAAACACCCAATTCTTATCCTACCAAAACAAATTCAACCCAACAAAATGCATAAAAATAACATAAAAAAGAAAGAAATTTATCAGAAAAAGGAATCAAAGATCAAAAGAAAATAACCTGGTGAATAGGAGGGTACATAGAATTGGTACAAACAGGACATTCAAGCAATTCATGAACGCTAGTTGCTGGTGCAGTTGCATTAGGAACACCAACATTATTCCTAATTTTTGTGGGAAATTGATGATGATTATTATTAAGGTGATTATCAAGATGAGGGATCTCTTCTTCCTCCAAACCATCAACTGAAGAAACACACACAATACTATCTATATCCATAATATGATTATTATTATTATTATTATTATTATTATTATTATTATTATTGTTTTTGCAATTTATATCAATCAAATACCCACAAATCTAATTGAAAAACCCAATTCTTAGAATCCAAAAATCTTTTGTAATTTCAATTTAATTCTTCATCCAAGTTTCTCTCTCTAAAAACTCAAATTTTGTGTAATGAGAAAGATGGAGAGAGAAAGAAAAAGAGTGGAAGAAATTGAAAGAAAGACACTGCAAAAACAGAGAGAAAGAGAGAGGAGAAGAGGGAAAATTGATCAAATTAATCTTCCCTCACAAAAAGGAGGGTTCTTTTCTTCTTCATTCACTCTCTTTCTTTTTTTTTGTTTTTCCTTTTCTTTTTGTTTCTCTCTCTACAATATCAAGAGAGAGAAAATCATGGGTCATCAACTCATCATCCATTTTTCAAACTTGGGATTTTAACTCTTAACATCCAAATGGACATTGAAATTTGTAGTACTACATTTTTTTAGATTTTAATTTAAAGATATTGTATTTTTTTTTCCTGATCCACACTAAATGCTTCATCATCATATCCATTACCATGTTCGAGAGCAGGGTATGGATGAGGAAAGTTGACGGACAATTCACACCCGTACTCTCTTAGGGAAGACTAGAGGAAAACGGTTGATTTTACCTCCAAACATAAGAAACCCTGCATGTAGAGGATATGAGTGGCAACGTTGTCTCGAAATAACACTTGCTTGCAGAGAAACTAAATACTTCCTCAGTTCCATTTTATTTGCATCCAATAAACTTTTGTATTGTTTATTATTTTATATTAATTATATATTTCAGCTATTATACGAGAAAAAAATAGTCATGTGAGATCTTGTTTTATTCGTCTCGTCATAATATCAAATTTTTAGTTATGTATAACTCTAGATATAAACGATCTGACACACACAATGGATTGCACAAAAGTATGTTTGGTGCAAGTATTTTGAAACGGAAGAAGTATATATTATGAGTTGGTCTAATAAAAATGTTTTCATTATGATCTTATTTGTGCTTTATATATTGTGATGTAATTATTGAGTAGGATAAAATAATAGATGATTTGAAATATTATAAATGATTTAAATATAATAAATTGAATTACGTAAAAAATAATTAATTGTAGTAAATATTATGAAATAAAGATAGTAAGTCAAGAAGAAAATTTTCATTTTAAGGAAAAAATTAATTAATAACTTGATGGTGCAAAATATGTAAAAGGCAGGTGTTGACGGTTAGTTATTAGAGAAAAATACAAATATATAATTTTACCAAACGTTTCACATAGTTATTAAAAAGATAATATAAAAGACAACAACGAACAACCAATAACAATTTGCCAAACACTATTGTATAGTTGTTTTTTTAAAAAAATTGAAAGGTGACTATATTAGAGTTTGCTAGTTTAATTTCTTTTTTTTTTTTTTGGAATTTTATAGGAGTAATTTCTAGCAATTATGAATTTGTATATTTGTTTATTTAGCACTTTTTGGGCAACCATAGAAACTTTAAATTTTTTTGGAATCAGAATTCCCACAAAATGTGGAAAATCAATAACAAATTAACAAGTGGTTATGATAATTTCAAAATTCTATACCAATTACAAATTCCAATGTTTAATCAAAAATGTAATAAGAATTTCTAAATAATTTGATAAAAGAGGTATTTTCTATGGAATTAAAATTAAAAACTCTCATTAATATCAACCAATCTTATATGAGACCATTTCATTAACGAGTCTCTATAATTAGCTCAGTTTTCTAATTAATCACTTTAAAATTGTAAGCATTCACTTTAAAACAATAAAAAGTTATCACTTTAAAACTATAATGGCTCGTTTGGTAAGTGGTGATAAACGGAAGTAATGAAAATGAAAAAGTAATGTAATTTTAGTTGAAAAATATCTTGACTATTTTGATGGACATGCTAGTCCAACTTCAATCATCTTATTTTCTTCATAAAATCAATTCCAATGCATTACCATTAGGAGAAGTGATATTAGGTGGTAATGAAAATTTATTAACAAAAAATCGTTTTTTGTGATCAAAGTTTCATTACCATGAGAATGATATGAAACTTTTGATGAAATTTTATACTATAAATCATTCTCATTACCACCGTTTAGTACCACTAACCATACGAATCGTAAGTGGGCATTTTAAGGTTATAAGTGAACACTTTAAGACGTAAATGTACATTAAGTCAGTCCAATAAAAAAATATATCACCGTAAAATTTCATCATCATCATCATCATCCTACCCAGTATATCCCGCTCATAGAAAACTATGGGCAGGGTCTGGGGAGGGAAGGACGACGCCAACTCATACCCGTGAAGAAGAGCACGGTCAAAAAGGAGTCCCCCAGCTCCGAGATGATAAAGATACGTACCGTAAAATTTGTCCATTAAAATCTACTTTCTATATCAAATTTGTTTTCTAGAATTTTATGATTAGAGAAAGAAAATAATTGGAAAATTATTTATGGGGTGTATTAATTAAGAGAATGTGGAGAAGTTGTAATTGTAATAGTTGGAGGACGTGTGGATGATGCCACGGTATTTGTGGGGGAACTACAATTATTTGTGATGTCCATTTTATACTTTACAACTTGGATTATCATGCACTCACTCACTCACTCACATTGCTTTGCTTTTAGATTTCTTAATTCTTAACCTTTCTTTATTATTCTCTCCGTCTCTTTGAATTTGCAGCAATCGAATTTTGCGAAATTGGTTAAATTGTATAAATGATGTTAAAAAAGAATTGAAATGTGTAAACCTGAACAAAAGAAAGTGATGAAGTTATTTTTATAAATGAAATTGTAGTAAAACAAAAAAAAAAAATTAAAAAGAAAAGTGCGGCAAACTCAGTGATGATGTGAATTACTTCATTCACTTACTCCTTTACTTTACTAGTTGAGTTGTTGAATTGGCTATATGATTGGGTGTTTGGTTGCTTGCCTTTTACAATTTCAATGGTTTGTCTTGATTTTCTTATTGGGGTTAGTTTTGTTAGGAGTGAAAAACAAACATAGATAAGATCTATTGAAGAAAAATATAGATATTTATAAAAATAATGTTATTTTAAAGTTATGAGGTATTTAGAATGTAAATTAGTTGAACTTTTATGTTATATCAACAAAATGATGTCATATAATTACGTCTTTTGTTCACTATATCACTGAATTCGTATCAAATTAGATAAGCTTGTGTGCGTTATAGACTGATAGGTCATACATTTTCTTTTTAACATATTTGTATGATGTTTTTAGATTGAAAAACACACAGTATTAAAAGTAAAAAGAAACGAAGAAAGTACTGTGAAAGACTTTAGTTTAGACGAAACAAAAAATATTCCTTTTTGACATTGGAGTAATCATATGATACATATGATACATCAAATTTTATGAAGTTAAAATGATACAAAATTACATTATGTTCCTATTTTGTAATCCCCTTTGCCCCCTTCATTCATCCATCTATCTTCTAAAATGGATTAGTCTTGTATTTTAGTTTTATGGATGCTGTACAACGACGAAACTACAAACGGGATCCTTAGATCCTTCAATTTTACATACTCGCAACAACAGAAGGCAGCTCGTTTTCTGCCTCGACTTCTTCGGAGCCTTCAAACTCTTTCGGTTTTTGTCGTGAAAGAAAGCGGTCTAGGGCTCCTTTCCCGTAAAGGATTTTGCCTCCATGGCCTTTTCCTTCTAACCCCACTGCTTCTTCGTCGACAATGACAGCATCGATGATATCATCCCCCGTTCTAGTATCAGGAATCTGCATGCCAAAATATCCGATTAGGAAAACGAACAACATAGTTAGGGTCCGAGTGAGGAAGAGCCGAAGGGTTTATATAATGTTACCTCGTACATGGCATCCATAAGGATATTCTCCAGTATGGCCCTCAATCCCCGAGCTCCTGTATTCTTATTTATCGCCCTTTTCGCAATCAATCTCAATGCTTCATCCGTGAAGTGCAACGTCACCTGAAAAGACGAGTGCAAGCACATGAAGACTCAGTATGCAGCGTGCGGATTACTTCTATAAACTATCGGGTCATAATCATTGTGAAAAACAAGGCCCCATCAAGTATCGTAAATGTTTTTGAGTTTACATCAACCGAAATATAAGCCACATTAACCATTTCGCTACTATTACCGAGACAATGATACTATGGGAGTCAATGAGTCACAATAGGGGGAAGCATGACATGAAACCGATATATCAGGGATAATTTAGAAATCATACGGCCTCCTGCCCAATGGGAAGGAAAATCCAAGAACATGGGAAAACTCGGGTTTATGTAAATAATGGCGTCGTAAGAAATACTTGCCTCGTTCATCTGAAACATCTTTTTGTACTGCTTCCCTAGTGCATTCTTTGGCTCCGTCAGAACCTATAGAACGAGATTTATATCAATGAAGATAAAATTGTTGAAACTAAAATAAATGCAGCCAAGGAAAAGTATTTACCTCAACGAGTTGATCTTCGGTTAGGGCTGACAAATTAACAAGGATTGGGAATCTTCCGACAAATTCAGGAATCAAACCGTAGGAAATAAGATCACTGCTTTCTACCTGGTACATAGTCGAAAAAAGGCGGTCATTAGAAAAAGTTACTAAATCTAGACAGCGTCGAAATTCTGCAGCAAATTTATCCGGGTTGCTTAATGTGTGAACTTCAACATAAGCAAAAACTTGCATTATCCAACAAAGATGAAGCTATAGAAGCACTTGTGGGCCCACTCGTTCTCATGTTTGCGCGTACAGGAGCACCGAAACCAATAGAAGAGTCATGACGCCTGGAACAAGACCGCAATTATTATTTAGTATCACATATATTTCACATTTCTAGAGGAAGAAATGAAATAAGCGAAACAAAGAAATAATACCTCTCTGAAATGGTTTTTTCCAGGTCATTAAAAGCACCCCCACAGATGAAAAGAATATCTTTCGTATTAATCTGAAAAAAAAAAAAGAAATCAAAATCCATCAACGGACAATTTTTTTGAGTGGTTGGCGAGGGAAAGGGAGAGGGGTAACGAGAATCAAACCCAGGACCTTTACGTAGAGAAAGTGGGGAGGGGAAAATCCTCCGATACAATTAAAGTCAGTTATCACACCTTCTTATACAAATGAATGGATGGTTCACCAAGGAGTATATCAAAGAACTTATTTAGTATATCGGGGGTTCTCAAAGGAACTATGTTCGGATGTTTAAGATTCGCTAATTACTAATCATATAGGTGGGCAATACAGGATACAAGGAAACCATACTTATTCCACTAGTCAGCAGAAAATGAACAAAAACGCTACAAGGTATTCGAACATTTAACTGCTTGTTTGGTAATTGGTACTAAATGGTGGGAATGGAAATGAGACTGTTGAAGGAGTATAACCATAACCATTATACTTGTTAAGAGATATTCCTGAAAAAATTACACTAATTTTTCATTTCCGTTTCCACCATTTAATATCGATTACCAAACGGGCCATTACTATTTTCACAATTGCAACTATTACCGCATAGGCAATGCAATCTCAAGAAAGCTTTTACTCCGGCTTATTTCACAAACACAAAGAAGCAACGTTAAGGTATTGCGCTATTTGTTTGATCCTACTAATTTGATAACAACGCAACTTACAAACCAGACAACTACAAACTGATAATAAGTTCGAGAATCCGCTATCAAGTTTAATGTCTAACAAAAAAAAGCGACATAGTAACATGAAAGTTTAAGGTTCATTCGATGAGAAGATAGAAAAAAGAAACACTAAATACCTGAATATTGTCACCCCTAGGGTGTTTCCGTGCCCCTTTTTCAGGAACATTTACAATCTGGTGAAAATAGCAAAAATATAATTTAATCAAAGTGCAAAAAACTATCGTGATGGTCGCAAAACAGAATTTGCGGTCAATGCAGATGATTTTGCGGAACTCAAGATAAACATTTCAGAATATTCAATTGAAATAAAATTTTAAAAATAACAATTTTATCAATTGA
Source organism: Amaranthus palmeri (assembly GCA_019776075.1). Taxonomy (NCBI): domain Eukaryota; kingdom Viridiplantae; phylum Streptophyta; class Magnoliopsida; order Caryophyllales; family Amaranthaceae; genus Amaranthus; species Amaranthus palmeri. The sequence continues at coordinate 191,446 of JAAKBH010000297.1, forward strand.
AAACTCCCTAAATAACACATGACGGAAAGAGAAGGTCGGACTGACCGTTCCTTCCAGCATTTTCAATAATGCTTGTTGGACACCTTCTCCTGATACATCTCTACTAATATTCACGCTCTCGGCCTACAGATTTCAAGACAATGAAAATGAATCGCGTGTAAATAAAAGATCCAACTGAATAAATCAAGATGAACAAGATATAATTAGAGAAAACCTTTTTGGTGATTTTATCAACTTCGTCAATGTAAACAATGCCTTGTTGTGCAGCTTCCACGTTATAATTAGCCACCTGGAACCGAATTCGGAATTCATGATAAAGACGATATTATTAGAGAAAACCTTTTTGCTGATTTTATCGACTTCATCAATGTACACAATGATGAACTTCACGTCTTCACCTAACCTAAATGAGCTAAGGGGGCTAACTAATGGAGTATACGACCATGTACATTTTCTTCAATCACAAGTCAAAACAATTCAACATTGGAAAAGTTAACGTGAATTATACCAGCTTTAGTTTATCAGCTAATCTACTAAATTTTTTTATCATATAATCTCCTATAATTTGATAAACACCCCCTAAGTTGTATTATTCATGATTAATCAAAAGTTGGTAATATTATAAGGAAATAAGTAGAAGGTTTTACTGGTAATATATCGTTTCAAAATCACCACAAGTAAAATCTGAAATTACCATGAGAAGCTTGTATAAAATTGACTCCACATCTTCTCCAACATATCCTGCCTGCGGGTATCAAGTAACACATAAGTTACAAGTAGCACAAAAATCGTAACGTTTCATAAGAAAATTTCGATCAAAAATTTTAATTCTTGGCATAGTCAAGTTCATAATTCATACTGATCAATCTCTTGAAGCAGTGATAAAGCTTACTATATTTATACGTATTTTATTTCCAAAAAACCGGTGCCAATTAATACCAATCTCTTCCTTATCGTCTTTCAAAAAGAAGGCATAATTTTGAAAATAATGCGCCTCAAAGTACAATCATCAAAAATTTAGCAATAACGAAAATTAGAGACATTTTCAACCATATAGTATTTGATTTCTCACTTACTTGAGTCAATGTGGTAGCATCAGCAATTACAAAGGGTACATTCACCAGCCTCGCCAAAGTTTTTGCAAGTAAAGTCTTCCCTGTCCTTGACAAAACATTACAAGCGTTCAAATGAGACAATTACGAAGAAAAAAGGATATCCAACCGATACATAAGACAACGCAAATCTCCACAAACGTGATGTGAATTTTGAACTTTTTTTGATAGAGAAAACATTATTATGAAGAAACTTGAAAGGTTCTAAACCCATCACAGTACGGGATCTGCGGGATACATCTCCTATAAGAGCTCCATGGTTGGATGATAATTGATACAAACCGGGAAAAAGGAACTTGAAAGGTTCTAAACCCATCACACTACGGGATGATACAACTCCTATAGGCCCAACCCGAGATCTCTAATAACTTATAAACTCTCACAATGAAGGTGCACTCTAGGGGGCATAATTCACCATAAACGAAAACGCACATCAAATAAACAGCTTCTAATCCAGAGCCTCCATTCCCTTTCTCTCAAAACAACATCAAGAATGACACAAAAAGATAAGTCTAAATCACGGTCTGAAACAAAAGACATAGAAAGGACTTTAAGTTATTGGACTTGAAAACCTTACCAAAACAACTGTAACTTTGCCACAGAGGAAAAGGGAAATATTATCCGACTTAAGTATTACTAAAAAGAACTTCGAGATCATGTTAACGACAATACTCAAAGAGGGCGACCGATTACCTGACCCTGTGGGCCCCATAACAAGTATGTTGCTTTTTTCAAGTTCCACAACTTCATCAGCCGGGTCTTGTTCTATATTTGATGAGTCCCCCGATTGCCTAACTTTCACATTTATAAAGCAATTAGCTAACATCAGAAAGCTATCTTCACACAAAATGAATTTTATCATGTACAAAGTTGTAATTCTAAACAAGAGAACAATCAAAACGGAGGCCTTTGAGACAGCATGGGAGAACTGATTATAGAATATTTAATCTAAGAACTCGAGACATCATGTTTTACCATAACCACATTTCAGGAACTCAACATAAAAATTAACCAGATTTCAAAGATTTGAATTTGCACATCCATGACAAACAATCAACATTCATCTTCTTATCCGGGGATTCAATAAAACCAGACAACCAAGAACTATTTTTCAACTAGTTGAGCATATGTCAAATCTCTAGTATTTTAGCAAATGTGATACTACCAAACTATGTTACTTGGACTCGGGGTACTATATTGGATATTGGTACGTGTAGAAGTGTCGGACTCAGATATGGCTAAATATTCAATTCTACACCTAAAATAAAGTGTCTAAGTGCCATAGAAGCTAACTATTCAAGTTCAGACTTCAAAATAAGATGAATTCACGCAACATGTTCCACGTTCCACCATTATCCTTGCTACAATGATTGTCACATGAAACAGATAAATGTAATGGAATCACACACACCTTTGTAAGGACTCGTAATAAATTCTCTTATAATGGTTGTAAACAGCAACAGAGAGCACCTGCAAACAGCATTTTGGACAAGAAGAGTATACCAGGATTTCAGAACAAATTTGTGCATAACAAGAATCCACAAGAGAATAAGAAAGTACGCGATGACACAAGAATAAGAACACAACTGAAATACTATCCACATAATAACATCTATCACCCTAAAAAGGAAACAGCAAAAGCTAAACCTTAGTGCAAACAAGGCCACATCACTGTATCGCGAACGTATAGTAAAGGTTTTTGAGTTTGCCGTGACCGAAATATAGGCCGTATTGACCACGAAATCACGCGATATCCTTTTCTCAACCGTGACCAAATCCGTACTTTTGCACTATGAGCCAAGCACATTGATCTTTATGATGCAAAACCTAACTAATGAATAGTAAACAACACCCAACCAAATTGAGCATACATGATAATTCCAACCTCAACAAGCAACAACAAAACACATTACTCCCTTTGTCCCACTCAATTAGCACCAATTCCCTTTTAGTTTTTCTGATTGATTTTGCACCATTTTCTTTCTTGGCAATGGTCTCACCCTGCTTCTAAACTCATCCACAAACTTATTTTCTCTCCGTCTTAACCACTTATTTCGATCATCCGCTAGTTTTTTTTCTTATTCTCCAACCCAATTCCCTCTTTTATCAATTTTCATCCAAAATCCAAATGGTACATTTGGAGAGGGAGAGGGGTTTATTACAATACTAGTTCAACAACTATTCACATTTTCCCATTTATTCACTTTCCAAAATCACACACATCAATACTAATCAATGCAATTAACAAAAATATTTACTAGTTCAACACAATGCAATACCCACATTTTCCCAATCTTCAATTTCCAACACCAAACACATCTATACTAATCAACACAATGACCAAAATAAACAATTCCACTTTATAAAAGTAACTAAATTGGCAAAAGGATATTACCTTCTTAGCTTTCTCCTGCCCAATTACAAACTTATCAAGTCCTTTACAAATCTCCTTAGGAGTAGGGAAGCTATTACCCAAATTTGATCCACCCCAATACCCATCCTTTGAATTGAATCCAAAACCACCACCCCCGCCCGCACCGTCATTTGAACCACCACCATTTTCACCACCACCACCACCTCTTCCTCCACCTCCACCCCCACCACCTCGGGCCCGAACCACAACACCATCAGAAGGAGGCTGCCACACCTCTGGTGGGTCCTTAGAACAATTCAAAACATTAGAGTTCCTCTTATTATGACTCAAACCCATAAAATTATTGACTTTATGATTGTCAATGAATTCCCCACGAAGTGAAAGAGGCTTAAAAGCCATAAAATGATAAGGGGTATTAGTAAAGCAATCTTCTTGTCTAGTTTTATATGTATTGTAAGAACTTGTCATTCTTGTACCCATATGCATCTGATTCATCACAAAGTATCTGAATTGGTTAGCTGTTAAAATAGCTGTTTCTTTGCTCGATTTCGATCTTAAAGCTGCAGCAGCCATGGCGGTTTTTGAATAGAAAAAAATCAAAAAAAAAAGAAAAAAGAAGTGGGAGCACCGAATAAACGGATAGATTAAAAATTTTTAGAGGTTCTAAGAAATGGGTTTTATAGATTTGATGGTGAATTAAAATGGGTTAGTCTTAGATTTTGCAAAAAGCTAATGAAGATAATATTAATTATTATAAATTATAATCAGTTTCCTTATTTTCTGGAAAATATCAAAACCGAAAAAATTGTGGAAGAAGAATGATGGAGAATTGGAGATGTAGATAGGTAGATATTTATAATGATTAATGATACAAAGAAGAAGATAAAGACATAGAACAAACCATCACCTTTTCCTTATCAATGTAGAATACTTATTGTTCTTTTTGTAAATGAGATATTGAGATGGGTCGTATCATGACTCTTGTAAAATCATATTGTGTCAGGTCGTATCATGGACAATGTGAGTCGTATCTTGTATGGTATCGTGTTATGCTTAATCATTTAAAATGAGGTTTAAATGTGAAAATGGTGTTGTGTTGGGCCGCCTATATGTCATGTTTGTTGTGTCTCATGTTAAAGTGTATTGTGTCAAGTCGTGATGTGGGTAATATCGTGGTGTTTTATGTTTAGGCGGCTAGCGTGCAAACTCGACCTACTTTCATATTTAGTTAGGAGTATTAGATATATTGATGGAATTATTCACAAATTAACTACATTAAGGCCAAAATTTCACCCTAGGAAGGCTTTGATCTTGTTTCTCACTCTAGTGTTGACATAAAATGGGGATTTTGTGAGAAAAACAAAGTAGATAGAACCTTGACAACATCTTGAGTACTTACTAACTAATGTAGATAGATAACAAAAGGGGTTTTTTAGCATGTCAAACAAAAGAAAATTGTCAAATTTAGCAAACCATAACAATATAACAATAAAACAAATGTATAACTAGCTAGTAGTGGATAGCAGTTACGTTCTTAATTGATTACTTTAACGTTATAAATGATGAGATTATGAATATAAAAATAAACACATGAAAATTTTATTTGATCACTTTATTAAGATTATAAAAAATAAATATTTTAAAATTCTAAGTAATTAGTTTCACATATTATAATTAATAATTGAGCACCTTAAGATTATAAATGATTATTTCAAGAATATAAATGAATATTGAGTTAATTTAACAGAAATTGTCTCATCTCATTAATAATTGATCATCTCATTTGAAAATTTGTAAAAATATTTAGGACAAAGCATAACCAAATATATACATAAAGTTGTTATTTAAGAAAAAATAAAAATCTAACAATACAAACCATGTCTATTAATCTAAACACCACACATCTTTAGTTTTATTACCAAATTAAGACTTTATTTCTTTTATATATATATATATATATATATATATATATATATATATATATATATATATATATATATATATATATATATATATATATATATATATATATATATATATATATATATATATATATATATACTTTCGGTCCTATTTAAGTACAATCTGTAATTTTTATATGTTTATAAAAAAAATTGATGATTTAAATAGTACATTGAGTTGCATGAAAAAACAAATGTTACATATAAACCAAATAAAGATTTACATTATCATTTGACTGTATTATTTCTATATAATTTTTGTATTTTGAGCTTATATTATTTCACCGTTAAAGCTTTAAGAGTGGTATAGTTTTAACAAAAACAAAAAATTATATTCATAAAAATTTTAGTAATAAAAAAATATTTTTTTAAGTCTTTAGTCATACGATCAACCCAAATTGTCCCGACCCGAAGTTGATCTGTCCGAAAATTAATCAACCTAAAATGATCTGACAAAACCTGCTCACGCCATTGCCTGACGAGTCTAAATGTATGGTTACTACGTTGCTATAGGAATCAAGGTGCAACCATTCCTAATCATGGTCCGTGTAAGTACTCTAGATTTGGCAGATAAATCGAACTCCAAATCATTGGTATTTGAAAGAAAACGGGTGACAACTTCAAGTGATGGTTTAACCACCATCTCTTGCCAAGCCTGATCAGCTGCTTCTTTGTTACACTCTTTTAATACTTGAGTGGCATCAACTCGATTTAAATCCCAACCTTTCAAATCCCTTAAACATTGAATCTTCTGTATTTGTTTGTCCGCTAGATTACATGTGTTCTTTTTTATCTCTTTTATAGCATTTTGAAGCTCATTAACCCGACTTGAATGATCCAATAGAAACTTTTCGTTTCGAAAATAGTTGTCTAACTCAGGTACCCCAATAGCTTGTCGTATACCTCGAGTATAGTCCGAGTTATACGGGTCAAATACTTCTCGAACCTCTTCTACTAAACCCGATTGAACCATTTTGTCAACCCGATGCGACACGAACTTTTTTAACACATGAAAATTAACATCCACCCATAGAAAACAACAATCAAATTTGGACTTAAACCCATATTTGGGATCCATAACCAAAGACTCAATATAAGAGTTGGATCCCCCAACAATGATTGGGAGTTTATTCTTTTGGAGAATAGATTCCACTCCATGTGTGGCCATTAGACAAAAGTCTTTTCTTGTGTAGTCAACATTAGGGTTGACTATGCTTAATAAGTGGTGTGGGATCCCACATTGTTCTTCTTTAGTCACTTTATTTGTTACGATATCCAGACCTTTATAAATTTGGACCTTATCTGAATTTATTATTTCGGCTTGAAATATAGATGCTAAATCGATTGAGAGGCGAGATTTTCCGGTGCCGGTGGCTCCCATAATAAAAACCACCTTATTATTTCTTGGTTGCTTCCATGGTTTATGTGCTTCCTTGTTTAACAAACTTGTGGGGTATTTTAGAAAGGGTTTTGCTTGTTCCCACATTTTTTTGGGAAGTGATCTCATCATCAAGTTCATCAATCTGTATAGCAATAATAGAAGTTGTTCAATATTAATGCAAAATAATATGTTCATTTATTGCTTAAAAATTACTACTAATATACTATATTGAATATTGATAAATAGAAATAGAAGTATATCAATTAGGTTTTACCAAAAAATGCACATAAACCAAAAAGACACAAGAAAAACAAGCACGTACGACGTGACTAGCGTTACAACTTACATACGTTATCGGTTTATAATTATATGTAAACATTAATGCAAACACAAAATTCGACTTTAAACTGATTTGAAAGACTTAACATAAATTACTGTTACATGTTTCTAAATATCCCACTTTAAATAAGGGGTTATGAGATTCCAAACTCTAGTCTTTCTTCATGTTGATTGACTTAATTCTGATATCATATCAAATAATCAACTCTACTAAAAATTCATGCTAATAATAGATTTAACTGACTCTTAATTTACTATGTAACATATCTATCTTAATTTCTTAATATCATTTGACAAAAAATAACAAGATAATATTAATAAAAAGAGAAAATTATTTTTATTTCAGTTGTAGAATAAGAATTACTTTTAATTCTCACATAACACTACAAAAAATAGAATTTTCCGACTAACTGAGACTGTCAAAAATTTCTAACTGATTTTTTAGTGGACTGTTGACTGTTGGCTGTTGGTATATACTTGATGTTATATGCAGCTTTTAGAGTAAATTAAACTAGATGATGGAGAATAATATACCATGCAATAGTGGATGCATGTGACCTTCTAGGGCAGCACATGCATCCTCCTTGCAAAAGATCAAGCATAATATATATTTTTATCGATTTCATATTGTTGGTCACGTTTAAATATAACATATAGAAATTTTAAAATTAATTTTTCTTAGATATTAGGAGTAATAACTAATATTGTTAAACTGGGACTAAATTTTAAATAAATTAAAGAAAATAGATATTGCATTTTAATATCTAATATATACTGATGGAAATATGGAATTAAAATAATAAATTTATATTTTTCAAATTAGAAATTAAGAACTGACCTTGAATAAGAGAGCTTGATTGAAGAAAGTATGGAAAGTGTGAAGAAGAGAAGCAAGTACAAAATGGAGTGATTGTATTTAGTAATATGAGTGTGATTTAGATATTCATGAATAGATTTATATCTGTGAATTGTGAATGATAAACATGTTTCTCTCTCTGTGTATATATATAGTGAATATAAAGAACATGTTCTTCAAATAACTCATAACTCATAACCCACACGTATGAGTGGTCCCATACTACAAACACCTGGTCTCCTCTCTCAGACCCAGTTCATCAAAGTTTATTTTCTACTCTTACTTTAATTTTTATTTTGTGGGTCAACCTAATAAGAAATTGTTAGAGTATATAACATATCCTTGACCATAAGCTTAAGCTTTTGGTTGAGTTGGTTCCTTGACATGGTATCAGAAACCAGTGTGATAAGAGGTCACAGGTTTGAATCTCAACCAACCCTCATTTAAAGTGGAATATTCAGCGCCATGTATGAGGAGGACCTGTGTCCCATCCACACTTCTAGCCCAATGAGCTCTCGTGTGAGGAGGCGTGTTAGAATATATATAACATATCATGTGGCCTCAACCATCAGCTTAAGCTTTTGGTTGAGTTAGTTCCTTGACAGAGATATAGTCTCTCAAAGAGACCGTCTCTCACATGAATTTGTGTACTAGAAAAAGAGGAGAGTTATTTGAGCTATTAAATGCGTTATTTTTTTTCTTATTTAAGCTGCTCAAACTGTTTTGAACTTCTAACAGATGTGATGGAAAATCTCATATGGGCTTAGTCGACATTATTTAACAATGTACCAACTACCAACATTCAGGGTTAATTATTCCTGACCCTAGGCAAAATGGGTATTTACTTATTAGGTTCCACAGCTAAGAATGGCCCTAATATATAAAATTTTGGTAAATGAAGTAGATATTTTAAAAATTGCAATTCATAATTGGTTCTTTTATCGACACGCCAAAGCTAAATTTATAAAGATGATTATAATATATTCGATCTTTCTCTATTATTTAGCCAATCACCCGTTAAAGTGTTGAATCCGACTTTCTATAGAGAGGGTCTATTTTCATTTGATTTGCCTAGGGCCATAAAATGTCAAGAACGACACTGCCAACATTTAAATGTATTTAAAATAGTAAATATTTTTACTTAACAAATACAATCAAGTATAATCAATGACCACCGTAAAATACTTGCGATTATTATAGATTGGTGCATACTAAAATAATACTGACAGACTTATACTAAAAGTGATAGAAAATGGCGGTGGTGATGAAGCACAGCTCAGCTAAGCTAATGGCCAATCAAAGATGACGGTGTGGATTATAAATCATTAATTCATTTAAATTCATGTCTAATATTGTCTTTGTACGTACATTCCAGGACTTAATTAGTATATTAATCATGCTGGTGGGTCCCTTATTAGTTTACTCTTCGTCCCTTCGACTTTCTCAATAGTCAACGCGATATTTGACGTATACAATGATGATCCCCTTTTCGCCTTTGGCACGATACTGTTTATGACACGACTTGACATAATACTTTTTACAGTCACAACTCTTAGTTAAACTTTATCGTTAGGTGGAGCACAATACAACACGTTATGATATTATATTGTTCACAACGCAACTTGGTATGGTACGACTTAGTAACAGTCACGATGACATGCACAACACGTGGCCAACACAGTTTGATTTGATTACATGGTTAGTTCTAATGAGTTTCTCGTTGATGTTGAAATACTTCACATGTGAAGAAGATCCCACATCGGTAAAATATTAAGTTGTATATATGTATATAAGGCTTGATTGGTAATGCTCTGGATGCCATATGGTTTTAGAAAAAAGTGAAACTCATCTACTATTGCATACAAGCCAATTATGCTCATTAATTGAGTTAGTGGACCCGAGCCCACAAATGCCCCATGGGTATGTCTGATCCACACAAGTGGGTCCATGAGTGATCTTATAACGCATTGTCATGGCCTAAGCGGGGATAAATATCTTATATGATATTATTAAAATATAGGAAATTTTCAGAAATTGAGAATTGGTAAACAAGTACAATTATTTGTATATAAATTCCATCTCTAAGTTTCTCTTAGAGACAAACCTTAAATATATAATGTTATTTTTAGAATAATTTTTAATTTTCCTCCAAAGTTTGTCTCATATATTAGTTTGTTAATTAATATTTAATTTAAATAACAATTTAAAACAAAGTACATATTATTATAAGAACATTGTGCTTGGCCTTATTAGTTTTAACTAGGACATGTTAAGCATAATTAGGTTACCTAAACAAATAAATTAATGTCAATAAAAAATTCTAAAAAAAAAATGCAAGGACATAATGTTAATCTTATTGGACAAAAGTCAAATAATAAATTAATTCAGTTAGACTTATTTAACTTAGATTTAGATGTTATAATTATAATAATTCTAGTCAAAATAAAACTAAAAAAACCAATTAAAAAATAACTTAAAATTCTTATTAACTAAAGATTCTGAAGTAAGAAAATAATTAAATATCTAATCTAACTAAAAATGTAAGGCTAAAAACGAAAGTAAAGAAGAAAGTGGCCAAATTTTAAAATATTTAACTTTTCAAAAGGTTTATTTAGATTAATTCTTGATAAACAACCTGGTACGTTAAAGTAAGGTAATTATAATCTTTAATTTCTACAAGATAAAATTATTCGCCTCCATTTACTTATTCCGATCCTTTTGTTTGACTCACTTTTTTTTCATATAAGTTTATAATATAGTTGGAGAAATTCCTATAAAAATCAGAAGTTCTCCTGAGATATCGTCTATGGTAAAGACGGGTCTCTAATACAGCCCAACCCAATGTTTAAATGCAATTTTTATTTTTTTCATTTAAAATATTAGAAATTAGAAATTGATTTTATAATTGGGTTGATCCAAGACGAGTGGTCTATGGTAAAGACCATCTTTGTGATAAAAAAAAAAGAGAGATTAGGAGAGTGAATTGATACACTTGTGGATGGCGAGAATAGAAATTTTATCATAAAGTTGTTAGAAGAAGTATGCATTTTAATTTGTATTCTACTTGAGTTGGTATTCTAACCTATTCGAGTTGGTTTTTAAACTTTTAAAGTTGGTATTTTAAACTATTTGGTGTTGGTCTTACCTCTAAAGATGTTAAATGTTAATCTATTGAAGGTGGTATTTTAACATATTGAAGTTGGTATTTTAACATGTAGAAGTTGATATTTTAACCTGTTTAAGTTGGTGTTTTATGATGCTAAGTTGGTATTTTAAATTATTTTAGTTGGTGTTTTAATACACTAAAGTTGATATGTTAACCTATCAATGGTATAACCTATTAAAGTTGATATTTTAACATATTTAGAGTGGTGTTTTAACCTGTTAAGTAGTTAACATATTGAAGTTGGTAATTTAACATGATAATGTTGATATTTCAACCTGTTAATAAGTTGAGATTTTTATATATACTACTTAAGCTGTTGATTTGACTTATTTAATTTGGTTTTTTAACCTATTGAAGCTTGTATTTTAGCCTACTAGAATTGATTTTTTAACCCCTTAAAATTTGGTATTTAAATTTGGTGCTTTAACCAACTACAACAAATTAAAACATTAACCTTAATAGGTTAAAATATCAATTCATAGATTAAAATACCAACTTTAATAGATAATTTAACAACTTACATATGAAAACAATAACTTAACATGTTAAAACACAAACTTTAAATATCAACTTTAATAAGTTAAGACCAACTCAATAGATTGTGTGTGTGTGTGTGTATATATATATATATATATATATATCTATATATATATATATATATATATATATATATATATATATCTATATATATATATATATATATATATATATATATATATTATATATTATATATTATATATCTATATATATATATATATATAATATATATATATATATATCTATATCTATATTATATATATATATATATATATATATCTATATATATATATTATATATATATATATATATATATATATATATATATATATATATATATATATATATATAATAATAATAATAATAATAATAATAATAATAATAATAATAATAATAATAATAATAATAATAATAATAATTAACAAGTTGTATATATAATATTAACTTAATAAGTAATATTTGGAATTGTTTTATACATCTATATGATAAGTATAGAATTTGAAATTAGAAAAAAAAAAAAAAACAAGTAGATAATTGGCATTACATTGGTCAAATTTTGGCTTTATGCACCGTCTTTAGAAAATAATTAGCAAAATACTAAATTAGTATTATTCAGTTCTAAGTTTGAGCAAGATGATAAGATTATTCCCCCAAAATTGTCAATTGGTCACAAAATAATGCTTAAAAAGCAGTCCTTTGTACTGCCATCCCCACACAAACAAAAAGAAACTTCCATTAAACCTAAAAACAATTATATAAATCATACAATATACTCAACTAGTAGATTTGGTATTTTAAATTTTTAATGTACGAATTATATATTAGTCAATTGATTTATATAAATTTATTTAAATATTGATAAAATATATATTAATTTTAAATATATTACGAAGTAAAGTAAATGATGTAAAATAAAAATTATTGCATTGTTATTTAAGAATAGGTTAATTAGAGTATAACTTAACAAATGTATATATTTATATGCATTGTAGCTTTGTTTAAATATTAGATATCATATGAGCTTATATGTTTAATCCATACACAAAAAATGAAAAATTTTAGTTATCATTCACTATTTTATTTAAGTGTACTTATAATATACAAATGTATTAATTTGATTAATATTTAGCTACTTAATTAATAAAAGTAAAATTAGGTTTATTTTTATGTTGTAACCCAACAATTGTCTTTCATATTTTATAGACCCTAGCTAGCAACAAATTAACTATGTTAAATTTCATATATAACTTGAGATTATAAACGATAAGACCAATAAATTATTATTAAATTTACATAATTATTTTTTGGGAAGTCTACGTGGTAACCTTAAATTGTCAGCTTTTTCATGTACTAAACAAACATTTTTTAATTCACGGGGTGACTTTAAACTTAATTTTTCCACATGGTAGACAAAATAAAAGTGTTTTTTTGTTAACTTCACGTTATTTTTTCCAAACATGATGATTTTTTTCAAAAAATAGACATCAAAATCACCCTAATTGACTACATATTGTCTACCGCATGAACTCTTAATTTAACCAAAAAATTAACGTTTTATCTACCACATGAAAAAGTTGGAAACTCAGGATCCCGACTTGAATTTATTGTCTACCACGTGAAAAAGCCAATAGCTCATCATAGACACTACATGAAACTTCCCTTAAAATAGTAATATAGCGAATAATTAATAATGGATAAATAATAAAAGTGCAACAAGTATAAAAGTTCAACTAGTAAAGTATAATATAAATAAATAATAATGAATAAAATAAAAAAAAAAGACGAGTGATAATTAATTAATGTTATCTATTAATTGAGGTGTTATTATTTTTGGAAGGCCAATAAGAACTAAGAAGTATGGAAGTATGCACGAATGGGTGAGTAATAATAATAATTAAATTTTTTAAAAAATAATAATAAAATAAATGGAAAAGACAAAAATTGGGAAGCAACAAAATACAACTTGGTACTTCTCTAATTGTTTGGTGTACGTGTTTTGGTCAAATCCAGCATTAATAGAGAACCTTGGTATCTAGTCCTTTTCTTTCTTGCTTTTTTCTTCACAACCATTAACATATTTAATGTTTAAAGACGGTATTATATTATAATCAAACTATAGTGTAAAAAAAATTAAGGTCAGGGTCTAAGGAGGAAAGTACGACGAAAACTCATACTCATAGAGTGTGGTCAAAAAGTTCTCCGACTTAAGAAAGGTCTTCTAAGAGAGATAAACCTGCAACTTACACAAGTAAGAGATACTAACTTAGTGCAAAATCAGTAAAAACAAATTAAGATGAAAAAATTGTATAAATTGTAAGGAACATAAGAATATAAATCTAACTCTTTTGATCATATGAATATAATTTATACAATTTAATTATTTTGCAACACTCAAAAAGAAAAAAAAATAATATTCACGTTATAATCAATATTGATTCAAATAAGTGGTATCAGGGTAAGCTCTAAGCAAGGGCAAGACATACATACGCTCAGGGCCCCTTAAAAATTTTAATTTTTAATTAGCGTTAAGGTTCGAATTTTTCTATGTATACAATGGTTTAGGGCTACAAAAATAATCTTTCGCCTCGGGCTCCTAAAAACTTAGGGCCAGTCCTGAGTGGCATAGTATTAAATTAAAAGAAAAAAATGTTCATAAGTAGTCTTGGAGATGACATTATTTTGTGCAAAAGTTGCTCCAACGTCTTTGATGGAAGAGACTTTATAGACAAGTTTACAAGGTTTTTGTTTGATCAAATTTTCATTTCTTCTTGAGCTTAATGTGTACTATATCTAATTCTCAATGAAAAAAAATAATATGTTTTAATAATGGAAAAAATTATTTAATTATGAAAGATTCTTCAACTATCTAATTAACAATGATAATTTTGAGTTAATTAAGCTTGTAAAAGGCTTTTTAAAAGAAAAATTACCTAAAATAATCCAAATTTTTCTTGATTTTCCTACAGTAATCTTATATATTGATTAACCATGCATAAATCCAACTATGTAGGGTATTTTCCTAGAGCAAACTCGGGCAACCGGATGACCTGCTATAGGAAATTTTAAAAAAAGATAAATTAAAATAAATGTCAAAAACTGTTTTAAAAATGTCAAAAAAAAATTTAGAATTTTTTATGTGAATTTTCAAATTTTTTTTCTCTAATTTATTGATTTTTAATTTACTTTTTTGGTTTACTCTAAGAAAACACCCCATAAAGTTGGATTATTCATGATTAATCAATAGTTAGGAATATTGTAAGAAAATCATAAAATGGTTAGATTATTCTTGGTAATTTATCATTTTTGAAAAACAAATTTCTCATATAGTAATAAATTAGTAGGAATTTGTTTAATACACAATCATAAATTTAATACATAAATATAATTAGTGCAAATTTATAATTTATCTAATTTAGCTATATCTAATTAAGTCATAATCATTTAGTTTATTATGTTTTTAAAATGGTAATTACTCGATTTAATTAAATTTTAGGAGGGTTAAAATGACATGTCGATTAAGTTTATTTGCCATGTAATACAAGATCAACCAATAAAATATTTCCATCTAACGGGGCTCTATAAAGATGACACATGAAAATTTTCAATCTTTTATTACTTCATATTGTAGGATTGTGTAAGCTGAGTAAAATAAAGTTAGATTGGAATCGAAACCAAAATAAATTTTAGAAACATGCATAATATTTTAATTGCGCAAATACAAGCAGCGGTCTCATTATGAAACGGGTAACTAATGAGCTGGGCGACTGACCCAAACTCAAATTAAAAAAAAAAAATCAATGTTGACTTTAATGGTATCAATTAAGTATAACATTAAATTTATCAATTTCAATATAAAATACTCCCTTCGAATCATTTTAGATGTACCATTTGGGTTTTTACGGTTATTAAGGGTGGTGTAGGGTCCATTAAAAAGGTGGTAGTTGGGTATTTTAATTGATTAAATTAATTGTAAAGGTGGTAGTTGGGTATAGTGAGTAGTAAAAGTGGGGGTATTTAGGTAAAAAAAAGATTGACAAAAAAGAAAATGAGACAATTGATATGAATTTGCCAAATAAGAGAATGAGACATCTAAAATGATTCGGAGGGAGTATATATCCTTAAATGGATAAATAAATGTCAAATTTCAATTTTGACCTAAAAGTGATCAATTTTGACATTTAAAGTGACTAATTTCTACTTACCAGTTTATAACCTTAAAATTGATCAACTATGATCTTTTTAAAGTCTCTAATTTCGACTTAACGTGATCATTTCACCCCTTAAAGTGATCGATTATATATAAAGTGATCAATTATAACATTAGAGCATACAATTTTTACTTGACAACTAACAAGTTTAAAAATAATCAATTACAATCTTAAAATGATCCATCTAAAGATTAAATTAAAGTGCTAAATTATAAGTCATTCATCACATATATAGTGATAAGTTATTATTATTATTATTATTATTTTTTTTTTTTTTTGGCAAAGTAAATTTTATAAAATGCCAGGAAAATTAGCCGAAGCTTACAAAAGCAGTTCAAGAGACTAGGATGACCCTCTCCGCCTTAGCTCTAAGAGACAGGCCTCTTGTCATTCGCTAGGCAGGGAGCGACAACACCAAAAGGAAAGCGTTACATATCATCAGTACAAAGCGACAACGAAACGCCACTAACAAAATGCCAACAAGGCCAGGCCTATCCTAAGCAAAAACCAAAAATAGCCATGGCTCAACATATACAAATCAACACTATGGATTGAACTTGAACTTCGTAGGCCTGCTAGCTATCAGAAACTTGAGCACTAACAAACCAGTAAGTTGATTATTATTATTATTATTATTATTATTATTATTATTATTATTATTATTATTATTATTATTATTATTATTATTATTATTATTATTATTATTATTATTATCATTATTATTATTATTATTATTATTATTATTAATATTATTATTATTATTATTATTATTATGTATAATCTTAAACAAATTTCATTATAATGTTAAAGAAATCAATTATAATCTTAAAGTGGTCAATTCTAACCTAAGTTATAAATTATAGGAAAATTTCACGTGGTAAACTAAGCTTTTTTAAAATCCACGCGGAAACCCTGAAGTTCATCAAAAAGTTTTTACGTGACCTTTTTACACAGACAAATTTTGTTGTACGCCTATTTATTCGTTTCACCAGATCAAAGTGCATCAGTTTCATGATTTGATAGTATAAGAGAATAGAAAAAAAATATGTTTGAATTTGGGGGGAAAATGTGATTTGAAGAAAGATGCTAGAGTTTGGGTTTATGTTTTGGGAAATTTTGTGAAACTGATGCAATTTGATGTCGTGAAACAAACAAATAGGCATACAACAAGGTTTAAGCTTTGTAACTAACCTTTTCAAACGTTTTTTGTCTAAAAAGGTCACGGAAAAAGAATTTGGTAAACCTTTGGGTTACCGCACGAATTTTTAAAAAGCTTTGGTTACTACATGAAAATTTCAATACCTCAGGGTTATCACGTGGAATTTTCTTAAATTGATCAATTAATGATTTGCGTATTTGTAAAAAAATTATAATTTTAACCGATTGAACTATCAGGTGAGAGAGCATCTTTTGTAAAAACGACTCTTAAAAGCCCCATCCAAATCTATATTTAGAACTGTAACAATATATATTTAAAATTGAACCGTACTTTTGAAAGTCATCTTTACGAAAGACAGTAATTTGTGGTTTTATCTGCCTGGGTTCGACTAACCAATGCAAAACCCTTGCACCTTTTTACTTTCAACTTTCTCCATTACTGAGTATATTTTGCTTTCAGACCCCAAATACAGAAAATCCTCGATTTAATACTTTCTTGCAGAAAATGTTCAGGGTAATTGGAAATCTTCTAGGCAAAGTTAATCTTCCTCTGACTGCTCCAAAATCGGATTTAATCTCCCCAGTTGTTCATGAACTCCAATGTAGCAGAGGTAATATGAATTCAATCATGTATTTTTGTAAATTGTTGAGTTTTTCCTTTATTTATGGCTCGTGATTTGTGTGTCTCATTCTTTTTAATGAATTTTGGGGACGCTAAAAGAGTATGGACTTAGTTTGCTCGCTAGGTATGAATGATTTCTGCATTTCCGTAGTTGATTTCAGGAAATATTATTGCTCACCAACTGTTTGGTAAAATGCAAATATGGGTTAGTAAGTACATAGTACCAATCGCTTAGATGTTCACAATACAATTTTTCATTTTGGGTTGTGATCATTGATTTGAAATGTTACCTTTTCGGTTTTTCATTTGATTTCATTTGTATTGGTTCGTATAGTATTATGAATTGTAACTTATTCAATTTAATAATTTTGGGGATGCTTCAAACTTCAAAGAATATGGAATTAGTTTGCTCGCTAGGTTCCAAGGATTTGTACATCTTCATAGTTGTTTTTAGGAAAAATTATGGCCTATCAACTGTTTGTAAAAATGCAAATATGGGTTAGTAAGTATTAAGTACCAATCGCTTAGATGGTCACAATACAATTATTCGTTTTGGACTGTGATCATTGGTTTGAAATGTTACCTTTCATCCTTTTTAATTTGGGTTTTTCATTTTATTTCATTTGGATTGGTTTGTATAGTATTATAAGTTAGAGACTTATTTGAATGCCCAAGAGAGAGCTCATACAGAGTTTGTTGACTAAATGGGGAAAGGAGCATTCTTTAATCTACTTCTCGTGGAGTTCTCTTTTACTTTGCTACTATTCTATTGGATTTTGCGCGTTTTAGGCTCAATGAGATATCCCTTGTCCCTTGTTGTTTATACTGATTTTTGATTGAAATGCGGGCAAGGAAGATGTATTTTCGTGTGATGCCAGTCATTAAAGTATGAAATCAGAGCCTGTTTTAGAACGTAGAAGAACAGCAGAGCTCATAGTTGAGGGGCAGCATATGTGAAAGTGAATGTGTAAACCATGTGTAGTGATGAATTGGAGAGTTATTTGAATGCCCATGGGAGAGCTATTACATAATGTTTGCTGATTAAATGGAAAAGGAGCATTCATTAATTTGTTTTTCATGGAGCGTTCCTTTGCATTCACAGTATTTCAATGGATTTTGTTTGTTTTGGACTCAATGTGATTTCCTTTATTGATCATATTGTTAGTTGATTAAAATGCGGGTAAGGAAGTTGTGTGTGTGAAATTCATTGAAGTATGAAATTAGAATCTGTGTTAGAACGTAGAAGAATGGTGGATTGCTTTGATGAAGGGGCAATATATGTGAGAGTGAATGTGTAAACCATGTATAGTGAATGTAGGGACATAGAGTGGATGTTTGGTGTTGGAAACGGAATCAGGTTACATATTCCCTTCTGAGATATTTGATGAGTTGTGTGGGAAGTGTAACCGTTTCAAGGTTGCAATGTTTTACTCTCGATTATTACCGATTGAAAATTGTGGAAGCTCTTTACACTACCATGTAAACCATATTATTTTTGTCTCTCTTACCCTTCTCTATTTTCAGGCAAACCCCT
This sequence comes from Amaranthus palmeri, assembly GCA_019776075.1. NCBI lineage: Eukaryota > Viridiplantae > Streptophyta > Magnoliopsida > Caryophyllales > Amaranthaceae > Amaranthus > Amaranthus palmeri. The sequence continues at coordinate 210,694 of JAAKBH010000297.1, forward strand.
TCTTGTTGCTATTGCTTCCTTTCTCTCCTCCTTCAAGCAATAGCCAACACAACTTTGATCATTTTATCCTTGACTCTTTTGTCATCCAAGCCATTTTTGTTGTGACTCCCGTCAATCTTCTTTGCCGCGTAAAACTAATTCTCTAGAACTTGGTTATGGTTCCGACGACAATGCTTATGGTAAGCTTTTGATTTCTTTCCAAATTTTTTAAGGAGTTCATTTTAGGTTTTGGTTCATCATGTTTGATTATTTGCACTCAATTCAAGTTAATCCAATTGGATTAATACCCGTGCTCCTATCTTGCAACATTTATTTATTCATTCAAGCTATATGATAGGAGGAGACATAAATTAGAGTATATTGTGAAGTCATTTGATAGACATACTGATTTATCAAAATTTTGATGGTTTTTATGGTTTGGTTACTGGAATTGGCTTTAAGGGGGTAAAAAGAGGATATTTTACTACCAAGGATGTTGGAGGATGTCATTAGCTGGGTTATGTGTAGGAGAAGGATAATACAAGTTGCAAATATAGCTATTTTAAGAAGATCCAAAATGCTAATTGAAAGGAGTTCTCTCTTTGTAGGTTCTTCTCTTTGAATAAGAAAATTTGTTGGTTGCTTCTATTGATGTTGCTATTTTATTATCTTTGGTAATGTAATGTTTAATTTGGAAATTTGAAAAGAAATTCACTAGCGTATGTGTGGAATGGCTTGGATCAATGGAGGAGACCAAGTTAGGAGAGGGAATGACTTTTTAAAGTTAATATAAAAACTGAAAATTTTAATTTATTGATATACCAAACAATATGAAACGCAAACAAAAACAAGTGTTTCGTTTTCATGATTATACTAAACAATTCAGAACAATAACACTTAATACCCTTATGTGTGTTCCCTTTATATTCCATTTCCACTATTCATGGAAACAACCCATTAGAGAATTTGAGATATTCAGTCCACATTTTTTTATTTGCTTAATACTATTTTTCTTTATCCTTTAAGAATAATCTTTTTGGCAGATCTTTTTCTTGGTAGATCTTCTTGTTTGTTGACAATCATAAGTTTTTAAGGTGCTTGAAATAGTAATGAATAATGACTTATGAATGGTGATTTTAAAATTGCAAATCAGCAACATCATGTTTGATTGTTGATCTTGTGGTTAGCTGCTTATTACTGCTCTGAACTCTGACCATCTAGCTAGTACCAAATGCTAAAGCCTTGCTGAGATGTTTATGTTATGATTCTTGTTAAAAGTCAGCTTCTTGGTGAGCGTATGTACTGCGTTTCTCATTTTATGACTTTTGTTTACTTTTTAGACAGCTTCCAGTATTGTGGTGACTTGCTTGGTTTAAGATTGTGCACTTTTTGATTCCTAAGCAAAGTTTAGACGTCAAATTTAAGCTTCAGCATAGTAGTTGTTTCCTTTGTTGTTGCTTAGTTGATTGGTGAATGATACTTCTAGGTTCATGAAACTCATGTGAAATATGATTCGATTGTTGCTAATGGCCGTTAATTTATATTTCTATCTATCTATCAATCAGAATAGCATTTTTTGTTCTTTTTATCAATTAGTTTAGCAATGTCCCTTGTTTTGATTTGGGGACAAAGATTTATAGTTCTTTGGTTTCGAATTATAATGGACTAGTAAAATAGCTCATTATATCATGCTCGCTTCTTATTTAATGTTGCACGTGATATTTGCTACCAATGTTTAATCAGAAACAATCTCTTTATTACTGTTATTACTAACAAGGGTAGTGTTGCGTACATTCGACCCCCACATCCCACTTTAAGTGGGAGGCCGGGAGCCATTTAGTGGCATCCGGGTTATGGAATGTCTTTGTTGTGTATCAATCAGTTTAGCATTTGCAATCTTAAGTTAAGAGAGATACATCATTTTTAGGTATTTTGTTTGTCTTGTTTGATAGTTTATTCATCGTTTTCTATGATATAGAAACAATAATACAAGTTCTCCAATTGGTTCTTGAGTACTGTATTAATTCTTTTTTATGTTGTAGGTTTTTCGACCGGAGCAGGTGCTTATGTTGGAGATAAGCGTAATATAGGGGACTACCATCGCAGGCAACTCGCAGCCAAGTATGAGCTGAGGCGAAAGCTCTACAAATCACTGTGCAGAGATTCTGAAGTTCCGGCTAATTTAAAAGAGAAATTCCGTTACAAACTATCCAAACTGCCGAGAAACAGTGCCTTCAATAGGGTGAGGAACCGCTGTATTTTCACAGGGCGACCTCGTGCTGTGTACGAGAAATTCCGTATGTCCCGTATTGTTTTTCGTGAATTGGCAAAGAAAGGCGAATTAAATGGTGTACAGAAAGCATCCTGGTAAGCCGTCATCTGTTCTGATCAAACAAGACGGACACACCCTCGCTCTGCTCTGGTCAGCATCGACTTTGCTATCATCAAGCAATAGTTACATACTATCATGCTGCTTTCTCGTATCGTTTTTACCTTGTGTGCACGGTGCACCTTCATTGTGCTTTGTGATTCTTGATTATTTTCTTTAGCATCTTTTTGATACACTTATAAATGAAATCTACTAAAACCGAGATTGGTTTTTGGACATGTTTTTCACTAGAAATATGGTTCGGAACATCAGGTATTCTCTGTTCGCCTTTTTTAGTTGAAAAGTCGAGGGGAAAATGGGAACGAAGAAGGGATAGAAAAAGCCTATAAGCGGTGGATGGTGAAGGATATGGAGGATGTTACATTTGCTTGTATTGTAGAAGTATTTTGATTAGCATTGTCAATGAACTTTGCTATACTTTTTTATTGCCATTGAAAGTACATTTCCTCTCCTTTCACTCACAAACTCAATTTTTTTTATATCATTCACTCACTTCTCTTCTAAATGTTTTTTATTTACTTATAATTTTATAACAAAATTGTAGAAAAGTAAGAAAAATCAAATATCCCCAAGTAATTATGAGAAAGATGTATTTAGATTTTTGTCCTTTTAAATGCTTAACTTTGACTATTAATATCTTTAACAATTATTGAATAAAATAAAAAAAAATGAAACAAGACATGTAGGCATATTGAAATCTAACTTGACCCGACCACTTAACTCGATTAGAATTGAATGTGAAATTAGTGAGTTTGAGTTAAAATTTTATCCGATTAAGTAAACGGGTTACCTAACCCTCTATAATTTGTTTATAAAATGAATTAGGTTGAAATTGTTATTTTAAGTCTTCAAAATAGTCTTTTAACTCTTAAAATTGACAATTTAATTTGTAAAATTGATAAAAAATAAAATATACAATTGGGTCGGCCCAATAAGACGCGTCTCACAAGTGAGACAGTTCCACCGAAATTTTTGTGTTTTTATTTTAGTAATATACATTATACATAAATCATATACAGAAAATCTGAAACTAATACCAACGAAAAAGATGTGGTCATATTGAATAAAGGAAAAAAACCACATAAAAAGCATCGAATGGTTCTATGGTCTAGTGGTTAGGACATTGGACTCTGAATCCAATAGCCCGAGTTCAAATCTCGGTAGAACCTTTTTTTATAAAATTGCTTTTCTGCTCTACTTTTTTATGATTGCTTCATTCATTACTAACATCACATTCATCAATAATTTCACTACTCAGGCCTTATTTAGTTCAATCGATATCATCATTTCTAGAAAATGTCTCGCTCCGTCATCCTATCCCGTAAAAAAAAATAAATGGACGGAGGATATTCTGAAATTTTTTTGAAAACTTGTACGCAAGCAGCTATATGAAGAAAGATTGAAGGCACAAATTTAGAAATTTGAAAAAGATATTTTGTATTTTGTTTTTCATGTCTCTTCAAACAAGAAAACAATAAATTTAATTGAGCAAAGAGAAGAGCAGAGCAAAGCATCTCTAGCTTAACATTTTCAAAGCTCTTATAGGCTACAACATCACATTAATATTAATACACTTAATAAGTTAGAAACTACAGGTTTGATCAGTTTCATACGGAGATAACTTAGAATTCTCGGATCCTTGTTAAAGGACGAGATAGCGAAGAAAGGCATTCGTTTAGTACATTACAATACTATTCTAACTACAAATCTACAACAAACATCTATAAATACATACAGTCGATGTGAAAACTGTCACCGGTGAAAACTGTCATCGGTGAAAACTGTCATCGTCTTGGACCCCTGAACAACCCAGAACTTTTGTGTTTTTTGACGAGGTTATGTCCATTGGGACACATCATCGAGGGACCGGTTTGTTTTGAACGGCTGCTGTCTGTACCTGTTGCTGTTCATTGGCATAAAATCATTTTAACAATCAGAAATTTCAAGACATTCACTGATAGTGGCCAGAACTGAAGAACTACCTGAGCCATGAATGTCGAGCTGTCAGCTAAAAACTTCACGAAATCTTGTTTTCTCAAACTAAAGTTGTACTTTTCTTGATCTAACGATGCCTGTTCTCTTCGGATATCCTCTTTGATTCGCTCCTTTTCCCATTTCTTCTGTTTAATCTGTTCTTCAAGCTCGAAATACTTCTCAGGGAGATTAGTTCTCAGCGAGCATTTTGGGAACTTCACATCTATGTCTTCCCTTGTTTTCAAGAACAATGAGAAACACAGCAGTGAATAAGACCAAACAAAATATAATTCCGTAGAAAGTTAGACTATTATACAAATCTCCTTTAGATTACGTGATGCTATTCCAGCACAATGTGTATTCAACAACACCCAATTCAAGGGAACTAGACCAGCTTCATTGATATGTACTAAGTTGCTGTCTTGCTGATGCATTGAAGGGCTTGGGAGTGCCCAATTTCACCTTAAATTATAAATTATCTTCTTAACAAAAATTGATATAGTATGTTGCATTCTCAAGTAAATATTGTCAATGTCTTTCCAAATTTTTTTTTCTAATTATTATATTCAATTTTAAGGATCCCCCAACGTGAAAACCTGGGTTCGCCAATGAACTTGTACATATTCTAATTCACACACACATACATCAATGACGTTGATCAAATAAATTCCATAAAATATTAAAAATCAGGGTTCGCCAGCAGGATTGGTACGAGGGATTCGTTCTAACGGGGTCCATGAGTCCATCAGTCGTGAACAGTGATTAATATCCTCTTTTAACGACTAGATACGTATTCAGCATTCAGAAGATTACAAGAGCATGTGCAGAAGATTTTAAGAATACCTGCTACCAAGGGAGAAAACACCAGTAGATCTGATAAGTCCACCATCCAAAGAGATGGCTCCATCAATAATGCAAGGAAGAGCATCTAGCATTTCTGCTCTTGTTCTATAGACTTGGAGACGAGAAAAGAGATTGTAAAACAAAGTCTCTCTGAGGCCCCACCCACTTGAAGTTACGCAAAAGATATGGGGCCTATCCACATGAATCATGTTTACAGCATAACCAAGAAAGCCAGATGGAATATCACCAGTAGGCATTCTTGGCTTCGGAATATCAAGTCTTTTCTGGGGATCATTGGACAAAAAATCACCAGGATATGGTCTGCACAAAGGGAAGAGTTAATAGTGCTAATATACAAACTCCACTTAACATAAAAGCTTTTGAACATCATGCCTTAAGTTTTCAAGACATATGACTGAAAAACGACCCTTCAAATCTTGTCCAACTGAAGCTCCATGGCCATGAATACCAGAGCCTTTATTCACAAATCCTTCACCATCGTATATTTCCAAAGCTTTAACTCCTTCATAAGTTTTGCAGACAATTGCTAGCATACTCTGCAATCCCAAATACTCGGAGAAAAGACTGAGTTGGGAACGGACAAGCACAAGCAAAAAAGAAAAGTGAGTTTATTCCAGAGGTTGGGAAGACAGCTTAGTAATTTAATTGGAAGATTTTGACTTTAAACAATAGTTCACATCACAAGTAAATCTCAATGTGGGCTTTGGGCATATTGTGCTGAACGGAAATCGGTCAGAACTAATAAATAATTTTAACTTCAAGCTACCTGCTGAGGTTATCATCATCTACTTTGCCAAGGGAAGCAACAATTCCAAGAACATCTTCATATGAAGTAATATTGGACAGCTGTGGATTATGACGATATTTGAACTGGCAATATATACCAGCAGCAGAATTTTCATGTTTTACTATTTGCTCGATAGTTTCCTCCTCACTTAGATCGTGAGAACTATCGCCATCTTCGGTTTTGGGTGCACCTGAGGAAATGTACTTGCCAAGGCTAACTGCAGAAGATAAAATAGTTTTGTTTGGAATTTAGAGCATGATATAAAGTTCCAAAACGGCATACTAGAAGTAAATGTATTCTTAAAGATGGCAGAGCAAGGCACCATTGATAGATTTCTTGAATTATCAAAGAAGATATATGATGTAGTAGTTCTACATGAAGACCAAAGTCAAAGCAAATTTCGCCAAGAACTTGGACAGTGAATTTAGTGAGCAGCAGCAAGTCAGGACTCAGGCATGCAAGCGTAGAAATCAAGAGTGTTTAAAACTTTAAAGTTATCAAACTAATTAGCCAACAACTGACATTATCCTCAGCATTTTTTTCCTTATCTTCTCTCATTTTTAGTTTTTACAATCATTTTGTTTCACGGTATCTATATGTTTCAAGATCACAAATAGCTATAACAAAATTAGCATATTTCTTCCACAAAATCCACCACTTCCTAAATCAATTAAGCTTAAAGTAAGAGACAATGTGAAAGATAAAATATACCTTGCAAATCAAGGATGGCCTCATCCAGCTGATTTTTCTGAGTCCTCAGAAATTTTAAATTTTCCTCATGCTGTTTCAATTTATTTCCAGTTCTTTCTAGTTCATCTTGCAATTTCTTCACATGAAATATAATAAAAGATGTTGAACATATTGTAAGCACATGAAAATAACTAAAATTTACAGTAATTTGCAATTCTACCTTCTCACTGATAGAATTGAACGCTTAAGCAGTGTTGTAAATGACGTTGACAGCAATCCATAAAAATTAAAGGATACAAATGACATAGACTATCAAAAGCACCAACCTTCGAACTTGACATCACAGAATTTGCAAAAGGAGGGGCCGCATTTGGTACATCATTACCATTATTTAAAGAGGCAATGTTTGAATCTGGACGTCTTAGAGCTGGAATATCTTGGACAACTTGTGCTTGCACATTTATTGGATTCTGGGCAAAGGTTAAAAAAAAGAGATGATTAATAACATACAGAATGGGGAACTAACAATAAATTAAGTCAATAGACACTGAATATATGTCCCTCAAACACATGAGAAAATGTTTACTGCTTACAAAAATAAGCAGACAAAATCATAGAAAACATAACATCATTTGTAGCATCGGAAACAAGTTTTACCCACAATACCATGAGTATAACATTTCATCTATATTATACTCATGGTTACCTTACCATTGACACATATAACTTTTCATCTATATTATCCTTATAAGGTTAGAGTATACCTTTATCATGAACCATCAGGAAAAAGGTTAACCGATCTTTGTATCTGATCAGATCATTGCCTAGAGCACAATTTACCAATTATATGAAAACCTCAAAGTTGAATTGACCATAGAAAAAGTTCAAAGATGCCTTTTGACTTTCCTGTAGGACTCCTCAAACTTTTGCTTTTTCTTATTTTTATGAGCCACGGCTTTCTTCAAGGCATTTGACAGGTTTTTTTCCACCTTTGCTAAGGCTAGAGAGACAAGGTCTTTCTTTTTTGAATTCCTCTATAGTAAATTTACGCGGAGTATAGACATCAAACAGCATGGTAAGTAGCAAAGGTTTGAACTCAACAAAAGAATCCCATAGAAGCCAAAAAATATTTTACCCTTTAGCATAAACAAACTTGCCTCTCATAGCCTGTATTCATGCTACTTATACTTGACAGTCTGGAGCTAAATTTCTATTAACCATTTTATATAAATCCTAACATAAGTGCAGTTTCACATAGAAGAAAAGAAAAATCACAGGACAAACAAGGTAACTCATTTATTAAGCATATCATTACAAAAAAGATTTATCAATAGCAATTAAACTAACATCTAATAAAAACTCAAAACCGGATATTCTAGTTAAACAACAGAAACTGCACGAGAAGTCGAGCAAATACAATTCTCTAATTAGAAATACACTTTCAATCTCGCACTACATAAATGCCTAATACAAAATCCACATTTATCAATCAGATATATATTTATGACAAATAAAAAAGACAATATATCACAGTGCACAAAGGAGATAATCTTGGTTGATTGACTGTAAACAAAACCAAAAAAGATTAAAAGCTTAGTTCTGAAAGCACGCCTAGGATGAGAGCTTTGGGAATTGGGATGGCCATGGGTTGGGCGCCTTGATAGCCTGATAGGGATAGGCAAGGTGATTCCTTAAGGCGAGCATCTCGATTGCGCCTAAAGTGAGCGTTAGCCTAAAAAAGTCCATTAAATACAGGCACCCACCAGGTATATTTTCTCTTTCCTTCTGGATTTTTTCAAAGGTTTTAATTTAATTTTCTCCTAGGTTTTGGGGCACATCACGACCAAAGACTAGTGTGTTCCCTTAGCGCCTAGGCTCTAAAGACCCTTAGCGTGCGTGGTGCCATTCAAAACTAAAATAAAAGGATACAAGTTCGAGAATGACATCAATGAATATAAAACAATGTCGGCGCTGGAGTCCAAAGCTTAGTTTTTTACTCTCTAAACATAAATTAAAAAGGAAAAGAAAAAAGAAAGGAGAAAAACCAAGTAATTTAGAACAGAAAATGGGGCTGTACATTCCAAAAAGACTACACCTTCCCCAGGGGTAAGCAGAATGCACCAAAAGTCTAACCAAGAGCTAACTTCAAAGAAAATGGCAACAACAGGATCAGTTCAACACCCTAAATTTAGCTAATACACACATTCTTGATATAAAAATAAGTAATTATCAACTATCTAATCGTCTAATATCGTATTATCCCCAATAATGGCTTCATCTGAGTCACCATTATCCATCAACCGATTCAACCCTCATCCTTCTCAAAGTTGCCTAATCATTCCATATTTTTGAGTGATAACTGACTAAAAACATACTCTATTTTTTAAAAATTAAGCTCCCAGACTACGCATAAAGTTAGACTTGATACTCTACTACCTTATTATCATGCATAGCAAATGCAACCTACCAAAACAGCAGCCACCAAGAATGCAAGGAGTTATTTTTCTTTCTTTATTTTTCTTTTTTTTGAGTTCCAAACATTATTTCTGCATTTCACAATGAAGAACGGACACCAATAACAATAAATCGCAAATCAGTTTCCTACACAAATCACATCAGCATAATCTCTTATAAAAGTATGTTCTTACTTTCTAATCAATGTCATATCATCCGTACACACAAAAATCCTTCTTCCAAACACTACATAATCAAAATAATTGCTTAATCAGTTTAATTCACACCAGCATAATCAAAATAATTACTTTCTAATCAGTTAATCACCTAATTTCACCAAAACATCACAAATGAAGTTAATTGAAACGAAACACAATCAAAATTAGTATCACGGCACATAAACATGCAAACTTTTCAATTTCAAAACAATCAAAAGCAATGTATAAATGATTTTAACTCACAAAAAAAGTAATAATGAAAATAAACTCTCGATTCAAATTTAAACTTAAAAACAACACAAATTCCAACTAATATGCATGCATGAAAGCGGATTAGAAAGAAATGAGAAGGAAAATGAAAGATTTACCGGAGAACTGGTCGGAAACATAGTAAGCTGAAGCTGATTAAGACAATGTCTTTCTCTCTCTAAATTTTTGGTTCTATGTTTGCGTCACAGTAATTAAATGTAAAATGAAGTATTTTCAATTTATTTCATACTACAGTACTTCCTTTTCTTGATTGCTCCAACACTCATCATCTTGCCAAATGCCACTATTTTCATCCAAAATTATTTAAATAATCAAAGTTTTGAATTTGAGCTTTAAGAAATTATAGCATTACACTATCGGCCTGTTTGGTAGGTGGTAATAAACAGTGGTAATGAAAATGAAAAATTAGTGTAATTTTGGTTGAAAAATCTGGATTACTTTTATAGCAATGGTTGTCCAACTTCAATTATCTCATTTCCTTCACAAAATTCATTCCAATGCACTACTATTGGGATATGTGGTATTAGGTGATAATGGAAATTTGTAAACAAAAAAACTTTTTTGTTTGTGATCAAAGTTTCATTACCATGAGAATGATGTATAACTTTTAATGAAATTTTACACAATAAATCATTTCCATTACCGTCATTTAATACCACTAACCAAACGTGCCGTATGTTAGATTGCGAAATAGAAGAGAAAAAAGAAGGAAAGAAGAAGGAAAGAAAAAGAAAGAAAGGGAAAGGGAAAGGGAAAGTGAGAGTGAGAGTGAAAGTGAAGGTGAAGACAAAGAAAATGCTTCCGTTTGTTTAGAAAGGAAGGGTAGGAGAATCAAAGAAATTTTTATTTTCCTTCTAAATTTTTGCTCGAGAAATTTAAGTATAAACAAAATTAAGAAACTTAATCTCTTTAAATATCTTCCTTCCATAGCCTTATTCCTCTCTTTTTGTTATCTAAACGAGAGAGTTTTTATATCTTCAAATCATTTTTTCCCTCCATTTTCTTCATTCCTAATAAGGCTTTAAAGTTCGTTATTTTTATGAGTTTTAACCATTATAAATTTAGAAGTTAAACTGTTGGGTTTTGTATTTTTTTTTTTTTTTGAAGTGGGATTTTAATTATTATTTTTTTTTTTGGAAATGGATTTTAATTATTTTAATTGGAGATTATTTGTTTGATTTGGATTTACTTTTGAGTTGGTGAACTTTGACTTTGTATTTTTAATTTTTTTTAAATCAACTAAAAAAAAATACAAATGCACTTATTTTCTTTAAGAGTATTTTATTCTAATATTTTATAATTAACTTTAAATTTTTTTTTTTTGATTTTGTACAGTGGGACAAAAGCTTAAAAATTTCTCCACACAATTTTCCTAGTCGCAATTGCAAATTTAGAAAAATTTAACATCGTCTTCAATTATAATAACAATTTTTTACAAAAATGAATGTCGTAATTACTTTTAAGGGAGTTTTAGTTTGAAAATTCGATCGAAAGGATTACCCATACGCTGATTTTATCGACATACAAATTGAGAAGATATTTTGGCCCTATTGGACCGTCGGTGACTACCTAGGGAGCTCGTAGACTCGCCCCATAGACCAACACAAGTCCTTTCATACACTTTGTCTTTACTTGTACGAACCCAGGAAAACAACTTTTGAGGATCACCCATCCTAAGATTTCTCCACACCAAACACATTTCCGCATCTTTCCTAGCAAGGTGAACTAAGCACACTAACAGCCCACGGCATAGGGTTGATCTATATCACTTGTAAAACCACGGCCTTATCGGACCACCGTTACCTACCCATTGAGGTTGTAGACTGACCCCACAGATCGCATCTTTTCCCTCACTCATGCGCATCCGAGAAAACTTCTGGGGACGTCAGTCACGTCACCCGTCTTAAGATTTGCACTAGTACCACCAAACACACTGACTTAACTGTGAAGTTCTTAACAAAGGACTCCCTTGAAAAGAAAATACACCTTATTAATATGAGTATTATATCAATCAATTTTAAATTTCGACTTGAGGTATGAGGTATCACAAATTTAGCATTGTTTTTCATCAATGTTAACATTTATTCGGAAAATGGATGTAGTGATCATCCTTAAAAGGGTGGTGCCTAGCTTAAAAATATAACCGATGATATTGTCAATTTGTCATTGTTCTTAGCATATAAGAACAGCCAACAACGTCAACGATTTCGCTGTATAAAAAGGTCGGATTTTGTCTAAAAACAGTTGACATTGTACGACTTGTAACGACTTGAACGGTCAATATGATCGATCATGGATCATATCAATCGGGTTTAACCCAACAAGTTGATCATGTCTAACTCGATCAACTACGACAAAACTGCAAAATACACATTACAAAACTTCTGTGCTTAGAAGCTGCTGTTAAGTTCTTTTCACACTGCACCAAAAAGCAGGATACCGAATAGTCGAATATGAATGCGCTTCCTATGTTCTGTACTTTGAAGCTATTCACAAAATGCACCCCGTATCCTAATCCTTGTTCGTATCCAGATACTATATACATAAATATTTAAGCTCAAAAACTACTCCTAAAGGTCCCTAGAAATAGAAATCATGGCTTCGAAAGGGAGGGTGACATACTCATTCGAGTATTCTCGAGTAGTTTAAGTTTTTTCACTTTTTCTTTGTCGTCAATAATCTTCGTGTATTGATCCTTCTTTTCATGGAATATCTTCAACTTTGCACTCCGACTTTGACTGATTACCTCAATAGCTTTTTCCGCTAAATCTATGTCCGATTTCATTTTCTCCATAACCAATTCAGGATCGCGTAGAACAATAGGGAAACAAACACCGATTTCCCTAAAAGAAACAAAGAAAAATTTGCGTCACCTCGAGTTATAATGTTTTAACATATGGAGTTTATGAATGAAAAGAGTGCATTATACCCGTTTACGAGATTGATTATACCCTTTCCATGTATAGCGCCTCCATCTAGAGATATCGCACCATCGGTGATACACTCACGTGCTAATATCATGTCGATATTTGTTTTATAAACTTGGAGCTCCCCGAAGAGTCTATAAAATAAGGTTTCACGTAGTCCATGCCCTGTGACTGTCTTAGTTTGGCGATGTTCAGCAACAATATCGATTAAATTGACAGCATAACCCAAGAAGCCATGAGGGGTCGTTCCATCGGGTAAGATCGGATTTGGTAAGGCCAACTGTCTTTGAGGATCGGTTTCAAGAACATCGCCAGCATATGTACTGTCAACCATGTTAAGTTAGCATGAATTGCATGAAATTCTAGAGCAAGTGTTTTTTATGTTAGATAAGGACTTGCCTTAAATCCTCGAGACATATAATATGTTGACGATGCTTGATGAATTGCCCTACCTCACCGGCTAAGGACATGAGGACGTCTTTATACTTATTTGGCGTAGTCAATGCAACATTGGATTGGCAAACGATTGCTAACATTTGATCTTCTCCTAAATACTCCGCCAATGAACTGTGTAACAAATAAATAGGGAGGTCATCGGAGACGGGTTTATTTTCGAGCATATGTCGAGAAAGAAATATTTACCGACTAAGTTCAGGCGTTGAAACTGTTGCAAGAAGGGCAACTAAGCCAACCACATCGGCCATAAATTCAGGGTGTTGATTCTTTAGTCGCACATTCCTCGAAGCAATGCTATATATGGACGCGGCTGAATCAACCTTCTTTTCTATTTTATCCAGCACCACTTCCTTCGGTGAGATGTAATCTAGCGCTGGCAGCAGTTCCTTGGAAGCTAAAAACGACCAAAAAAAAACGATAGGATGAGAATCATGACGGTTCGTGAGAATGGTATGATTTCTCAAATAATGACTGATAATGATTAGACTAACCTTGCAACTGCGTCAAATTTTCTTCGAGTTCCTCCTTGTGTAAGACGCACCATTTCAAGTCATCTTCTAAACATTTTATTTCAGATGCAGTCTGAAAAAAATCATTTTCCATGCTCTAAAGAGAAAAAAACTGAATGCGTCAATATGTAAACACACGAGTAATCAGTGTAACATGATTCGCTAGTTAATTCATTTTTTGGATTCGTAATTTGCTAAAAATGACCCCAAAATATCCCAAAACCGACTATGATTCTCTTTTATTTTTAATTTGCGATTCGCAAGGACATTAGTGAATCACGTGACAATACACAGGTTCAAGAAAGTGTTAAATTTTAAAACCATTCATTACCCCCCAAAACCATCAAATGGCTCCTACCAAGGCGGGGTTGGGGTCAGATTTACACAACCTAAAAACATATGTTAGTTATATAACAAAGAGATTGTTGCCGATTTGATCCTACCTCAAAGTCCTCCAACAAGTCAGGTCCTGTCAAACTTATTGCACGCTCAGGAGTATAAGTATCAGCACCAGTGATCAATGCAGCCGGAGACTCGATTATGTCATCGTTGAAACCATAATTTCGACAAAACTTCTCTGGAGTTTCTGCAAGAGTATACTGAACAAAAGAATTTCACTATAAGGCCATAGTTAAACCCGAATTACTAATTTTCTCGTAAATGTTAAAGGGATGCTAAGATAACTACACGACGAGATAATTATCATGCTTTATTTTGGTACCTGCTTTTGCACTTTTGACTCTACTACTGGGGAAGCCTTCCCTGATGCGAGAAAAAAATTCGTATCTGACACAGAAACCCCGTGGTTCAGACTTTGAGTTCGGAGGGGAGATACAACATCACAGTCCGGGTCCCTTTGAGAATTTACAATGGTAGCCTATATAAAAAAGGCGTAGGCGCCCAGTTAAATTTTGCACATAACAGTTTACCCTGAAGCCAAACACAACTAATAAGAGATTTAGTATGTCTGGCCATTTTACCTTTAAGTCGTGAAATTCGTTTCCAGCATCAGAAACTGAATGGGGAGCAAAACTCTCACTCAGGGAATATTGTTTTGAAGCTAGGACATGAGAAGGAGCACGAGGCTCTATGAGTGAACTTGAGACCGAAATCTGCGAAGTGAAGCGGGATGGAATCATAACAAAACTGAAGTAAAGAGCGAATGAATAGATGGGCTTCATGAAGAAATCTATAACCTGAAACTTCAACTGTAGTTCTGAGTGACGGGAGTGGGAAGCCTTGATAAAAAAACATCCATCTTTATAAGGAAGAGTAATTGAAGGAATAATGCATCGTCCGTGCTTAAAGGCATATCTTACGGATTCAACGCCTCCAAAGTCTGACGAGATTCTAAGTGTGTGAAATGCGTATTTCTCTGAATCATGTATGGTTATATCAACATTTCCGACAGAATCAACAACTTCAAAGGATAAGTCTTTTAGAGTTGACCCAGGTTGACAAACTTCAGGGACCTTAGGCAAGAAAAAACACGGAAGAAATCAGAGTTGAAAGGTGGGAAGGGGGAAGAGATTTCTTTCATTAAAAAGCAAAGCAGAACTAACCATTGTTGCCAACCTCAGTTGTCGCTTTTCAACTTGAAACTTTTTAGTACAAATGGTCTTCTCATTAGAAATGATAGTAAGGGACACTAAGAAAACATAATATCATCAAATGGAATCGTTAATCATCATAATCATCATCATACACAGTATATCCCTGTAAGAGACTCTATGAACAGGGGTCTAGAGAGGGTTGAATGACGGCAGACACCATAGCCTTATCAGAACAGATAAGGAGGTTGCGGTCAGCGAGACCCTTGGATGAAACTAGTTAACAAACTCATACAATGTATGTGGATATCCACTATTTTTGGGAGAAAGTCAGAGAGGGGGAAGAGTATTTGTGTCGAAAGTAAAGAAAATCAAATAAATCCTTCCCCTTCATTTCTCTTCGTATCCTCCTATTCAAACACATTTGATTGCAAGTGAAAATACCATTATAACCATAATACTTGGTGATTGCAACTTTGGGCTAATAAAGAGAGTGTAATCTAATTGGACCTAAATGTCATAAATATTAAAGTCTTTACCTAGATTACCATAACTTCCGGTGACCCTCAAAAGGTTACTAAGATCAATAAATCCGTCATCATCAACCTGTAACCAAAAAAGAAGTGATAATCTCAAGTGCAAGTCAACCAAATTCCAAGAACGTCCCAAGAAATAATCAACAAACAATTTAAATTTTTTTATGAAGGATCGAAAATGGTATGGAGTATAATTAATTCCCATTTAAATATCAATGCAATCCATAGATATTGTGCAAACTATAATAAGGTACAAATATCTTATGAACCATGAGAATGCCATTATAATAAACATGTTCAAAGCAAGATGTTAAGTAGAAGACCAGAACCTTCCGCTTTCGGCCAATCTCATCCATGAAAGAGAAACCATAAAGGTCAAGCTCTATTTCAGTGCCCCCTTGCACATGATTACGATGTCTATCTAGCACCTGCAAATAATTACTCCGAAATCATCTACAACTCTACATATATAGAACAACACCATATTCTTTCTTTTATGCATCTGGTCATAAATCGACTATAGCGCAGTGCTACATCAGAAGCGTGCAAAACAATTCAACAACATTGGTAAAGTCTTCAGAATTTTTTAGAAACTCTTCATTACCTTATCTGTATAACAAAGAAGCCATGGATCATAACAAAGTTCTTAGAGATGACTAGCCTAAAAAGTGATATAAGTAAGCTTCCTGAACCACATAAATTCTACGGAAATAGCTTCTACTCTAGTTGTTACATAAATTCTATAATAATTCCTTCCGCAAATAATTCAGAGAGGTGTCATATTCAAAGATCTAAAGTCATAAACAGAAAAATCTATTTTTAAGCCATTCAATACCCATGCGATCAAAATTCAAATCATGAAAATATAAGGAAATGCGATGATTACTTGGATGGTATAATGGCAATATTTGGAGCAATACAACTTTCAAAAAAACTTAATTAAATACCTCCAGTCTCATATCGTCAACCACCTGATTGGGAAGATATTCTTTGCCCGACTCTGACATATGGAAGCGGACAAAATATGGAGGTCCAGGAAAAACTGACACAAAGACCAAATTTGTTATTGCTAGAAAGATGAAAACTTGAACACTGATATCAATACAATGCAAAAGTACCTTGACATGGAATGCTTAAAAATGGCTTTTTATCATTAGGTTGAAACAAAGCCAATGTGGCTTCATAACTTGGGCGAATATCGTCTAATTTATCAGTAGTTACCCTTGTATTCTGAAATAAAAAGTGTCGTAAAATAAAAATCTACATGACAAACAAACATGGTGGCAAGATTAGCTCATATTTGTACAACCAAAAGGTTGGACATACCGAAACTTTCATACGAGACTTATCAAGTGAAAGTTCCACCTTTGTGCTCCTCTTTGGGGAAAGCACAATGCTGTTGGAAATCAACTGGAATTCTATTTTGGGGGTATCTTCAAACGGAATAATATTTTCATATCCGTCATATCGTGCAATTAACAATGATGGGAAAGAAGAACCTACGCTGTAGATAGAAACAATGCACTATCAGATTCTGCCGGCTGCCATGGTTGTCATAGATGAATGTCACATTTCATTTATTTTGGAACTCGATTCACAGCTCACGAGGAATTATCGCTAACAGGAAACAACATTGCAAGTAGAGGAAGAAAGAATGATACAAAATTCAAAGACAACAACATTTCATTTATTTCGATGGGGCATAGATTTAAAGTTCTAGGATTTCAGAATATAATGAATTATAGTAAAATGACTCATTAAATCATGTTCACTTCTTATTAATGTGAAATCGTAACTAATGTTTACTACCAATGGTCGACAAAAAAGAACCTCTTTAATAGCACGAACAAGGGTAAGATTGCATACTTTCGACCCCTACAAACCCCACCCTAAGTGGGAGCCACTTAATGGCATTGGAGATAATGGAGTGTTAATTTATAGGTTCAATGCATCTATCTTATAGATTTTGCTTCCTTTTCTTGTCAGCAAAACCCAAATTAGTGCACATTAAACATGGGTGACACAGAAATTCAGTTACTCTGTAAAAAATCTGGATAATGAGGGGCATCCAAGACCGGTAGTGTACCTCACAATCAATGGCACATTGTGGTCATCTTTTGAGAGTTCCCAACGTTTGACATTCGGCGACGCATTGACTTTTACAGCTTTTTCACACTCTATGACACATTGTGAAGCAGCAGATTTTTTCTGTAGGGAGACAATTCCTAATAATATTAGCATTTGGCAACAAATATAGGATACAAAATAGCTAGAGAAGCAATTTGACACTTACTATACGGAAGGAGAACGTATACACCCCAGATTTTTGAAATAAACCCTGGATGGAGCTTATTGAAAAAATATACAAACCATGGTATCCTTTACGTGAAGAACTAGTAACAGTTCCTGAAAAAATTTGGTCTATCTTGGTGGATTTTCTAGTTGCAACCTTAAATGTTACATCCAGGGACATCTCAAAATGGTCCCTCAAAATGTATTTTTGATCCAAGTCATTAACACTATGACTTGGAACAAAATTTGAAGGTCGTAGAACAGCTACGACTTCTGATGGAGGTATTGATCCAGCATAAACTGAAGCATCTGAAGGTAATGCCTGGAATGCAATGCATAAACAAAATAAGATGTAGTTTGCTATACAGAAGTGCCAAAAGTTGAACTAAAAATTCATTGATGGACATCATTGTACTCAAACTTTAGCAAAGCAAATAGGACATAAATGCATATAGTGGTGTTGCAAACTTGCAATATTGGTGATGATGAAAACCTTAGCCAATTTAGAAAAAGAACATATATTAGTTGAAGCCATATACAGACATGTTAATTAAACGATGATTTGTATTCTAACTAGTTCACTTTCTAGAAAATCTCATGTACAGTTGACATAAAAACAAGGTCTTGTCGCGTCGCATCGCATCGCATCGGCTACATTAAAAAGATTTTCAAAATAAACGAACCGATATTTCCCACATTATAAACGTGTAAAAAAAAACCGCATTTTTGGTCGTATCAAGGGACATCTTATGGTTTCGACCGATATTTAGGCATTACAATTACCGCATCAATATTCTGTTATCGTGATCGCGACCATTAGCGCATTTTTACACTATGCTTGTACGTTCTCATGGATGATAAAGATTTCTTTATATATCTAGGAGCTCGTCACAAATAAATGCAAAAAAAAAAAAAATCTTTTCCTGTGATTTTAACCCATCACAAAAAAGGCCAAACTATTAAACGACTAAACTAATTACATACCCCGTCAATATCCAAGAATTTGCAGTGTGCTTTTCCTAATATTTGAATGGATGAAGGAACTTTCAGACTCAACTTGTTAACTTGGTTGTTCCATTCATTGTCACTAACAACAATACACTACAAAAAAAAGAAGTTATACGAATTAGTAGACATACATAAGATTAGTGACCAGAAAGAAACTATATCTGGGAAAGCACCCCAACCTTTCCTGAATCTATCACCATGATGGGTAGAGATATAGAGTTTCCAAGTTTTAAGGTTGGACAAGAATCATTTGTAACTGTGAGCACACTACCATCTCCATCCTCAACGCCAAGTGGCCTTTAAAAACCAAATATCAGTAGACACCAAAACGAAGTCCACTAAGCGAGCAACAAATAAAGTAGATAAAATTGTTCATACCGGCATATAATCCGTGCCTCTCCTGTTCACACAGAAAAACAAGTCCACTGTAAGTGATCAGCAACAAATAAGAAAAGATCACAATATTACATGATAACTGTTTGCGACATATCGTATGCATATTAATGGAATGATATAACCTATGTTACTTGGACTCGGGTATTGATGTTGGATACTGGTACGTGTCCAAGTGTCGAATATGTCTAAATATTCAATTTTGCGCTTAAAAAGAGGCGTCCGTAAGAAAAATGAAGAGTCTTCGTAAAATAGGATATAACAATGTATATAGCCAAAATCACTTACCGCCAACATTTTCTTCAATGCCTTCAAGTAAAAAGTACTCTAATGTTGCAAAAATGTTGTTCCTATGACAACCAGGACCTGCACCTTTAAGAATCTTTACTTTTTGTCCTCTATTCCAAGATTTTCCCTTCCGATTGATAGCTTTATGAACCCTCCAAGCTACAACCATAAAAAAAGCTCGTTGACATAAAAACGCTACATCCTCCTAAATGACTCCCTCTTGGACATTTTGTGGTCTCCAATATAGAGCACTAATGCATCATCATTATTTTCCATGCTTGTACAGTAGTCATATGTAAGCCAAAACTTTGACACTTTAAATTGTTATACAATAATACTTTTCTTGGAAAATCAAACAATTGTATCATCATATTGCACATTAATGAGCAAAAGAGATAAAATTTTAGCTAAAAATCATTTTGTTTTGGGACAAAGGCAACAGTCATTGCTCATAAACAAAATAAAGCTAACTTCAAACTCGTTAAAGGTGGTTGTGTTGGTTGAGTATATAACATATCCTGGAGCCTCAACCATTAGTTTAAGCTTTTGGTTGAGTTGGTTCCTTAACATGGTATCAGAAGGCAACGTGACAAGAGGTCAGGGCCTCAGGGGTACGAATCTCAACCATCCCTCATTTAAAGTGTAACATTTAGCACCAGGTATGAGGAGCACTTGTGTTGCATCCACACTTCTAGCCCAAAGGGCTCTCGTGTGAGGGGGCGTGTTAGAGAACATATTCTGGAGCTTCAACCATAAGATTAAGATGTTGAGTTGGTTCCTTGACACATCCCACCCTAATTTTACATTTTAACCATGATTAAAAAAGTTAAAAATTCTTATAAAATATTCACACAACAATTTATGTTGTCCCAAAAAATTACGGAAATCCAGTTATGTTCGAACACCAAATAAATTCTTGAGAAAGAAATAATTTGTAATTTATCAAACTAAACTCGTGCAATACACCACCAAAGCATGAATCATCCCCATGACTTATTTCCTTCTTCCACATTGGTGTGTAATAGGGTAAATAGGAAAAGTATAGGACAACGTAGAACGAAAAGAACCAGAAGGAAAAATAAAAGATAATCTACTGTACCACCAAATGATATGCCCAGTTCTTCTGCGTTTGATGCATCAACAATCACATCGGGTTCATCAATGCCAAGGTTGCAATCGTCATCGTAGTTACTATGCATCTGAAGAATCCAATCTTGATACTCCCTTTCCAGTCGTTGCAACGTCAGTTCCTTTCCGCATCTTGATATATGTACCTTAACCACTACAAGAATTTTACAATTAGAATGTATAGCTTACGGCCAAAAACATTTTCGCAGCATCAGAAACACAGACGAAGAAAGTCACCTTTGTCTCTCAAAGAAATTTCAGCACCCAACTCCTTCAACGCTTTGGTAAAAGGGTGATGAGGCGCTAGATCAGTCTGCAACAACAAAATTTGATATGAGGTACAACAATTACCAGTTTATACTTTGTATTCTGATAGCTACATCGAAACATGTCTGTTATATAACAACTTCAATGTGAAAAAAACTGAGATATGATGCATCGAAAGATGTCTGTTAAATACCTTCGAAGGTATTGGATTAAAACCAGCATCAGTATCTGCAATATTAAAAGTTTCATCAAAAGACGAACCGAAAAACAAAGGGTAGTCCAAACTTATAGCATTTAAGAGAGGATTTATGTAACTCGAGCAATCTTACCGATGAAGCATTTGATTCTTGAGCAGCATTCCTTCAATATGTGAGCATTGCATCCCCTCTTAATGGGTTGCATAAAGGGTAGCAGCCCCTATACCACAAACATAAGAGTTGATACGGCAACATAAATATCAAGAAACAACAGTTTTGAAGCACAGGCTAAAGCACAAAAAAGGCCATTTTGATCACCAACTAACCCAGCGAGCTTCAGGAAGCAGACGACCCAACCGCCTGATGGATATACGGCTGAAGGTTGTAAAGTTTTCTTTAATTACAACACCATCGGAATTCAGTTTTTCCAAAATTCTGTCAATATTCTCCTTGCCCTGTATAGAAGATTCAAGCATAATAGCTTTAGGATCCCATTGAACAAAGATCTATGCTAATCGAATTCCTGTACCTCAATAATGGGAAAGTAAACACACTTCAGGCGTGCGTTTCCTTCACGAACTGCATTTACACCTAAAAGCACAGTCATGAAAGAAGTTAGTTGTCATTATCATCATCATACCCGGTATATCCCGCTCATTAGAGGTGTTCTGAATAGATTTGATGACCCGAATCTTACCAGACCTTGTACAAAAACCCGATTTGACTCGGCTTAAATGATTTACAATTATGTAAAAAATGGACACAAAACCCAACTTCAATCCGACCCAGAACACCTAACCCGATTCAACCTGATGTCCCAAATGAACACATCTACTGCTCATGGAAGGCATGATCAAGGGCTGGGGAGGGTTGAGTGACGGCAGATCATATCCTTATCAAAAGAGATAAAGAGGTTGTAGTCGTAAAAGAAGTTAATGAAGAGCATAAAATAGTGAAGAGTCAACAGGATCAGAAGGAAGTCTCTCTTGATCAGAATTATTTTGATGAGAAAACACCAAACTATCTTGGGTAAGAAATTTCATTGTTAAAAACAGGTTTTCTAAAACAGATTATTCAAAATGCAGAGAAAGATAGTGTTCCAAACTTAACCTGAAGATTTAGATGCATCCTCGTCTTCAATAGAAAAATGAAGGTTAATAACAAAGTCTGGGCCATTACAAGAATGCAAATTCGTCACTGCCACTTCACCACCTTCAATTTCAGCTAAATTGGTGTCGTTAATCTGCAAGTTCAAGGTCAGTCAAAAAGGCACACCAGTAAGAATCTGAATAACCTGAAACACAACGAAAATATAAGGTCATTTTGACCACCATGAAACACCATAACAAAAATAAACATGCAGCAATAGAGCTGACATAAATTTAAACACACTGTTAAACCGAAGTAATATAGAAAAATACAATGTAGTGAAGAGAATCATAAACAATCAAGAACTTCAAATAAGAAATTTTGTCAAAAACTAAACTACAAAAACAACTTTATTACAGAAAACGCGATAAAAAACACTTTACATCAACTGCACAAAAATGCCACCCACAAACTCGAAAAGACAAAAACACTCAGTATGAAACCTGGAAGTCCACCAATGTTGTAGTCCTCCCTGACTTTGAAATCTCGTCACACTGCACAAAAATGCCTCCACATTATTAATCCGAGATATAATCCTTAATCAATCGCAGAGAATACAACTAATGTGACGTCAGGACAAAAGAACTTTTTCTAGTCGAGCATGTTTTTCAATATCCCGCAAATGCGCAAACAATTGAGCTAGGTAAGGAGTTTAGACTCAAGAGTGAGAGGATATGTTTCAAAGACCCTTTATAGACAATTAATTTCCAATATGAATGGATTTTAAATTGTGACTGATTATCTAGTAGCACTTTCTGAAGCCAACCAATCACAGCGTCAACTTCAATATAGCCTCTTAAGAAACCATGCCAAGAGAACGATATAAATTTTTTCAAATCCAAAAGAGGAAGGAAAGATTTCTCGCGCATATGAAATTATAATGCTCGTGCAAATAGAATCATAAGTTTTTATCTTAACGAAAGCCAAACATGGGCATACCTGAATGTAAGGAAAATAAATATCCTTGAGTTTGCACTGAAGTTGGTATATATCAGGTAGCTTCAACTTAGGCTTCATGACAATCTGCAGTAGATGAGGATCAAAATTGAGCACAGCTGATAACAATGCTCATAGCAACATAATCGTAAAAACGAAGAATCTAGATGTTCTAGATGTAATTCACATCTTTCTAAATCAAAACATGTACAAGTCAAGAGGATTAATAGAGATAAAGGAATCGGAAGGGAACGACTTTTCAACGTATGTATTTCATCAAACCCAGTTTTGATAAGAGTTCGATTCTCACCATCTACTTAAAGATCGATTCTCCCTCTCCCTCGTGCCTAGAGGGGATTATCCTTGCCCCAGTATTAAAAAAAAAAAAAATAGGGCTCATTGAATAATGTCACTTTTTATGTATATGAACTTGAAAGTGATATTTTCTACTAAGGGTCCGTGAAAAAAACCACATTGTCATAACTAACAAGGGTGTTGTTACGTACACTCGACCCCTCCAAAACCTTGCCTAAATGGGAGCTACTTAATAAAGTGGGGTAATAAAATGTTTAAACCAACAAAAGGCATCTGATAGATCATCATGCGGCTTGTAATAATAGAAACTAAATAAAATTAAACTCGACAAGATTATTAGGAATCTCTAAACCAAAAGGAACGTACAAAGCTAATGCCTTAAGAAGGAAAAAAGAATTAACATAAATGCAGTTGAAGATTTTTAAAGCAATAATGATGGCATCATAAATAATACTTCTATAAAGTACCTTTGTAAAACTACCATGAGGAGATAATTCATTCTCCATGTCTGATGGATCTCGGATTCCACCAGCAGCCTGAAGAAAATAACTATGTCTGAGAAACTGAAGATGAGTTCTAATGCCAGAAATCTTGTTTAAAGAAAAGGGCACACGATCAATGGCCTTAAAAAGCTCACACACAAAAGCAAATGTAATACCTTCCAGTTAAGATCAGAACCAGATCGTTTTAGTAAAGCTTCCCTCTCCAAACGAAGCCAATAAACTTTCTTGGACTCCTTAGTTTTGGCAGACACTACAGCATGCCTATAAAACGAGCAAGATTCAGAGATGCTAACCATGTTACACGACCACTGCTATAGGTCAATCTATCAGTAGAAGATTATAATCATACCTTCCTAAATGCATAGAAGCAATTGTTCCGCCGTATCCAAACATCCCAAAGTAAGGCTTCAAAGAAAAGAAAAAAAATACTCAAAAACAATATCAAATTCCATAGTAAAAGGGTAATAATATATACAAACGCTTAGGATATTTAAGCATTATATATATCCTCTAAAATGAAATTACTTCATAATTACAAGATAACTTACATATACAACGGATCAAATATTTAATTTTCGCTATATAATTCGATATTTAGCCTTTTATACACAACTTCGGGTTGTATACATCATTCATACCTTAACTGAATATGCTCAAATTGCTTATGCAAGTAGTAAATCCATGATTCCATGTATTATGAACATCATAGAAGAAAATGATTTTATGGTTTATATGTTTTATAGGAGCATTCTTTGTACACGACAAAAGGGGAAAGAAATACAAAGTTACAAACAAAAATATTGTAAATTCCAAAGGAAAGTTTTTTTATATAAAATACGAGTTCAAATATTGTTTCCACTAGATTGAATCAAAATTATTTTTACATTACCACAAGAAATGGAGGTCTCCCACCAATAGCAAGTTTTTTGGATGATCGGTGAACGGAAGCACCCATTTTTCCCCTGACAAGGGGCAGGATAAAGAATCAAAAGGGTTATCTATAATATAGGTACATATAGCAAGGAAATAAAAGCATTAATGACCACAATTCTAAGATGGACATTTTGAATGTACCACTTCACTATTGAATGCTCATCACTTCCGTCCATGCCAGGCCCAGAGTCGAATATGGAAACCTCATCCTCGTTTACCTCAACTCTGCAAAACAAATTGTCTTCAGTGTATCAGGTAGCCAAACAACATAAGTCAATAATTTTATGATCCATAATGCAGTTACTGATTCAATGATTCAGCAAGCGGCAAGCAACATATACTGCACAAGCACCAAGTAGCGACATCTAAAATGCTGCTATTTATCGATTGAAATAATCGTTGAGCCGATGAAGAAGAAAGATATGATTCAAACCATAGCAAACACAGATTATAAAAACAGAAAGGCAAATACTGTTGGAAATACTTCACATGTGAGGAAGATCTCACATTCCTAAAATATTGGATTGTGGACTTGCATATAATGCTTGGTGAGTGATCCTCCTAATAGCATATGGTTTTGGAAAAGAGTGAACTCATCAAGTGTTGTATGCAAGTCAATGCTCATTATCCGTGGGTTTGTGGGCCTGAGCCCACGGGTGACCCGTGGTATATCTACACAAGTAGGCCAATGGAGTGATCATGTGACGAATTCTCACGGCCTATAAGAACTTGTCACCAGAAATGGCCACCCGTATTATGATGACCATTTTGGATATTGAATCACTCACAAAGTCACAAATATGTTGAGATACACATCCCTAGAATAGCAGATCAGAAGATTAAATATACTGTGAACAAAAGGAGAATTAACCTTATCAGCTTCCTTTCGCCTTTGCCATTAGACCACACTGCCTGCAAGGAATTGTCCTGCCAAAACAAATGCCTTTATGCAATCAATACACCAAAAAACAGAATGTGAACCATCTCATTTCTGATTCATATCGCGACAACTTACAATCAAATCAGCCAGGGCGGTCTCAAATGTGTAATCATCTGGAAGCTCAGTCAACAAATCTGTATCTGGGGTTAAATCCCACATATTCTGTCAAACACCCAAACAAATTAAGAAGCAGAACAACAAAAGTAAGAAATAAGCTAATCATTTCAGCGGTAAAAAGGCCAATAAAAAATGAGCATATGTTCGAGAAGTCGAAATTCACAAACCTCGAATGTGTTAACCGAGTGATGTGCACCATCCTATGCAAGAAGACATAAGCAAATAAGTTAACACAATTAGGCTAAGAAAATACATAATCAGCTAGCACAATGCTGCAAAGAGCCATGCCAAAACATTCCATTAATGCAAAGCCATTGATGGCTCGGCTCCCATCTAGGCGAGATTTAGAGTCAAATATACGCAACTCTATCCTCATTATTATAACAAAAATGTTGTTTTCCGTTGATTTTTGATAGTAAATATAATGTCATTTTGCGTGAATAAAAAGTGTCGGTGATAAAATAAATATTTTAATACAGTCCATTATAGTCCGACCATATTCACAATGGAATAATCCCATTCAATGAGCCATGAAACCTAAAAAACTTTAGATAAACAATTTTAAAGTAGGCAATCAACATTCAACTAGAAAGTGAATAGATAAACCCTAAACCCATAAAAAGTACCAACTTTTGTGAGCATCATTCACAACTCTACACTTGTAAACCATTGATAAATTAAACCCAGATGTCAAACAAGGGGAAAAAAAGACCCATTTACTTGACAAACAAGAAACATATAGCCTATAGGAGTAAGCACAAAACCAACATGTTAAATACTCTTACCTCAAAAAAAAGAAAAAACTTTAGAAACCCCTTGAAAAAAAAAAGTCATTTTTTCATGTTATGAATAAAATAATGTGTAAATGTATAAAAGAGAAAAAACACTATGGATTTGGTATAAAAAAGCATCACTATTTTATTTCCTTTTAACTTTCCAAAGAAATCTCACAATCATCTTTTGGTACATAAGGACACATATGGTAGCAAGAATCAAACTTATTGTTTTTCTTTAGAAAAATCTTGCATAATCCAATAATCCAATCCAGATAAAACTCGATTCTCATCACATAATCATTTTTAATCATACTAACATTGATGAAAACTTTTACCCACAAACCATACACCCCTAAAAAACATCTCAATCATTTTTTGTAAGGGTACAAATAATATTGAGAATCAAACTCCTTATTCCTCCTTAAAAAAATCCTACATATGATCCAACCGGATAAGACTCGAATCTCATCTCACAATCATTTTTAATTCATACTAACATTGATCAAAACTTTTACCCACAAACCATACACACACACCCAAAAAGAAAAACAAAACAAATCACCCAAAAGATCAAAACCCATTAAGCAAAACTTATAGTAAATAGTCATTTAAGTAAAGAGACTCACAAAAAGTGTCAAAATATGAGTTTTGTTAGGCACAAACTTATCAAAACATATTTGATTTCGGTACCGATTTCCCTTAACATCTTGTAAATACAACTCCTTATGATCCCATAAAACCTTTCTCATGGGTTTCAAATTCTCTGTTTGCCTTAAAACAATGAAGCATTTTTCCTTAACTTTATGTATGAATGATTCTAAAGACATAGACTCTTTTGGGTTCCTTCTAATCACATCAACAGCAATTCCATTTGGTAAAAGAACATGAAATTTGTACACTTTATCACCATGATCTGTATTTTCTTCATTATGGAACTTTCTCTTTTTTCCATCCATTTTGTTGTATACTATACTATTAAGTTAAACCTAAATGAAATGTTGGAAGATGAACAAGCAAATTTTGAGGAGAAAAGGTGAGAACTTTGAAAGGGTGCATGTAAAAAGATGGAGTAGTAGTATTGTTGATTGTTGGGCAAGAATACATAGTGCTAAAAAGGGTGCTAATTTGTACTTTCTTCTGTCCAAAATACTCGCTACATTTCGATTTTGAGCACTATTTATCGTTCAAGCTTATTTTACGTATTGCGACTATGTGTAAGTAAAAATATAGTCAAGTGCGATCTTGTTTGAATCGTCTAATCGCATGCTTTCATAATATTAAATTTTTATAAATTTTAGATAAGTAGTTTAAGATATTAATGATCGAAATTGTGCATTGAATTGCGTAAAAAAATAAAATGTAGCAAGTATTATGAAAGGTAAGTATTGTTGAATGTTGAGCAAGAGTACATAATAAGGGTGCTAATTTGTACAATCTTCCACGTGGTCGTGGAGTAGTATTCTTGGGTGCAATTTGATTTTGGAATGGAGATGTGACAAAAGAGGTCAATATTTGGATTTGATGGATTGATGACCAAGTAATGCAAAGAAGAAAATATACTTCCTACGTTCATAATACTTGCTACATTTTAAGTATTTTTTTACGCAATTCAATGCACAATTTTAATTATTAATATTTTAAACTACACGTATCTAAAAATTATAAAAATTTAATATTATGAAAGTATGCGATTAGACGATTCAAACAAGATCCCACTTGACTATATTTTTACTTACACATTAATCGCAATATGTAAAATAAGCTTGAACGATGAATAGTGCTCAAAATCCAAATGTAGCGAGTATTTCGGAACGGAGGAAGTATAAATTGATATTTACTTCCTCCGCTATGGTGTTCAAAACAGACCCGATAACTCGATAGACACCCGATTTTATAATCGAATTCGATTTGACCCGACTTAAAAATAGATTTACAGTTATGTAAAAATCAATGTGAACACAAAACTCAATTTTGAACTACCCGAAACACTTGACCCGAAATCAACCCGATGACCCGAATGAACACCTGGCGATACATAATAGTTGCTATTGCTAGTTGCTACTAAGTAAGACATGTTGTGTGAGAAATGCCACTATCAGTAGCAAGTATTATAAAACAAATGAAGTATATTTTAACTTTTATGCCATCCACTGAATAATTTTAATTTTGGATTATTTTTTAATAAAGTACTACTCCGTCCTCTTTGAATTGCATCAAAGAGAAATTGATGTATTTTGAGAGAGAATGAATTGTGTGGATAAAATTAAAAGAGGGTTAAAATCTATGAATGATATTAGTGGTGGGCCATAGACCAAAAATAGAAATAATGCAAATTAAATGTGACGGACCAAACTAGAAAATGATGCAAATCCAATAGGACGGAGGGAGTAATTTTTGTCGTTAGTTTGTTGTCACCATACTAATAGTAGATATATTGATAGCAAACGAGCAAAGATTGAATTATTATAAAATAAACGATTATGTTGATAACTAAGAGAAATTGTTGAATCATTAAAAAAACAATTCAAAAGTGAGATTATTTACATCGAATAGTTAAAAGATTGGATTATCAATTTCAATATTAAAATTGTATAATTAGTCATCTAGATAAATCAAATTGGATATAACTCGACTGAAAATTAATTATATATTTCTTCCTTTTTTTTTACTTACACTGAAACATTTATTTATGCAGTTCAATGCAATTGTTGGATTGTCTATATATTATATCTGGAGTTATATAAAATTAAATTTTTTTAAAAAAATTTAATATTACAAAAATATGCAATGTGACAAATAAAACAACATCTCAAATAGTTATTTATTTGTCATATAATAGTCAGAATACTCAAAACATCATAGAATGATTGAAAATACAAAATTTGTTTGGGTGAAGAAAAAAACGAAGGAAATTAAAAAATACATATATATTCGAGATGTTTAACTACAAAATAAGAATCACAATTGACTCCATTAGAATATTACATCTGAATCACGTCTAAACACCCAAATATATACCTCCCAAGTCCCACCTACCTTTTAGTTTACACTATTTTATCATTTGGTAATGCTCCTTATAATTCTCGTTAATTATCATCTAGGAGTATAATTTTTTTCTTTTAGTTTCAACCACATAAAAATTAATATTTTACTAGTATAGAAACTAATATAAAATATTGTTAATATTCAATATTTATAAATGTAAAAAAATAATTTTCAAAAAATAATACAAATATATATTATGGCTTACAAGTTAAAATATTTCTATTAAAATGTAGTTATGTAGTTCTCCAATTCAAAGCAATTGTCTGATTTGTTATTTTGACGGTATTCATCGATCACTCTTAATTTATGACAAATTTTGTTTTCACCATTATTAAAAATCTTAACACAAATCATTTTAATTCAAAAATATAAATTAATTTTAAGTTGCTTTTGTCATTTTTTTTCCACTTAGAGGGTATAACGTCCCAACTCAGTTTGAAAAGAGTCAATCCAAAAATGAATTAAATGATACTCAAATTATTTTGGAACTTGTAATTTACATATAAAAAATAAATCAAATTTCATGTGAAAAATCTAAAATCTTCTCGTCTTATTATTATTTACATATACATATTCGAACCATTAATTTTCGGAAAGTAGACTGTCTTATTATAAGACGAGTCTATATGATTAATTTAATATCCTAATTGATTACTTTAAGACCATATAAGTGGTTGCTTTAAAATTATAATTGATCTCTCACTACAAAATAATTTGCTTTTAGTGGGATATATTTAGCGACATTTAACTATTTCAAACTGCTAATAGTATGATCTTCAAAAAAATTGCTAATAGTATATATAGAGGATTTAGTGACATTTATTAGACCATTTAACAGTATATTAAAAAATCACACAAAAGCTTTTTGCGACATAAGATCTAGTGACATTTCTCACAAATGCCACAATAGACTATAGTAACATACTAACAATTACATATGTCACTAAAGATTAAATAAAGTGTCACTAAACATTAAATAAAAACCAATAATTATAACATTAAAAATATAATTTAGTGGCATTTTTTTAATGCCACTAAATAAAATATCGCAAAAAATTAAATTTATTGTAGTGTCTTTATGACGACTAATAAGTAATCGCTGTAAGACCGTATATGTATAATAAACTAACTTAATTGAAATGGCTCATCCTATGATCCTATCTCATTTGAAAATTTGTGTTAATTTTTTAGCTAACTTATATCAATGACATTAGACTCAATAGCCGCATGAAATTCTATAGGGCATCACTTGAAAGTTGTAAAATGTGAACCAATAAAGACATTGACTCTTGACCCAAAAAATGAAAATAAATTGGGTCAAGTCCAATCGTAATCCAAATTCAATCATTTTGAGAAAATTTGAAATAAATAAGATTATTTATAAAAAAACATACAACAAGATCATAATTAAACTTATTCCAAATATAAGCGTTTGATACACCAGAGCACAAGTTTGGGGCTGTTCGCACTTAGTATGTGCGAACAGTAATAAATTGGTCAAAAAAAATCAAGTGTCTGTTCGCACTTAGTAACTGCGAACAGGTCAAACAGGGTCAATCAGCGGCTCTTTACAAAGGATGAGTCAACAAAAATCAGCCAAATATAAGCGTTTTGACTTTTTGACCTAAAACAGGTTGTTCGCTGTTAGTAACAGCGAACAGCTTGTTTCAGTTTTTGAGTCTGTTCGCACTTACTCCCTCCTCAGGGGAACGAGTATGATTTGTCTGTATCTTTCAAAAAAGTAAAAAACTCCATCCAAACCCTACCTTGTGCGGAATACTGAGAGTGTCCTTTACCCTTTACCTATCTAAATTCATCAATATTATCATTAAATTTGTAGAATTATCAAAAAAAAAGACAAGCTTCTAGCTATATATACATATTCAAAGTTGTGGGAATCACATGATTTATATTAGAACCTTTGCTCAAAAAGCAAAGTAAAAAAGAATGTTAGGGGAGTGATATTGTTATGGGAATAATAAAGACCTCAACTTTGAAGTTGGCATTTATTGTTTATCAATTATCCACCCCCTAGGAAATAAGGATATTATTCCCCACAAATTGGGTCGTAAATAGTCAACAAATTAGTTAATTACTCCTTCGTTCCACTGATTTTGCATCGTTTGAATTTAAAAGTTTTCACATTGATAATATAATGCGGCAAATTGAATAAGATAGATGAGTATTTCTTGTGTTCTTCTCATTTTGTACCTAGTACGCAAAATAGGTTAAATTAAGTAGAAAGGAAAATTAAATTGGTGAATAAAAATAAAGGAAAATTTGCTCAAAATAATCTCAACTTTTACCCGTTGGCCAAAAATAATCTCAACTATCCATTATTTTCTAATAATCTCAACTATTCTCATAATTTGTTGAAAACTTACCCACCCCCTTATTACTGGCCGGAACAGGTAACTTTTCAACTTTTTTTTACTTAACTGTTCAAAATTAAACCTTTTCCTTCATCTATTAGTCAAAAAAGAAAGGAAAAAAATAGAAAAGTTACAAGTTGCAGCCGGTTAAAAGGGAGGTGGGGTATGTTTTCAACAAATTATGAGAATAGTTGGGATTATTAAAAAATAATTGATAGTTGGGATCATCTTTGTCCAACGGGTGATAGTTGAGATTATTTTGAGCAAATTTTCCTAAGATAAAAACAAATTAAGGATAAAAACTGAGTGGTTAAAATGCAAAAAAAAAAAAGTAAATAAGATTAAAAGAAAAAGAGTTTAACGATTGAAAAAAAAAAGGAAAATAATGTGAAATAAAATTTAAAATAAAAAATGATGAAAAACTAGAGGTACATACTACATAGGGAGTATTATCTTTTGCAACTTCATTTTTTGTCCATTGTTAGGTGATAAGTTATTGGTTTATTGCTTATATATTGGGTAATCAAGATATTGACATTTATTAATATCCCATTTTTTCCAAAATAAATTTTGTATACGACAATATTGTTTTATCAATGATGGTAAATCATGCCATGCGTAAGGTTGAGGGTATGTTTTCTTCCATATTATTTTAGTTAATTAATTCAACTTTAATTAATCAATTTAAATCAAAATCAAACTTGTATGAAAAACATATCCTAAACACCGAAAACTTTACATACGGCATAAACAGACTTTTGGATTGACATGGAATGAAATATCTTTTCAAAAGGGTGACTAGCTAAGTCAATATTGCTACTAAAAAAAATCACCCTAAACCTGAATTTTCATTCGCCATTATGACTTGAAACGCATATCACCCTTTTAACAAGATATGACACCCTCAAAACAACGTATATCATCCTCGAAACACAGAAAACACATATTTATACATTTTGCACCAAGTTAGGATGCTTTCACCCTATCCTCTTCTACTTATATTTCCTCTGTTCTGAAATACTCTCTACATTTGACTTATGAGTACTATTCATTGTTCGAGTTTATTTTGTATATAACGACTAATATGTAATAAAAAATATAGTCAAGTGAGATCTTGTTTGAACTTTGAATTGTCTAATTGCATACTTTCATAATATTAAATTTTTATAATTTGTAGTTTAAGATATTTATGATCAAAATTGTGCATTAGATTGCGTAAAAAAGTAAATTGTAGCAAGCTAAGTATTATCGAACGGAGGAAGTATACATATATATATATTATCATTTGATAAAGACAAAGGAATTATGTAAAAAAAATGAAATAGACTTTGAAGGAGTAGACTTTTAAAGAAAAAAAACAATAAACCCACTACAAAACGAATGACAAAAAGTCAATCATCATTAACAAAAATTAAAATCACCCATCCAAAATATTTAATTTAATTATTAATAAAACCTCAACTAGAAAAAAACAAAAAAAAAATAAAAATTATTGCCAACTATATATAGTAAATTAGTAATAGTATATGGCGAAATTATAGGACAAGGAAATCCCGTGAGGAAGATAAATGTTATAACGGTGATCCCGCGGTTCGTCAGTTACTCTTCTTCACTACTCTTTCTCTCTCTACTTTCCCTCTTTTTCTTTCTCTCTCTTCCTCTGTTTTTCTCTAGACTTTACCAATTTCACATTTTTTCTTTGAAAATATTTGCTAAATATATATATTATATAATAAGTATTTTATTTTTGATGATGAAATGAAATTAGATATAATATTTTCATTTCTTATATTATCATCACATACAAGGTATTATTATATTCTTGATTTTCATTACTAGTTTTATTTGTTTTATGTTTAGTTTTTGATTGTTATTATTTAATTTTTGTGGGATTTTGAAAATTTAAGTAATTTTTTTGGTAATGAAGGTTTATTTTATAGCAATGGGGAAGAAAGGAAGTTGGTTTTCTTCTGTTAAGAAGGTGTTTAAGTCTTCTTCAAAGGACTCCTTAGAGAAAAATAAGGTATGTTTTTTATCATAAATATTTATTGTTATAATAATCGAGCGGACTCATCTCTACATGTGTTAAATCAGTTTTGTAACATTTTTATGTTTTATTACTTTGTATAGGTTTTAAATCAAAAAAATTAATTCATAATATATAACCTAGGTAAACTCGAGTTTAAATTATTCTGAATATAATTCTATATGATCAAACCTTGTTTCTTCCATCTACATTCATTTTGTTGTTATAAATGAGTAAAAGAAAGTTTGAGTCTTTAGGTGTGATATTTCGATAAATAAACATAGTACTAAAAGTATAATAAATTTGAATTAATTCGACTTATTTTTAAATTGATTGTTAAAATTTCAGAATTGATATTGTATCATTCGTCTTATTGAAAATAAATAAATAAGTTAAGGAGATATTTGTGTGCAACTTTTTACATTTAAAGTACTAAATAAGTATATAATTAACTTTTTTTTTTTTGTTAATGCTTGTTAATTTTCTAAAACCAAATATCCATCGAAATTTAGATAGGTGAAAGTGGAGTAATAAATAAATAATGAATTATAATATTAATTCTTAAACTTTAATTACTAGATTGAGTTTAATCCTTAATAATACATCGAAAAATCATCATTATCATCATCATCAATCCAATATTCCACTCAAAACAGGGTCTGGATGAGGAAATGTGATGAATAATTCATACTCATACTCCCTTGAGAGAGGGAATACTAGAGAAAAACAGTCAATTTTACGCCCAGAAGGTGAGAGCCCACATAAAGAGAAATATATTAACACTGTTGCTTGGAGATAAAAAAAAAAAAAAACTACCTGCAGAAAAACTACAATAGCTAAAACAAAGATTGTGATAACATAAAAAATAGAGATATTAATTTGTTAATCCTAAAATTAGTTAAAGTTATGTCTTATATTGTACTCCTTAACTAAAAAATGACACAATATGATTCACAATTGTATTAAATAAATTAACTTAATGTTTAAGGGAGAATAATATTAATTTATTTTCTTAGTCTTAACTTAAATGGCAAGTTGGTATTATTCACAATAAGCTTTTACAGTAAAATTTGTAGCTTTTTTTTTATGTGAGTATATATATATTGTGGTTAGGTAAGCAATTGATGAGCCCTTTTAATGTATAACGAACCTAATTTATTTGGACCATAAAATATAAATATAATCCTTATTGAAATTCATAAGATACTTTTATATGGTCCCAAGTTTTCACAAGTTGCAATCTTATGGGGATTATGCTATCAACATCTATCTTGGTATTCATCATGTGTATTAGCAATGTTAAATCACCATCATCTACCAATGATATTGATATTTTAATTTTTATTTTTTTTATTAATAAGTACTAATTTTGTTTCACTAAGTTTGGAATAAAATGAATGAGTAGTTTTTGAAAAAAAGTCGATCTAGGAAATAAAAAAGAATTATTTTGCTGACAGCAATTAGATAGTTTTTACGCTGTTTGGATAGAGAGAAACGAAGGAATTTGGAAGGATTGATGATCATAATTTGTTTGGAAAACATAAAGGCAGGGGAGAGATTTGGAGGAAAATGTGGACAAATTTTGTTAAGAATGCAATATTTCCTAAAGTGGAAAGATTCGGAAAGAAACGCACATTTTCCTTCCCTTTTCCCTTTTTCCTTTCTAAATAAATAATGTGTACTCTCTCCTTATATTACTTTATTTTCTGTTCTAGTTTGCTATCCAAATATCGTGTTGGTAAGAAAATATATTTGCTTAAATTTAGTAATAGCAAATAATCAAGAAAAAAGTTTAGTAATATGTAAAAATAAAAAATGAGTAACTTTAAAAGTAAAAAGAAAAATTACCATGAATAATAAAACCTTTTGTTTATTTTTCTACAATAATACTAATTTTTGATTAACCATGAATATACCAATTTTAGGGTTGTTTTCCTAGAATATCCATAACATGTTAAAAATCAAACTATAATAGATTATATGACAAAACATTGGTAATTTAGCTAATAAACTAAAGTAATTCGTATTATTTTAGGAAAATACCCTCTAAATTGTTGTTATATATGGTTAATCAAAAATTGACATTATTATTGAGAAATTAACAATAGATTTTACTATTCAAAGTAATTGTTTCAAAGTAAAATAGTGATTATAATGTTAATGCACTATAAATTTAATTTATTGTTCATGCAGTACACATAGTTATTTTTATTTTTTTAAGGTATATACAACCTGCATATCAGTAACACAACTAATTAGTGGTCCTTATATATAGATGTAGTACTAGATACTACACATTTCTTGTAGATGTTATTATTACTAGCTAGGACATGGATATTTTAGCTACATGCTATAGAGCATGTTATCTCTAATTTAGCTTATTTTAGTTTATTGTGAATTTTAATTATCATTTTTTTTAATTATATAATGTATTTTCGTTTTTGTTGAAAATCAAGATGATCATAGTGTTAATACGTGTTGTTTTCTAATATTTTACATATAAATTACATTTTGTGAAGTACTTAACTTGTAGGAATCATATCGGTATTTAGATTGTAAACCTCTAAGGATCAATAAAATGACGTAATTGATCTATTTGGATATCGGCTACTCTGTGAGAGGCCTTGTCTCAATGCGACTGCCTCAAAACAAAGAGTTTATAATTTTGTTCATAAATAGATAGATCGATTGTGGGTAAAATTTTAGCAATCATTTTTATGTCAACAAATTCATGTACAAGATACATTTATAGGGAGATGTTTATTTGTTTATATATTTTGAGCAGGAAAAAAATACACAAAAATGGAACAATAATGATGCGGTAGAGGTTGTGTCTGTGGAACATTTCCCAACTGAAAGTTCACCTGATTCAACCCATGATGAAAGTGGTGAAACATCTCCGGCAAGGGACGATCGAACGCACGCGATAGCAGTGGCGGCCGCCACAGCAGCTGCAGCCGAGGCGGCTGTGGCAGCAGCGCAAGCAGCTGCTAAGGTTGTCCGGTTAGCTGGCTATGGGCGACAATCTAGAGAAGAACGGGCTGCTACTTTGATACAAACACATTATCGAGGTTACTTGGTAAGTCACGAATACATTTTCTATATGCAAATTTCTAAAAATAAATATTTATGGGTAGGGTAAAATTAAAAAGGAAAATACTTTATCATTAGACTGACCCGTAATTTTTTACTAGGAGCATCTCAGTATGCTATAAAGATCTTTTTAGCATATAGGTATTTGGGTTATCAAGTTGAGTTCTGATAATTGTTGTTTGATTTGAGTACATATACGCTGATATATATATCAACAAATTTAGGCTTGTTTTCGTGTTTAGGCTGTTGAGGTTTACCTAATTACTCACATTTAAAACTATATATGTTTATGGGGTGTTTTATAATTGATTATTTAATGGTTTAATTGACTTGTTTGATAAACTAATGATATTGACTAATTTTGTAATTGTTAAAATGTAGAAGTTAGGTGTTGATGGGGATTTATGGTAGAAATCGTTTTACCTCTTACCTATTTCAAAGATAAAAATGAATTCAAAAAGTCAAATCAGTTGATAAAAATCAACTAGTTAGCTATTAGATATTTAGCTATCATTTGTTTGTCAAATACTCATTTGACTGTTTATCAATCAACAAACAAAAATTTAAATTCAAACTAAGGATTTGGCCAAAATACTAAACATCAAACAAGTTCTTCATCATAACCATGATAGATGTTCAATGGGGCGGGGCTTGGTGGGGAGAGGCAATCTTATCGACGTGCTTTAGCTCTAATTGTTCTTTAGAAAAGCCTGTAAAAAAAATTTAGTTAAAATAAAGACGACCCCTCTAAAACCCTAGCATTATAATTCTATGTAGCTCAACCTGTTTTGCAATTTAACTTCTTCACCTTTCTAAATGAATTAAGCTTTTAGTGGGCCCACCCTATTACACACGTCGTCTAAGTATTAATTTTGTACTCCGCTCCGAATCAGTTTAGATGTCTCATTTCCTTATTAGGCAAAATCATATCAATTGTTCCATTTCCTTTTTTGTCTATCATCTTTTACCAAAATATCCACACTTTTCCAATTCCCAATACCCAACTACCACCTTTATAATTAATTTAATCAATTAAAATACTCAACTACCATCTTTTTAATGGATACTATTCAACCCTTAAAATCCGTGAAATTCCAAATGGGCATCTAAACTGATTCGGAGGGAGTATTATTTTTGTAGCCAAACATTATTCAATCTTGTACTAAACTACACGTGACATAAATGCAAGACACAATTTATTTTAATACTATTAATTAACACACCATATTTATTTATATTACTATAAATTAGGTTAAACTAAAATGTATGATTATGATGGAGCAAATTATTAATATGATGACTAATTTGTTTTTGAAGGCTCGAAGGGCATTGCGTGCACTAAAAGGGTTGGTAAGATTACAAGCATTAGTGAGGGGCCACAATGTTAGAAAACAAGCCCAAATGACAATGAGATGTATGCAAGCCCTAGTAAGGGTCCAAGCCCGAGTCCGGGCCCGAAGACTTCACTTAACCCATAATAATAATAATAATAATACTAATTATCAAGATAATCATGAGATTAATGATAATGATTATGGAAAAAGAAACAAATATAATAATGGGATTACATTACAAGATCAATTAATTTCTACAATTAAGAGCCCAACAAAGGGTAATTATGGTAATGATAGTGTTAATGTGGATGATTGGGATGGACGACATAAAGGTTTTGATGAAATTAGGGAAAGTTCTCAAAGGAAACATGATGCTGCCTTAAGAAGAGAACGTGCTCTTGCTTATGCTTATAATTTTCAGGTTTGTTTGCTTTTTTTTTATTTAATTTGTCTAATCAGAAAAATAAACAGTGTGTATACTTTATAAGTTAAGGAGATATCATCATTGCAAAACCAAATGATAATAGAAGGAACAGTTTCGATGATTTATAAAGTGTGTACAGTATTTTTAATTCATCGGTGTGGGACAAATCTTCCCAACAGACTCTTACATGCAATGATGCAAACCCTCATCAAGTTTGCGTGTAGGAGTAATCAGTAAATAAGGGTCTCAATTGATCAGAACCGTCGGCTTTGGTACTATCAACTACCATGTATATTGGGCTGACTTATTGTCGATTTCAACATATAATAGAAGAAACACGAGGTGCACACACTTTATTAGTCAAAGAGATACTTTTCCCAAACAATATGGCAATGAGACTTATAAAGTATGTGTATCATCTTTAAATCATCGATGTGTGACAAACCACTTTAAAAACTGCAAAAGTTGCACATCATCTTTAATTCATCCGTTTAGATAGTCTTACAAGCCTGATTATCTAAAACATTATTTTTTCGATTTGTTTGCGACAATAGCAGCAGCAACAGCAACAACGATACGTAATGCAATCAAACACCCCAATAATGAATGAAGCAATGTTTAATGCTTATGCAAATGCAATGAACAAACCTCCATGGGGATGGAATTGGCTAGAAAGATGGATGGCTTCACAACAACCATTTCAAGTGAGTAATACTAATAACACAAAACCAGGACAAAATGATCAGAGTACTTATATCACAGCTACTAGTACTGGTGATGTCTCTGAAAGGACTGTTGAAATGGACATGGTGGACCCACCTCATCTTAGAGACCCCACTAAATTCATTCTTAGGTACACTTCTTATTCCTCTTGTCCAACATTTTTAATACTTGTTTGTCTTTTATACTTTTTTGGCTGCATTCTTCTTTATGGATACGAGTTGTCGCATCTTTTTCCCTTTCAGACCTTGATCATAGTTTTTTATGAGCGAAATACACAAGGTATAATAATGACGATGATGACGTCGTCTCTTATATATCCTTCATTTTTTTTACATGCAATCCATAGATTTGGGGGTATAAGTTCATTCTATACATATGACCAGAAACACGAATATTAAATGTTATAGCTATATGATGATGTGCAATATCAGTTAACCATAAAATTTTCCGTTTGCGAATGAGATCCCAAAGAAGGATTAGAAAGAAGGTTTTCAATCTTGTAACGTAAAACTTGATGCGATAAATACTTTTATATGC
The DNA here is from genome assembly GCA_019776075.1 of Amaranthus palmeri. NCBI lineage: Eukaryota > Viridiplantae > Streptophyta > Magnoliopsida > Caryophyllales > Amaranthaceae > Amaranthus > Amaranthus palmeri. Next base: position 251,093 of record JAAKBH010000297.1, read on the forward strand.
AGCTAATGACTACTTTTCTGTCTCAACTCTTAATAGATTAGTTGTATTTATTTTTGATGCGCAAATTAAAAATTAAGATACATTGAGTTAAAGTAGTGTGACATTTTAGAAATAAGATTGAATGTAGAGAGTAAAAGTACTCGTGATGTTATTTTGAAAGTCATTCTTGAGAGTTTGTAGGTAGATTATTCTCTTTTTTCTTTTATTTTTCTCTCCATTTTGAAGACTATCAGATGAACGCAGATATCACACTGATAGTGAAACGCGTAAATTTTTAAATCTATTTTATTTTATTTATTATTACTATATTTACACAACAAAAATTAACTCCTTATTAAAAAAACAGGTCAAGCAAGGACACAAGGCAGTCAAGTTTTGATGGAGTACCAAGCTACATGGCCCCAACCCAATCTGCAAAGGCCAAGGCCCGAGCCCAAAGTTCATCTAAACAACGGGCCCAATCTCTCTCCCCTTGGAACCACCCTTCTCCTTCAGCTAAAAGATCTCCTATTGGGCCCACTTATGGGGATTCCTCTAGTTCTGGTGGTGGGTCAGCCCATTACCCTTATGCTCATACTCCAAGCCCAAATAGTAAGGCCCGAAAAGCTGCAGGCTATAGCCCAGATTCTACTTGTAGTAGTGATCGTGTGGCTAGCAATGGTTGGAGATGATGGCTTTATCCTATGTGTAATTACATGAATTTTTTAAGTTGTTAAAATTGTTCTTAATTATTTTCTCCAAAAAAAAAACAAAAAAAATATTTATTTTATTTTAATTATTAGATAAGAAATTGTTTAATAAATTTGGTTGGTTTAAGCCTAGGATAAAACGGCCGGAAATGTGATTATCGGTATGTGAAAAAACTAATTGAGTATAGAATTGTTGAGATATTGTGGATTTTACGTTATTTGTTATGAGCTTTTTTTATTGGTATATGATCAAAAGGTAATTTGATCATTTGTTTTGATATTTTTGTATTGGTATTAATAAAAACGACAACTATTTAAAGGCTGAATGCCGAAAATATACTTAAATGCCACATTTATTATTAATCAAATTAGCCTAAAATAAACTTACAAATAATCATGTTTTCACCTTTACTTATTCTTTAGAATAATGGCAATAGTTGGTCTCCAATTGCAAATTAGCCTAAAATAAACTTAAAAATAAACTTAATTTACTTGTAATTTGTAATAGAATAATTATCAATAATTATTGAAATATTGGTGAATATGTAACTTAAAAGAGTCCATTGCAAAAGCCATAGGTTGCACTAGAAGAGATTTGGCTTTTATATTTAAGAATTTCTATTCACAAATTGATAATTTAAAAATTTTATGGTTACTTTTTTATTACAAGTTAGGTTGAGGAAAAACTTTAGTAGATGAGAATTAAACCCTGTATTATATAACTGGAAAAAGGGTACGATTTCCAACTGTGACAAGATTCAATTCTCCTTGTTATTTTTGGTCAGATCGCAAACTATTTCTTTAATTCTTATCCACATATTTAATTTATATTTTTTTTCTCCTTTTCTTTGTGATCCCACAACATAAACTTATAGCATCACTTTAGAATTAAGAAATTGCCACACATTCCATTTTAGTCCGTTCTTTAAATTTACAGTATTTTTATTTTATACATTATTCCTATCAATTTCTTCAATTTCTTATCCATACATTTTTTTTATTTTTATGAACCCTATTTTTTTGGCAGATTATGATATGAACCCTATTAGTTTTTACTATTTATGTCAATTGTTAGTATTGTGATTTATTAGAAAGTAGGGCCGGTTCTAGGGGTATTCTAGGTAGCAGACCGCCTAGGGCCCCTCGAAATAAAGGGTCTCGGATATCAAATTGTGCTATTTAGGTCTGATTCCGAGTAACACTTTTTAAATGATTTGTTTGTAAATTATTTGGTTTTGAAGTAATATAATGTTACAATACATTTTGTCTTGAAATATTTTTCTTAATAAAGTGAAAAAATGTACTCCCTCCGCTCTTTTTTTATCGTCCTATTTGAAGATTTCACACAAATTAAGAAATGTGGAATTTTTGTAGATAGTAGGTTTTATTTTATTAAGAAAGGTGGAATCTTTGTAGATAGTGGGTATTATTTTATTAAGAAAGGTGGAATCTTTGTAGATAGTGTGTTACTATCTACAAATAGTGGTGTGAATTAATAATTGTATTGGTATTATGTGAGAGAAATGAGGTTAAATGAGTGATAAAAGAGAGTATATGGAAGATAAAAACTTTCCAAAATAGGAAAGTATTCTAAATAGGACAAACTTATGAAACTGCCCGTTATAGTAATGTGGACAAACTTAAAAGAACAAAGGGAATATCTTTTAATATAATGAAATGCCTCATTTTAAAAGGCGTAAGATAAATCGGCCCTCTAATATCTTTACTCCGTCCCATTTTAACCTAGGTTTAGACATTATTTGGAAAAAAAATCTCAAATAAACCAGGAAGCAAAAACAGGAAGAAGGATTTCCCAAAAAAAAAAAGGAAGAAAAGGATGGGAGAATCTAGAAATTAGTGCCTTGTATTATCCCAAATCTGTCAGTGTAAATCATGAATACACGGTCATACTACTCTCACAAGATCCGTCCTTGAAAACCTGACCTTTTTTGCTCTCTCTACATAAAGGAACAAAACATTCATTAATTAATCTTAACTTGTACACTTTCCCCTGTATAAACATTGAATTTCCTGCCATTTTTTTCATCAATGGAGTCTCTTTTTCTGCAATCTTTTCATATGAAAGGTTTATGTCGGTCTAAACTTAATTTTGGAAGCAACCCATTACAGATTAGAGGAAATAAACAAGTGGGTGTTTCTTGTTTGTGGAAGCAGAGGAGTAGAACATGGTCTAATTTTTCGATTAAATGTCAGACATTTGGTGATGGAAATGAAGGTAGGGTTTCAAGTTCTAGTGATGGGTCTTTAGTTATTGAATCACAAAGAGGAGGAGATGAAGAGAAGAAAGGTAGTTTATTGGGTCCTGTTAAAGATGCTTCTGGTTCCATTGTTGGGTTTGAGTTATTTTCTCAATCTGGTTTGTCCTCATTTCCCCTTTTTTCTGTATAATAATCATGGATTGTAGTTTTTATAAATGGGTTTTGCATGTGAATTGAAAATTGAAAATTGAAAATTCAATGAAGTGTAATGTGATGTGCTGAAACACCATACTCTAGGTTCGGACCTGTCTAGGCTATTGCCCGAGTCATTTGATTATTGAATAATAGAATTGTGTGACACAAAACAAGTTCAACATAATAGAGAGATGAGTGTTTAGTCCACGCTTCGCTTAGTATGTTCCTTTGAATCCCCTTTGAGTAGTAAGGTTAGATTAGTGTAACATAATTTGCAGGCTAAATCGCCTTTTGAATTCATGATCCGCTCAAATTGGCAAAAGTAGCTCAAAATTGAGCATAATTTACTTTTTTCGATGTGTTACTTGCGAGGGGATTAGCGAATTATGGAACATTGGTTCAAATTATGTGTAGTTGTGGTTGGAATTTGAAGAACAAATGTAATCCAGTTTTTAATTGTGCAACATTAGGAAATAAAATGGAATACATTTCAAGCTTAGGAAATCAGAAAATTAAGATTGTATGGTTTTATGTGCCTGAATCGAATTTTTGATGAGAAAATTCAGTGAGAGAATTTTATGCTGTCAGATGCATTTCATGAGAAATGTAGCATGACTTGTGATGACAGATCTGTTGTGATTTTGATTTTTGGCTAATATCACTGATGAAAATCCAAGGGTCTTTAATGTCTATGCATCAACTACCATCTTTTTGTTTCTGTTTGATTTGATGTCTTGTAACATTGTGAGTTTTGAAGTTTTTACTTTTCGAAACTGAACAGCAGATGGAAATGGTAGTAACTCACAGGCTAGCGGAACCCTTGACCCGGATAAACGAGACGGGGACCTGGAAGTGCAGGAAGAAGATTTTGAAGAACATGAAAGGCGAGTTAGGGAGGCGATTGACCGTGAAGGAGAGGAGGAATCCTCTGCCGGAGTACCTTCCCGTGCCATTGCTGAACAAGAAGTAGGTAATGGGAATGACGTTGACGAAAAACTTGACGAAGAAACAGTTTCTGAGGGACTGGACAAACTCCTTACGAAAAAGAAAATGAGCATTGTCTTTGTTACTTCAGAGGCAGCTCCGTATTCCAAGACAGGAGGTTTAGGAGATGTTTGTGGTTCTTTACCTATATCTCTAGCTGAACGTGGGCATCGCGTTATGGTAGTTTCCCCTCGATATATACATGGTACTGCCGCAGATAAAGTTTATGCCGGTGCATTTGATGCTAACTGTCGCATCAAGGTCAATTGCTTTGGAGGGCCACAAGAAGTCGCATTTTTCCACGAATATAAAAATGGTGTTGATTGGGTAGGGAAAAATCATAATATTTCTATAACTATGTTTTCATGGCTTACTTGTCTTTTGGGTCTTTCAAGCTAACTTTGTAGTTCACTTTCGTGGATCGAGTATGTGATCCTAGGATAAAGATTCTAAATAATTTTTTTGTCTCCCACGATGTAGTTACCTTTTCTTTCCATATTATAGGTTTTCGTTGATCATCTTTCGTATCATCGACCTGGAAATCCTTATGGTGATAGCTATGGTGCTTTTGGGGACAATCAGGTATATGCTGATTTATTTATTGTATATAGGATCCTTCTTTCTGTCATTTGATTAGAAATGTTTCTGAACTCTGGTCCTCATGTGGGACATTCGTATGACAGTTCCGGTTCACCTTGCTTTGTCACGCTGCATGTGAAGCTCCGCTTGTCCTTCCATTAGGAGGGTACACCTATGGGGATAAATGCATGTTCGTAGTCAATGACTGGCATGCAGGCCTAGTACCGGTGTAAGTATCTTTTGCAGTCATTTATGATTGAGACTTTGAGAGTACATAGATTGATATGACTCTTGTTTTTTCAGACTTCTTGCAGCTAATTACCGTCCATATGGAGTTTACAAGGATGCACGCAGTGTACTTGTTATACACAACTTGTCTCATCAAGTATGTGATTTTTTAGACTGGTTGTCAATTTGTCATGATTTGCTAGTCGTGCTTTGAATCTCCATGATTATACGAAGACTTATTGAGGAAGATGATGATATTGATTCAATTAACGTGAAGTTCTTCGTGCTTTCTATCACTCTGCTTGCACTATCATATGCTTTAGTCATGGTGCTCAAGATTTTGTTGACAACATCTTGTTCTTTAATCTCATCTCCGTACATCTTTATATGATTGACTACATCTATGGCTCTTGTGTAGTAATCATTGATTTTTTTTTTTATCTAGACTCCATACTCAGAATTCTAAAATCTCTTCTCAAGTTTTGAAGTTGGATAGTCTTGATATTCCATCTTTGAAGCTCTTTCGACAAAGTATCCCATGCTTCTTTGGATGAACTTGTAGTAACTAATATTGAAAAATGGTATCCATCATATCATTTTGTAGGATATGCAAAGCACTCTGATCTTTGTTGATCTCCTCCTTTGATGGAGAAAACAATATTTCACCAACAACATGAGAAAATGTGGTTTAGCCTTAGGACAACTTTTTTCTACTTCCCATAAATCTCCGGGTCTTAGACTAGTTTTCCTTTTAACACTCCAAAAATCATAATTCTCTTCATTAAAAAAGGGAATTATATTCAGGGTTTGAGATGTTAAAGATGAACAAGCCATGTGCATGGTTTTTTTTGTGTTTAGGGTTTTTTCGTGGATATGCAGAACTGATATCTAAAACTTATGGCTCTTGATACCAATTGTTGGGAATTATTAGGGAAAGTAGCGAGAAACTACGAGAATATGCTAGGATAGAGATAGAGTGAGAGAAATATATTTTGCTTGTATATAGCTTTTTATGCGTGTTGTCATGCAAAATGATGAGTACAAGGACCCTTTATATAAGGGAAGAAAGATGCCAACTAATAAATATAACCAATGAATAGTCACAACCTTTAGCATTTAAACGACCATAACTCCTCTAACTATTCATGTATCTTTTAGTTAATCTATTTCATACATGAACTAGTTAATTAGAGAGACTAAATGTCTCATTTACGAACACTTATATATCGCTTGCCTAGGCAGGGGAGTGGGTCAAATGTTCATTGCCTTATCCATGTAATGACAAAGAGACTGATTCTACAATTTCCCATGTTTAAGAAGTGCACATATCTTACGAGTCCTTTATTTTATTCTAAAACAAAAGCACTTTGAATCTTCGGCTCCATGAGAAATGGATACACAATGTAAACTAGAGGATTCGGGTCTGTGGGATGAAAACCAATTACCGATCTTTGTTTTTCACTTTTGCTAGGGTGTGGAGCCTGCTTTAACATATGAAAATTTAGGACTACCTCCACAGTGGTATGGAGCACTAGAGTGGGTATTTCCCGAGTGGGCCAGAGCACATGCACTTGACAAAGGTGAAGCAGTCAATATTTTGAAGGGAGCCATTGTGACTTCCGATAGAATACTTACAGTCAGCCAGGTAATGTCGCAATGATTCGTCTTTCGTATAATTTTTTTAGATAACCTGTTTTGTTCAACACGGAACTTCATTGTTCATCTGTTGAGTAGGGAAAGAAAATTTTTACTCTTGCTTTAACTTTCATTCTATTTACTTCGAAGTAGGATTATAAGTTCCATATGACACTAATGTTATTGAATCTGTATGGTTTTATATGTGATGATCTCTCTATAATTGATAACAGGGCTATTCATGGGAAATTACAACTGTGGAGGGCGGCTATGGTTTGAATGAATTACTAAGCAGCAGGAAGTTCGTATTAAATGGTAGTTTTACTACCGTTCTCTATTACATACCTGAGACTTGTATCTATAAAATGGCTTGTTTGGTTGTTGGTATTAAATGGTAGGAATAGTAACTAAAACATAATGCTAATCCAATATCTTTCTTTTCACAAATTTTATACGCATCCATTACTCCACTTGGGAAGGTGGTATGAGGTGGTAATGAAAAGTGTAAAGACAAAATACGCTCGTGCATGAGATATTCATTACCATAGTAATGACATCAAACTGACGTTAAAACAGATTTCCTTTACCAACCTTTAGGACCATTAACCAAATGGGGCGTTACTGCCATGTGTGAGGAACTTTATGCTTCATATTCTTCTCTTGATTTTTATTTAATCATATATATGCATATCTTATGTGATAGGGATTATAAATGGCATCAACGTTAATGAATGGGATCCGTCTAATGATCCACTTATCGCTGCCCCTTACTCTATTGATGATCTCTCTGGAAAGGTATCTTGGAATTAAAAATTTTTGAGATGCTATATCTTTTAGAATTAGAAATTTCTTATCGTATAATTCATAATCCCTTTATTTACTTGGCTGTCATATCTATTAGGCTGAATGCAAGGCGGCGCTACAGAAGGAGCTTGGTCTTCCTATCAAGCCTGATTGCCCATTGGTGAGATAAATTATGCCTGCTTCTACATAAGACTGGTTGATGGATTCCTTTTTGACATAGTCTTAACTTGGGCATTTGCAGATTGGCTTTATTGGGAGACTAGACTATCAGAAAGGTATTGATGTAATTCAGGAAGCGTTTCCACAGCTTATGGAGGATGATGTGCAATTTGTAAGTAGTATATCACCGTCTCTTGTAATTTCATAGTGTGGCTCATAAGCTTTTATTCGCCTGCATTTTAGTATATTCTTGCGCATCACTCTAGTGCTTATCCACCGGTGTTTTGAGTTGTTTTTTCTTCGTATCTTTTTAAAGAGATTAGTTAGCCAATTCAATCCCATTCGCCTAGAAGAATTTCAAGCTTAGATAGGAACATCGTCATGATTCTTTAAGTTTTTGTTTGCAGAGCCTTTAGTCATATGTAACTTATGTTCCTGTGAATTCTTTTCTGTCGACTTGTCTAAACAATATGGCACTTTTAAGACAATCAATAAGACATTTCAAATCAACAGCGACAAGAACAAGCATGGAAAATGGGCCGGATAAGGGCTCAAAATGGGTGCTGGCCCATTGAACACCCCTAGGCACATCTCACAAAGTTAAGTAAATCTGATCGGCAATGAGTTCAATTAAAGCAAAGAAATAAGCAAAAAGGGCGTCAAAGGGCAACTGAATCCACACGGTTAAAAACATGAAATTAATATCACTATTGCTTATTAGAACACAACTGTCCTAATAAGGGCATGCTTGGATAATTCACTCCTTCCATGGCCAGTGCCCATTGCTTTTTAGCTGCATGTTCTTTTACTTTTAGCTCTACGCCTCTACTGCAACTAACATTATCGCTATACAATCTTCGCCAGGTTATGTTAGGATCAGGGGACTCCAGATATGAGAGTTGGATGAGAGCAGCTGAGGGTGCATGCAAAGACAAGTTTCGAGGCTGGGTTGGATTTAGCGTCCCGATTTCTCATCGAATTACTGCAGGGTAAAGTGAACTAAAATCTAGGCTTTACACCGCGTTCTTAGAAAAAAAAGTTATGTTTTTTAAGGAGAGTTCCATGAAACAGGTGTGACATCCTTTTGATGCCTTCAAGATTTGAACCTTGTGGACTAAATCAGCTCTATGCAATGAGATATGGAACTATACCAATAGTTCACAACACGGGAGGACTTCGGGTTAGTACTAAGTACCGTTTTTATGGTTTTCTATCTTTATTAATAGACTGTTATTCATAGTGTGTTCTGCATGTAAAACAGGATACTGTTGAAACCTACAATCCTTTTGCGGTTGGACCAGACGGTACTGGTACCGGCACAGGGTATGTGTATCTGGAGAGCCGCTTTCTCGTTAGCTTGCCTTACGTTATACTTTCTTATTTTCTGAAAGTAATTTGCTTGTCTTACATATAATTCTTATGTGATTCGCAGTTGGGCGTTTTCTCCATTGACTAAGGAGAGTATGTTGGCGGTGAGTTCTGTACCCTTGATCTCAGATTTGTTTGATTCAGTGTCACATAATTCGGTAATCTTATCTTGTGAATCGAATTATAGGTCGGTTTTGGGCTATTTTTGGGTCATTCGGAGCAAACTAGCAAGCGAATTATGTTTCCACTGATTTCACGTCTGAACTAGACAGTGTTTAACTAAAGGCAATATTGAAATTTCCTTCCTATAAATATACTTTTTTTATTAAAGGTCGAGAAATTCATTACATACAAATATAAAACTAGTTTTCAATTTCGGTTTGAAGTAGGTGAGCGGAACTGAATGCTCGTAGTGTTATATTTGTTCTTTTCACTCTCAGCTTTGTGAAATTGGAATTCTGGTCTCTTCAATGAGATATGTATAATATGGTTGAAATGGAAGTGGCATTTCACATTTTATAGGAGACTAGGGTTACTTTGGCATCTTAATTGTACACATAATGAATAGCTAATTGGTCTTAAGAATAAACACACCGACCTGGTCATAGTCAGAACTTGAAAACAGGTCAAGTTGATCGAATCTGGTTTCGGTTCAGAGACGTGTGAGTTGCAAGCACGCAACATTCCATTGCCCAAGCCATAAAATTTCTCCCTCGTAATGGGATTTGAGCCTGGGGACAGGTGTACGCAACCTTACCCTTGTTGAGACTTGAGACCAACAAATCTTGGTCGATCCCCAGGATTAACTTTACCACCCCACCCATTGCATAATAAATTTTATAAACTCCTTCACCGGGTTCATAGAGGTGTTCAATTGGGTCATCGGGTTGATTTCAGGTTAGGTGTTTCTCGTCGATTTGTAATCGTATTTTATGTATATATCGTTTTTACATACTAGTAAATCATTTTTGAAATCGAGTCAAATCGAATTTGGCTACAATGTTGGGTAAATTTCGGGTCATCAGTCTGTTTTGAGCACCTTTACCGATTCATAATACCGAGTTTGTTTTCGGTTTGTCGTATGGCAGGCTCTGAGCAATGCAGTGAGAACCTACAGGGATTACAAGGAATCATGGGCAGGGTTAATGAAGAGAGGAATGCAACAAGATTTCACATGGGATACTGCTGCTGCTCAGTACGAGCAGGTGTTCGAATGGGCACTCATTGATCCTCCATACTGCTAACATGAAACCGCAGACATTCGAGTCGACCCGACATAAAAAGTAATAAGAACGAGCACGAGTTGATGACCATAAGAAGCTTGCATAATTGCATACTAAAGAGAAGAAATGCAGAATTTAGGCTGTAAAATCAGCCTTCTTTCTATGTATCATTTTTGTAGCTTAATTATTTGTGTCTTGCACATATAAGCAAAGAGTCGTAATACGTACCTAAGCGACGTTTGGTTAATGGTATAAAATGCTGGCGACGAGAATAAGTTATAGTCTTAATTTGTATAAAATATGTTATGTCATATTCATGTTAATGAAGCTCGTATCTTAAAACGTCTTTTTTCTTCTTTTTTATTATCATATAATAACATTTTAAAGTTAAAATTAATCACTTTAAAACAATAAATACATATTGAATCAGCTCAATAGAAAATTATAGGTTAGTTTAGTGGTTGAAAATTTGCTCCAATTCACCCTTAAAAGGAATAATTTTTTGTTTTTTATCTGTAAAAATTCTCTAGTCGACTCTGAAATATATAATGATTAAAAAAATCAATTGATTATTGCCGACATGCAACTTGAAGGCATTAAATTCATCAACAATGATTGTTTATTATTATGTGCTTAATATTCGATCATATTCGTTGATTTCTCTTTCCAACGTACCATTTGTTTAAGTGATTGACAAATATGATTCTTTGGGTTTTTTTTTTTCCTTCTACTTCTAGTATTAAACATTTTTTTAAGAAATGATTGATATTTTGTAAAAAAATATATTCAAATTAAAGATTTTGAACAAAATATTGAAATTGAAGTGGTAAATATTAGTAATAAAATTAAGAAAATTGTCTATTTTGATTTAGTCATTTATAAAAAAAATATAATACTAGTTAGAAGAGTAAAAGATTGAAACTTTGGAAAACATAAAAGAGAAAAAAATAGACCAAAAGCGATATGAGTAAAAGGAGCGAATGAGATGAAGAATCGAGATTTATAGATTTCACTGAAAATAGATACGAATAAATAAAAGAGGAAAAATGTATGTACACATGTAGATGATAGTTATAATTGGTTTCATTAGTTGTTTATTAACATTAGATGTCCTTGTTTACAATGGTCTTTCTAGACTGATTGATTTTGAATTATGTAAAAATTTAGTGCATACCGACTAAATAATAATAATATAGGTATTAAACTTATAAATTTTGTTAAAAATGGAAAAAATGGGTTAAAATGATGGAGTTTAATTACATTTGAATTTGACTTAAATGTTTCGGTATATTTAAATTGCGTCATTTCCATCTCATAGGTCTAACATTTATTTTTAGTCTATATTTCTATACCCATCATCCAAACAACCTCTGCTCTAATTGTATGTTCACAACTTTTTAAATAAGACAGTCTCATGATGGGATCATATAAATTGGACCGACTCAATATACACATACTATTTCAAAGTAATCAATTTTTATAGTTCTAGAGTGATCGCTTATAAATTTAAAGTGATTATTTACGATCTTTGAGTGATTAATTAGAAAAATAAACTAATTATATGGCTCAATGATCTTATTATACTTCCTTCATTCTGAATTACTCGCATCCGACCGTAACATGTTGTATAGAAAAAATGTCATAATCAATAGCAAGCATAACGAAACGGTAGAAGTATGTTAAACCCCATTAATGATACCTTGATTTGAATATTCTACAAAGGACTAAAGGCCAATCTTTTTTAAATAAAAATCCTTTTAATCCATCACACATCAACACCTCCCTCTCCACCTTTGATGGATCCTCCCTTGGCTTTGCTGTAAAAACAATTCCTTATTTCATTTTCTTTGATTCCAATTCCAAACCCTAATTTTTCTCTCTTTCTCTTCTACACTCAAAAGAAAAGCCACAAAAAAGTGAGCAGAATTAGATAAATTCTTGCAATGATCAATCTATTTTCTTAATAAAATCATATCCCACCCAAATTTATTCAATTAAATTTCTGGGTTTTTCATTTTCTTTGATTTCTAATCCAAATTTAGCAACTTTTCTTTGTGGGTTTGTCAATTTGATCAATTTTCTACTTCAATTCTGCTGTTTTTTTGGTGGGTTTCTGGTTTTTCTGTCAATATTTGAAAATTGGATCTTTTTTCCAATGATTTCAGACCCAGATCTTGTTCTTTACACTTGCATAGCTCATCAACATTCATCAGAATCATCAACGATTCTTGCTGAGTTTAACTCATCTGACTCGTCCCTCCAAGAATTTGCCCATCAATGTCTAAATCTTGTACCACCCCATCACAGCATTTTTACTCAAACTTTTCACAATCGAAGTTACACCTTTTTAATCAACAATGGGTTTATTTTTTTTGGGATTTTTGATTCCAAATTAGCTAAATCTGATCAAATTCATTTCTTGGGTCGTTTAAACGAAACTATTGATCATTTAATCAAAGGAAAATCAAAATTCAAGTTCTCATCTTATTGCCTTCAAGGTGAGTTTCATCCAATTTTCCCCAAATTAATGTCAAAAAGTGTTGATTTTGATGATTTACATTTGATTTCAAATGGGGTTGATCATAATTCAAGCAATAATAACAAAAAGGGTTTATCTTTATCAATGTTATCTTCATCAAAAATTGGGAAAGGATTGAAGAAAAAGAAGTTATCTGGTGATAGTTTGACTAACAGTAGAGAAGCATTGGTTGATGATAGGGCTGATTTTTTATCACATAATGATTATGATTATGATGATAATGATATTAAAAGTAGGGAAATCAATCATCAAAATGGTAATTATTTGATGGATGGTATTGGTAGTAATGTTGGAAGACATAAAGCTAAGAAAATATGGAGAAGACATGTTTGGATTGTATTGTTGATGGATTTAGCTGTTTGTTTGATCTTATTTGGGATTTGGTTGTTTGTTTGCCATGGTTTTCAATGTGTTGAAAGATAGTATACCATCGATTTTGATAAGGGTATGGTCTGCCGTCTTCTAGCCATTTCCACACCCTGATCATAGCTTATATCTTATATGAGCGAGATATACTGGGTATGATGATAATGATGGTAGTATACCGTCAATCAATCAGATTTTCGTAATGCGAATACGGGCAAATTTTGATGTCTTTTTGAATTCAAGATCACTAGTTGATCTTGGGTTTTGTATGTTTTTGCATTTGATGATCTTGTGTTGTGATCAACAAGAGGATGAATTCATGTTTTTGAGCTTTTAAGATCTTTAGCTATGGTGTTTTGGGGTGAATCATGCTAGTAACCCCTTAATTTCCAATAGTTAGATTACTTGGCTTTTACACATCCTTTTGATTGATTTGTTTCCTTGGTACTCATTCTTTGAAATTGTGTATAAGACATACTTGTGCAGGTTGTTTTAATGAATATCATTTTTTTATCTTTCAATAGAAGTATGTCTTTTAGTGTTATTTTCATGGATTAATGGAATATTTGTTTGGAATTCTTTGGTTGAGCTATCATTTTCTATCAATGGTCCATTTATGAGCTTCTATGTCCTTCTAGACTTTCACCAATGAGTATAGTACAACCTTTGTAGGTCTTGTTCTTTGTCACATACTTTTGACTTTGGAGTGTAAAGTTAACTACTCCCGTCTCATTGAGTATGCTATATATCTTCTCGTACGATCTGACTCAAAAGAAATGTAGCAAAATCAAATTGACGGTAGTTTGTTATGTTCTTTTGTGAATTAGTTGTCCTAAGGATTAAGGATTGCTCAAGGAAAGGGAATGGTAGTTTACAATCCTAATTCATATGCAACATTGACAAATCAAATTGGGGATAAAGGAAATATGGCACTCCCCTCCCTTCGATGTTCTCGAGCGTCCTCTTCATGTACACGATAAGAAATGGGATCTCGAGCTAGAATTGCAAGTTCCTCGAGCTAATGGACAGTGCTAGGTTAGATGTTTGTGACCGTTTTTCAGATCAAATGGGGAAACGTGATTTTGGTGCGTAAAATTAATTTGTATGTGTTGTATGAGTATGAGTGTTACTTGTACTTGGACAATGTGTTGATAAATCTATGTTGGTTCATTGTACCATCAGCTAGTAAAAGATGGACCTACCATGTTCCAACATCATGAAACTACAACTAAAACCTTTGTTTTTTTAGGTTTTAGGTTGAGGCTCATCCGTTCATTTAGCACATGATCATTTAATCCTTTACCTCAACTCATGCACAAGTGTCCCTCGCGAGAATCTAAGTCTGAGTTGGCCTAGTCTATGGTACGGCTTATCCCATTAAAATTAAATTGTGTAACATATAACACAGAAAAATGACAGTCAAATCGATTCTTTCTATAACTTCAAAATCGTATTTTACATGTACTTATGTAGGATGGAAACCGTAAGAAAGAAGCAAAATGTGCATTCATAGATGCACCATGTAGTTAGTTACTGCATTGGAGAGAATCCTTAGCATATAACAAGTCATTTGAAAACATAGGTTTAATCTTCATGGTTCTAAGCCTATAATTCAGCAATAAAAAATGAAAAATATATTGGGTCAAATTGAAATGCCCATAATATTGTATTATTACATAACATAACAACCATCATGAGGGCACAATTTAAAAACATGTGACATGTTCTTTGCAGATCCCATCTCAATTTTTAATGATATGAATAATCAAAACTAATTCAAACTACAGCTAATACAGTATGGAACGTATGTCATAATCCATATGCAACCCACCTGAAGTTCATTTCTAATTTACAGCATGTCGTTTTGTACTTGATACAGTACGCTGAAATTTCGAATAATCAGTAACAAGAATAACTCATCTGCTCGGGAAGATATCTCATACAACCATGCACAGGAGAAGCATACCGTGATCTACAAATGAAGTTGCAAAATTCTACTAATAAAGCTATTGTCATCAACATGTGTTGTCCCGACAATAAGTTGTCGAGTTTTGTTTAACCACAAGGAGTGAGCTTTTTGTTTCCTGCGCCACGGGGATTATCATCTTTCCAATCGTCAAATGCTCTGGCTCTATCAACTGCAGCGTCATCATCTTCATCCTCCTCCGGGGGGCCTGGTTTGACAGGATCCTTGTACCATGCGGAATTTGATTCCTCAATGAACTTCTTAGTATTCTCCTGCCAATTGTTCATCATCTCCATCTCCCTTTCACCAGCTTCCTCTATACTCATGGTTGGTAACCTAACGAGCAATATAAATATTCAAATAAATTCAACAATGCAACAACCAACAAGTTAGGGCATAATACGCTTAGAAAAGTTCATTCGGATCATCAGGTTGATTTAGGGTTAGGTGTTTCGTGTCGGTTTGAAATCGAATTTTGTGTCCATGTTGTTTTTTTATATAATTGTAAATCATTTTTAAAGTCAAGTTAAATCGAGTTCGGTTACATAGTCGGGTAAATTTCAGGTCATTGGATCTGTTCTGAACACCTCTAAATACGCTGAAGTAACTTAGAAGTCTTTTTTCTTCAAAGCACTCGCTCTTATAGTTATACTCATATGCAAACCTCCCCAACAAAGGAAGTTCCTTCCTAATTCACCCTTCCAACAAGTGAGAAGGGGAGAGGGATGAAGTTTGAATGAACAAAGTAACTTGCTATTTTCTCTTATAACAACAATTTTAACCCTTGAACCTCAATTCAAAGTTTTTTCTTAGATATTACAAAATTGGAAAACAAGGCGTTCAGTAGTGTGTTGGAGCCTGCCTCTCCACTCACGGAGACACCCTCCGATTCAATTAAATAGACTACACCCAAACTAAAGCAAATAGTACTAAAGCCAGTGCAGAAGAAATCAGGTTTTTTTGGCGAATTAAAATGTTCTTCAAGTTTGTGAGCTCACAGTACCTGTGACCAGGTTGAAAAACCTGTGCCATCATTCTCTCTCTTTCAGTGGTGAGATGCCCGCCCACAAGACTAGCTGGCCCAAACATAAGGGGCTGATGTTTGTGTTCATGTGCCTGTGAAACGTTTGCTCTTCCTTCTAAAACATCTTGAGCAAAAGTAGCACATGTTATAGGCTGTGCTGGTTTTGTGTATTGAGCTCGAACAGCAGCATCACGATGCCACGATTCTGCCTTCCTCGTACGCTCATCTAGAATGGACTCATTGAATTCCTTGCCCCCATCCTGCTAGCATAAGAAGGAGATCAATATGGAAACAGAAAAGAGACATAATATTCCTATATTTGTTTGCAAAAACAGTTGGTTCTCTCTTTAATGTATTGCATTTGCCTTTTACCTGATATACAATGCTAAGCATGTATGGAAGAAAAATTACAAGTTCACTACGGCAATGACGCTACAAGAACCTTAACGGCAATCAGATCATTATCTAATAGACTCTAAACTCCCACGGTCCCATCTTCAGTGAGATAGAGGAAGCAAATCACCAAATATGTATAGCTTTACACAACAATCGATGCCATTTTCAAAATCAAATGTCTCAAGCAATACCTGCATCTGTCTCTCCTTCACAGCAGAAAGCATCTCTTCCTCTTTCTTCAACATGTCGAGCAAATCCAAGGCCTAAATAATGAAAGAAACAAAGTTAACAAGATCACCAATAAAATAGAGACAATAAAAGAGCAGTTTGGCAATTATTATAAGGTACCTTGCAAAGTGCCAATGAGATGGTGATAAGCCAAGCCTGCAACAAAAAAACCCAAATTAATTGGGGGGCATCATGCAGGTGATTTTCCTGTAGACAACCTAGAATTCATGATCTTTTGAAAGGCAAGACTTCTAGAACTAATGAGTTTGACACATGTCTCCACCTCAAATCAATATTGAGAATTCTAGAATAAATTAAGTACATATACAGCATTGCAAAGCCATACAACATATATGTTTTGAGGACAGCAAAAGATCAATATTTCCAAGTGAAGAGCCAGAAAGATATAGTCCTTCTATACCGTTAGCATAGCTATAAAAACATCAAAATGAGATGAAACTACCAACTATGCTCTTTTTGAATAATTCAGGTAAGAAAAATGATACTCTGTAACAGACATATGCTAGTATATACAGGACTGGGGTTGCTGGGCAAGGCACATTGACTGCTACAGGTTTTGCCACAATAAAACTTAAGAGAAGTCAAAAGTCGCAACCAACAGGCATAGTAACACTACAAGACCTTATCACACATTTGAACATACATAATTCTTTTATACTATTAGACAATGTAACCGTGTCCCTTGTTAATGGAGACAAAAGACTTATAGTTCTCTTGTTTCTGGGTATAATAGGAAAGTAAAACAGTCCATAAAATCATGCACACTTCATAAAATGCGAAGTTGCAAATTAAGTTTTCAGAATCAATCCCATTGGGAAAACAATAATGAATGAGAAAATCTGACAATCTAATCAGTAACCACTATGATCAAAGCATCTGAGCTATACATCACGAATAATTTTGAGTATTTAACTCAACACCCCAATGTAAGATCTTAAATGGTGGTGGAGAGCAGCTAATATAAAATCTTATAGCATATAAGGATAGAAGATGTACTCACCTCCCTCTCTTCCTCACCATCGTCATCCAACACATCTTCCTCTCCTGCTTCAACTGGAGTGGATAATGCTGAAGCTCTTGTTGAACGCCCACGTCGTTCCCTACGCTCTTTAATTTCCAGTAGTTTAGACTCAGCAGCTTTCTGTCGTTTAAACCGAGCAATCTAGAAAAGACCAATCCAGGAAAACTTCAAACTTGAAATTCATAGAATATTGCAGCGACATAGGTACAGAAAGCACAGAGCAATATGGCTAGAATGGAAAACTAGCGAACTAAACATAACCTAAAAAATCTTATTGGGACCAACCTTTTTGGCTCTTTTATCTGCAAAGGTGTTAGAACCACCTTGCCTGGAAGACTCTAATTCATCTTCAGGTATAAGTTCCATGGCTTCACAAAATGAAACAAATTCCTACAGATTGAACAATTATATTAAAGCACTCTGCACTCCATACTAAAGATTATAGTAAATGCACAACTACATGAACATGACTGAAAGAGCATGCACTTAAATCAAAGTAATTGGTTAACAAAATACTAAATCAAAATACTCTAAATCTCACACTAACTAGTAACTACTATTAATACTTACTGGCACAAAATATCTACTGATAAGAATGTTAAATATACAAGATATGATGTGTGCTGAAATGTCAGCCCATTTTTTATCTTAATCCTTCTTATTTTAAAAAAAATCAGAAAAGGGGAACAAACCCCTTGGTTCAATATTATGCCTTCTTGCTTCGTTTTAGGTTATCTTTTCATCTAGTTTCAGAATTCTTGATTCAATAAAATTTCGTTAAGGATAAAGTTACATTTTACCACCTCATGTGCAATGACAAGAACAGTCTTTTACTTTTTAACATACATTTAATAATTTAAGGTTTAATATTCGAGAAAATACCTTTAGTTTTGTTTGTGAAGCCTTTACAATTTGTAACCGATCTTCCTGTGAGATTTTTTCAGTCAACTCACCTAAATAATATGGTGCCTGTAATACAATGAATAAGACAAGTCAATTATCATCCGCTCAACAATGGCAAGAGAAAGCATGGTGAAGTTGCTTATCCATATGAATAACTACAGAGCAAATGGCCACGAAATCATGTGCTCCTCAAACAGTTCGGCGAGTCACATATTAATAGATGTCATAACTATAGAAAGGACTTCAAATTAAGCAACAGAAATCAGCAAAAGGGGCATCAAAGGGAAACTGAATTCACTTGTCAGGTTAAAAACATAAAACTAATGTCATTATTGCTTATGGGAGTGCAACTATCCTAAAAAGAAGCAGATTTTTAATTTTAACTCAGCCTTCCTGATCCAAATTGCCTAACTTTATCTCAAAATTACAATAAACAATTAAACATGACCCATATGATAAAGAAGTACAGAACAAAAATAGGCTATCTGTAATACATTGATTTTTCATGAGAAACTAATTGACAATATTCTTCACCTATGACCCACCCTAACATTGCGATGATTCTAACCGACCCATATTGAACCAAATAAGTTGTTAATGACGATGCAAATTGTAATATGCCTCAAACGAATAGGATCCACCTGGGACCAAAGAGTAATGCTAGTAAGAATTCTGTTCCAAACCGTAGGTATTCACTTTTTCAAAGTATTACACTCCAACCAAATGAAATCATACTAAGAAGAATGTCATTTTGGATAAGCATAATTGTTGAACTTAGTAACAGAAAATCATAAACTCAGTCACTTATTCTATACACCACACTATCAGTCTTATAAAAGCCCATAACTTCAGCCTTCTAAGCTTGGGTGCTCAAAAAACCATTTGAAAATTATCAAGCATATCAAGAAATATAAAACCAGTACAACATAGTAACTAGCAGGGAAAAATGCCACTTTGTGACTCCTTCACTATACAATCGTACTCATAAACTTTCACAAGTTCATTCAAAACCCATTGTAATATATTTCAACATATATAAGAATAGAAAAGAACGCATTACACATCAAGGATCAATCGCAGCAAAATCTGTTATTATAAGCTAAAGATGTTACATCTACTCTGGTCCTCCCTGCCCCGGCGAGGTGGGAACTGGGAACTAGCATTAAGCAATATAATTGATGTTCATTAACAAATTTGGTACCAAATCAAGGATCATAAACAGGTTGATGGCAATATAAAATCAATCATTGTGTACAATATCAGCTACATTTGATTGATTATATTCTCTCAGATTAAAAAAGAAAAAAATACGAGACTTACCAAAATATACTTGAGATTAGCAGTGCTAATATCATCTTTAGTTTCATTAGACGAAAATAATCCCAATTTGCTAATCATATCCTCGCATTTCTCCAACATTTCACACGCTTTTCGCAAAGTTTCCTGAAAGTTAAGTCCTTCAATAATCAAATCTCCCATCAATGGCAAAAACTTGAAGAAAAAATCATGTAAGAAATGACAGAAAAATGAAGTACCTGATCGACGGAGACATCAGAAGCCAACTCGTGAATCTTACGAGCTTGTTCGAAGAGAGATGGTAAGGACATCTCCGACATCTTCGATTCTCCCATTTGATGAAGAGATTCAAGAAATTAGGGTTTTTTCCTGTGATTTCAAGAGGTTTTTAGGGATGAAGTTTGAGAGAAGAATTCAATTCGGAAGAATTGTGAAGACAAGATTGGAAATTGAAAATGAGGTGGTGGAAAGGGCTGGAATTGTGTACATTGTGTCGCATGATAAAGGGACGTAGGGAACTTTTACCCCTTGATTAAAACCATCATCCTACCCGGTACATCCCGCTCCTAAAAAACACTGGACAAAATCTTGGGAAGGGAGGACGGCAAAAACTCATACCTGTAAATGAAGAGCGCGACTAAAAGTGTAACGGACTGTTCTTTCCTAAATATAAGTTTAATATAATATAATAATAAGTAATGCTAAAGCGGAAGTCTATCGAGCCGTTATTGTATAAAAAAAACAGTCCGTTACAAAAAGAGTCTCGGACTCATACTCAATGATTAAACCATTGGGGCTTGAACAGTGAAAATCACGTGTCGTGATATATTGTTCATATATCGTGTTTTGTTGTGCTTTATATTAAATCGTATATTATGTCAATTAGTATCATATGTCGTATCGTATTTAACCACCCAAATTTCTATTCAAAGATAAAGATAAAGATCGTACGATCATAGAAAATATGATGAAATATTGAGACATGTGCGTAATATTTTAATGGATCAAATTCATAACAAGAAAATCATGTCGTTTTGAATCATTCACGTGTTGTGCATATTGTGTCTCATGCCAAATCATAGTGTTTCAAGTCGTATATAAACGAGGTCACAAAAAAGCGTATGCTGAGGTGGATGTGTGGGTGCACATTGATGGATCGAATTAGGAGAGAAGAATTTAGAGACAAACTAAGGGTTGCTCCTATTTCTAGAAAAATGTGCGAATATAGATTGAGAATGTTTGGACATGTGCAGAGAAAGACATTCAATGTACCTGTGAAGAGGGTCGAAAGTATTATAGTAGAAGGTAAGAGGAGTCGAGGAAGACCTAGGAGACCTTGGGAGGAGCAAATAAAAGTTGACTTGCACGTGTTAAACCTTTCTAAGGACCTGACTAGGGATAGGGGTAATCGGAGGAGTCATTCCATGTTTTAGACTTCTGTTTTTCTTTTAGAGTACCGTCTGGGGTTCTTGTCCTCTTGGTTTTTCTCGTTTCCGTTATTATTAATAGTAGTTTGTTCTCATATAATCGTTTTTGACATTTTATTTTACCTATTGTGTTTTATTTGTCTCCCTCGACGCAGGAACTTCTCGTTATCTTTCTCGAGCCGGGAGACTCATTTGATCGTACTTTCCTTTATGGGTATGAGTTGTCGCCGTCCTTCCCTCCCCAAACCATACCCATAGTTTTCTATAAGCGGAATACATCGTACGTGTAGGATGATGATGATGATGATGATGAATTGTGATTATGAGAATTGTCTTTTAGAGAGATGATCTCTCACAAAATCAATTGTTCTCACTGATGAGATATTTGTACAATTTTATGACAACCCAATTACATACTTCCTTTATGGTTCTATCCCATTAAAATTAGGAAAAATTGTCAGGAATAATCCCAACTATTTACAAACCGCTGTGAATAATCCGAACTATTGATTATTCATGAATAATCCCACCTTTCCAGTTTGCTAGCTCGTGGTACCCCAACCGAAATGCAACCTGCTGCAACAGGTCTTAAGTCTCATTTGCATGTTATCTTCTCCAAACTTCTTTTTATAAACCCACACCATTGGTTTCTATGTCTTCTCCTCCAAAAAACCCCATTGTTCTTCATTTTTGTTCTTCTTGTTCTTCACCTTAATTCATAAATAATCAATAGTTCGGATTATTCACAGCGATTTGTCAGTAGTTGGGATTATTCCCAATAATTTTTCGTTAAAATTATCTAATTTATTTTAGTCTATTCTATTAAATTTATCCTAATTTTATTTTTAACTATTACATATTTACATATATTCTTTCTTAAATTTTCATTTGATATTTTTAACTTAATTTTTCATCCCAACTTTTTTTTCACTAAAATATAAATTAATTTTTGTACCTCTTTTTATCGAGGGACTGGAATATAAAAATTGATATTAATAATCTTTGTATTGAGACGAATCAAACAAGATTCCACATGACTATGTTTTAACTTATAAATTAAGAGTAAAATACAAATTAAGACTGATAAGTGAATAGTGCCCCAAAAACAAATGGAGCAACTCAAGTGAATTGGAGGGACCGAGAGTATTTTTAAGGAAAATTAACTTAATTTTTCTTCCCAATCTTTTTTTTCACTAAAATATTAATTAATTTATGTACCCCTTTTAACGGGGGAGTATACAATACAGCCTGTTCAGTGCTCAGTAAGTTTGCTCAGTGCTCAGTAAGTTTGCTTTTTAACTTCTTCGACACAAACTGCTCAGTGCTCAGTAAGTTTGTTACTTCTTCATCTTCAATTCCTCTTTTTAGCTTAGAAATTTCAAATTCATTTTGCTAAATTGAATATCCAGCTATTTGGAAAGTTAGGGTTTCGTTTATGTGTTGATTTTGAACTTGACAGGCAATGGCGAATAATGACGCTACTAAACCTGTTTCCGAAGAAGCTAAATCTCTCTTCGACACAAAGAAGTGCTCAGTAAGTTTGCTGTTTAATTACTTCTTCATCTTCAATTCCTCTTTTTAGCTTAGAAATTTCAAATTCATTTTGCTAAATTGAATATCTAGCTATTTGGAAAGTTAGGGTTTCATTTATGTGTTGATTTTGATTTTGACAGGCAATGGCGAACAATGAGGCTACTAAACCTGTTTCGGAAGAAGCTAAAATGGATCTACTTGAAGACGATGATGAATTTGAGGAGTTCGAACGCGCTCTTGGTAATCATTTCAAAAACCCTAATATAGTCGTTGAAATTCTCATTCAATTGATTCAGGATTATTGTTCTCCCACTTATCATATTTTAAACACATCTCTTTGATTGCAAGAACGAAAATAGTTGCTCGGTTTATGCTTTTATATTGAATTGTCCAATTTGCAAATTATAGCATAATCAGGGCAGATGCATGTTTCAAACTCCGTAGGGCACCATATATTGTAAGCAGAAATTTCGGTAGTTTTGTTTGTAAGATGAACAACTAAGTTTTTTTTCATTCCTGCAAAATAATTTGTAGAAGCATATTAATCCCGGAGCCAAGGCCAAAATACTATAAATGTGATGGATTAATGTCATCCTCATCTTCAAATAGTGGCAACCAAAAATATTAATTAACATTCAAAAGCTTTGAACAATATCTTGGTCACTTGGGTAAACTTCTGCTTTATTGTTATAAACTTGTTCTCTTGGATGCGTCTGCTGCTGCTACTGTTCTTGGTGGTCGTTTTGTGCAGTTGTTGTCGTTGTACTATTGTTGTTGCGATATTGTGTTGTTGCGGTATCGTATTTGTAATGTTGGTTGACTTCTAATAGAAATGTGGTTGTTTTGTGTGAAAGCCAAGTTACTTACCACCGCTGGATTTTTATCTTGCAGGAAAAGAAAAATTAAACTTATGCACCATTGAGAGTGCCTCATCTCATGCTACTTTTAATAGTTCCAAAAGAATGAGCTATGATGTAGAACATAATAGTATTGAAGTGCCGAGTGGACTCATGAATAAAGTTGCAGACGAACTACTTTCAATAGTACCAAGTGAAGAATGTTCGGGTTTAGATATTTTGAGGGCAAGCTATGTCTATGATAATCTACTAAAGAGAAAGAAAATGATACCCGTTTTCATGTTTCTACAAGCCACCGGTAAGGATAAAGTCCGAATACTCAAAACTCAACTACTTTTGGAACAATAGGTATAAACTTTTGGAACATTAAGCAATTAGTGTTGAAGTGTAACAGTTCGAAAATGTATTGAAAAACTTTGGAACAATATTGATCACCATATTGAAGCCACACAAACGTTTTCGCAAAAGAGCCCATTATATACAAGGTAATGTAAAACTAAATTCTCAATTTATACTCAATTTATGTCACTATATTCAATTTAGGGTTCTTCAAAGTTGGATAATTGAACTATTGGAGTCTAGTTTGATAGTTGAGTCAATAAGGTTAGATTTTGATAATCTAGTGTTATATCGTGTATTTAAATTTAATTGTCAGACTGTATATAGCTTGGTGGTGGGAACTGGGAAGGCTGGGTTAACTTGTACAAGTGAGAGTACAAGTTATCACAGTCTTGTTTACAGTGATATAGCTTTCAGTTATCACAGTGGCTGATTGTGAAGGGTTGAGATCATTGATAATGATTAAAAATTGATCTAATAAATGCACAAAGTATAGGTTTTGGTACCAAGAAGGCTTGATTACTTGAAGTAGGTTGTAATAACGATTTAGTTTTTAACAGTGATATAACAATTCACCTGTTTCTAACAATATCTCAGAAATTTTTAACAATTTAGAAAGTTATAGCAGCAATTTACCAATTTATAACAGCAATTTACAAGTTTATAACAACAATATTGAAGTTTGTAACAACAATATTATTTTGTAACAGCAATTCACCAGTTTGTAACACCAATTCACAAGTACTTAAATTTGTATGTAATAAGTATATAATTTCACAGAAAAATCAGCAATTCTGTGATGATCCTATCATTGTACAAATGATCCTATTATTGTACAAAGTATCTGATAAATGCTCAAAGTATAGGTTTTGGTACCAAGAAGGCTTGAAGTAGGTTGTAATAACGATTTAGTTTTTACAAATGCTGTTGCACCGTGATGATGCTGTTGCACCTATGTTCACCATTCTTGACAAATAATGAACATATTGTATTCAAGACAATAAAAAAAAAAAGAATGGTTGTTGAGTATGTAGTCAACATAAATACGAGGTATCTAACGCTGTTGTTCATACACATAAAACAACATAAATCAAATCTAACAACCATCCCTTTTAGGACTTCCTCAAATAATATACTGTTATAAATTCTTATAACAATATTCGTAAAGTTTATAACAATAATCTAATTTGGTGTATTCAGGACCTCATCTATATCCTCGACTCCATTCTCATTGGCAGATATACGTAGTTGATTTATGAGGATTTGAGGCTTATCCTTCTTGGAGGCTTGTAGAAACATCAAAATTGGCATGAACTGCTTATTTATTATTAGATCATTATAAATATGGCTTGCCCTCGAAATATCTAAACTAGAAAATTCTTCACCGGACACCATTAAAACTAGAAAATTCTTCATGAGTTCATTCGGCTCTTCAATGGTATTTAGTTCCACCTTATAACGGTTTTCCCAAATAACTGATGTGCCGGAAATAGGTTGTACATCAGGTACGTGCAATAAAATACGGAAAAATGGGGAATATGCAATAGCACTGCATATGCAACAGCCACACATAAATATTTGAGGGTCGTGTAAATTTATATATCAATTTGAAGGTTGTAATGAACAACTTACCCTATTTTTATCCGCACAGTTGCACCATTGTAAAACTTTTCTCATTCCAATCAAGTCATTTACATGGCGGGTAATAATCTCTACGCATCTTAATTCGATTTCCTTGTTGAACTTGCAAGCAAAAATTTCCCACAATTCTTTGTCACTCCAGGAATACTTCTGAGAAATAATAAGAGGGAAGACATATTTCTCTATCACATATAAATAATGTTCCTTCTCTTCTTCAATCATCTGTCAATAAAAATCCAATAGAACAAGCTTATCATATAAACAATGTTCAACCATATAAACATTACTAAATCTTTTAAAAAAATCATCTCAACATATAACCGTAAATAATAATCCAACAAGAAAACAATAACTTGGCATCCACACAAAACAACCACATTTCCATCAGAAGTCAATCAATACAGCAGTAGAGTCAATTTCATCCCAAAACTAAACTTACCCAGATTTCATTGATTTTGTTTTATTGTTATAAACTTCTGTTTATTGTTATAAACTTCTGTTTTATTGTTATAAACGTCTGTCTTATTGTTATAAACTAGTCAATTTCATCCCAAAATTAAACTTACCCAGATTTCATAGATTTTGTTTTATTGTTATAAACTTCTGTATATTGTTATAAACTTCTGTTTTATTGCTATAAACGTCTGTCTTATTGTTATAAACTTCTGTATTATGTCAATAAATGAACAAATATCATCAATAAATGAACAAATATCATCAGAATCAACAATCAAAAGTCCAATTAAGCAAAAACCTTAAAAGAAAACAGTCTAATAAAAGAAAAATACAGCAATAGAGTCAATTTCATCCCAAAATTTAACTTACCCAGATTTCATTGATTTTGTTTTATTTTGTTATAAACTTCTGTTTATTGTTATAAACTTCTGTTTTATTGTTATAAACGTCTGTTTTATTGTTAAGAAAAATTATCTTAAATGTCTTATTGTATCCTTCACACCTTTGTAAAATGTCGTGATGGCTTAACCATTAAAATAATGTCGTGATGGCTTGATGGGCTATCCACGTGTCATGGTATATCGTTCATATATCGTGTTTTGTTGTGCTTTATATTAAATCGTATTATGTCCATTAGTGTCATGTCGTATCGTATTTAACCACCCAAATTTCTATTTAAAGATATAGATAAAGATCGTACGATCAGAGAAAATATGATGAAATATTGAGACATGTGCATAATATTTTACTTGATCAAATTCATAATAAGAAAATCATGTCATTCTAAATTACCCACGTGTTGTGCATATCGTGTCTCATGCCAAATCATAGTGTTTCAAGTCGTATATAAACAAGGTCACAGAAATGTGTATGTTGAGGTGGATGTGTGGGTGCACGTTGATGGATCGAATTAGAACCAAGAATTTAGAGACAAACTAGGGGTTGTCCCTATTTCTAGAAAAATGCGCGAATATAGATTGAAATGGTTTGGACATATGCAGAGAAAGACGTTCGACACACCTGTGAGGAGGGTCGAATGCATTATAGTAGAGGGTAAGAGGAGTCGAGGAAGACCTAGGAGAACGTGGGACGAACAAATAAACGTTGACTTGCACGTGTTAAACCTTTCTAAGGACCTAACTAGGGATAGGGGTAGTTGGAGGCGTCATTCCATGTTTTAGACTTCTGATTTCCTCTTAGAGTACCTTATGGGGTTCTTGTCCTCTTGCTTTTTTTCGTTTCCTTTATTATTAGTAGTAGTTTGTTCTATTTTTTGTTTCATAATTGTTTTTGACATTTTATTTTACCTATTGTTTTTATTTGTCTCTCTCGACGCATGAACTTCTCGTTATCTTTTTCGAGCTGGGGAACTCCTTTTGGTCGTGCTCTCCTTTATGGCTATGAGTTGCCGCCATCCTTCCATCCTCAAACCCTGCACATAGTTTTCTATGAACCGGATACACTGTGTAGGATGATGATGATGAAGAAGAATTGTGATTATGAGAATTGTCTTTTCAGAGAGATGGTCTCTCACAAAATCAATTGTTCTTACTAATGAGATATTTGTAAAATTTTATGACAACCCAATTACAAACTTTCTCTATCCTATTAAAATAATCTAATCTAATTTATTTTAGTATATCCTAATAAAATAATCTTATCTAATTTATTTTAGTCTATCCTATTAAATTTATCCTAATTTTATTTTTAACTATAACGCATATTCTTTCTTTAATTTTCATACAAAAACTTGGTCGAGACCGTCTCATAATGAGACGGGAGATGGGCCGACCCAATGTTAGGCGTGTGTAACGCGCGCGTGCCTTTCCCTCCAAATTTTGTTTTTTTTTTATTTTTCTGAAAAAATTTCAATTTAGTTCTTAAAGGTATTAATTTTGACCTTAAAGATATCAATTTTGCTCAATTATGCTCTTACTTTGCTCAGTTTTGCATTCAAGTATACATGTATTCAGTTTCATTGTTAATTTATTCAATTCTCATTTTATACTATTCAGTTTCATGATTAATGTAGTTCATACAGGTATTCAGTTTTTATAGTATTCAGTTTCATTGTTAATTTATTTAATTCTCATTTTATACTATTCAGTTTCATGATTAATGTAGTTCATACATGTATTCAGTTTTTATAATATTCAGTTTCATTGTTAATTTATTCAATTCTCAATTTATAGTATTCAGTTTCATGATTAATGTAGTTTATACAGGTATGATTAAATTGAAATTGATATCTTTAAGGTCAAAACTGATACCTTTATGATTAGAATTGAAAAATGCCCAGAAGATGAAATCAAATAGAGAAAGCATTGGGCTGAGCCATGTCTCATTATGAGACGGTCTCGGCCAAGACCGGCTGTAATTTTCATTGATATTTGGAAAAATTATATAAAACCACCTAATCTATACACTATTTTTTAAAAAAACCACCTTATATAAATTTTTTTTGCAAAACCACCTTACATAAGGCATTTCTTTGCGAAAGACAACATGTTACCATATTTCGTCAGTTGACCGGCATTTTTAACGGTTGACCAACATGTGTTTGTCACGTGAGTTGAAGGAGATGATGAAGGAGATGATGTTTAAAGAAGGGCACGTGACAAACACATGCTGGTCAACCGTTAAAAATGCCGGTCAACTGACGAAATATAGTAAGAAGTTGTCTTTTGCAAAGAAATGCATTATGTAAGGTGATTTTTTGCAAAACAAATTTATCTAAGATTATTTTTTAAAAAATAGTGTATACATTAGGTGGTTTTATATAATTTTTCCTTGATATTATTAAGGAAAATTAACTTAATTTTCTCCCCAATCTTTTTTTTTTGACTAAAATATAAATTAATTTTTGTACCCCTTCTTACCGAGGGAGTATAAAACCCACAATTGTTTGATCACGAAGATCACAAAGGCCTAATTTCCCGAGCTAAATCTCTCTTTGACACAAGAACTGCTCAGTAAGTTTGCTGTTTAATTACTTCATCTTCAATTCCTCTTTTTTTGCTTAGAAATTTATAATTGATTTTGCTAAATTGAATATCTAGCTATTTGGAAAGTTAGGGTTTCGTTTATGTGTTGAATTTGAACTTGGCAGGCAATGGCAACCAATGAGGCTACCAAACCTGTTTCCGAAGAAGCTAAAATGGATCTATTTGAAGACGATGATGAATTTGAGGAGTTCGAAATCGATCTTGGTAATCATTTCAAAAACCCTAATACAGTCGTTGAAATTCTCATTTAATTGATTCAGGATTATTGTTCTCCCACTTATCATATTCTAAACACATCTCTTTGATTTCAAGAACGAAAATAGTTGCTAGGTTATATGCTTACTCTTATATTGAATTGTCCAATTTGCAAATTATAGCATAATCAGGGCAGATGCATGTTTGAAACTCCGTAGGGCACCATATATTGTAAGCAGAAATTTCGGCAGTTTTGTTTGTAAGATAAACAACTAAGTTTTTTTTCATTCCTGCAAAATTATTTGTAGAAGCATATTAATCCCGGAGCCAAGGCCAAAGTACTATAAAAGTGATCGATTAATGCCATCCTCATCTTCAAATAGTGACAACCAAAAATATTAATTAACATTCAAAAGCTTTGAACAATATATTTTCTAACAATATCTTGGTCACTTGGGTAAAATTGAGACATCCTTCTCCTTTTTCCGGGGTCTTGAATAAGATTCAAAACATCAATAGAAGTTAATTTTCCTTCATTTGCCGAGGTTGAGGTTTTGTAATTAGTTTCATTTTCTTTATCTTCATCTTGAGAAGGAGTAGATAATGGAAGAGGATTAATCGAATGTGCTCGACTTTGTTGAGTTGGAAGGGAGCTTAGACAAGAGCTATCGGCACTTTGTTATGCAAAAAACGGAAATATTCTCTTATTCACTCTTCATTTTGTTGAACTCTAGCAAGTAGCAAGAACATTAAGAAACATATAAGTGTATAACGCATTCAATTATAGACTTATATTTTTTTACCAAACACACAACGCATTTACAATCACATTCTTAAACAAGTTAAATAATGTGATAACACAGTCCGTTACATAACGTAACGGACGAGTTTTTATTCTGTGGTTCTTTGTATGGTATCGTTATGGATAGTTTCATTGGCTTGTTAGTGTTTGTTTTAGCCAATTTAATTCAATCGATGGTATTAGCTATATACAAAAAGTTAGTGATAAATCATTGTAATTGCACAGGAAAAGAACTAACTTTTGTGCAAAACTTCTGAAAGATACTTCGGCACATTTTTTCAATTTGTGCATATCAAACTATCAATTAGTTAATTTTACTCTAGTTAACCTATTTTCTATTTTTCGCACTATTGTTCTTTTTAGGCAGTCTTGTTTCATTTCTTTAATTTAATGGTTCATAGTTGTCTCTTGAATCACTATCGCTATATGTTATTGTTCTGTTATTGGGATTTGGGTAAAAAAATGCATGAGTCGTTGCTAATGTTGAATTAGACTGTTGAGGAATCAAATTTGAAGTTTTATGTTCTGGAGATGGCTTTTCTCTCTATTCATTTGCGCCGTGATGGCTATTTATTTCTCTCATCCCCTTAGGTTATTTCTCTGTTCAA
The DNA here is from genome assembly GCA_019776075.1 of Amaranthus palmeri. Classification (NCBI taxonomy): domain Eukaryota; kingdom Viridiplantae; phylum Streptophyta; class Magnoliopsida; order Caryophyllales; family Amaranthaceae; genus Amaranthus; species Amaranthus palmeri. The sequence goes on from JAAKBH010000297.1 coordinate 281,799, forward strand.
AAGGATATAGGAGCAAGCATTCTGTTTAATCCTACATGAATTTCACATACTGACTTGCTGGCTTTCTTTGTGCTCGGACATGCTAGCGCCTAGCAGTACATGTATAGTAAACTAAAAATGATATTTTGATGGGGCTGCCTGTGAAGGTTTTTACAGAGAGAACTATGTAGAATTACAATGAAAACAAGACAACTAAAAATAGTGCGTCGATAAGTGGATGATGAATAACCATATTTAGGCTACTCCCTACGTCCCTTTGAATTTGATACACTATCCATTTTAATCCGTCCCTTTAACGTTGCAACATTGTTACTTAATGGAGGGAGGTGTCTGGAGAACTCATTATATTTCCTATCTAGTATAATCGTGAAAGAAGAAAATGGTTGCACTAGGTAGACAAGTGCAAGTGTAGCGCGTAGATGGTTATGTTACTAGGCATTTGGCACTCCTATTGCCTTCGCTTGGAAAATGTTGATTTGGGATGCGGTGGATGATATTGAAGAGATCCTACATTTTACCAAATTGATTGGATTATCAAATAAGGAGGAATTGCTGCCTTATATAAAAGAAACAATTGTTCATAAGTTTCGATAAACTTGATGTTTACTCTTTACTGAATAGTTTTGATTATTTTTTTGACCTTGCTTATTTATTTGCTAGTTAGGTTTCGGCAAACCAATACTTTATAAACATGTGAAGATAAATAGCTCCGTGAACTCATCTTTCCTCTTATTTGAGTTTCTTTATATGTTTGAATTCACAGAGTGGGATAGCAAGGAAGAAGGAAAGGAGGTGACACAACAATGGGAAGACGATTGGGATGATGATGACGTCAATGACGACTTTTCTCTACAATTAAGGAGGGAACTTGAGAGTAATGCTGCCGAAAAGAAATGAGTAGACTCCATAACCTCATCATGGCTGCCAATCCTATTATCTACTTGTTAAATCCTTGTTCGTTTTTCAAAGTATTTGGAAAAACACTTGATTTACAAAAGTTAAGAAATTTCATTAGTTGATGTTAATGGAGTGGAGAAGTTAGTGCTTGTGGTTACTCTCTAGGTGGTATGTTATGACTAATGAACATGTTCTTGTAAACATTCTTAGACCATTATGCTTTAATTGAACCATTTTCTCTTATAGGGACTACGATTTTCGGTTAAGTTTTCGCTTAGCTTATTTGCCTTACATTTTGAGTTATATATATCATTACTTATAGTTTTACGTCATTATTTTTGGTTGAGAGTTTGAGACTCATTATATAGCAAGTAAAATATTTATATTTAGAGTCAATATTTCTTTATTGTAGTCTTAAGTAGGTATATTGGTTCTTTTTATCAGAAAATTTTTTCTTTAAAAGAAAAAAATTTTTGTATATAAATAACTTTTTGGTAAAACACTACAAATTCTTGATCTGGATTCGAACATGAGATAAATTTGACAATATCTAATCTAAAACTGACATGACTCTAAGTCGTCTCGACTGAAAGTCATGCGATGAACAATCTCTATTTACCTAAAATAATTATCCAACTACTTGCACAAATAAAAGTTGAGCTCTGAAATTTTTAAGGAAAATTTACCTAAAATAATCTAATCTATTCGTGATGTTCTTATAATAATCCCGTCTATTGATTAACCATGAATAATCCCAACTTTAAGGGGTATTTGCTTAGATTAAACTTGGGTAATTCTCTAAAAAAGAAAACTGAAAATTAATTTAAAATTAAAAATTTTGAAATATTTCATAAAAGATTGATTTTTTTGAACATATTTTTAACATTTTTTTGACATTTTATTTTAATTTATTTTTTTAAAAATAAAACTTACTATAGCAAGACATCCGATCATCATGTTACCTTGGAAAAATATCCTTTTAAAGTTAGGATTATTATGGTTAATAGATGAAATTATTGTAAAAAATCACGAATAAGTTGAATTATTTATGTAATTTTTCCAATTTTTAATTTTTTAAATTTTTTTCTGCCCTATTTGTGAGTGTGACTGTTCTTCATGATTTTCCTCCTCTTCTTCCCAATTCCTGAGTAGTTCTTGAGTTCCCAATTTCTTGTTCTTGTTAATCGCCCAATTCCTCTTCATAAATTCGTCCTCTTCTTCCCACTCCCAGGTATTTTTGTTATACTTATAATTTTCTTAATTTTTTTTGATTCATTCAAATTCTTCCCAATAAGATAGCCCCAAATTCGTATTTCAATTCATATGAACTTGTAATTAATCTTCTACATAATGCATTTTCTGGTTATTGCATTTCAATTTATGAGTTTGCTCAGTACCAAGTACAGTCTTTTCCAACTAGAATTTTTTGCTTAATTATTTTCATTTATTACGCCCTTCATCATTAGTTACATTTTAATGCTCTTCCTTTTCTGTAATTGAAGTCATTTTCGTTTCTGGATATCTGGTTTTTTCTGGATTATTGTATTATTATTGTTTAATTTTCATTGATTTTGGTCAGTAGGGTTTTACTTAGTGAATTTTCATTTATTTAGTCGATGTATAATCTTGGAATACTGAGCTTTTCGTGGATGTGGGTAAAGCTATTGTGGATACGAGAGTATTGTCAGTTTTCGGTAGTAAAAAACATACATTTTTGTTTTTAGGGTTGTATGAATCAATACATGAGAAACACATGAGATGGATTCTGCAGATATTGGCTAATGAGCAATTTTGCTTTCACCTTGAAAATGTTACTTGAAAGTTGAACTCGAGTCTCATGGATGTCTTTGGTTGTTTAGGTATCCCGATTACTAGAAATCGAACTGCATATTTCAAGATTTGAATATTTATATCCGGACTTTCATGTTAGACCAAATCTCCAGTTTGCACACCCTAATAACTGTTAGCCATACAGTGCATCTTAAAATTCTCCATGACTGGTTGTTTTGTACTCCAATTCACATTGGAATGGCTTGGTCCGCTCATTTTTCGTTTCTACTAGCTAGCTGTAGTTTCCTACTAATCTTGGCATTTAAATTTGTAGGATACTCATTTTCTTAGTCACATAGGCGATAGGAGTATCTTTTAAAAATATTCGATGGAAGCACAAACCCTTGATTCCCCATGGCAGTTCACCTGGTCAGTCTTTCCTCTCTTTCTTTTATCCTCAGATTTTTAGCTAGTATCTTCAATCGGTTATTTTGCTTAATGGTTATATCTTCTCATTCCTTCCTTTATTTGTATTGTATTGTATTGTATTGTTATACCAATTACAATTTATTAAGAATTTCATTTTAGGGTGGTTTTGAATTATTGTTAAAGTTTTTAGGTTCAAATTGCATGAATTGTCAACATTCTTTACATGAAGCTGAAAAGATCCAAGCTTTGATCACAAGTGGTACTCATTAGGAATTGTGTGACCCAAAAATAAATGGTGAAGAATCAAATAACTGCAGTCTCAAATGAACACTAACTGTGTTTCTAGTTATGAATTAAGTTTTTTTTATTTTTTTTTTTTGAGTATTGAGACAAAATGGTACCATATTTTGATTAGATTACATAGATCTTATAAGGTCAACCTCTGTAGGAATTATTATCGAACTTTTAATCAGGTTTAAAGCTGGTATGCTGAATGTTTTTGGCCTTGGGGAGTGGAGCTTTCTGCCATTGTAATTTGTATCCTTGCATCAAGGCGCACGCTTTCTACCAGAAGGAACATATATAGCTTGTGCTTCGATTTTTTATATTTGCATTTTGGATTTTAGTTCCTTTGGTATTCATAAATGAACCCGCTCTTGTCATATGAGGCTTGTAAGCAATCCTAGTAGCTGGCAAAGATATCATTGGAGAAACTATCACCTTCTTTTTTCACTAGTTTGCTTGCTATAATCCAGGAGTCATTAGGTAAGCTTTAGATTAAATGAATACAAATGGTAAAGATATAAATCTGTCAATTTGCGACTACATCCAACTTGACAAATCCCCAACTTTAGTACGACTGTTGACTACACGTCTTCATCATTATCATCGTATCTAGTGTATCCCATTCACAGAAACTATGATTAGTGTTTAAGGAGGGATGAAAGATGACAAACCATAACCATAAAGTATGCGGCCAAAGAGTCCCTCGACTCGATAAAAACCTACAAAGGAAACCAAAAGAAGACAAGTCTACACCTACTAAATTGTTTAGCTATGGTAGTTACGATTTACGACTACACGTAACATTCAAAGGTTTAATTGAATTAGGAATCACCCATTGTTTGCATTTGCTTCTCACAAGACACAAAACCTGAAAAAATTCATTTATCTCTATAATTTCTCAGCACATCAACCTTTGTTTATACTAATTGTCTCAAAATAAAATATTTTTGTATAGAATCATAATTATACTTGCATCAAGACTCCTATCTTTTTGACTCTTATTAAGTAGAAAGTAAATGCAAAACCAATTCTAAACAAATAGAACTAGCACAAAGGAAGTAAAATAAGTAGTAGGAAAGGATCTCCGAGTTTCCTTGCCAACTCTGCAATTAATTTTAATTTATCTCCATTCCTTTACAGCGAACCCGTGTATATAGGTGCACTTTTACTTTTGTAACCTGTGTTAGCTTTTCTCTGCTCCTAAAATTAGGTTTTACTTGTAAGTGGCTCAGAAATAGGAGTTTGTCTCTTTATTTCCTTCTTCCCTACTGTCGGGCCTTAGCGGCTTTGTTGTAGAGCAGTAGAAGTATCTCTTCCCAGAGCTAAACGAAAAAGGCACTCATTGGAGTAGTGGGAAAAATCATTGCTACCGTACTAGGGCTCTAAGGGTAAATCCTGCCACATCAGGATCAGATCTACAAATAAACAAAGGCAGGGACGGATTTTGTACACTCTAAGCTTTGTACACCTGCTTACTGAGGATTATCGGTTTCAATCTGAGTGATAAATTTTTTTAAGGAAATTGGTGCTTTTATATGTGCTTGCAGTTTAGGATTGCTTGAACGATGACACATTTAAGTTGTCATCACGAGGTTATTTTGGATTCCATACAGATACTTATTTTACTCTCAATTTGATTGAGTTCAAACTTTAAACCTCGATGCATAAAATAAAATTCATAAAAAATGGATAACTAGATTGTCTCTCAATTGTTGACGAAAGATCTATGCAACGTACAATGCTATGAGCGATAGCTTGAGTTGTTAATCCATCTTGAAGAACAGCTATTCTTTTAGTTGTCATAGTGTTAGTAGAGTCAATTATTGCTTGTTCTTAGCTATTTGGTGACAAAGTCAATTTTTTTGCAGTGACTTAGAAGTGAATTTTGAATCCGAGGAAAAAGCTTCCATTGTGTATGCAACACTAAATGTTGACAAAGAGGTGAGCCTTGATTTTACACCAGTGCATGACACTCTTAACTGTTACCGCTAATCAGTAGATTTATGTTAATCTGGGGATAATCATCGGCAGTTACAACCGGATAAAGTAAAGAGGGTGATGTCAGTCTCCGACGGGAAGCTTGCAGTGTGAGTTTCTTTCTCAAAAAATATTGATTTCCTTGAAATCAAGTGTGAACACATACGCTTGTTTAGTCGTGCTTTTCGTTCATTCATTATTCCAGCTTGCAACCCTAATCGTCTTAGCGACATTGAACATTGATTTCAGTTTCTTTAAAATTATGTTTGGACTTCTGCAACTATGTGGCCGTTCCCTCTCAATTCTCATAGCATTTAATACAGGCATTTTGAAGCAGTAGAAGCTAGATTTCTTCGTGCATCTTTCAGTGCTTTTGTGGATGTTCTGACACTCGCAACAAAAACTATCGAAGAATTCGGGCCTTGAGTGGATTATGAGGGCTGCTCTTTTGGAAACTGAAATTTTATGTCAAGACCATTTGATGATGTTGTGTTACACACAATGACTTGCTGGTAATTATCCTCATGTCTAGAGTTGCTTTCCAAGGAATCTAAAAACAAGGTTATATTTTATGCAAATCGAGGGTATTTTATTCTGTGTTTTTGTAGTCTATATTTCCTTATCCTTCATCTAGCCGTCATCTCTAACTTCATCGATGTATACTCATTAGCTGACAGAAACGATACTAATTCGTAAACTCGAAGATTCTTTTGGCCTTTTGGCATATTTATGTTCTCAAATTCATCAAATGAACTTTGATTATCATTTTGTATTTTATCCACTTTGTAGCTTACTTTTGCTTATTTGGTGAATAACTAGTCCAGATAAGGCTTCCCAAGAGCGAATAGGAGTGAAAAATTGGGTCTTGTTTTAGTTGGAAGCTGGAACAAATATCATCTTTACTGTTAGAGAATAAAACATATCTTGGGGCATCAACCAAAAGGTTAAGAATATGTTATATACTCTAACATTTACCGTGAAAAGTTCTAAGAACGTGTTTCACATGCTCTTCCTTTCGTAGAATGAATAGGAGTGAGTTTTAGCAAGGAATGAAGAGTAGTTGCAAAATTCAATAGACAAATCACAATAATAAATGCTTATAATATACTTCTATATGGCATTTAGGAATGCATATAAGCATTAAATATATTTTTTTTATGTGATCATTATTTTATAATAAATATACATAACTAATATAAATATAATTAATGCCTACTTTAAATTAAATCATTTTACATTTAGCTTAGTATATGCAACTCTAAGAAAGTTTAATAATAACTACATACAAGTTCAAGTGTTAAAAACATAATACCATGAGTTCAAAGTTCGGACACGAATATGTTAGTTTTGGAAAATATCGCCCCACTCTTTTTCTATCATTTGTTTTTTTTTTTCAAATTTTCTCCATGCATATGGTGACGCTCATTTTCATAATCTACGAGTACTTGTTGAACTCGAGAATCAATGGATAATCTAGGCCTAAGCTTATCTAGGCTATGACTCAAATAATTTGATTAAATACCTTTTTTATATTAGAGCATACAACATATAATACAAAAAATGACAGTCAGATTGATTAAGTATACATGCAGAGATGAGTGTTCAGACTTCCGCTTCATCAGCCCACTATATACTAGTATTCATAATTCACCCCATGAGCAATCTCAATGGGGAATCAAAAGGCACAAAGAACAAAAATGAAGGGTATTGTATTTATGTTAATAACCTTGAGTGAAGTAGACATAATGGCTCAAACATTTACTGACATTTCTTGTGAAAAGCAATTACAAGTTTTCTAGTGTAATAGCATAATCTAATTGAAGATAACTGCTACTTGTAGCCCATGTTTTATCCAATCATTCTCGAGCCAGGAACTCTTTGATCGCACTCTCCTTTATAAGTATGAGTTGCCGTCGTTCTTCCCTCCCCAGACCCTGATCATAGTTTTCTATGAGCGGGATACACTGGGTATGATGATGATGCTGATGGTGAGTAATTTTCTCAGTATTCATCCAAAAAATTAAACAAATTTTCATCTTTCTTCGATTTCCGCCTGCTAAGCAATGCCTTGAGCAAGCGCTTACTTTTGCTAGGATGACGCTCAATTTCCTTCGGCTTCTCCTTCTCATCATGAACTCGCATAGAGACCGACTTCCAAGAATCCGAGATATACTGCTTGTCGGAATCACAGGATCACATTATCAGATTACAAGCACCCACCACTAACAAATTGTGAGAAGGTAAAATTTTCAGCAAAATGTATGCAAAATCTTACCCTGTGCCTATCAAGGCTAGAATTTGGAGTAGTTGGCCTACTAGATTTTGGTGTTGTGGGTCTTGATGCAAAAGATCCGGAGCGCAAAAGAGGGAACCGATGAGGCGAAACTGATCTTTTGTCTAAATCGATTTTAAAAATTGATTAAAAAAATGAAATTGAATAAAAAAAATCCATATCATATCTTACGAGTACAAACCGTGTTCTTTTCTTGGGGTGGAACTGGCGAAGGAGAATGACGCGGGTAATTGTGAAGGTCGAGGAGCAGGCGAGGTAGACCGTCCTCTTCTGCTGAAGACGTGATCACAATCATACGAATCAGAATGATATAAAGCGGCAAGTGTACACGAATACATGTAACATGTCCACTAAACAATCCATCTATATACGGAAGATTTACCTGACAAAGGAAGATGTTGCTCGAATTGTGGATGACGTTTCTCTGGTTGAGGGCGGTGTCCCTCTAGTCGAGGGCGGTGTGTCTCTAATTGTAGCCCTAACAGCTGAATGAACAATTCAAGACGAAATAAGATTAACCAACAAATAACGAGCAAAAACGTGATTACTACGAGTAAAACCCACCACTTCGGAGCTGAAGCCAGTCGTCTTCGTCTATGCCACAATTTTTGTACTTCAAATTTGCAAGATTGCTGCTGTTCATGGTCTGACCAGCTGTTGTGAAATTAGAACACATAAATTAAGATAAGGTCCCTGAATTCGACATTCGAAGAGCAAAGAGAATAGGGTTCTTGCCTGGTAAGACATATCGTTTATGAAATTTAGGTGCATCTATAATCGATGATTGTTCAGCGATGCCTTCTCGGCCAATATACTCCTGGCATGTGCGTAATCTCTGAGAAAAAGAACGAGGAACACGAAAGGGGTTGTTAGAGCTATGTCGAATTACCTTCCCTAGGTTATTGCAAAACACGAAAAGCATGCTTGTATGAAGGTAAAAGAGGATTACTTGTTCAATGCACGACACATGAAACTCGGTCTCAGCAACTTCTTCGACTTTTCGATCCAAAATATCATTAACCTTGTAAGTCACCGAGCCTAAATGATCTACCGTGTTCACCAAAGCTTTAATCGCGTAATCCTTCAATGTGTCGATAACTCTGCATCATTGGCAACATAATAGCAAAAATCAGCAATATATACTCGACGTTTGTGAAACGATCGAGCATCAAGTAACGACGTTTGCTAAGGGCCTTACAATTGTTTTTGGTCGTCATTAGTGAACGACAATTCAAAGTACTCCGCTGCTGAATAAAGTTGGGTTCGTAAATTCTTCAAATCCTAAACATACCAAAATATAGGGATTATAAGTTATCTGATAAAACAGACAATCAAGATTATCGAGAGACTGTCTCTCACAAACAAGAGTAGCTCATAAATACAGGCTACAAAACAAAATGAAATAATAAAAACACAAATATGAGTTGAAGCTCAATATGTAATGTATAATAGTGAGAGTCTCGGATTCTTCGTTTTAACTCAAGTATTTGTGTCACAACTCGACACTTTGACATCAGTATGGCTACTTGACACTTCATTTTGGATCATACATAAGGAGAACTATAAATAGCAAGTCTTAATACTTATACAAATATCCATGCCCAATACTAGTACTCGAGTCGAGTCCATGATCAACAAAAGAGAATACCTTAAGGCTGTCTGCAAAGAGCAAACTTTGATGCATAGACGCTTCATCGTAGTTTGATGTCCGGTGATGTATAGGCAGAGCCGCGGAAGATGTCAATGTCTCCATGGAGGAGAAGAACGAACTTTCGAGTTTTTTATCCTGGCACCGTTGATGGACATGGTATCAGAAGACAACGTGAAAAGAGGTTACAGGTTCAAATCTCAACCACCCCTCATTTGTGCAATATTCAGCGCCTATGCTCATCCACACTTCTAACCCAATGGACTCTCGTGTGAGGGGGCGTGTTAGATTATATAACATATCCCGGGCCTCAACCATAAGCTTAAGCTTTTGGTTGAGTTGGCTCCTTATTACCACCCATTCCCAAGGAAAAGGAAAAGAAAAAGGGATAGTTTAGGTCTTTTGATACTGGAAAACATCATTTTCTGATGTTAAGCTAGGATTTGTTCAAAAAGAAGCACTTCAATTCAACTAGTCCTAAAAGAAAAACACCAATCTATTTATGGAAAACACATAGTCTTATAGAATATAGAACTTTCCCTTTTGAATATCCACATAGATGTAGGGTCAGTTTGCCGATTGGGTATTGTACGGAGTTATTGACTGGTTTGATCAAAAGTAATTAGTGGTTGATTTGCTAGCCATGTTTAGCCCATGTTGGTGTTGGATGTAAATATTTAAGAGAGAAATAAAAGTCAAACTATGCAAATAAAGATAAGTATTATGGTGAACTTAAACGGGAAAATAAAAGATAAAGAATGTAATATAATGATACGAGGAAGATGAAGGAAAAAAAGATGATCAGCACCTCCATTTCACAAGGATAAATATTTTGCCCAAAATAAATTTATTTATTTATTCTTTTTCGTCACTTTACAACTATTTATTACCTTTAACAATATCATCTCTCAGAAGATCTCCTGAGAGACCGTCTATGGCAAAGACGGCTCTCCCAACAGCCCAATCCAATGATTTTAAATTTAAAAACAAGGCTGATAACTAATTAGTTACTTATTTTGCAAAATGGGCTGACCCATATTTACGTGTTTACGCTATAGACGGTCTATAGCAAGAATTTGTGAACATCTTTACCAAAATTTCTACTCCAATTACCTTATTTTCTTAACTTGATATTTATAAAATATTTACTCTCAATACACGCATTACTAAAAAGTTAGAGTTTAAGACAATTATACTATGAAATAATTATACTAGTACTCCACAAAACAGGGTGTGTAAGGACATGTTGAAAAGTAGAAAATTATACAAAAATTATCCATATATATGTACTACCCACAAAACAAAATCATAGCAAAAACTGCCATGTCTAAAGAACAATTTTTTTTGTCTTTCCAAAGAGCACAATTTGTCTCCTAACTTTGTTTAATCTTCAGCAACACTCAAATTGTTAAAGCCCAACAAAATTAGCAAAAATATTCCCTCTATCCTTAAATACACAAAATAAGATGATTTTCAGAAATTAAAGGAAGGAATATTCATTCTTCACCAAAACATTTACGGCCCGTTTGGTAGGTGGTAATAAATCGCGGTAATGGTATTGAAAGATTAGTGTAATTTTGGTTGAAAAATCTCTTGGCTACCTTAATGACTATGCTTGACAACCTTCAATCATCTCATTTTGTTCATAAAATACACTCCAATGCATTACCAATGGGAGAAGTGGTATTAGGTGGTAATGAAAATTTGTGAACAAAAAAAGTTTTTTGTGATCAAAGTTTCATTACCATGGGAATGACATGAAAGTTTTGATGAAATTTTACACTATAAATCATTCTCATTACCACCATTTAGTACCACTAACCAAACGGGCCGTTAATGGACAAATGAAAACCCAAATACAAGGAAAAATATACTTCAAATTTTAAGTTATACTATAGTATTCATAAGCATTAAAATACAAAAAAGACCTTACCTTTGAAAATTTTGCAATTGGTAGTAATTATCATTAAAAATCTCAGTATCCCAATTCATTTATTTATTTAATTCTCTGACATCAAAAACTGTTATTCCCTTGATCCCATTTAACAATAAAGCAAGTAATTCATTCATACTCATAAATAAAATTTCCTTCCAATTCAACAGGGTAGGATTATGAATTTGTATATAATTCATTAGTGTCAAGCAATCAACTCAAACAACAGCTTAAACTGTATTTCAAATAATATTATTCCCTCCAAATCAATTTAGTTGTCCCATTTGCTTGGACACGGTAATTAAGGGTCCAAATTAATGTGTTAGTTGGGATATTTTAATTGATTACATTAATTGTAAATGTGATAATTGGAGTATTGTAATTAGTAAAAGTGGGGTATTTTGGTATGAACATGGGGTATTTAGGTAAAATAAAAGATTGACAAAAAAGAAATATGACAATTGATATGAATTTGCCAAAAAAGGAAATATGAAAACTAAATTGGTTCGGAGTGAGTATATATTATGCCCTCTTACATGAAAGTTCGTTGGGCAAGAAGTGTGGATTTATCACGTGTCCTCTCATAAGTTCCACTTTTAATAAGTGGTGGTCGTGATTTGAACTCATAACCTCTTATGTGTACCATGTATGATAACCATATGTGTAGTATTTATGCTTCTAGCACAGAAAATATAACTTTAACTGTAACTTAAGCATTTGTTTGAGTTGGTTTCCACACTAATAATAAATTTCATAATTCAAAGCTATAATCTAACATATAGAAGTTATAAAATTCAAATTTAAATAGATGAAAGTAGTAGGAATGGAAATCAAACCTTGATTATAGAATTCACAAACAAAACACCCAAAGTTCCTTCCTTTTTAGTGTTTATCACCAAACTTAGGCAAATAACTTCAATAAAAGATGGGAAAATTCCCAAATACAAGAAATAAGACAAATCAAATATTGGGTATTCAAAGAAAAACTTTACTAAATTGAAAGATGGAAGCTTTATTTGGGTTATTTTTTATAAATAGAAAAAAGAGAAAAAAAAAACCCACCAAATTTTTGAATTAAAGAATGGAATTTTGATAAGGAGGGAAGAGAAAGAGGATGATTTGGGGTTTAAGGGAGTAATAAAAATTGAGTTAAAAAGAGCATAAATTGATGGCTTTCTAGCATGGAATGCGGAGTGACTGGGGTTTTGAACTATAAAAAGTTGGTTACTTTTGGAAATGGAACTTTAAGTTGGACATTTTTTCAGGTTTGGTGGACAATCTTTTTGCTAGAGGTGTTTATTTGGGTTATCGGGTTGATTTCGGGTCAGGTGTTTCGGGTCGGTTCAAAATTGGTTTTAGTGTTCACATTGATGATTGTTACATAATTGTAGATCCATTTTTAAGTCGGGTCAAATCGGGTTCGGTTATATAGTCGGGTGTCTATCGGGTCTGTTTTGAACACCTCTACTTTTTGCACAAATTGTTGCGAGAAGAATATCTTTAATTGGATCGGCCCATTATAAAGTATTTATTAAAAAAATTATAAGTAGGCGTTAAAAATGATGTAAGTAGACATTTAAGATATAAAAAGTAGGTATTAAGAATACGGTAAGTAAACATTAAAGATAATATATGTAGGCATTAAGAATACGATAAATGGGCATTAATCTTTTAGTGATTTGGAGTTAAGATACGTTTTTCAAAAAGACTTTCTGATGATTGATTTTTTTTTGTTAAGTGATGAATAATAATGAGTTTAGTGAGCAAACTTAGCATGAGGATTGAGAAATGAGAAGCTATCTATCATTCTTGTGGGGTCCTTGGAATCAATTTTCTTCTTTTTCTTGTTTTGTTCTACGCTTCATTTTCTTGTCTCTAGGTAACGTCTTCTCAACCATTTTTAGGTTAGTATGGTCATGGGTCTAGGACTCGCTTGGACATGTTTCGAATTCGCTCTTTTTTATGGGTCTGAATTTTATTTTTTCAGACTTATCATATTCGGATTGGATTGGATCTAAAAAATAATTGGAGGGTTTCGGTTCGGGTTTGAGATCCGAACCCTAGACCCGCCCCTTAGACTCTTACCTAGACCCTTATAAGTAAAATATTAAATTGTCGATTTCTATTTGTGTTCTGCCCACAACACTTAATTTCTTTTCATATAATCATAATATATATAAATAATATATATATATATATATATATATATATGTTACTCCCTCCGAATCATTTTAGATGTCTCATTTCCTTATTTGGCAAATTCATATCAATTGTCTCATTTTCTTTTTTATCTATCTTTTTTTTTTACCTAAATAACCTCACTTTTCCAATTTCCAATACCCAACTACCACCTTTGTAATTAATTTAATCAATTAAAATACCCAACTACCACCTTTTTAATGGATCCCACACCACCCTTAATAACGGTGAAAACCCAAATGGGACATCTAAAATGATTCGGAGGGAGTACTTGCTATTAATTACCCTTATTTTATGGACTTGAACTAGTATTTGTAATTGATTTTGAGCGTATATGGATGACGCTATGCAACTTTAGATGTTAAATTAGCATTAAATATTTGAAAATACGATAATAACTCTCTTACAAATATACGAATAAAAATATAATGACTTTCAAAAGGTTTAAATTTGACAAATCAAAGAGACTTTTTTTAGACCCATTAAGATTAATTGATAATTAGGTGACAAATCAAATTTGACAATTGATATAACGAAAGTTTGAGATTAATTAGATCACTTTGATTGTGTTTCATACAATTAGAAGATTAATTGATTTCTATATACTAAAATTAGGTGATTTCCTACATCCTAGACTTTTAATGTTAATTATTATCCCCATATTGTTAGTCAAGTTTTTTTAAATTAATAGATTTTAGTGTTTTAGTCAGTTGGTTGTAAGATTAAATATAAAATTCGAACTATATTTTCTTGTTTTGTGTTTCGTAATTATAAGATTAGGCAAATAAATTTATTTGCTTTCTAAATTCGACCCGTCAAGCTACACATATGCTATGTGATTGCGATTAAAAAATTTTTACATCAAATGTCTTAGTGTAGTGCATACGTAGCACGCGCCTCTCCAACTAACAGTAAAAATTGAAGGAAGTATACTTGACTACTTGTAAAGTTTATCTCATTTACTATGCTAGTTTCATCTATAATCAAGTTTATATGGAACCTAAACCAAACATGACTTTGACCACATTAATTAAATGCTTCTTTTTCATAAAAAAATTGATTAATTTCTAAGTATACATTATTTACCACATAATTAAGTATCTTGAGTATTTTTGAATAAACTTACAAGTATGGAAATGTAGCATGATATTTACTTAAGTGTTCTCTTAATAAATTTAGGGTGTATTTCCTAAATTTAAAGATTTATAAATGAACACAATAATAAAAAGTTATGAATTGTATCAATCTTTTTTAATGTAACATAAATTTGAGTAGTCAAAATAAAAATACACTAGTCAATTCTTTTTTTGAAAAAATAAATTAAGCTTTACAATAAAATAATACTTCTATATGATTGTTTATTTGGAGAATATTTAATTTATCTGCCCATAAATAGTAGAATTCAATTTACTAACAATAAATATATTATATTTATTTATTAATTAGTATATTGATTGTTTAATTACCTGAATCAACTAAGTATTTACAATACAACCTCTTTTATGTTAATCGGCTAAAACTCTTTCCGAATAAACCTTAAACTTAGGTTTTTTTTTTTTTTTTTTTTTTTTTTTTTTTTTTTTTTTTAATGGATATAGAAGTATACGAGTTAAAATATATCAATGTATATGATCTAGTCACATTCATCTTATATTGTACAGGTTTTTAATATGTATTTTTAATAATCTTATAAAATATTTTTATAGACGTTGATATTTGAATTATATTTTAAAAATTGTAAAAAAAATAAATAAATGTAACCAATTTAATGAAACAGAAAAGAAAATAGAAAAATAAAGGCCTATATATTACACCCTTGCCTTGTGTTACTACTACTATTATCTTTACTAATTCTCTAAATTTTTTTCTTTCTCATCAAATTTTTCTTGACTTCTCTCTTATTTTTAATTTTTCATCCAATCATCATGGAAAATACTTTCATGCCAAATTATGAGAACCAACTTCATGAAGAATGGTCCTATTTAGAAGATCAATCACATTTACAAAGGACAAGGTGATTTGTGCAACTTGATCATACTTTTAAATCACTACACTACTATTTTTTCAGTATTCTTGTGAGAGATCGTCTTTTAAAGAGATAATTTTAACATCAAAAGGCCCATGTTTTTATTTTCTCTCTAATTTGTATTAATTGGGCTACTTAGCCCACATATCTAATGCGTCTCTAGAAAAGACCGTCTCTCACAACAATTTGTGATTTTTTTTTGGTTTTTATCACTTTTACTAATTTCAAAGATATTTTTTTGTTTTTATTTGTCATTTGAATAAGCAAAAAAAGGGGGAAAATAAATTGATCTAAAAACTTATATGTTTTTTTTTTTGTAAAATATACCTCAATTTGATAAATTTTGTTAGGTTTTTTCTAAGACAAAATCGATCAAGAGATCTGTCAAATCATCATCATGCTCAATGTATATAACTCATAAAAATCATGATCAGTGTCTGAAAAGAAATAGAAGACAACATATGTGCCCCTGCCTTATCAAAGACAGTTGCGGCCAATAAGTCCCTCGCCCAATTGACTAGCATTTCTACATCTAAATTCTTCAAATTAATTATTTTTTTTTAATTTAACCAGTTTTATGAGATATTTTTTTGATAATTTTTCATTTTAATTTTTGACACTTGACAAGCAAAACAAAAATACCTAAGCATTCTTTTACTTGTGTAAAATAATTAATTAAGTACCATTTTTCAAGAAAGGTTTCAGGTTTGATTTAGTGGCTGTTGGCACCAATAATATATGTAAATATGTTGTACGCTCACACAATACAAAACTTATTTGAATATTTCGAAAATTAATATTCTCTACTAAATGCAAAACATATATAGCATATACAAGCGTATTTAATAAATCGCAAATTAAAAACAAAACCACCCAGTTAAATTATTAAATTATTTTTGTATCGATTAAACTGTCACTAATTTGATTTCTGAATTCGTCACATATTTGATTCTATAACCTGACTACAATTTTAATTTCTTGTACCATAATTTTAATAATTAATATTTTCAAATTTCTCTTGCAGATTATTTGATCAACATCCAAATGTGCCACCAACAATTACATCATTGGATCCAAATTATAATTCCAATATTAATTCATCATCAACAAATTTCACTCAATTTCCAAATGCATCATCTTTATTCCATCAATCCCAAAATTTTGAAAATTTTACCAATAATAATTTTTTCTTTTGGGATGAAAACCCTACTTCATTTCCTTATAATAATATAATTGACAACAATTTTAAGCTTCGAAATTATGAGAATAACGATCAATTTTCATTTAATAATATTAATTTCAGTGACGAATCCTTAGAGGTGGTTGTCGCGGAAGGTTTTGCCTTGGCGAGATCTAAAGGTCATATAATCGATAATAATTTTTATGATAATAATGAATTTTGTGATGAAAATAATAATAATAATAATAATAATAATAATAATAATAATAATAATAATAATAATAATAATAATAATAATAATAATAATAAGAATAATAATAATAATAATAATAATAATAATAATAAGTGGAAGGGTGAATTAATTAGTTACGATGAAATAAAAAAGTATTTTAACATGCCAATTATAATGGCGGCTAAAGAGTTGAATGTAGGGTTAACAACATTGAAGAAAAGATGTAGGAACCTCAATATAAAGGGATGGCCTTATAGGAAGATCAAGAGCTTAGACACTCTTATTGCCAATCTTAAGGTATGTACGTACATGTAACATGTTTATTGTTGTTATATCATATAATATATAAAGTTGGGATTATTCTTTGCAGATGAGTGAAAGGTTGGGTAATTAATACCAATTTTTCCTAAAATAAAAGAAATAAAATTGATTGACTTATTTTGTAGGAGGAAGGGTGCCAAGAGATGGAAAAGTTGGGTTTCTTGGAAGATTACAAGAGAACACTGCAATTTGTACCAGAATTGAAGATAGATGAGGGCACAAAGAAGCTTAGGCAACATTTTTTCAAGGCAAACTACAAGAAGAGGAAGACCTTAGCCTTCACTCACATATGATATAACTTCTAAGTGTGACATATCTCGATTGGCAGGAACATATCTTAATCTTAATCTTTCTCAAATCAGGGAACTCCTTTTGGTTGCGCTTTTTGTTATGGGAATGAGTTGTCGCTGTCCTTCCCTCTTCAGACCCTGTCCATAGTTTTCTATGAGCGGAATACACTGGGTAGGATGATGATGTTAAAAATAGTCTTAACTATGACTCATTAACTTAGATTAATCAATACTATTGCTTAACTCAAATTAATCTATATATTGAAGTAACATTCTCATAGATAGCTATCTAAAGTTTTAGTTTTGTATGAAAAATACGCCTTAATTTTTTTTTTTGAAAATTGGGAAAATCTTTTAATTTAGAAATTATTTTATGCTAATGCAAATTTTTTCCTAACCTTAATTCTCATTTGTCTTTATGATTATCAAGGCACACAAAAAAAATATGAAAATTAACGTACATTATATTTAATGTGGATGAGTATTACTTTCATCATTTCAGTTTATTTGTTACGACTTGGTCAGAATTTTGAGTATTTTAATCAAAGTAATCAACAAAATAAAACAAAAGGAGTTGTATATATATTTTGTTAGTACACTAATTAGATTAAAAACTTTAATTAGTTAATCTTCTATAAACCCTTGTTGTAATACTTTTCTTAAGTTTAATGAGTTTAGCTTCTTTAAACCCCTATGTTAAAAGTATATTACTAATTAGTTTATCTTAAATTGTGACCTCTAGTATGACTTGTGTGAGTGGTAGCTTGTTATAATATTGGGCTTTATTAAATGTGGTCATTTTTTATGTATTAAATTTTTAATATTGTCTTTAATGGTTTTTATAATTTTAGCTCTTTAACTTCTTTAAAAAGCGTTCAGAATTAAAATTAAACATCAAAATAATATGGTTGATGAATTTGATCAATAATATAATTGTTAATTAAATAATTTGACAATTCATATTAATATTAATATTATTATTAATTAAACTGTTATGAATGGTGTGACTTGAGTGCACCAAAATTAATCTTATGAATTATGGGATGGAATCCTATGGGAGTAAGTAAATGGGTGATTAAAGTGTGATTTATGATGTTGTTTAAGTGTGTATTAATCCATGAAGTTATTATGGGATTAAAGAGACTTAAACTTAATGAGATATGATGGGTGTTTGCAAAGAGGAATATCAACAGCCCCTTAGTTCTGTTCGTGTGCCTTGTTCGAGGCAGTAAATGAATGTGCATCGCTTTGAACCGAGAAGTCAGTAGCATCAGGATAGGACTGCTCGAACGAACTGAAATGGTGCTCGAACGAGCAGTCAGCAGGCTGCACATGAGAAGCTTCGTTTGGTAGATCCTCGAACGAGCATTCTTGGGTTTGAACGAGCACTCTTGGGTTTGAACGAGCACTTGCTGGCAGTAACTTCTTTGGATTCCTAATCTGACTTTTCAAGTACTTTAGTGGCTGTTTTGCCATATTTAATTCATTGTATTGTATTAAATATTTGATGGCTCACTAATTATTTTCATTCCTTATAAATAGTGAGCATCCTTGCTCATCCAAAAATCATTGACAAAATAACCCATAGCCTAAAACTTAGTCTCATCTCTTCTCTAATTGTAATACTCTATACTTGAGAGTTCTTTGAGCTCCTTTTGATAATATAAGAGTTACTACACCACGGGGGACGTAGCCAAAAATTGGGTGAACCTCCTTAAACATTTATGTCATTTTATTATTGCATTTTATTCCTACAAAATCGAGTTCATATTGTTTGCGTAATTTGTTTCACAAGACTTCACATATATCGATCTTGGTGGTATTAGTGGTTGAAACTCGTTGTTCGATCGCTAATACGTCATCGTTTTCATAAACTAAATTATTTCATGCATATCAAAATATTGTTAGTTAAATTAAATTCATTATTAATTAAACAAAAATTATTATTAATTAACTAAATATTTATTACTCTGACAATACACGATGACTCTTTCAGCTATAACTTTTGATAGGAAAACATGTTTGCGACATTAGAGAAACTAAACTTCAAGATCTTTCTAATGATATATCATATGCTAACTTCTGACAACCAAGCGAGAAATGACAATCCTTTAAAGTTTGCTCTGATTTTTAGTACATGAGTAAATGGATCTAGTCGCACAACAAAACGCACAATTGAACCACGTCAAAATCGCACAAAACACATGACTGGACTGCGATAAAGTCGCAAAAATACGCTACTAAACCGTAGTAGAGTCGCATAAAACACACGCCTAGACCGCGGTTTATGACAATGATAATTATTGGTCAAAACTCGAAACAAATGGCATTAAAGATTTTGCCAAAAGAAATTTAAGCCAAGCCAAAATTTATTTACATTTGTCAGATTTTGACTTCTGACTTTGATTGATCAATAGGAGTAATTCTGTTTGACATCGCTGACAAAAAACATCCTTAAAATTTCTAACATCTGATCAGATTCTGATGACAGTTGGAAATGTGTTCACTTGTTTTTTATGGTTACAATAATACTTCCTCCGTTCCATAATACTTACTATTAATAGGGACATTTTTCACATAATATGTCACATTCAGTAGCAAATATTATGGAACGGAGGAAGTCAGTCATACTATATATCACAACCCTTGTATAAGAGTCTTTTGGGTTAGAAATGTGGATGTAATACAGATCCTCCTTATACGGACACTTAATTTTCGTTTGAAATGAGGGACATATGAAATTCATTCCCCGTGACATGTGCATTTGATATCATTTCAAAGAATTGACTCTGCCAAATAATTTAGCTGATGGGTATAATCTCATAATATGTTATAGTATATTTCAATCAACCTTGATATGTTTCATAAAATAAAATTTATAATTTGATGTGCATTCTTGTGCACTTTAACAATCATAGTATTAGTTGTAGTGTATGCCAATTAACTTTGTTGAATATATCATACCTCAAAATCCCGTCTAGCGAAGGCTACTTAATAACATTGGGTAACGACATATTGTTATACACCAATCAACTCTGTTGGTTCAATTTCCGTCCATGTAACTTTTAAAATTATCATACATTCGACTCTAAATTTTTCGCTAGAAAAGAGCTGCTTAATGGTATTAGAGTAATAAAATATTAATGTTAGGTGATATTCAAGTGTGTATAGTATTCAAGTTCATTTTGGTTTGATCAAATGGTTGTCATTTTCATTAATTTAGATTATTGGTGCTCTATTTGCAGCCACATAAACAGATCATGATTGAGAGAGCAAACACCTCAGCTAGCTCATCACGAGTAAAAATACACCATAAACTTTAAGACGCTATTTGTTTTACTTTTCTTTGAAATTTTAAGGCCTAAATACAAATAATTAATCTACTGTAAACTAATTTCACATAATATTTAAGGCTCTTAAATTTAGGAGTACTGTGCGTTCGTATATCTTGCACATGTACAGAACCACCCATGATAAGTTTGAAGAATGATCATGAACCAGTTTGAAAGTGATAATTTTTGTTAACATGAAAAAGACACTTTGGATGATTTATCCAGCTGATAAATCCAAATAGAGTCCTGCAAAAGAATGTCCTGAAAACTACCAAAACCCAAGTAAAAACAACGCCAGAGCCTCAGTCCCAAAAGATTTGGATCGGCTACATGAACCAATACATCAGTTCAATGGTCGTACACATAAAACGAGCATATTTTATGGAGTAGATCATATAGTATTATTTTGGTTGTTGTGTATTTACATGGTCACATAAAAGTGCCTTTTCTTAAGCATCAAAATGACATAAAGACATACTATACACTCAATGATTTTACAGAAAAAACTGTATTTCAAGCTCTAAAATTTCTTACTTCAGAAAGTGAATTCCCTCATAAGCCAATGTACCTTCAAGATCTCCAATAATCCGCGATATCCTAACTTCGAGACCCCTTTGAACATCCTTCAAAAGCGATTGAATCGTATCCCCAAATCGTTTCATGTCGAAACTATCAGGCCCATCAAGCTCATTTGTGATTCCTGCAACAAATCCTGATGCAATTTTGGACTGTATTTCCATCAGTTTCTGTCCTGCTGCTACTATGAATCTTTGTAACTGAAATGTCTCTTCGAGAAAATGCTCGAGTTTTCTTGTTTCCTCCTTCGTTTTCTTGGATCCTAACGCTCCTCGTTTTGATGTCGCATCTTTGTCGCCCTGAAAACAGCATAAGAATCAACAAAGGTCAGAGAAAAAACAGGTCGAAATTGCTGATGATCTGCATGATGTGCAGGGAATATACGAAGCTGTCATGGAACCAACTCAACCAAAAGCTTAAGCTGATGGTTAAGGCCCCTCACACGAGAGTTCTTCAGGCCGGAAGTGTGGATGCAGCATAGACCCTTTTCAAACCTGCCGCTAACTATTCCACTACAAATGAGGTGTGCTTGAGATCAGAACCCGTGACTTCTTGCCACAATGGCTTCTAATTCCATGTCAAAAAACAACTTAACCAAAAGATTAAGCTGATGGTTATGACCCCAAGATATGTTATATACTCTAACGGAAGCTTACCATTCGCTTACTAAGGTCATCGGTTTTCTCTTGGAGCGAATGATACCTACTAACTTGCTTTTTAAGGAAAGAAATCAACAGACTAAAACTCTTAATCTCGCTGTTTTCGTGCTGTCCTGTTAATCTATCAAGCATTAGCAACTGTTGGTTCAGTCTCTTAATCTTGTAAGTAACTCCCAAGGCATGTAGGTCGATTTTCCAAGAAGACGCTACTTCCTTTTGAGTTATTTCGAAACTTTGTTCACCCTCTTTCTCTCCAACATCTTCGATGGAAGAGAACGAGGTTGAAGAATTATGTTTCGATGATAAATTATGTCCCTCGTCTTTCTTAGTCTCTTCTAACATACACTTCTTTGTTTCTTGCTCTTTGTCAGACGGGTTTTTCCTAACGATCTTAACTTTAGACCGACCTTTATCATCATCTAGCATTATTTCCTTCTTAGATGATTGTTTCTTAACCTTTTGAGAACTCAAATTGCTCAATTGCATTGCAATTATCTGATCTTTCAACGTTTTGAGCTCCACTTCTCGGTCTAGTAACAAGGTTTCTAACCTCAAATTACTATCCCGAAGTTGTGTCATTTCCTGATTTAGGCCTTCGATTTTGGACTGCAGCCGCTTTGACTCTACTTCCGCACTTAATTGATGCCAACGAGAGGCTTCTAACTTATCGTCCTTCATTCTTATTTGTTCTTCCAATGCGTCTAACTCCAATTGATGTCGCTGCTCAACTGCATTGCGGTACTTCTCTGCCTCTGCCCGAACCCATTTATCTAACCGCGTTTCTTCCTCTGCGAATTCAAGATCAAAAACCGATAAGAATCAATAACATATAACAACTACAAAAGATGTTATGGGGGCTTCAACTAAAAGCTTACGCAGATGGTTGAAGCCCCAGAGTACGTTATATACTTTATTAGTTCCAACTTCATCAAATGACACGAGATGAATGAAGCAATAAAACTTACGAAACTCATCACATTCTGCAGGAAGTCCATGCTCAGAGAGCGAAGAATAATCAGCGTTTTCTTTTCTAACTTCAGCGTCCAAATCATCTCCATTAACATCATCACATTCTTCCGCATTTGCATTCTCACTAGCTTGCCTCGGAAACAAATTTCTCAAAGTCCGCCTTTCACTTATCGAACTCATTTTCCTTTTCGGTTTTAGCATCTTAACCTGATCTTTCAAGATCATCTGTTTTTCGGGTGAATCCAACTTAAGTTTTCTCATCATTGCCGACAAAATTTTATCCTTATGTTCTGACTCTGCGCGTATTTTCTCAATCTCAATCGATAACTCTTCCACCATCAAAACCGCTTCCTCCTTTTCCTCATACAAAAACTCGAGTTGTTCCTTAGCAGCCTCGACTTGCCTTAGTGTTCGCCCCAACTCAGCTTCTACCTGCCTTTGATTAGACACAAGCTCAATGAAAGCTGTCTTATGCTTCAACATTTGACATGAATGATTCTTAGATTCGCGCTTATTAGTCTCTCTTAATTCCTCTAAAACCCCTTCAATCGACTTCACTTTCTCTTCGTATTCTTTCCTTTTCCTCGTTTCCTCCTCCAAAACCTTTTCCTTAGACTTAAACAAAACTTCCATTTCTCCTAGCTTCCTATTCAACTCCGAAATCTCTTCACTCTTTCTTTTATCGAGAATCCTTAAGTCATTCAATAAACTCGCGACTTGATGCCTAAGTTTCCTTCTTTCGACAAACCAACTTTGCTCTTGCGCGGCATAAATACTCGCAACTTTCTCATTCGCTTTAGCATCTTCACTCCTAACTCTTTTTAACTCCATGATTTCTCTATTAGCCATCTCAAGCTTATGAACAAGCTCATTTTTTTCAATTCTCATTGATTCTTCCCTTTGTATACTCCTCCACACTAATAGTCCTAAGAGATGGGCACCCCCTTGAAGCATTTTATCCCTTGTTTCTAAACATTTTTGGTTATCCCAAACTTGATTTGACAAACTTTTAAGGGCAAAAAAGGCACAAGATATACCAAAGTACATTGCACATAAACTTTCATCTCTTGTTTTTGAAACAAAAACACAACCCTTTTCTTCCATCATTATGCTAATCCCTTCCAACCTAGAAAATTAACAAAATACAAAAAAAACCCTAAATTTCCATAAGAAAATGGGCAATATATAAAGCATAATTTCATTAATCTACAAGAGCTAATCAACATATTCATATTAGCATATAAATTTGATGGGTTACTCCTCCTATTACCAATTGGGTTTTAGGATGGAATTTCATCGAGTTTATGTACAATCAACTCTCCTCTTGTACAGGTCTAGTTATACACTACAGGAGCCATTTAACGACATTGGAATTATAGTAAAATTAAGATTACTAGCACATAAATCACATATCCCATCAATAAATTTCCAAAATTTGTAAAATATATAATGGAAAATGAAAAGTAAACATACCTTGTAGTTGAAAAAGAAGATATACCCTGTTGTAAGATACTTCCTATAGTTTGAGATGTATTAGGAAGTAGGAAGTTTCATGAGGGTACTTAAAACTAAAGGGTATCTTCATCTGAAAAGGAATACCAAAAGAATGAGAATAGTATGAACTTTAACATGTGTAAGTCTGCAAAATTAGTTAAACAAGAACATAACAGAAATGACTGATTGAGTGGAAAAGAATATGATGGTTTGTCCTGGAATTCAGTGAAAGTTTGAGACTTTATAAACCCCAACTTGCTCCTTTCTTTTCATTCCATACTTTCTAGTTACGGGTATGAATTGTTCGTTACTTTTTCTTATTCAGACTCCTTATTTTTTAGCGGGATATTTTGTTGATAATAATGATTTTTTGATGGCTTTCTAATTGCCCACCTGGGTTTTTTTCTCTTTTTAATCTCTTTTTCCTTAAGGGGTAAGGTCTAATCCAGACCCTGTTTTCGAGTGGGATATTGAGTTGATGATTAGCAGAATGGATTGTCCGTTATCTTTTCTTATCCAGACTCTATTTTTCGAGCAGAATATTGGGCTAGTGATGATTTTGTTGAATTTTTGATTCCCCACCTGGGTTTTTTTCTTTTCTTCTTTTTACTCTTTTTCCTTAAGGAGTAGTCCTAATATTAAAGGTCTTATCCAGACCCTATTTTCGAGTGGGATATTGAGTTGATGATAACGGGGTATTTTCGAGTGAGAATGTCCGTTATCTTTTCTTATTCAGATCTATTTTTGAGCGGAATATTAGATTGATGATGATAATTTTGATGAATTTTTGATTCCCCACCTGGGTTTTTTTCTTTTTACTTTTTTTTTTCCTTAAGGGTAGTCCTAATTCTAAAAGGTCTTAAAACTTGGGTGTTTTTAGGAATTAAAAGGTACAAGATTCCTGGGTTTTGTCACCATTATTGTGTAGGAGAAAATGGGGTGTAAAAAGGAGAAAAACAAAGGGCACATCTTGACAAATAGTTACTTAGCAAATTGTACATTTCCAGAGTGTCATTAATTTATTACTCTTGAATAGACAATACATGACCACATAATCAAAGTTTCTTTTTGTTGAATAATATCTTTATCAACTTCTTATCAAAACATAGATTTGGAATTCCTAATACTTATTATGTTTCTTCCTAAATTGTCCCTTTTATTTATATGCGGGGCTGATTTCAAATTAGGTACTTCATTTTTTATCGCTTCAGTTTTGGGTTGAGTAATTCTAAATTGATGTGGACACAAAACTCGTTTTTAAACTGACTTGAAACAGATTACCCAAAATCAACTCGATGACTCGAATGAGCACCTGTCGTGAAACCCTTGTAATATCATTAAACTTTTGTTAAAAAAACTAAAGTTGAGCTATGAGTTCTCAGATTTGGCCTAAGGTTGGAGAGATTTGGTGTTGAATTATATGATCAAGAATCCATGTGGAAGAACTTCCCTTCTTAAGTGTAAAAGATTGATTACAACATTCACCCACCACTGCTTATTGCTTAATTCCCAAACATTCTATCAAATTGTGTAAAATCCAATTGAAACCACCCATATTTGCTCAGACAAAGTCAAAAAGATGGTCCACTACATTCAGTTCAAAATTTACCCAAATCCATAAATACTAATGTGGCATTAGGCCGTTTGGTAGTTGGTAATAAACGGTGGTGATAGGAACGAAAAATTAGTGTAATTTTGGTTGAAAAATCTAGATCTTTTGGCTACTTTGATGCCCATGTTTATCTAACTTTAATCATCTCATTTTTTTCATTAAATTCATTCCAATACATTACCAGTAAAAGATGTGGTATTACCAGTTCAAAATTTACCCAAATCCATAAATACTAATGTGGCATAATCCACTTACGGGCGTTCGGTAGGTGGTAATAAATGGTGGTGACGGGAACGAAAAATTAGTGTAATTTTGGTTGAAAAATCTAGATCTTTTGGCTACTTTGATGTCCATGCTTGTCTAACTTTAATCATCTCATTTTTTTCATAAAATTCATTCCAATACATTACCATTGAAAAATGAGATATTAGGTCATTAAAGAAGTTACATTACATTAGCCTTTAAATAATTTTTATTATCTTTATATTTTTAGACAACTTAATTAAGAGATAAAAATCAATTCTTGTTTTTGTTGGAATTTATTTATATCGTTTTCTTCAAAGAATTAAGTTTGACTCTTGTTGTTTTTTATTCAAAAGTGGAGGTAGTAGTTAGGTTATTGTAATGAGTAAAAGTGGAGGTATTTTGGTCATTACTTGTGTGAATATTGGGTATTTAGGTAAAAAAAAATTGATAAAAAAGAAAATGGGACAATTAATAAGGTATGAATTTGTCAAATAAGGAAATGGGACAACTAAATTGGTTCAGAGGGAGTATATTCTAGCATTTCTCTTCATTCAGACCAAGGCTAGCTTTACGGCAATTTCAAGTAGCGGACCGCCTAAAGTACCCAGAAATAAGGAATTTCAAATGTTAGATGGTGTTATTCAAGCCTAGTTCCGAGCAACACATTTTAAGTGATTTGTTTGTAAACTTTTTTATATTTGAAGTAATTTTAGAATATAATGTTAATATACATTTTGACCGCATAGGACCTCGAAATATTCGGAGCCCTCAACATTGAATTGCGCAGTTTATGTTAAGTATTTAAAAATACAAAGTTGTTAAAAAAATATCATAACTTTTAAAATTGCTTATGGCATTCAAATAATTTATTAATTTTTGGCTCGCCCCTGTTGAAGTAGAAATTTTTATTATTCTTTTGATATATTAAAGCGCCCCATTTTGAAAGACATCGCGAAAATAAATAGAGCCTCCAAAATCTTCGTTCTACCCCTGATTCAGCCTACCTGTGTTTGGAAAATAACCTTCATAATCCAAATGTGATCTCACATCTAAGAATTGAGAAATTTACTAATTTATAAGGTTAATGGACTACTTCTATTCTTGGTAATTTTATGATGAAACTTTATAGGATTTGTATGCGGCCAACTCTTCTCTCGTACAAGTTAATATGAATTTTTAAATTTAAGTGTCTTAAATTTAAATATTAATTGACGTAAATTTACATTATTTTGTCATCATTTACTTGCTTGATTATACTCCAAAATATTTATTGGGAGTTTTTACCACTAGAAAAGTAATTACATTATTTTATTCCAATGAGGAGTATATACTTCATCTGTTTTATATTAGTTGCACCATTTGCTTTTTCACACTTCTCAATATATGAATTCAATCTTTAATATCTCTAATAATACATATCGAAAAATTATAAAAACTCAAAATTAATTAACTTTGGATCGAGACGATTCAAATAAGATCTCATATAATTATGTTTTTAACTTTTTGATTATCATAATTCAAAAGTCAATTTACTTAATAAATAATACCGCAATCAACTATGTTGCAAGTAAAAAAAAGAACGGAGGAAGTATGAACAACAATAAGTAATGAAAACCCATCATTTTCAATTTACTATTATCAACAATTTATGATGAATACACCTAAGAAACCAAGGTATGCATGGTCCCACATTAAGGTAGAAGTTGAGTTGAAGAAGAATAAATAATGAAAAAAAAATGCTTTAATTTTGGTAATGACTAATGAGACCTGTAAAGAAGGAACTTGTTAGGCAAAAGCAACACAAATCTTAATTATTAAAGTAATTAATTAATCCCATTATGTCAAAATAATAAAAAGATCTTAGAAAGCTTAATTTGAGTTTCTAATTAAGATCTCCCCTTGGGAATATAGACAATAGTACACTTGTAAAATGTAATCATTATTCCATTTTTTAATATTTTTCTTAATTTGAAAAAAGAATAATTGTCTTGAATAAACCGACCTATTGTCTATCTGTTGTGAATAATCCCATCTATTGGTTATTTCTAAAATAATTCAACCTTTGTATATGTTTTGCTGACAGCATTCCTTGCCACATTTTAACCAACTATTGTAGGTACTTACTAGCCGTTACGTTCATTTCTTCTTTCTTCTTATGCTTCTTTGTTGGTCTATCCCAACTCCTCGTTGGTGGTAGGTAGTTATAGTACGTAGTCGGTTAAAATGTGAAAATGGGTGTTGTGAGCAAAAAAATTCAAAGGTCGAATTATTTAAAAATAATCAATAATAGAGATAATTCACAATAAATTAACAATAAATCTGATTATTCAGGATAATCTTTCTTTTCAAAAAATATTTATTCTATTTTGGTTTATTTTTATGAAGGGTAAGCAACTTTAATGGGGATATAAACATGGACCCTCCTATATATAAAATTGTAGGTCCAAATTGAAAGTGGTTGGGATTGGCATACATTGTAGGGATCTACATTTTGGTGTATCCTATAAAATGTTAATTGGGTTATGGAAAAGAAAGGGAAATTTGTTAATTATTTTGTACTCCCTTCTATTCATTAGTTTTGTCCACTTTCCTTATTTGGTAAAGTCACTTCACTTGTCCACTTTCTATTTTTGGCAAAACTTTACCTAAATACCCCCAACTATCCCAACTTATATTATTTAATAATACCCCACCTACCACCTTTTCAATTATTATAATCACTTAAAATACCCCACTATCACCTTTTCAATTATTATAATCACTTAAAATACCCCACTACCACCTTTTCAATTAATATAATCACTTAAAATACCCCACTATCATTTTTTCTTAAAATCCGATCCAAACCCAAAGTGGACAAAACTAAAGAATAGGAGGGAGTATTTTTTTTCCTAAATTTGTGTATGGATTAAGTGAATATGGAGATAATCCAATGTTATTGAACATGAAAGAATGATGGTTTTGTACTTGATAATAGAAGTAATGATATTATAATATCATCATTTTGCAAGTAGACCTATGTAATGGACTAATAGGTTAGATAAAAATCGGGTCGAGCTTAAAATAAAATGGGTCTGATTGGACGAGCCTTATAAATCTTGTTTGAAATAAGCTTGTCAGATTGAGTAAAATGTCCAACATCTTTATTCTTTATTACTTGCTTTTGTGAATTATAATCTGACTATTGATTATCAAAAATCAGTAGTAGTGTATCATAGTTTAAGCAATATAATAATAATAATAATAATAATAATAATAATAATAATAATAATAATAATAATATAAGCCCATTTAAGGTCCGCATAGAGCCCATTTTAACCCGCTTTATATTGATATAAACAAAGAACTTGTTTAAAGTTTGACTCATTTAAAGCTTATATATTTAAGAGTCGAATTTAAATTTCTAGTAGGCTCTTGACTCGTTGCACATGTTTAATTGTAAGTTAAAGTCTTTACATCACTAAACTCGATGAGGTCATTAAGTGGAGCTATTATAAATTTATAATACGAACTCCTTTAATTTTTTTTGTGTGTCCATTTTAAAATTTATCACTATATGAGAGAATTTTAAATAAAATTTAAAAATTCAAAACGTGCTTTAAAAACTGAAAAAACAAAGTAGACAAACAAAAAAAAACAGAGATTTTTGTTTACAACACTTGTAATAGTATAATAGATTTTCGACCTCTAATAAGTATTAACTCGCAATCATCCATACAATGATACAAGACTAATAATACTCTTTTTGTTCCTTCTCAAGAAAAAGAATACTCTTTTAGTTCCATCGAATTTGCATCATACATCTTAAGTATAAGAAAACTTTAAAGTTTTATGGTATAAAAATCAAAATAACGTATAAAATATCCATTGATCAAATAATTACTATTTTATCAAATAATACTATTTATTATCTCTTATATTAACTCAATGTTGCTAGAGCAACTCATTTCTCAAGATGAGACAAGTCATTTAGTTACTTTATTAAGTATGAAAGGTGATATTGGAATCAATTTAATAACGTTAGTTAGCCCATTTAAAATTAGGAAAAATTATCATAAATAATATAATTTTTTGTTAATTTCCTTATAATAGTACGAACTTTTGATTAACCATGAATAGTACCAACTTTGGGGTGTTTTTTCCTAGAATAATACCAACTTTAGTTTATTAAGTAATTTACTAATTTTTTTGGTATATAATCACCTATAGTTTGATTTTTAACATGTTAGGTATATTCTAGGGAAATACCCCCATTAGTTAGTATTATTCATTGTTAATTAAAAGTTAGTATTATTGTACGAAAATAAGCAAAAAGTTGTATTATTCCTGGTAATTTTCCTTAAAATTACTTTACGATAAAATTAACTATAATGATATAATATTTGTTTGGTTTTTTCAAAAATATATTTAAGGACGAATAAAGAAAATTTGCTAAAACTTGATTTTTAGGGGCAAACCCAATTCACTACCTATACAAAACCATCCATTAACACCTTACCAAATTTAATTACCAATGAGCTAGCTGATATATATAGCATGCCAATTCTTAAAATAAGTATAAATACAATTATATCACTCGCTAACACGTAGAGCAAATAAAATTGAAATCAACATCAAATCTCATTATAGAAAACTTTTGCAAAGAAAATAGAAAACTTTGACCATTTAGTTCAAATTACAAACTTTTAGCTTTCTATAAGCTAATACCTTACTAATACAATCTCTATTTAACAATTGGAAGAAGGAATGATGAGTAAGAGGATTATCTTAACCACTCAAAATAGGAAAAAGTCTAGTATGGACTTGGTTCACACTTATATTAGCATGGATTAAGTCTTACACTCTACTTCACTTTACTCCACCCCACCCTACTTGAAACTCCTCCCCGCTCTTTCACTCTACACTTCCACTTTATTTCACTCTACCTTTATTTTCTCACACTTCATTCATTCCATTTTTATACCATAAAAAAATTAAAACAATAAAAAAATTAAAATTTTAAGAAATTAAAAATTAAAGTATAAAAAATAAAAATTTAAAAACCAAAAAATTTTAAAAATTTTAAAAAACTAAAAACAATTAAAATCTTAAAAAAATAAAAAAAAACAATCAAAAATATTAAAAATTAAAAAAAATTAAAAATAAAATTAAAAACAATAAAATGATAAAAATAAATAATAAAATAAATAAAATTATTTTTTTCAAAAAATTTTTTTCCATTCACTTCGGAGTGTGTAATGAAGAGTGAAGAGAATAGGACTAAGAGCCTAAAAATTTGGTCCACGCTATTTTAGTGTACACCAAATCTACACCAGAGGTTCTCCTCAAAATAGTAAAAATTAAAAATCAGTATACATATTCAGTTTCCAAAAGTCCATATTTCAATGACGTTTTCATAAATAATTACAGTAATTTTAAAATTGCACTACAAATTCAGTCTCTAGGCAACACATTTCCATATTTATTTTAAAATCATAAACTCAAAATACAAGCGCGTACCTCATTACTTTTATACGTATAATAATATTTTAATTAATTTAAAAATACATAGAAATTAACATTGTTCCTTTGACATTTGCATATGACTCATATGAGGTTGTCCCATTGCAACACCAACGTCATAACCAGCAGTCCCTTGTAGATGAACATTTCTATGTTGAGCCTCAGAAGTACACGCCGAGATAGCGTATGAACTTAGGCTTAAAATTAGTGTAATTATGCACCAAATAGCTGCACTAAGAGAAAATGTTTCCTTTCCAATATAGCAATTATTTTGTATCATCTCTAATCCGTCGTTTGTTGAATGTTTACTTGATAAATAGTTGCCGCTGTTTAGAATGGATGTGACTACAAATCCCAAAAATGCTAAAAAGAATGTAATCCTGCATTTATTCACGTGCGTATATATATACACACACATAAAATTATTAGTGCTAATCACAACATATGTGGTCTATTATATGAGTTATAACAATTCAATGTGTTTAGTTAAGGAACCATTTTAACTGAAAGTTTAAGCTAGTAGTTAAGACTCTTATATGTTTTATCAACTCTAATCCTTCGTTGTTGGTTGTTGAATGTTACTTGATAAATAGTTATTGCTGTTTTGAATGGTTGTGAGTTGTGACTACTAATCCCATAAATGCTATAAAAAATGTAACCCTACATTTATTCACATGCGTGTATATATACACACACATAAAATTAGGTTTATTAGTGTTTATCACAATATATGTAGTCTGTTATATGAACCATAACAAATCAATGTATTTAGTTAAAGAACCATTTTTAAGGCTCTTGTATGTTTTATCAACTCTAATCCTTCGTTGTTGGTTGTTGAATGTTACTTGATAAATAGTTGTTGCTGTTTTGAATGGATGTGCCTACTAATTCCATAAATATGCTATAAAATATGTAACCCTGCATTTATTTATGTGCGTACATACAAGCACACACAAAATTCAATGTGTTTAGTTATTAAGGAACCATTTTAACTAAAAGTTTAAGCTAGTAGTTAAGGCTCTACCAATAATGACATATGAGTAATTAATGGTTAAAGATCCATGATGTGTTATACGCTCTACCAATAATGACATATGAGTAATTTTAGTGTTGTTAGTGTTGTTCCCGACATTTTATGGGGTTTAGGAAATATGAAAGAAATAGCTCAGAGCTTTTTTATGGAGGGTCGATTTCAGTCTTTATGGGAATTTGACATAAGTAAAATTACAGTTTTACAAGTGGTATTCTACGTCATACATGTTAAATTAGGCTAGATTTATTGTGAATGTCAGAATTCTAACCGAGAGACACGATGTGCACACACTTCATAAGCCATGGACATATATATAACATCCCAAAACCATATGACATTAGGAAGGACTCCAATAACTTATAAAGTGTGCATACCATCTTTAATTTGTCGATACGGGATAATAACACATCCCAACAGTTAACACAACATATTAAATTACACAAATTCTTACTTGAGACCGTCTTTACAAAAGTCGTCTCAAGATTGGGCCAACCCAGTGTTTAAATTTAGAAAAAAATAACTATATTTACTAAATTTAGAAAAAAAATAACTATATTTACTAAAAAAGGAAAGTGTCTGATTAAATTAAGATATTGGACCCCTATCGCTCTAGACCCGGCCTACAGAAATGTCTAGCCTTGAGTAATTTAGATCAGTGTTGGCTCTAGACTTGCCTATTTTGTTTACAAAATTAAATGAAGGTGTTTAATTTCAATCTTTTCATCGCGTCAATTTCAGGTCAGGTATTTCAGGTCGATTCAAAATGTCTTATGTCCACATGATTTTAACATCATATATATTGAATTCATTTTGAAGTCAGGTTGAGTTAGTCGTTTGAATTTCAACGACGATTAAATATATATCGGGTCATCAGATACGTACCAAGATAAGACGAATAGAATAAGTGAAGTAATAGTAGAACAGCGTGAAACACAACGAACACCGCAACAACAAAAGCAATTAGCAGCAACACTGAGTATAATCTGAGTAGTCAAAAGAAATAGTGCAGCGAACACACTCAATACACTTGCTGGACTTCTTGGATACACACATGAACCGTCCTTTACGTTCGTACTAACATCTTCAGCCTGCCCATTTACAATACATCGTCATTATTATCTTATTCAGTGTATTCCGCTCATAGAAAATTATGGACATGGTCTGGAGAGGGAAGGATGGTAGCAACTCATACCCGTAAAGGAGAGCGCGACCAAAAGGAGTCTCCCTGCTCGAGAATGATTAAGAGAAGCCCTTGTGTCGTGCGACACTACAACATAATTTGCTTTTAGTGGGATTTATTTAGCGACATTTAATTTAAATGTCGCTATTTCAAATTTGTTATAGTGTATATAAAGGATTTAGTGACATTTATTAGACCCTTTAGCAGCATATATAAAAGTCACACTAAAACTTTTAACGACATAGGATCTAGTGACATTTCTCACAAATGTCAATATAGACTATAGTGACAATTACATATATATGCCACTAAAGACCAAATTAAATGTCGCTAAATCACTTTATGGTGGAACTTAAAATAAAAACCAATAATTATTACACTAAAAATATGAATCAGTGGCATTTTTTTAATGCCACTAAATTCAATGTCGCAAAAAGATAATTTTGTTGTAGTGCGAGATTTTTTTGGAGGACTTCCTAAGAGGTCACCCATCCTAGTACTACTCTCGCCAAAAATGGCCCACTTGGATCACTCGAGTCCTTGGCACGGCTCAATAAAGCAGCCGCACCGTCCTACCAAAAATAGCCCATTAATTTAGAATACAAATTGTGTAATGTGAGTGTTTTTACCGTAAAGTAGTTGTAGCAATCTCAATGTTAACGAGAAAGATTATATGTATACATATGAAATGCTGATCACGGCCATCTTGTAGTTGATAAATGTTATATGTATATAGATGAACCATTGTATCATAATTCAACATAACAGAAAGATTATGGGTTTGAATCTCGTCACATTCTCATTTAATAAGTAGAATTTATCATTGTGTATGAAAAAGACGTGTATTGCATTATCTTTGTAACTCAAAAATATTATGTTAAGGGGTGATAGAATAACTTATCATAAAGCTTTAACAATCAGCTTAAACTTTTAGTTAAGGTATAATTTGAAATAAATTTTGACATAAATTAAGATTCCTATATATGTCTTACTCTTACATGAAAATGCCTTCTAAAAACTCAAAATCAAGTACAAAATAGATTTTAGTGTTTAGTTCACCTAAATATACCTTGTTATAGAACAATATATAAGTTTATATATATGGATTGGTAAATATATCAAATTTAAAAAGATGGTTTAAATAGCCGATTACGTGATTATTCTTATAAGTTTAAAATCTCTAGAAGAAAATTTAGATTCAAACATATCTAATGTATAGTTTGGTTCATTTAATTAATACTCTTTTGTTATTTGAATTGTATAACATTTAAACTAGAAGAATTATTACTGAGTTGATTCAGCACACACTATACTAGTATAAGCGATTTGCCCGATAGAATAGTAGATCTTTCATGTGGGACATATTTATCTTTCATCAACTATTAATAATCATACAATTTACAATAACACGTCACTATTATCATTATCATTATCGTACTCAGTGTATCCCGTTCATAGAAACTATGATCAGGCTCTGACCGCCGTCGAAGAGGAATAAAAAACGACAATATAATAGAAGATCATATAGCTAAAGAATTCCTCGGCTCATGAATAACATATATTATTTATTAGTTGTCTTAATTAATGCATCAAAAATATAAATGTGAAAATAATATAAAATATTTATTTTAAAACGTACCTTAATCCTTTTGGCATAAGCAATAAAACTGAAAAGAACTGCTAATGAACCAAAAAGAATAGCAACAACAGGTACCAAAGCACCATTTCTCCCTGCCATATTTTTAAACAAGTTTTTGGACCCTCCTTTTCTCTCTTTAAATAATTTTAAGAAATTAAATAAGAAATGAGTTGGAATTTGATACAATATTTATATACTATTTAAGCCACGTGGCATAATCTATGCCATTGATACCTTATCTATTGTAACAAGTCGAAAACTCGGGATTGGACGATTATCGAGGGTTTCTAACTTTCTATATTTTCTTAGTGGTTGAAGAATTTTTTTTATTTATGTGATGAAAATTCAATTTTTACCATTTACCCGAGAAATTAATTTCTATTATTAAGTCATCTATAGAGATTCTCTAACATATACCGAAAATATCCAAGTCAATGCATATGTCAATTTCCATGAAAATATTTGTATGCATTTATAACATTAATTAATATAGTATCTACTATCTTGTATTGGAGGCTTGGAGCCAATCAATGTCTATCCTCTTCATTTTAGCGTGTGGTACCCTTTTTTTATTTGCGCGTACACTTTTGACCAATTTTGGCCATATTATATTTCAACTAACTAAAATTATGTAGGAAAAATAACTCAGGTTATTCGTAGTTAACTAGTTTAGAAACTCATGCAATGCATGAAGCTTTAATTAAATCTTTAAATATTAAGTATTAATTTATTATTATCAATTTTAAATTATTATTATTAAGTATATTTTTAATTAATATACAATATTTAATATAATTATATATTTATTATATAAGTTCACATATGATTCTATAAATAGCGTAAAGTAGGTTATTAGTTTTTAAAAGTATTTAATTTTGTATAAAATATTATCTTTGATATTAATCAGATATGTGATTATATTTTTGAAATTATTTTTTTTTGAATAAAAAGCTATTATTTTTCAATCGATAAAGAATTGGTTGTAACTTGTAAGAAGGATATTATTTGTTGACTTGCTACTTTTAAATTGAATCCATGTAATTAATTTACTGCCTTCTATAAGTATTTGCCATTTGACATATCTCTTGAGGAGATGACATGTGGATTTTCACAGTTATTTTTATAAGATTTTTGATTGATATTTCAATTTAACAAAATATATATATATATATATATATATATATATATATATATATATATATATATATATATATATATATATATATATATATATATATATATATATATATATATATATATATATATATATATATATATATATATATATATATATCCCTTCGTTCTCTAATGTTTTTCATAGTAGAATATTCAATTTAATAAGAGAGAAATTTGATAGGGGCTTGTGAGAGATATAGAGAAATAAAAAAAAATATATCTATAGGCTCTTTTTATTATACAGTGATCGAAGTTGCTTTGAAAATTATGCAAAAGTAAATGAGAAGAATAACAAACACTTGGTGGAGTAATTTAATAATAATAATATGAGAACGCATTTTTTTAAATTTAGATTTATATACATTTCCGCATATTACACAAGTTTCCACACTGATAATTTAATTAGAATAATAGTTTTTATCTTTTTGAAAAAACCAAATAGTGGACAATCAATTATAAGTCAAAAAACATTTAGGATTTGAATTTAAAGTTTACTTCCTTTATTTTACTTTGATCTTCTAGTCATTAAGACGAGCAATTTCAAATATTCTTTTCATATTAAAACTTTAGTGAGAGAGTATTACTTAGACCAAATCAATATTGGTCCATTATGTTAATATTATTCTACTACATTATATATAGTCTTTTATCTTACTAATTTCATTTTAATATATTTTTAAAATTTATCGTCCCCACATATTTTCTAAATTTTTTTATTAGTCTTTTGTTTATAGTCTCGCAACAACTTGTTTTATTTTTATTTATTTATTTTTTTTACTTGTTTTATTAGTAGAAGGGTATAATACTCTCCATCATTATCTTATTTATTTCATTTTAATATATTTTTAAAATGAGTACACTAGTACTAGTCATGATATGAAAATACGTTGATGATTATCATAATAAATTAATAATTTTAATTTTTTTGAATATAGTTACAAATCAAATTTAGGGTTTTTTTTTGAAAATACAATCAAATTTAGGGTATTCCTTTCTAGCTAGATTATTCTTTTAATGTTTCATTTTTTTACACCATACTCCCTCTATTTCAATGACTTTTTTTTTTAAGATAACTATTTCAATGACTTTGTTCCATTTTCTTATTTACCTATTTCAGTTACGTTGCCCTTTTCTTTAGTTCTTTTTACAATATTACTCTTACTATACCTTACCTTTGAGTGGTCCCCTCTTTTTTTGCCTTTACTAATAATTTAACAAATTATGTACCACTTCGTAGTGGTCCTTCCACTTTCTTAAACTAATTAGTATCCTAATAAAATAGGACAAAGTCATTAAAATAGACGAAATATTTGTTTTCTCGCCTTTTTGAAATTAGTATTACTGTATTAGAATTAATCAACAAGTAAATATGTAACAATATTAAGCAAAAAATAAATAACACTATAAAGTCTAAATTGATAAATTCACAATATTTATAGATAAAAATCGTGACTTCTACATACCCTCTTCTAAATATACACAACACAATAAATTATCCAAAACAATATCACCATAACAAAAGAAATACAGGCACACACATACACATACGTACACATACACATATGTAATAGTAACTATGTAACAATAGTAAGCAAATAATAACACTCTAAAGTCTAAATTGATAAATTCACATATTTATAGATAAAAATCGAGACTTCTACATACCCTCTTCTAAATATACACAACACAATAAATTGTCCAAAAAAAATCACCGTAACACAAGAAATACAGGCGCACACATACATATACGTACACGTACGCATATGTAATAGTAACTATGTGACAATAGTAAGCAAATAATAACACTCTAAAGTCTAAATTGATAATTTTCACAATTTTTATAGATAAAAATCGAGACTTCAATATACCCTCTTCTAAATATACACAACACAACAAATCGTCCAAAAAATATTACCATAACAAAAGAAATACAGGCACACACATACGCACACGTACGCATATGTAATAGTAACTATGTAACAATAATAAGCAACTAAATAACACTCTAAAGTCTAAATTGATAATTTTCACAATATTTATAGATAAAAATCGAGACTTCTACATATACCCTCTTGTAAATATACACAACACAACAAATCGCCCAAAAAATATCACTGTAACAAAAGAAATACAGGCACACACGTACGCATATGTAATAGTAACTACAACAATAGTAAGCATATAATAACACTCTAAAGTCTATTGATAAATTCACAATATTTATAGATAAAAATCGACTTTTACATACCCTCTTCTAAATATACACAACACAATAAATCGTCCAAAAAATATCACTGTAACAAAAGAAATACATACACACACATACGCAAACATACGCATATGTAATAGTAACTATGTAACAATAATAAGCAAATAATAACAAACTAAAGTCTAAATTGATAAATTCATTTATAGATAAAAATCGAGACTTTTATATACCCTCTTGTAAATATACACAACACAACACAACAAATCGTCTATAAAAAATCACCATAACAAAAAAATACATGCACACGCACGCACATGTATATATCATAATAAATATATCAATTAAATATATCCTACCAAATTAAATATAAGAAAACTTTTAAGTATTATAGTGTAAAATCAAAATAATGTACAAAGTTTCCATTGATCAATTAATTACTATTTATAATACTATTTTGTCTATTTATTATCTGTTATATTAACTCGATGTTGCTTTTTAAAAAAAATTAAAAAAATAAAAAAAAATAAAAATAAAAAAAATAAAAACTCCATGTTGCTAGAGCAACTCATTCTATTTGATTGTCTCAAGATGAGACAAGTCATTTCGTTACTTTATTAAGTATGAAAGGTAATATTAACTCAAAAAAAAAAAAGTGTGAAAGGTAATATTGGAATCAAATTTTATTACGTTAGTTAGCCCATTTGAAACTGTGATGATATAATATTTGTCTGATTTTTTCAAAAAGTTATTTAACGAAGAATAAAGAAAATCTGCTAAAATTTGATTTTTAGGGGCAAGCCCAACTCACTACCTATACAAACCCATCCATAAATACCTTTTCAAGTTCAGGTACCAAAGAGCTAACTGATATATAGCATGCCAATTCTTAAAATAAGTATAAATATAATTATATCACGCACTAAGCATGCCAATTTTGGGGTGTCATGGGTGAAGATATCACTGCTCTTGTCAAAAGCTGGTGGCGTGGAAACGTTGACCTCAAAGCTATAAACAAGACCTGCATTGCCCTCATTCCAAAATGCAGTGATCCTAAGTCTGTTAAAGACTTCCGGCCCATAAGTTGCTGTAACGTTATTTATAAGATCATTTCGAAAATTATGGCCAACAAGTTGAAAGGTTTCTTGGGTAGCATCATCTCCATTAACCAAAGTGCATTTATCCCAAAACGTCTCATTACGGATAATGCTCTTTTGGCGTTCGAAGCGTTTCATGCTATGAAACGATGGAAAGATGGGGGTAAAAAAGCCTTTGCGTTAAAGTTAGACATGAGTAAGGCTTACGACAGAGTCGAATGGTGCTTCCTGGAGAGAGTTATGTTGAAGATGGGCTTTAGTGACTCTTGGGTAAGGCGGGTGATTCATTGTATTTCTAGTGTTACCTTTTCTTTCAAGATAAATGGAGCAGTGTCTGGAAATGTTGTGCCTTCTCGGGGGTTACGTCAAGGAGACCCCATTTCTCCGTATCTCTTCATAATTTGTGCAGAAGTTTTCTCCTCCTTGATCTCGAATGGTATAGCGAATCGATCCCTCCATGGGATCCAAATTTGTCGTGGTGCTCCTATACTCTCACATTTATTTTTTGCAGATGACAGTATACTCTTTGCTAGAGCGACGGTGCAGGAATGCTCGGAGGTAGCTAATATCATTAGCATTTACGAGAGAGCGTCCGGGCAAAAAGTGAATTATGATAAAACCGAGATATCGTTCAGCAAAGGAGTCCATTGGCACTTGCGGAAAGAAATTGTTGATATGTTAGGTGTAAAGGAGGTGGATAAACAGGAGAAATATTTGGGTCTTCCAACAATCATCGGGCGATCCAAAAAGGCGATTTTTGCGGGTTTGAAAGATCGGCTTTGGAAAAAAGTGCAGGGCTGGAAAGAAAAATTCTTATCAAGAGCAGGGCGTGAAGTTCTCATCAAGTCTGTCATTCAAGCTATTCCCATATACATGATGAGTATTTTCCGTCTCCCCGATGGCCTCATTTATGACATACATTCCATGTTCGCAAAGTTCTGGTGGGGGTCGAATA
Organism: Amaranthus palmeri; assembly: GCA_019776075.1. Lineage (NCBI taxonomy): Eukaryota > Viridiplantae > Streptophyta > Magnoliopsida > Caryophyllales > Amaranthaceae > Amaranthus > Amaranthus palmeri. The sequence continues at coordinate 322,955 of JAAKBH010000297.1, forward strand.
GTGGTAAAAGGAAAATCCACTGGCACAACTGGCAACATATGTGTCGTCCAAAAGGCTTGGGTGGAATGGGCTTCCGCGATCTTAAATGTTTTAATATGGCTCTTTTGGCAAAACAGTCTTGGCGTCTGCTTGAAGGTTCAAATAAGCTTCTCCTAAATACTTTGAAAGCTAGGTACTTTAAACACTCATCCGTCATTGAGGCAAACCGTGGGTATGACCCTAGCTATACTTGGAGGAGCATTTGGGGTGCCAAATCTCTTCTTCTTGAAGGTGTTGGATGGCGTGTTGGAAATGGTTGTAGCATCCGTGTGTGGGAGGACAAATGGATTCCTGATGGTGACAAACTAATCACTCCTGCACCCTCTCTAATCCATGATGCTGATTTAATGGTAGCTGATCTTATAGACCACGAGAATTATGGCTGGAATGTTGAAGCGATTTCTGATTATTTTGACCCTCCTACTGTAAGTGCTATCTTGTCTCTCCCCCTCTCAAATAAGTGGCATGTTGATAATCTTTTTTGGTGGGGTAATAGGGATGGCATTTATACTGTTAAAAGTGGGTATTGGATGGGTTTATTGGGTCAACAAGGAGCTGCTGATTTTGGTTGTAATGACACGGACCGCAAGCTGTGGAAAATGGTGTGGAATTTTGATGGACCTCCGAAACTTCGTCACTTTTTGTGGAGTATGTGCAAAGGTTCGCTTGCTACAAAGTGGGTTCTCTTCCAAAAGTACTGTGTGCCTTCCCCTAAGTGTGATAGATGTAATGTTGCTGATGAAACGATTATTCACGCCCTGTGTGACTGTTCTTGCGTTGAGGCTATGTGGGAGCAACACAACTCAGTAAGGCAGCTTCGTGATGCACCGAGGACTTCAATTCGTGAGTTTATATGCTGGATGTACGACCATATGACAGCTGATGTGTTTGAATCTTTCTGTACAATGCTATGGGCCAGCTGGTTTGTGCGCAACAAGCACGTCTTCGAGAGTGCAGTGGACGATCCTACTAGAGTTGCCACTCAATTTGTGAAAATGGTTGCTGATTATAAGCAGTATAATTCAAGGGTGTCAGTGCCTCACCAAAGCCATACTCTAAAATTTCAAGCTTGGTCTCCTCCGGAAACGGGTTGGGTCAAAGTGAATTTCGATGCTCATGTTGGTCCCGACTTAAAAAGGGGTCTTGGTGTTGTAATTAGAGATCATAATGGAAGCCTTCTTGCTGCTGGAGTCAGAAGCCGTAATGCCGGTTGGAGTGTGGAAACAAGCGAAGCAATGGCAGGTTTGTTTGGGGTGGAGCTAGCTATCAGACTTGGGTATGAATATGTTAATCTTGAAGGTGATGCTCTGAATGTGGTTCAAGCCATTGAAGCAAAGCGTGAAGGCTGTTCTCCGCTGCACCATGTCTATGATAATATTTCTGTTTTAGCTTCTTTATGTAAGGGTTTTGGGTGTAGTTTTGTTAATCGTGCTGGTAATACAGCTGCGCATTGCGTTGCTAGATGGGATCCCGGGGTAGCTAGTGAAAAAATTTGTATGAACCCGTTTCCCCAAGGTCTCATTACCTTGGCGGAGCTTGATCTCTAAATATATGGCCAGCAGGTTTTCTCAAAAAAAAAAAAAAAAAAAAAAAAAAAAAAAAAAAAAAAAAAAAAACATGTAAAGCAAATAAAATTGAAATCAACATCAATCTCATTATAGAAAACTTTTGTAAAGAAAATAAAAAACTTTCACCATTTAATTCAAATTACAAAATTTTCGCTTTCTATAAGCTAATACCTTGCTCGAGGTGTTTATTCGGGTCATCTGTTTGATTTCGGGTCAGGTTATTCGGGTCGGTTTAAAATTGGGTTTTGTTTTTACATTAGTTTTTGCATATTTGTAGATCCATTTTTAAGTCGGGTCAACTCGGGTTCGGTTATATAGTCGGGTGTCTATCGGGTCATCGAGTCGGTTTTGAAAACCTCTATACCTTGCTAATAAAATCTCTATTTAACAAATGGAAAACACTAAAACTTGCATAAGATCGTCCAATTCTAAGACCATAAATGGGTCGGCCCATTGCAGGCGCGTATTCTACACGCGCGAACACGCGCCTATTTCCCTCCAGAATTCCATTTTTTTGTTTTTTCATTTTCTGGGCATTTTTCAATTTAGACATTAAGACAGTCTCGCCCAAGATCAGCTGAATGGAAAAAGGGATGATGAGTAGGAGGATTATCTTAACCACTTAAAATAGGAAAAAGTCTAGTATGGACTTGGTTCACACTTATTTCGCTCTACCCTTATTTTTTCGTATAAGTCTAATATGTACTTGGTCCACTCTAATATTACTGTGGACCAACTCTTATACTTCACTATACCCCCTCCCCTCCACTCTTATACTCTACTCTTCCAGTCTATTTCACTCAACTCTTATACTTCATCCGTACTCCACTCTTATACTTAAAATTTTTAAACAATTAAAAATTAATAGAAAATTAAAAAATTAAATATTAAAATTAAATTTAATAAATAAAAATTTAAAAATTTATAATTTAAAAAAAAATAAAAATAAAAATAATTTTTTAAATTAAATAATTAAATTCAATAATTAAAATTCAATAAACTAAAAATTAAAAAAAAAATTTTAAAAATAAAAAATTAAAATTAAAATATAAAAATTATTATTTTCAAAAGTTTTTCTTACTACTTTGGAGTGTGTAATAAAGAGTAAAGATTAAAGAGAGTAGGAATATGAGTGTTAAAACTTGGTCCATACTATTATAGCATGGACCAAGTCCACACAAGTGTTACTCTATTTTTTCACACTTCATTCATTCCATTCTTAACTTTAAAAAATTAAAAAAATTAAAACAATAAAAAAATTTTAAAATTTAAAATAAAAATTTAAAAATTTAAAAATTTTAAAAATTAAAAACAATTAAAATCTTAAAAAAATGTAAATAATTTAAAAATTTAAAAAATAAAAATAAAAACAATAAAAATAAATAAAAATAAAATAAATAAAATTATTTTTTTCAAAAAGTTTTTTCCATTTACTTTGGAGTGTGTGATGAAAAGTGAAGAAAGTAGGAATTCGAATAAATTTGGTTCACACTATTTCATTGTAGACCAAATCTACACGAGAGGTTCTCCTCAAAATAGTAAAAATTAAAAATCAGTACACATAATCCATTTCCAAGAGTCCATATTTCAGTGGCGTTTTCATAAATAATTACAGTAACTTTAAAATTGCAGTACAAATTCAGTCTCTATAAACAACATATTTCCATAATATTATTTTAAAATCATAAACTCAAAATACAAGCGTACCTCTTTACTTTTATACGTACAATAATATTAATTAATTTTAAAACACATAGAAATTAACATTGTTCCTTTACAGGGCCGATCCTAGATATTTTGAGGCCTGAGCGAAATAGCACATTTGGACCCTTTTCCTTTGCAAGTTATAACCTCTTGGATCTTTTACAATCATTAATTTTACTTTTTTGACATGGAGCCCTGGGTGACGGTCCCTCTTGCCCAGTGTCCACCCTTAGGATCGGCCCTGTTCCTTTGACATTTGCTTATGACTCATATGAGGTTGTCCCATTGCAACACCAACGTCATTTCCTTGAGCCTCAGAATTACTCGCCGAGATAGCGTAAGAACGTAGGCTTAAAATTAGTGTAATTATGCACCACATAGCTGTTAAAAGGAAAACTTTTCCCGGTGATCGTGGGATATAGCAATGTCGTACCAACTTTAATCCAACGATTCCGTCGGGTTTTATACGTCTACTCGATAATGATAAATAGGAGGTGTTGTTTAGAATACTTGTGGCTACGAATCCCGAAAATGCTAGAAAAGTTGTAACCCTGCATTTATTCACGTGCGTACGTACACACACATAAACTTAGATTTATTAGTGCTAATCACAATATATGTGGTCTATTATATAATTATAACAATTGAATGTGTTTATCATGGAACCAACAGGGGCGAAGCCAGAATTTTAAATTAGGGGGGGCCAAATTGTCGATGTAGTGAAAAATTTTTTTACTGTATAAAAACTAAAGGTGTTAGACACAGACACGATGGCTCGAAATTTACACGACATATTGTAACCGAATCTGATTTGATTCGACTTTAAAAATTTACAATTATGTAAAAACAATATGGACACGAAATCCGATTTAAGCCCACCCGAAACACTTAATCCGAAATCAACGATGACCTGAACGAACACCATTAGACACTAGTTAAACTATGAAAATATTAAAATCATATAGACTGAAATAAACTTGTATCATTGCAAATATTATATTTAACAATAAATAGAGTTGAAGCTCCCCTATAATTATTATTTGTGAAACAATTTAGTGTTTTTAGCTCTACATATTTGCCTAATAATTCTCCAAAAAAACACTATTAAAATTATGATAGAAAAATATAAACACGCACTAAAAAAGATGAATATTAGATTATTAAAGATAAATAGTTATGACATTATAGTATAAATCTATTGGTCTATAAATAAATAATTGTTTAAGTGAAAATTCGATCCCTTAACCTTAGATTACAAATGTGTTACTCTAACTATTAAGCTATAGTAATTTTTTTTATATTTTTACTCTCTTTAAACTATATATCATATTAGTAAGGGGGCCAAAACTAAAATTACAAATGCTCGCATTTTCGGCAAGGGGGGTCGGGCCTCCGCCGGCCCCCCACGTAGCTTCGCCCCTGGGAACCAACTAAACTGAAAGTTTAAGTTCATAGTTAAGGCTCTTATATGTTTTATTTATTCTATCACACCTCTTCACACAAGTCTTTTTGGATGAAAATGTGTATGCATCACATGATCACCATAGTGTTAAATATTTCACTTCAAATGAGGGGCAAAAGTAAAATTACAATTTTATAAGTGGTATTTTACGTCATACATGTTAAATTAGGCTAGATTTATTGTGAATGTCAGCATACTAACCGGGAGACAAGATGTACACACATTTCATAAGCCGTGGAGATATATATAGCATCCCAAAACCATATATGTAGGGGTGTCAAACAGATCGGTTGGGTTGTGTTCGGGTTCGGGTCATATATAAACTGGTCAGAAAACCCTTGAACCAAACCCAATCCATTTAGTTAATTGGGTCGAAAATCACAACCTTGGCCCAACCTGCAATAGATCAGGTTGACTTGATTTCGACCCACTTTACCCGTTTGTCATTTTTTGTTTTCGTTTTAAGGTTTTTAACGTTGATTATATCTAATTTTTTAGGCTGTAATTTTAATTTACGTTTTTTTGTTGGTTATTTTGTATTTACTATGAAAAATAAGAAAAATATTAAATGAATTAAGTCTAGCTTATATTTATTGATTTATCTTGAAATTAGCCCATTTAATAAACAGATCAGGTTGGATCGACCCATTTAATTAATTGGGTCAAAAGTCTCAACCCAAACCCACTTATTTCGGGTTAGGTTCAGGTCGGGTTAACATGTCGGATCAACTTTTGTCGGCCCTACATATATGACATTAGAAAGGACTTCAATAACTTGTAAAGTGTGCATATCATCCTTTATTTGTCGATGTGGAATGATAACCCATCCCAACAGTTAATACAACATATTAAATCGAGTATTGGACGCTTTTTCGCTCTATACTAGGTATGGGCATGGGTCGGATCTTGGTAGGGTCCAGTAAGACCCAGATTCAGACCCTAATTTTTTTATTGGACCCAGACCTGGACCTGGATTCGTAGGGTCTAAAAATTTTGGACCCGGATCCAGACCCTTAGGGTCTGGCGGGTCTAGGGTCTGAATCTGGGTCCAACACAATTTTTTTTTTCCCTAAAATTTTTTAAAAAGTATATGATGAAGTACAATTTTCGACCATTTGCATAAAATTATTTAAACATTTTCGACTAACGATGATTTTCTAATAATTTATACTAATTGAGCGAAACATATGAAGTTTTTCAACATTCAAGTTTTTATAACGAAATATTTATCAAGTCTATAATTTTTAAAGTATTCATACAACGACCAAATTTTGAATTACATGATCCGATAAAGTTCAAAATAACGCAATGTTAAAAAATATAACAAAATTTCAAATCAAGCAATTACATACACATAATACCTAATATATAATTCTTCAGTAAGTCTCATGGGAGACGGTCTATTCTATAGACGGAATCGATGAAGCCCAACCCAAAATATAACATAGTATATTTGGGGTTATAATAAATTATTTGGGTTATAATAACTTATATTTGGGGTTATGGAATAGTATATTCGAGATTATAATACCTTACATTTAGGATTATAACATAATATAATTGATATTATAATAAAAAAAAATCAGTTAAGGGAAATGGGCTGGCCAAATTTGTGGTCTATCCTATAGACCGTCTCTTGTGAGATTTTGTGATAATTCTTTTAAAAAAGATGTAAATGGGTCCATGGGTCGGATCTGGGTCGAATATGGGTCTCAGATGTGAAGACCCGGACCCGGACCCTAAGGTCATGGACCCAGATTCGACCCGGACCCATAAGATCCAGAAAAAAGAGGACCCAGACCCTTAAAATTAGTGTCGGGTCGGATCTAGACCCGTGCCCATCCCTACTCTACACCCTTCAAAAATTGTCTAGCCTTGAGTAATTTAGATCGGTGTTGGACCTAGACTTGCCTATTTTGTTTTATACAAAATTAAATGAATGAGTTTTCAATTTTTTTTATCAGGTCAATTTCAGATCAGGTATTTCGAGTCAGTTTAAAATTGAGTTTTGCGTCCACATTGAATATAACATCGTATTAAATTCATTTTAAAGTCAGGTTGAGTCAGTTTCGATTTCAACAATGATTAAATATGGGATCATTGGGTACGTACCAAGATAAGACGAATAGAATAAGTGAAGTATTAGTCCAGCGTGAAACACAACGAACACCGCAACAACAAAAGCAGTTAGCAGCAACACTGATTATAATCTGAGCAGTCAAAAGAAATATTGCACCGAACAAACTTAATACAGCTGATGGACTTCTTGGATACACACAATAACCTTCGTCTAGGTTCGCAATTACATCTTTAGCCTGTCCATTTACAATACAAATTGTATAATGTAGCAATCTCAATATGAATTGCTAATTACGGCCATCTTTTACTTAATCAATGTTTCGGTTAATTGATTTCTATGTTTGGCTAACATGGGTGTAAGATGTAAGATGCATGTTTTCGGTTTCCTTGTAGGTTCCTCACTGGAAGACCCTCTTGAGTCGGGGGACAATTTCGACCGCCCTCCCCAGACCCTGAACATAGATTTGTCTATGTTCGGGATACATTGAGTATGATGATGATGATGATTCTACTTAATCAATGTTATATGTATACATATAAATCACTAACATCTGAGGATTTAGTGATATTTATTATAGTCTTTAGCAACTTATTAAAAAGTCACACTAAAGCTTTTAGCGACATAGGATCTAGTGATATTTCTCACAAATGTCACTATAGACTATAGTGGCAATTACATATGTCATTAAAGACCAAATTAAGTGTTGTTAAATCACTTTATGGTGGAACTTAAAATAAAAACCAATAATTATTACACTAAAAATATGAATCAGTGACATAAAATGTCACTAAAAGTTAAATTTGTTGTAATGATTCTCATTTTAAGTAGAATTTATCATTTTGTATGAAAAAGACGTGTATTGTTTTATGTTTGTAACTCAAAGCTTCAACAATCAACTTAGACTTTTAGTTGAGGTAGTTAATGTGAAATAAATTTTGACATAAATTAGATGTTAAGTAGAAATATTTGGAAATAAATAAATTTTACAACGTTACATTTAATATTCCTATTTATGTTTTACTCTTACATGAAAGAAGTTAGAAATGCCTTCTAAATACTCAAACTTAATTTAGTACAAAATAATTTTTTGTGTTTAGTTCACTTAAATATATCTTGTTAATTTGTTATAGATTATATAATAAGTTTATATATGGATTGATAAATGTATCAAATTTAAAAAGATGGTTTAAATAGGCGATTACGTGATTATTCTCATAAGTTCATTAAAGTTCCACTTAACATATTAATGCTTTTTTATGAAATTCTCTTAGAAGAAAATTTAGATCATTTAATTAGTACTCTATTATTATTTGAATTGTATAACATTTAAAATTGAAGAATTATTATTGAGTTGATTCAGCACACCCTTTATTAGTATTGGCCTTTTGCTCGATAGAATAGTAGATCTTTCATGTGGGAGATATTTATCTTTCATCAACTATTATATTATATTAATCAATTTGATTTAATGTAATAATCATACAATTTACAATAACATATCACTATTATCATTATCGTATCCAATGTATCCCGTTCATAGAAACTATGATCAGGCTTTGGCCACCGTCGAAGAGGAATAAAAGACGACAATATAATAAAAAACGTAGTTAAAGAGTTCCTCGGCTCATGAATATTATACATTATTTAGTTGTCTTTAATTAATGCATCAAAATATAATGTGAAAATAATATAGATTAATTATTTTTAAAGTTACCTTAATCCTTTTGGCATAAGCAATAAAACTGAAAAGAACTGCTAATGCACCAAAAAAAATAGCAACAACAGGTACCAAAGCACAATTTCTCCGTGCCATATTTTTAAACAAGTTTTTGGACCCTCCTTTTCTCTCTTTAAAGAATTTTAAGAAATTGAATAAGAAATGAGTTGGAATTTCATACAATATTTATAGTACTATTTAAGCCACGTGGAGTAATCTATGCCATTGATACATTATCTATTGTAATAGAGTATCTAATACTCCCTCCGTCCCTTATAATTTACAGCATTTTCTATTTTAGTTCGACTCACTTAAATTGCAGCATTTCTATTTTTGGACTATCGCCCACCACATTCTTTTAATTTCATCCATACAATTCATTCTCTCTCTTCATTTATTACCATTTTTTTAATTCTCACTCATTTTCTCTATGCTAATAATTCATCCAGACGGAGGGAGTAAGTCCAAATCGAAGACTCGGGATTGGCATAGTGATCCAGAGTAGGGATGGTCACGGGTCCAGGACCTATTGGAACCGCCCCAGACCCGCCCCTTTTTTAAGGGTCTGGGTCTTACTTTTTGAGACCCATCGAATCCGGGTCGGATCTGGATCTAAAAATTATTTGGTGGGTCCGGATCCGGGTCCAATATCCGGACCCTGGATCCGCCCCTTGGACCCTTATAAATATTAAATTGTCCATTTTTATTTGTCTTCTAAGCATGAATTATGCCATCAACACTTATTTTCTTTTCATATAATCATAATATCATAATATATAAACAATATATATGCTACAATTGCTAAGTGTTAACCCAATTACCTTTATTATATGGACTCGAACTAGTGTTTATAATAAAATTTAAGCATATATTGGTGACGTTATGCGAGTTTAGATGTTAAATTAGTATTAAATATTTGTAAAATACGATAATAACTCTCTTACAAATATGCGAAAAATACAATGACTTACAAATGTTTCAAATTTGACAAATCAAAGTGACTTATTTTAGACCCACTAAGGACCCATTAAGGACCCTAGACCCATCAGATTCGGAGGGTCCGGGTCCGGGTTTGAAAATTTTGGACCCTTAGGGTCCGAATCCAGGTTCGGATCTTTCAAAATTAAAAGGATCCGGGTCCGGGTCTGGTCGGACCCGCTCCAGACCCGCCCCATGACCATCCCAGCATCCCTAATCCAGAGTTTCTATATTTTCTAATGGTTGAAGAGTTTTTCTTTCATTCATTTATTAAAAATTAAATTTTAATTATTTACACGAGAAATTAATTTCAACTTATATGTAGAGATTCTCTAAGATATCTCGAATACTAAAAAAAATAACCAAGTCAATGCATATGTCAACTTGCATGAAAATATTTGTATGCATTTGTAACATTAATTATTTTTTTTTTTTTTTTTTGGGAATGTTACCCAGTCAAAGGGTAACATTAATTAATATAGTATTGGAGACTTGGAGCCAATCAATGTCTATCTTCTTCATTTTAGCGTGTGGTACCCTTTTCATATGCGCGTATAGCGTACGCTTTTCACCAATTTTGGCCATATTATAATTCAACAAAATAAAATTAAGCAAGAAAAATAACTCAATAATTTGATTATTCAGATTAATTGATATTTTTATGAACGGAATACACTGAGTATGAAAATAATATATAGGAAAATTTGCCAAGAATAATCCCAACTATCACCTGTTGGCCCGAAATAATCTCAACTATTGATTGTTTTTTAATAATCCAAACTATTGATGAAGTTTGCTGAAAACAGTCTCACTCTATTATTAACCGGCTGTAGCATGTTTTTTTATTAATTTTTTTTTTACCTTTTTTTGAACTTTCCTTCATCAAATTAGTATAACCTACCCTTTCTTCCTCTCCATCTTCTTCTTCATTCATCCTTCCTCCATTAACAAACCCTAAAACTTCATTCATCCTTCATTCTTCATCCATGGTCAAGATCTAAAAGCTTCACCCCTTTAAGATTTAATGAAAGCAATGTTTTGTGATTATGAACAATGTTAATGGGATATTGATGAAGTTTTAGGGTTTGTTAATGGAGAAAGGATGAATGAAGAAGAAGATAGAGAGGAAAAACTGGTAGGTTATACTAATTTGATGAAGAGAGTTAAAAAAAGGTAAAAAAAGTTAATCAAAAAAACCTACTATAGCCGGTTAAGAATAGAATGGGACTGTTTTCAGCAAACTTCATCAATAGTTAGGATAATTAAAAAATAATTAATAGTTAAGATTATTTCTGGCCAACAGGTGATAGTTGTAATTATTCTTGGCAAATTTTTCTAAAATTTATTGTCCCAGCATATTTTTCAATTTTATGTTTATAGTCTCTTTCATCTCAAAAAAAACAAATGTTTATAGTCTCTTAGACAAGCAACAACTTGTTTTATTAGTAGAAGGGTAAATATTAATCCCCATCATTATCATGATATTCAATACTCACTCCGTTTCGAAATACTCGCTATATTTTCGGCTAATGTATATGAAAAAATATAGTCAAGTGGAATATTATTTGAATCGTTTCATCGCACACTTTCATAATATTACTTTTTTATTTATTTTTTTTTTTTTTTTTGAGGTATAATATTACTTTTTTATAATTTTTAAACGTATATAATTCAATACATAAATAATCAAAATATCGTATTGGATTGCACAAAAAAATTAAACATATCCCTTTACTATGATCATTGTTGTTTAAAAAGGTGGAGAACTCCCGATCACATAAATTATATATTAATTACTCTAGAGTCTAGAAGACTAGAATACTTAGTTTGCAGTAGACTTACAGTCAACACACGTCAGATTAGTCAACGCACAAATGTCGATGCTTTTAATTTTGAAAAGAACTTTTGAAAAGTACACTGGTATTTTCTCCATTATGAAATACTCGTTACATGTTTGTTATCGATGTTATTCATTGTTCAAGCTTTTTTATATATCGTGGCTAATATGTAAGAAAAAATATAGTCAGGTGGAATCTTGTCTGAATCGTATAATCGCATATTTTCAATATTTCATAAATTTTTTTATAATTTTTAGACATTATAATTCATTATATATATATATATATATATATATATATATATATATATATATATATATATATATATAAATGATCAAACAAATGCATTGGACTGCGTAAAAAGTCAAATATAACAAGTATAATGAGACAAAAAAAGATAATAGTCATGAAAATAGGTCAATAATTATTTATAAAAATTAATAATTGTATTTTTAAATAGTTTCAAATCAAATTTAGGGTATTCCTTTCTAGTTAGATATTTTTTTTAAAATTTTTATTTTGAGCTGGTTTTTAATTGTTAGAGTATATATGTTATATACTCTAACATTAATGACTTTTACTCATTTCCTAATTTGTCTATTTCCCTCATTTTGTCACATTTTAATTTGTTAGGTTCTTTTTACAATATTATAGCTTTATTTTACCTTACTTTTAAGTGGTTCCCTTCTTTTTTTGTCCTTTACTAATAAATAATAAATTAATAAGTTATGTATTCCTATTTCATCATATTTGCATCAAACAAACTTTTATGCAATTCAATGCGCTTTTTGGATCATTAATATCTACATAAATGAAATTTATGAAAATTTAATATTATGAAAATATGCGATGGAACGAATAAAAAAAGATCTCACGTGTCTATATTTTTTCTCGTATAATGACCAAAATATGCAAATTACCATAGAATCATGAATAGTGCAAAAGTAGATTTGGTGCAAGTAATATAGAACAGAGAAGTACCGCTTTATAGTGGTTCCCTCCACTTTCTTAAACTTTGTACTTCGTGTCCAAATGAAGTAAGACAAATTCATTAAAATAGAGGGAATATTATTTGTTTTCTCGCCTCTATGAAATTAATATTAGAATTAATCAACAAGTAAATATGTAACAATAATAAGCAAAAAAACAACACTATAAAGTCTAAATTGATAAATTTCACAAATATTTATAGATAAAAATCGAGACTTCAACATACCCTCTTCTAAATATTACTCTTACTTTACCTTACTGTTAAGTGGTGCCCTCTTTTTTTGCCTACCCCCTCTACTCTAAAGTCTAAATTGATAAATTCACAATATTTATAGATAAAACTCGAGACTTTTACATACCCTCTTCAGAATATACTCAACACAATAAATCGTCCAAAAAAATATCACCGTAACAAAAGAAATACAAGCACACACATACACATACACACACGTACGCATTTGTAACAGTAACTATATATGTAACAATAGTAAGCAAATAATAACACTCTAAAGTCTAAATTGATGAATTCACAATATTTATATATGAAAACTCATACTTCTACACATTCAATTCTAAATACACACAACACAACAGATCGTTCAAAAAAAATCTCCGTAAAAAAAATACAGGCACACACATACACACGTACGCATATGTAATACCACCTTTGATCGTATGTTGGGCTTGATGTAATTCTTATGTGGTGTTTGGCAATTGGCTTTTGGCTTAACTTTTTGGTTGGCTTTTTGCTTTTGGCTTATTGGTTGGTCAAACAGCCAAAAAAGTGTTTGGGTAAATGACTTTTAAAGCAGCTGAAAAGCTGGCTTTTAAGTCAAAATGAAAAAGCTGCTCTAGCTAACTTTTTGGGTTGGCTTTTGGCTTGTTGCTCCACTTTTTCTCTAATAAACAGCCAACAACCAATATTCAAATTTACCAAACATCTCCACAAACAACTAGCTTTTTAAGCTACTTTAAAAGCCATCCAAAATAGGCAACATTTCCAACTGATCAAACAAGCCAACTAAAAAGCCAACCGCCAACATCCAACAGCCAACAGCCAACAATCAATTGCCAAACACCCCCTTAAGCTTGTGATTGTCCCATGGCGATACCATGACTTGGTTTAGCAAACCCAGTTGGATTTTCATGGGTTTTTCTAGATCTAGCTTCAGCCCATGCCCAAAAAGCATAGGAAATGAGACCTAAAACAGTGCTAATAATGCACCAAAATGCAGCTCCTAGGAACAAAGCATCGCTCTCTACTTTACATTCGTCGCCGTCGTTTCCTGGATAGGTGTTCACTAAAAAGCTACGGTTGTTCATGATTGAAGATAGTACCATTCCCGCAAATGCTATGGCAAAGGCAATCCTACATTTACATTACATAAAAATGTTATGTTTTCGGTTTAATATTTAATTCATTTGCAAAATAAGGAGGAGAAGAAGTAATTTACGTGTAAATTTAAAGGAGGTTATTCATTACGAAAATAATATATTGACTGATAGTGGTTGTAGTTACTCCTTTAATATGTTTGATGGATGGAGAGATTTAAAAAGAGGGCAAGAAAGACCGAAAGATAATGATTTTGAGAGCAGAGTACATGTAGAAAGGTATTATAGATTTACACGTTGATGATAAATAATCAAAATGAATAGATTAGAAATATCATGTAGATGTTTTGAATTGAGCTGGACATGTTGTGAATGCCAGCATATTAACGGGAAAATACGAGGTGCACACACTTTATAAGTCAAAAAGTTATATACTATCCTAAAATCATACGACAATAAGAAGAAGGCTTCTAATAACTTATAAAGAATGAATACTATTTTTTAGTTTGTCGATGTGTGACAACTCATCCTGACACCCCTCAAATGCAAACCCTCGTCAAGTTCGCATGTGGGAATCACTAATTAGGGTAGGAACACCATTGTTTTCGGACCAACTAATTTTTAAAAATTTTTTGATCGAAGAATCGGTTCTGATACCATGTTAAACTGAGTTGGACTTATTGTGAATGTGAGCATATATTAACGGGAAGACACGAGATACAAACACTTCATAAGCCAAGGAGTTATATGAAGTATTTACTATCCTAAATCCATATGGCAATGGGAAGAACGACTCTAATGACTTATAAAGTGTATACCCCATCTTTCAATTTGTCAATGTAGAATAAACCAACCCAAAAAAAGATGACTAGTATGATAATTGATTTACCAATTCATATAGGTGGCTCAATGGATAAAGCATCTGCACATGGAGCAGAAGGTTTGGGATTCGACCCCTACTAGGCGCATCTCTGTTTAGTCCCTCATTTGGACAACGAGTATGATTTATCCGTATCTTTTAAGAAAAAGAAAACCCCCACCTAAATCCTGCCTTGTGTGGGATACTAGAAGTGGCTCACATCTTTTGTGTTTAAGATGTTAACATGACCAATATTCTAGATATAGACTTGGAGACAATTATATATATAGATGTACAAATTGAAACAAGAAATGGAAACAAAAAATGAAAAAAAAGAGATATATAGAATACCATGATGCAATGAAGAAAAGTAAGGAGGTAATATAAGTGCAACGAGGTTTACAACGTGATCCACAACAGCAAAAGCAGTGAGTTCCAGCACTAATTATAATCTGCTCAGCTACAAGACAAAAGGCAGCTGCAATTCCAAGACCAAATGATGGGCTACTTGGATATACACAATACCCATTTACTTTTGCACCAATATCCTGCATTGTAAACACAAGAGACGGTCTTACTGTGAGACGTTTTTTATAAATGAGTTGAATAGTACTCTAAATTATACAATTATTATTATTAGTATGAACTTCTTGTTTTGAGGTCGTCTCACTGAAAAATGATATTTCATAGAGTAAGTCATGTTGTGGTTAGACTCGGTGGCAAATCTTGAGCCGAAAGGTAGGGAGGGCTGAAGTGATTACCCAAACAAATAAAATATCTTTTAAGTTGTCTCATTTGTTTTTGTACGCTTGTTATTAGTAAGTGTCAAATTACCTATGCTTGAAGGCAATATTGATCTTTGAAAGACTCTAACCAAGGCACACAGTTTGAAGGGAAATGATGAGGATGCAAAAGAGGAGAAGTGGCATGAAGTTGGTGATTCAAGGAAGCAAACAAAAGCGTTGCTAGTGGTGTTCAAAATAAATTTGATTTGACCCAATTTTAAAAATAATTATAACTATGTAAAGAACAATGTGGACGCAAAATTTGACGATTTAATAGCGTAAAATTCAAATAAAACGCTTGAAATAGTAAGATAATACTTCCTCCGTTCCATAATACTTGCTACGTTTTCTATTTTGGGAAATTTCATATTACTTCTACATTTCCTTTTTAGTAAAAAACCAATCATTTAAAGTTATACCTACTTTTATCTTTATCCTACTCTATATCTAATTACTCTTATTTTTCTTTTTCATTTTTCAATAAATAGTATTAAAAAATTTCAAAAAAGCAACTTATACCTATTCCTATTATTGCACGGTAACTCTATGCAATAATAGCAAGTAAATCAGAACGGAAGAAGTATAGAGTATAATTTTTTTTCCCGCGTGGGGCCAAACTTCTTTTGCACGTCTTGTTTGCACATGATGGTGCTATATTGGCTTGTTTCGTTGTGCTCTCAAATAAATATTAAAAATAATAATTAAATTACCCTATTGCAAGCAATTGCCTAGTTGTTACCTAACTAGTGCATCCATATCTAAGGGGTGTTTGTTTAATTGGTAGTTTTTTTTTTTTCTTATTTTGTTAGTTAACTTTTGGTTTTAATTGGCTTGTTAGTTGATTAAACAGCTAAAAAATATGTTTAGTAAATGGTTTTTAAAGCAGTTGAATAGCAGGCTTTTAAGCCACAATGAAAAGACAATAACTTTAGCTAGTTTTTTGATTGACTTTTGGCTTGTTGGCCCATTTTTTTCTCTAATAAACAGCTAACAGCCAATACTTAAATTTACCAAACATCTCCACAAATTTTCGGCTAGCTTTAACTAACAAAAACAGCCAATATTTTCAGCTGGTCAAACAAACCAACTAAAAAAGCCAACCAATAATTAATTGTCAAACACTCCCTATATAATATACTCGTTCGTAGGATTCAATATGCATCAATTGTTTTTGTTATCTATTTCATTTATTTTGTATTATTTTAATTTTAAAATAATAGCTCGCCATTTTCTTTTAATTTCATCCATACATTTTAATTCTCTTTTAATTTCATCCACACAATTCATTATCTCTCTTTATTTTTAAAAAATCGCACCGTATATAAAACAATTATAAAGTGACGTACTAACGTTAATTTTTTTTTCTTATATACGAAAACTCACATATGGAGAAATAATAATCATACTTTAAATACAAATGTTAGCATTTTTCTTCAAATAATCATTTTGATAAATGGTCATAATTCATAAACAAACTCAATACTATCTATTCTAAAATTTTCAATTATAGACAAAACAAATAAAATCATAATAATCAAATATGCCCAATAGTCTTAAATTATAAGCCCGTGAGTATTTTTTATTATTATATTTAAATATAGCAAATTTAAAAGAATGAAAAAATAAGATAAATATACTTGCTATTTATAGTAACATTTTTTCAGCTACTGAATGTGACATATTATGTCAAAAAGGTCACTATCAATAACATATATTATGAAACGAAGGAAGTATATTAGTATTGCATAAATACCTTGATCCTTTTGACATAAGCAATAAAACTAAAAGCAGTAGCAAGTCCACCAAGAAGAAAAGCAGCCAAAGGCACAACTACAACATTTCTCCTCACCATGTTTATTATTTTTTTCTTGATTGATGAGAAAATTTTGAACCCTAAAAAATGAATGAGTTGGATTCATATTTATAGTGCTTCTATATTGGGATTCCTTAAACTAGAAGACAAATTATAGATGTGTCTAGATAATGATATTAAGTCAAAGCATATCTCAACTTGGCTTTAAAAAACATATAGGTATCAATCTTTTGTACAAGTTGTTTATTTAAAGTAATCTATTTTAATTATATAATTTTCTTTAATGTTAAACATTGTTAAACCCACTTTCTTAATAGTTATCCAATAATTTGTCTTGTGTGAGACTGTTTTACGGTAAGACGATCTCAAAACAAGCAAAACAAGAAGTCCATAAGTGTTAGAGTATATAACATATCATGGGGCCTCAACCATCAACTTAAACTTTTGGTTGAGTTGGTTCCTTGACATTGTATTAGAAGCCAAAGTAACAGAAGGTCACAGGTTCGAATCTCAACCACCCCTCCTTTAAAGTGGAATATTTAGCACCGTGTATGAGGAGGGCATGTGTTGTATCCACACTTCTAGCCTAAAGGGCTCTCGTGTGAGGGAGCGTGTTAGAGTATATAACATATCCTGGGGCCTCAACCATCAGCTTAAACTTTTGGTTGAGTTGGTTCCTTGACAATAAGCTAAAAGTTTCTATTATTGAAGTATTTAACACAAGTGTGAGACATGTCTCACAGTGAGACCGTCTCATACAAGAATATGTGGTCATCGGTATGATAATGATGATGATAATATCTTTTTAACAATTTTTATATTTTAAACATAAATTCATATTTTGTTCAATTGATTTTATTTATTCCTTTTGTTTTCTTTTATTTGTCCACTTTAGGATTTAAGAGAGAGAAATTTAAACTAGTTTTCTAAAGTTTATATTAAAGATAAAATATATTTATGTGTGATTTTATTATATTCGTCTTGATATAAATTTTTTTAATATATAATTTTTTATGTTGCGAACTTAATAGATAAAATTTTATTTTAAATTATACAAAAAGAACAAAATTGACAAACAAAAAGATTTGAAAGAAGTACATATTCTTGTGTTAAGTGTCACAGGCTCACTTATTTACCTTGTGAGATTAACGATACAGACCAATCCAATTGTATTTGGACCGTGTCAAAAGGATGTGGAGGGAGTAAGAATTATGCAACTACTACTATGAATTAAGTATTATGCCTTGTTCCAAGAAAAAGCATTGACAAGTGGGTTAATCATGAGATTATTTTACATTTTCTTTGATTTAAAAAAAAATTTGATTTATATTTTAAGTATGGGATTACATTCAAGAGTCACATTTCCATAATGGAAATCAATAAAGGTACATTTGAAATACTTACCAATTTTTATTTTTTAGGATTTTTTAAGCCAATATACTTACAAAAATTAAATTAAATTTGATTTGTTTGATTTAAAATCTTGAATGCAATACTAATTAGTACTTAATGTAGTTTTATAATTGTTAGACTTGGAAGATAGAAATAGAATTGTAATTACGTTATAAGTAACTGTTTTAAAGGATTATTAAGCCATTTACTTACAAAAACTATTTCAAACTAGATTTGTTTGATGTGGAATTAATTACTACATATTATAGTCTTAAAATGTTTAGGTTTGAAAAAATTAGAATAAAAAGTAAAATTAAGTCATAAGTTGATGTGTTTTAAACCACTAAGGCACTAACTTGCAAAAACTAAGTCAAATTCAATTTGAAATTTGGCAAGCAACACTATTTAGGTAGAAATTGATTAGTTTAACGTCAAAAATTAATCATTTATAGGTCAAAATTGAAATTTTTTTATTTAAATTAATTTGTTTAAGGTTTACTTTAAGTTGATATTTATACCTATAATTCTATAAAGTTAAAAATTGATAAATGCCCAAAAATTGAAAAAAAAACATATGAGACTGTTACAAGCGCAAATTAGACTAACCCAAATTAACATTTTAATACTAACGCTGTCTCGGCCAAGTTTTAATAATAATAAATGAAATAAAATCTAAACACCCCAATAAAATTAGGACACATGAAGATAATTTACTACTTTTTTATACTCCCTCCGAATGTTTTTAGTTGTCTCATTTCTGTATTAGGCAAATTCATATCAATTGTCTTATTTCTGTTTTTGTCTATCTTTTTTTACCTAAATACCTCCACTTTTCCAATTCCCAATACCCAACTACTCCCTCCGTTTCCAAATGTTTTTCCCATACTTTTTGCACAGTTTTCAAAGTAAATTTTGAGCCTAAATATCTCTAAATACGCATCATAAAAAATTATAAAAAATATATAATAAAAAAGTATATATTAAGACGAATCTAACGAGATCTCACATGGATATATTTTGTCTTTTTATATGTCTTAAAAATCTTAATCAAATTTCTCTTCCAAAATAGAATATTCTAAATGGGAAGAACACTAGGAAACAGAGGGAGTATCACCTTTACAATTAATTTAACACAAATTCTTGTATGAGACGGTCTCACCGTGAGACATGTTTAATACTTGGGTTAAACAACCCAATGATAGAAACTTTTAGCTTGAGGGCTTTTTGTTTTGAGGTCGTCTCATACAAAACGGGCTGTTAATTTAATCAATTAAAATACCCGAGACATGTTTAATACTTGGGTTAAACAACCCAATGGTAGAAACTTTTAGCTTGAGGGCTTTTTGTTTTGAGGTCGTCTCATACAAAACGGGCTGTTAATTTAATCAATTAAAATACCCAACTACTATAAACTCCATACTGTCCTTAACAACCGTGTAAACCTAAATGACACATCTAAAATGATTCGGATGGAGTATAACCGTTTTCCACCTATATCGGCTATATATCCGCTAGACCGCTTCATAAGTTATGGAGTACTATACTGTACATGAAACACCGAATAAATCTTCCCATCCTGCGTCAGTCGTCACTCCTCCATTGTCGACTACCATAGTCCATAGCTCAAACCTTCCATTAAATTCAAACCATATAAATCAAAAATCAATAAATGGATTCACCCACTTCATCAAAAAGTTGGAGCATCTATGGAAGAAAAGAAATCACAACGAAATACCTAATCCATGAAAAAATTGGCTCCGGTGCATATTCAGATGTTTATCGCGCACAGCGCAGATCAGACGGTGTTCCTTTCGCCTTGAAAGAGATCCATGATTATCAAAGCGCATTTCGTGAAATCGAAGCTCTTCAAACCCTAAAAAATTGCCCAAATGTAGTGATTTTACACGAGTATTTTTGGAAGGAAGATGAAGATGCTGTTCTTGTTTTGGAATATTTAAGGACTGATTTATATTGTTTGATAAGAGAAGCTAAAAAGAATCGGAAAGATGGGATTTCTCCTGGGGAGATTAAGAGATGGATGATTCAAATTTTACATGGTGTTGATTCTTGTCATAGGAATTCTATTGTTCATCGTGATCTTAAACCGTCTAATTTGTTGATTTCTGATGATGGGGTTTTGAAATTGGCTGATTTTGGTCAGGTAAGATGATTTATTTGTGGGTTTTTTTTTGTTGGTTTTGATTGGTGGGTATTTTGTATTTGCTATTGTAATATGCTTGTGGTTAAGTGTTTTTTTTTTATCATAAATTCTTATTTGAGACCATCTTTTGTTAAGACCGTCTTTTATAAAGACGACTCTCTAAATATTTATTGGTTGAACTTGAAATCTCATGAGTATTTAAGTGAGATATTGACCGCCTATTCATTGGATGTTTGTGATCATTAATAAATATAACATTTTCTTAATTTCCCTTCCAATAATACGAACTGTTGATTAACCGTGAATAATACAAATCGAACTGTTGATTAACCGTGAATAATACAAATTAAAGGGTTTTTTTCAAGAAAATATTTGATATGTGAAAAATCAAACTATAGGTGATTATAAGACAAAAAAATTAGTAAATTAGCTAGTAAACTAAAGTTGGTATTATTATGGTTAATCAATAGTTGATATTTTTGTAGGAAAATTAACAAAAAGTTGTATTATTGATGTTAATGATTCCTAATAAAATCAGTATTTTTGAAGGTTGGCAAATTTTATTTTATTTTGTAAAAAAGATAAAAACTTTTAGGTTCGTGTTGGTTCATTTCTGATTTAACTGAATTTTGGCTATTTTTAGGCAAATTTGAACGAATCGTAAATTCAAAAAGCAAATTAGTTAGCAAATTATGGTACACTAATCCAGCTACTCGGGTTTTTCGGAGGGGTAATTAGGAATTATTTAATAAATAGTAACTAGTAATTAGTTAGAGGAATAAGATCTAGAGGTAAATAGTATAAATAGAGGGGGGAGAGCAAGAGAAAGCATTCAATCATTTGTAATAGATTTGGCATGAGGTTCTTGACTCATATGGAGAGCCACAAGCCTTCCAAACATAGTGTAAAAACAAGGCTGCATGACTGCATCGCATAGTGTTGGCCGATATGTTCCGTGTTATAAAGGTGTCAAAAAACCGCCTTTTGAGCCGTATTGAGGGATATCTTATGGTTTCAACTGATATTAGGCGTGCCGTTACCCCAATCACGACAGTTACCGCATTTTTATTTTGTTTATGACTTTATGTACTAGACATCAGACGATTTACGTTTACATTCAATACACATCCATATCATTCATATTGGATTGTACTAACTTCTTAACATGAACTATCTTTCTCTATTGTTGTTTTAGGCAAGGATTCTCTTGGAGCCAGGCTTTGTGGCATCAGCTGACGACTTGCAACACGACGAGCAAAACGCTACTGATTCAAGCCAGTCATATGAAACCAAAGAAATAGTTGAGCGGAAGGCTAAAGCCGCTGCTACAGATGACACCGATAATGACTCAAACATCCCCGATGGAGATAACTCGTGTCATGCCACTTACACTATGAGTGAAGTCGAAGATGATCCCTTCAAAGGTTCTCATACATATGAAACCGATGAAGGTGGGGAAAACGGGTATGGTCCTTTAACTTCATGTGTTGGGACTCGATGGTTTAGAGCTCCCGAATTGCTCTATGGTTCGACAAACTATGGAGTCGAAATTGACCTCTGGTCATTAGGGTGCATCTTTGCCGAGCTTTTCAGCTTAGAACCTCTCTTTCCTGGGATCTCGGATATTGATCAGCTTGCAAGAATTTTTAATGTCTTGGGTAACTTAACAGAGGAAACTTTTCCCGGTTGTTCAAACCTCCCCGATTATAACATCATTTCGTTCTGTAAGATAGAAAAACCTGCCGGGATAGAATCTTGTTTACCTAATCGTTCACCGGATGAAATCCTTATAGTTCAGAAGCTTTTGTGTCTTGATCCTGCAGGTAGAGCTACCGCGATGGAGCTGTTACAAGACAAGTACCTTACGGAGGACCCTTTGCCTGTTCCGGTTCATGAGCTGAGAGTTCCATCGACTATATGCGACAGTGATGAGGATTCCCCGGGTGATTGGTTTGACTTCCGAGAAACAGGTTCGGACTTGGATTTTGACGAATATGGTGGGGTTAATGTAACTAAAACTGACAATGGTTTTTCGATTCGCTTTGATTGAGAAGAAATCGAGACCACAAGACATGTATACGTAGAATACATGTTCTTCAATTTTGTATGTATCAATGCAACAAGTTGAGGTATTTTTGAATGAAAAAAATGGAAATTGGTGTATAGGTTTCTCATTTGTGCTTCATTTTCTTTGTTTAAAGATTCAAATGAAAACAGGCTGATCATGGAGTTTCTCACAAATTCACAATGTAGTAGAGGTGTTCAAAATCTGATGATCTGAAATTTTCTAGAACTTGTAATCAAATTCAATTTGACCCAATTTTTAATTAAATAATATAGACACAAAACTTAATTTCAAATTGATCCAAAACACCTAATCCGACATCAACCTGATGACCCGAATGAACACCTTTACAGTGTAGGTTAAATTTGGGAATAACTAAGTAATAGGAGTATATATATATATATATATATATATATATATATATATATATATATATATATATATATATATATATATATATATATATATATACTTCCTCCGTTCCATAATACTTGCTACATTTCACTTTATTACGCAATCCAATGCACAATTTTGATCATTAATATCTTAAACTACACTTATCCAAAAATTATAAAAATTTAATATTATGAAAGTATGCGATTAGACGATTCAAACAAGATCCCACTTGACTATATTTTTTCTTACACATTAGTCGCAATATGTAAAATAAGCTTGAACGATGAATAGTGCACGAAATCGATATGTAGCGAGTATTTTGGAACAGAGGAAGTATATATATCGTTCCAATTTTATCAGATGCCTCCGAAGAGACTATATATATATATATATATATATATATATATATATATATATATATATATATATATATATATATATATATATATATATATATATATATATAGGGTGAAGTTCAAGTAAGAATCATCCTTATATGAGAACCGTGAGAACCAATCTATCTGACAAAACTGTTACTTTTTTATTAAAAAGGTATTACTTTAGGTAAAAGAAGTGTTACTTTTGTTAAAAAAAAACAAAGATATTACTTTTAGGCAAAAAATTGTTACTTTAAGAAAAAAAACTCACAATGACATGTTACTTTTAAAGTAAAAGCTATTACTTCTCGTAAAAATGTGTTATATTGTATCTATATTTTTTTTATGAAAGTAACACTAAAGACCAATTTTTTTGAAAAACAAAAAGTAACATATCTTGTCCAAAAATAACTTTTTCAATAAAAAAGTCACACATTTTTATCGAAGAGATTGGTTCTCAATGGAACTTGACCATATATATATATATATATATATATATATATATATATATATATATATATATATATATATATATATATATATATATATATATATATATATATATATATAATTTAATAAAAAGACTGAAAAATTAGAATGTCATATAAAATGCAATTATTGGCTAAATTGAGAATACATGACATGTATATATCATAATAAACATATCAAACAATTACTCATTTCCTACCAAATTAACATAAACATATTTATTAATATAGAGCAGTATATTGCAACAAGAGCAATTTCTACAATGTAGCAGTAGCAGAAGAGCAAAAATGCACTACTGTTATTTTGTAATGTCAATTAATTCATAGCTCATGGCATATACAAATTCCGCATCAAGGACTCGAGTTCGATACAGAGCAGCATAGCTCCAGAAATCGACAGTCCCCGCTATATTACTCGTCATATACTCCCCGTGATAAAAACACCCACTTCAGCTAACGCTAGTTTGATTCTCGTACCTACAAGGCAACAATATGTCAAGCCCAAGACTACTACTGTTAAGAACCATCTGAGACGGATAACATTCATGTATCCCAAATGATTGGGGACGACAAGAACCAACTCTATTCATCGGGAAGAAGAGCAATCTCGATTTCTTGAAGTGTTCTTCCTTTCGTCTCTATCACGTTCTTTTTAACGAAGGCAACAGCTAGTAAGCAAATACTGCTGAATATCGTATACAGAATCTGTGGCCCGAGTTTTTCAAGTAGACGCAAGAATAACAATCCCACCAAGAAGTTAAAGACCTGTAGAAAGGTAAAGAAAGTTACAATAAGTCGATAACGTTGTCGAGCGTTCTGAGCTCTCTCATTTTCCAACAAATTCTATATTCATCCCAACTACAAAAACGACGATCTTAGAAACATAATCAACATCAACTTTTGATCCCAAGTACAATGAGTCTCGTATTCCAAGATAGATCTGTAGGAAATACTTTACATGTGACGAAGATCCCATATCGCTAAAATATTGGGTTGTAGATTTGCATATAATCCTCCTAATACCTTTAGGATATAGTGAAACTCATCAGGTGTTATATCCAAGTCAACATTCATTAGTTGTAGAATTGTAGGCCTGAGCCCACGGGTGCCCCACGGGTGTACCCACATGAGTGGGCCCATGGGGTGATCATGTAACTAATTGTCACGGCCTAACAATATCAAAGTCACAGGTAATTAAATATGTTCACAACATGATACCAAGAAATGAGAAAATATGTAGATGCCATGCAAGCTCTTCCTATAATCCGAAGGCCCGACCAATATCAATGTTTCAGACAGATGTAGAGTATAATATTAAATGGATATTCAACAATTTTCAGAATCATACCCAATGGACCGACATACAAAAAGCTATTGCCTTTGCTCTAATCCGGCTTGGAAATATTTCAGGGAGAAGCAGACCCGGAACAGGACCAGCACCAACCGCAAATGTTAAAACATATCTGCAACAAGGTAGGTTTGAGCTAAGTATATTTAACAAAGCAGCGGAGAATCTTAAACGTGAAATCAAAAATAAAAATACAGAAGGTGATGGCTCGTATTTAAAGATATATTAACTTCAAAACAAACTTCAAGTTGTATCCCACGACATGGACATGGGCACTCCAAACCAATGATCTAACAAATATTTCAGGATACCATTAGCTCCTACGAATCTCCCTGTTGCTACTTATAAGGGCGGATTCCAAATGGGTCATAATAAGAATGGGAAATCAACAATTGAGAAGTTGGCAGCACTATAATTCTTTTCAGATTTAGTCCCCTATGCAAGAACAGGAATGCTATCAAAAGGAAATTGCATAATAAGTAAACAATATTTGTGACGAACAGAACTAC
This sequence comes from Amaranthus palmeri, assembly GCA_019776075.1. Classification (NCBI taxonomy): domain Eukaryota; kingdom Viridiplantae; phylum Streptophyta; class Magnoliopsida; order Caryophyllales; family Amaranthaceae; genus Amaranthus; species Amaranthus palmeri. The sequence goes on from JAAKBH010000297.1 coordinate 348,856, forward strand.
AGTAACCACTCTCTCACGGCCCTATCCTGGCCAAGGTAGGGCTCCCTTGAGACATAATGCTAAAGTAAACAAGCATGATGTGTGGGGTGCTATGGGCAAGTGTATGGGCCATTGCTTGGGCAAGCAAGGCCATTACATGAAGAAACAAAGTTGAAGAAAGTTGTGTAAGGAAGAATGTTCATGGGGAGCTTGCTTGAGGCAAACAAGTTGGGTGCTTGAGTGAGCAACCTTTTTGCTTGGTTTGTTTGTCTACTTTGTGGGTTTTGTTTCTTCTTTCTCATCTCCATCTTTTATATCCTAAGTGAGTCCAATTTCACAACAGGTATCAGAGCGTGATTGAGGCTTCTTGGTGTTTTGCGAATGGTGTAGGAGTTAAAAAAAAGGGTGAAAAAAATGAGTGAAGATGATAATTTATGTATCCCACACTTTGATAAGAAAATGAAATTTCAGTGTGAAGAATTTGATTGAAGACTTGTTCGTGCAACATCAAATCGATGAGACTCTTGAGAAGACAAAGCCAACTAGTATCGAGAAGGAGAAGATGACGTCCATGAAAAAGAGAAAAGGTGTCCTTTCAAGGCTAGTGGAGGGGCTGTAAAGGTTATAAGGGGGAGCATAGTGCTCATGAAGTAAAGGAGTAAGAGAAACTTATATGTACTACAATTTGGTGATGGTTTCATAGGCCACAAGTTTGAAGAAGAGAAATTTGAGTCGCCAGGGACAGTGACATTTCTTGAGCGGAAGATTGTTAAATCGAGAACCATATTCTCCATTGAGAAGGAGAATTCCCAAAAGATGGAGATGCCATGACTTGTGTTAATGACTTGCTTGATGTTTTGGATGAGCTAGCAAGGGCTCCCTTGAGCCATTATGATGAAGCAAACAAGAATGCTGTGTAGGGTCCTAAGGGCAAGTGCATTGGCCATTGCTTGGCCAAGCAAGGACATTACACGAAGAAGAAAAGCTGCAGCAAGTTGTACTCAAACAAGCACAAAATATGCTCGAACGAGCAAAATGGAGAGACTAAGGCAGTGTTCGTAGGGAGTTTCTTGATTTGTTTATTTGTCTACTTGTTTTTTTTCTACTTCTTTATCTCCATCTTTTCTTGCTTAAGTGGGTCCAAAATCACAACAAAAGTAAATGATTGGATTTGAAAATGAGTTGGAGAAGGCAGTTAAGGATACTCACAATAGCACACCACCAACAGATAAGTAGAATGCAACAGCCTCCGGCATATAAGAACTTGCGCCAGCAACTTGTAGACCCATTGATACAGCCTGTACACCGGGCAAACAATCAGTATGACCAAACATCTATCAGGCTTTGATGAAGATTAAAGGCTTTTTAGAGAGTGGTATTGAGGTAAGGACCGTAGGCAGAGGAACATCGATAAATAAAATATTCAATAGAAATTACCATGCCAAAGAAGCTCCAAAGCATCAACAGTTTTCTCCCCACCTTGTCCATTAATGTCATCGCAATAAACGAGCCTGAAGACTTCTCACGGTGAGACCAAATACAATGAAGAAACATTTACAAGAAAGCTAGCCAACATTGAACAATACCTGCTAAATTGGAGATTCCTATAAACACGTTCGTAAGGTTTGCCGGTACACCAACACTTCTAAATACAGTTGACGAGAAATAGAAAACAGCATTTATGCCAGATAGCTGCTGCAAAGCATACAGGGTTGATCCAATAAAAACAACTGCAAAAGGAAAAAGTGAATACAAGCGCCTTTTGGAAATATGAAAAATTTTGTACACGACCAAGTGCATACGCACTAGTGTGGCATAAAACCTACCTTTCGAATGTCGACCAGAAAGTAACTCCGATAGTGTTACTCCGTCTGTATCTCCTCTGTCGGCCTTTTCCAATTCCACCATAGCAGAGTGGACATGTGGCCCTCCCAAGAGTTTCTCGAATTCAGTCTCAGCCTCTGAGCTTCTTCCTTGCTAAATAACGTGGAGGGAAAAAAAATGTAAGCACTAGATGCTAAAACTTTTACAAGACCTACCTACTGACATCCTCGTAGCAAAGACTTAAAAATGTCTTGCAAGTAGATTTTCCAGTAGAGCACGCGATTCAACAAGAAAGCAGTAGCTTAAGCAATCAGATACTAATCAGCCCACTCCCTAGTGCATGGTACATATGTCGACTAACTTAGATCTAGCAGCAACAGCAAGCATTGTACCATGCAACAATGAACTGACAATGAGAAGCAGAAGGATCACACGAGCACCTTTAGTATTAGCATAATAGTAGCCTTTTACATGGACTTTGAATGCAATGAAAGAAAAAGAAATCAGCGAGAAGATATCATGATAGCACATAAAAGGTAGGGAACAAGTGAACAACTAAAAATACATATCAACATAACACAAAAAGAGCAATCCAGGCACTTCATCACACAAAAAAATTTTTATATTGATCGTCAAAGAATAACATAATTCAAAGACTTTGTCGAACATCAATACTCTAAAGATGAATAAATGGAGCAAACCTTGTAAAGCCAAATTGGGCTCTCAGCACAGAGTATCATGCCAAGACCAAGTGTAGCCGCTGGAATGGTAGACAGCCAGAAACACACCCGCCACCTAAAGAATAAAGGTAAGATACACGGAAAGGCATACAGAATAATCACCAAGGAGCTGGCGAGGTCGAGAAATCTTCGTACCATTCAATAATATCTTTTGAGGGGATTCCGACAACAAGAGCTGCCATGAGACCAAGACATGTTGCGATCTGAATGAAGCTCCCATAGGTACCTCTTACGAAAGCTGGAGAAATCTATTCTTAAACATACCAAAAACGAAATCCTTTCATCATTAAGGGAAAGATAGCCACGTGACCACAATACTTGTATTAAACTACATAGACCAAAATGCATACCTCTGCCACATAGAGAGCAGCAACAGAAGAACCCAAACCCATGCCAAATCCAACTAACAGCCTTCCCAACAGCATAGCCTGCAATGTTTTCGCCATTGCACTGAAAAATATTTGACTGGTCAGCTCGACATAATCTTTGCAGTCCTGTAGCTGTTTATTACTCAGACAGACGCATTACTAACTAGTAGCTCTTGAGAAGCTTCACATATGGTCAGTGGCTACGAAAAATACCATAAATAAAAAGCATGGGAATGAACTACAGTTCAATGTTGCAAAATGTCTGTACTCTCGTAATGCGTAGAGACATTCCTAAATAAACTCAAGTACAAACTAGAAGCATATAAATGGTCATCAGCAATACCCAATCCACACTACCTTACTAGAAAGCCCGACACTTTGTAAATTTATAACCTATAGAACACAATTTAAAAAAAATAAATATATAAAAGCATCAAATTTACTTTTGTAATTTTATTACCAATAGAACACAATTTTAAAAAAATCAATAAAGAAAATGAACAAGCAAAGGAAATAAATTACCTTATAGAAGGACCTAGTATCATGGGAAGTGCAGATAACTGAAAAGCTCTGCGACGTCCAATTCCATCAGCAATTGAGCCACTGAAAGCACAACCAACAAAAGCACCCCCAAGGCATATACTCACCACAAAACCTATATTAAAAGTAAAGGAGTTTAGAATGAGAAAGTGATGAACATAGATAATCCGCGAACATTTATGGCAAAAGTATCACCTTCTGCTAGCGTGTTGCCTTTAAATCCAAGATCAAGAGAAATGCTTTCAAGTGGTTCATTAACAACTCTGTCACAAAAAGAGCTCATAAGAGTCATCCCAAGTTCTACATTTCATCAGAGTAACACGTAGGCAATACAAAAGGCCTCCAAGATATTGAACCAACCCTATATGGTAGCCAAACAAAAACGACGTCAAAGTCGCCACAAGTACATGAGGCAATGATCGCTTCCATGAAGGCTTCCCATTATTTACCCAAGTATCATTCTGCAAGAAACCTAAAAAATAGCAAAAAAATTAATAAAAGTTAACTACCAACCTCCCTTCTTACTCAAATTATAATAGTTTGATTGCCAAATCAAGTTAATAAGCAATAACAAAATACAATAAGTAGCATCAAAAGCAAAACTCATAAACTACTTCAACCAAAGAGGCATACCAAAGCATAGAAATAAGTCAAGCCTGTGTATTCAAAAAAAGTAATAAAACCCAGTATGAAGAGCCACATAATCAAGGATGGATATGCTGCACCAGGATAGTGTTCATGTGCAATCCCTATTTGCAAAATGCCACTAATTTCAAGCATCAACTTTGAATGAGTAAAATATAAAATACTTCTTTCTTACTCGTTTTGTCTCTCTTTCTTAATGAACATTAATTTAATGAACGAATTTCTTGGCAAAAGAAAGCCTTAGAAGTTCTAACTAAAGAAAAAAACCATAACACCTAATAGATGTATGGAAAACCAGAACATGTTCTTTTTGCTCTTCTTTATATATTCAATTAAAATCTTGATTTCAAGTTTAGATTTTTCTTCAAGCTAGTGATATGTATTGTTTGATAGTAATTTGAGGGGCTGAATTATAAGTTAATATCCTAATCCAATTAAATAATTAACCTGGATACGATATTAGAAAGGTGGATGGGGTATAGAGGGCCATAAAGTTTGACCATAGCCAGACTTATTGCTATCCGCATTCCGCACCTACCCCTAGCTACTGAAAATTGTCCTAGAGTTCTCACCAACTCCTCTACCTCTCATTATATTTCTTAGTATCAAACATTCATGGTAAAACGGGTTAGGAACGTTGAGGAAGGAGGTGGTTCATGTAATAAATGAACTAGAACAATTGTGCAATTAATTGAAGTAAATTGAGCAATAAACATGTTCAAAAAAAAAATAACGAGATTCACCAAATTAAAACCACATCCTCATGTAGGCTAATGTTCGATAATGTTGTTAAAGGACAAAAACATAAGTTCACAAATACGAAGGAATTATAATGGTAGAGAAGAGAGGATTCTACACGCTAATGTGTTTATGTCTAAGTGGGATACACTACACTTGGTGAAAGGCTTACATGTCTTGTTCATATCGAGTGCAAAAAGTAATACAAAAGCTTAAGCAAAAAGAAAAGGTGTGCACAACACATTAGGTTAGAACTTCAGGACCTTCACTTAAGTGAATTGAGCGAAGAAGGGGGAGGCATTTTTAAGCATGCACTCGATTGGGAAAGGAACATGGAACAACAATTTGAAAGTTTCTAGCACTTTCAAAGCCATACCAACTATGAGAATTTCCACTCTCCACACACTTTGCAGCATGTCTAACCTTCTAAGATACACAATCACATGCCATATGCTTCAAGTAATGAAGAAAAAGTTTTCTAAAGATTCCCAAAGTTGTTATCACGAAAACAAATATAAGAAAGAAATAGACAAATTAAAAATAAAAATCACAAAAAGATTTAACGTGGTTCACTTAACAATGTGTTACCTACATCCATCAGAATAGACTGAATATATATGATTAATATGTGGGAGAAACACATATACAAAATGATGATCAATGGGTTATAAATAATACCCCACCAATAATAAGATTTCCTAATATGACTAAACCTAAACTAATTAGGTTCAGACTCATTCCAAGCCCAGATCTAGAAATCTTCAATTAGAAACAAAACCTGCCCAGTCACCAATCACAAAAGGCTTCGCGAGACCCTTGCCCAGGGACAACTATGAAACGAGAGTAAGAAAATTTAGCTCATATTATCACATAAGTCTTAGCTTAATTTGTCCAGGAAAGACTATTAGGCATCAATCTCTTCCTCCCATACTCCATAACTCCCATTAGAAAAGCCAAACACTTGCTAAACTAAGTTGAACCTTGGGTGAACCAAGTCACCCATCACAACAAACCTTTCTATTTCAATATAAACTTCATTCTATATCCTATGCTAAATTACAAATAAAACCCAGAAGCAATATAAGGTGGCTTAGAAGAATACCTGAGTGATCTTCTACATCCATTGTTTCGGCGTAATCTCTTGAATTCATCCGTTTATAAGTAGGAAAATTCATACCCACTTCAATAGTAGCACAATTCACACCAATTCAAAAACAACCTACAAAATCAAATTCAAAAATAACCCATCACAATCATTTCCAGTTCTCACAATTGCCATCATTTTTGCATTTATAGCTCTAAATTTCCATGCTTTTACTCACTTTTTCTCCATTTTTCAGACAATCAATCATTATTTTCACCGACAATAAAAAAAACCCATTAAATAAAGGGAAGTAACAAATCAACAAAATCATGGGTCATGCGGAAACAAAACAAATTACAAGAAAAACAGCATCTTAATTGAACAGTAAATTCAAAAATTGTAATTTGTTACCTTATAATTGTGAAAAGGATTGAATTTCGTGAATGATGATCATCAATAAAGAGAGAAAATCAACAGGAAATTAGTGGGTAATTTGCTCCTAGTGCTTAAGGGTACAAAGGAATACAGAAGAGGAGAAGCTACGCGAAGGTGCTTTACTTATTTGTGTAAGATTAAGAAAATCAAATGAATAACGTTGTTGACACCTGACAATTGATTGTTTGTGTTGGCTACCTTTTTCACCACATCAAACAAATCTACCCAAGGATCATAAATCTAACCTTTTTGATAGTAGTAAATAACGGTGATTTATGAAGTTTGTAAATTATTCGTATGTGGTATAATTTGATAGGGTGTAAATTTTATGATTTAATTTATCTTTTTGATTTTGTTTATTTTATTACTCCCTCCATCCCTTTAGTATTGTCCACTTTGAAGTGGGCACGCAAAATAAGAAAAAATAGTAATGGGGTATTTTTAGTGATTATAATAATTGAAAAGGTGGTATTTTAAGTGAATATAATAATTGGAAAGGTGGTAGGTGGGGTATTATTAAATAATATAAGTTGGGGTAGTTGGGGGTATTTAGGTAAAAAGTTTTGCCAAAAAAGGAAAGTGGACAATTAAAGAGGGATTACCCAAAATGGAAATGTAGACAATATTAAAGGGACGGAGGGAGTATTGTTTTTTTGTCTGATTGTGGTGATTTACAAATTATGGTTACTGATTAAGAATTATTGTTTTACGTATCTAATTGCGGTGAAATTAAAGGAGGATGTCTAAGTAAATAATGGTGATTTATGAAGTTAACAAATATCTCTTATGTGGTAAAATTTAATAGGATGGGAGTTTTATGATTTTAATTTTTTTTTTTTGTAAAATTGTGTTTATTTTGTTATTGTTTTTTTTCTTTTTAGAGTGATTACAAATCAAGATTATTAATTATGAATTGTTGAAATTAAAGATGGTAGTGGGTTGTGCTTGCATGTGGGCTTCAAAAAATACAGCACGACATTGTTTAAGATACGACTTATTAATATGATACAATTTGGCATGAGGAATGATATACACATTATAGGACAATTTATTATGAATTTCCATTGTTAGATTTTAGATTCTTAGTTTTGTTGTGGTCAAGCACGGTATGACACTGCTCACGATATGTTTGACACAATTTTGTGTGGCAAGAGACACAATAGTCGATATTTGGGCAGCTCAAAGTGACATAATTTTCATTGTTAAGTAAGGCTATAATAAAATTTTAAAAATCTTACATTAATAATAATTACACAAGTTCACCCATTGCAAATAATTTTACTCATTGATTATTCCTTATTATTCTATTGTCATTTTTATTTGCTGAAAATAAATTAGTTTAGGTTTATGTTTGCTGAAAAAAACTCATTTGAATTTACTAAGAGCAGATTAAAGACATGTGTAGGACTATTATGGAATGCTCAATAGATATTTTATTATTAACGAATAAACGATATAGATTGTGAAATATTGCTCATTGATTATTCCTAAACAATTTCATGCTCTTAAATGTTTATTTCACAATTTTGATGTTTAATTCATTGTTTAATCCATCAACGCTCTCAAATGTTTAGGGCAAATTATAAAGACAAGAACCAACACTTAATATGGATAGCAATGTCAAAATGATGAATTTAATGGAAATTGACAAGAATTTAACGAAGAATGTTACGACAGTTAAATAAGGCATAAATTGGATGTTGCCATGTGGAAAGTCCTAGAAAAGTGCTACCACTGGCGTTTCATAAAAGTTTTGATGCTACCATGTGAAATTTTCCATTTCAAAATAATAGCGATGTAAATTTTTTTAAGTGCGTTTCATAAAACAACTATTATTATCATAACTATTTTTTTTGAAGATTTCTTAGCTATAAAATTGCTAATGTCATTGGCATCAATTGTTCTTATTGATGAACCACTAATGATAATAGTGATTTTCTATTGATTAAAATTTAAACTTTTCATAGATAATTCCTTTCTTTGATTTTATAATATACATTGTCTATTTTTTAGAAAATTGTAATTTTTTCCACAACAAAATTAACTTACATCATCTAATCAAATCTTAAAATATACGTTTTTTTAAAAAAAATTCCACCTACACAATTAAATTATCTTACCATAATTTTCTAAGGAGTCGTTTGGTTGACGTAGGAATTAAATTCCAATGGGAAGTTGTAATTCATTGGAATTTACTTTCTTTGTCAATTTCCTAGGTATTACTTAATATTGTTTGTTTTACAAGGGGTACATGGTAATCTAATTCCTATGTCTCATAGGAATTAACTTCTCCTGGATTTTATAATTCCTAGGAATTTTAGATTTTTTGGCAACCAAACAAATTAACATAATACTATTTCCTAGGAACTTAAAATTCCAAGGGTAATAGTGGTAACCAAACAAGCCCTAAAATTAAACAACAAATAAAAAAAAGTTACTATTGGGATGAACGACCTCAAAAAAAATGCCAATTTTTTTATTTTCACTTTAATTTGTTTTAATTAGCCTATTTAGCCGATAAATTTAATGTGTTTCTCGAAACAGCCAGTCTTGGGTAAGACCGTCTTATTCTAAGACGTGACCCAATTTCCAGCCCAACAAGAAATTTTAACTAATTTAAAAAAAAGGTAAAAACTATATATATAAGCTTCCAAAATTGAAACTGCCATTTCATCTTTCCTCTTTCACACGCGAGAGAAGTGGGAGAAATCAGTTGCCATCTCTCTCTTTCAATTTAACGAGAAATTGCTGCAATTCTCTGTCTAATTTCAAGAAAATCAACATTCAAACATCAAAAAACCTAAAAACGTTTGCAATGGAAGATCTCATGATAAAATTTGACATGGAAATGGCATTACAAGCATCAAGAATAAATGAACAACAAATTGGAGGTAATAATCACAATAATTTATGTATTATGATATTAATTATTGATGAAAGATAAATAAGAAGTAATTGAAGGAGTGAATAATTTGCAGGAAGTTTTATTCACCCCTTCAATTACTTCTTATTTATCTTTCATCAATAATTAATATCATAATACATAAATTATTGTGATTATTACCTTCAATTTATTCTTCATTTATTCTTGATGCTTGTAATGCCATTTCCATGTCAAATTCCATCATGAGATCTTCCATTGCAAACGTTTTTAGGTTTTTTGATGTTTGAATGTTGATTTTCTTGAAATTAGACAGAGAATTGCAGCAATTTCTCGTTAAATTGAAAGAGAGAGATGACAACTGATTTCTCCCACTTCTCTCGCGTGTGAAAGAGGAAAGATGAAATGACAGTTTCAATTTTGGAAGCTTATATATATAGTTTTTACCTTTTTTTTAAATTAGTTAAAATTTCTTGTTGGCCTGGAAGTTGGGTCACGTCTTAGAATAAGACGGTGACTGGCCGTAAAATTTATTAATACGTCCAATGTCCAAAGTTACAAATACACGTAATATTCAAATTCTCATGTCCACTATATATTACCCTATAAAATTTCCCAACCAATTATTCTTTTCGTAAGAAAACATAAAAAAGTGGAATTGACGAAACCCTAAATACGACGAGTCAATTCAACTAGGGTTTTAGTATCCCCTAACCTGCATCTCCAATTCTCCACCATAGTTAATCCAACAATCATTCATCCGAAAAATGGCATCGCCACCACACCAACCGTTGCTGAGCAGCCTCGTTGTTCGCCCCGCCGACAGTGGCGGTGGTGGCGGCAGCGATTACGAACCCGGCGAAGTCCGTCGTGATGCTCCTCCTTATTCTCGCTCTGATCGTTATTCCGATGATACTGGTTCGTCTACCTTTTCATTCCTCAGATCTGTAAATTTTAGGGTTTGGAATTTGATTGATTTTGATTTGAATTTGGTCTCGGTAATCTCCCGGATAAATAGTTATCGTTTGATTATTTTGTGTTTTTTGGTTTTGATTTGTGTTTTTTATTGATTGATTTCGATGAATTAGATTATGTGACTGTTTTATTGCGGTTCTACTTCATGTATTATGATGAAAGGTGAATAAAATTGTTTATTGTGTCTCACAGCTTTGATTATCGCCTGGTGCAAGAATGTGGATCTTGAGGAGGGCTTTTTTGTTGGGTTTTCAATTGGGTTTTGGGGGTTCTTTTCCTTTTTATGGTTTTCAAGGGTAATACTTGTTAATTGCGGCTAATTTCCACTAAACGCATTGCGGCTAATTCACTCTAAAAGATGCATTTTTATGAATTGGAAACCTGAATCCATTTAATATTGGTTTTGAGTGTAAATTTGGATCTCATCTCGTGGTAGTTCAGGGATATTTGACCAGTCTCATGGAGGACTTCAAAGGATTTTTATGTTTATTGGAGGTTGAAAAGGCATTTTGAGGTTGGCTTAGGTAAAGCCGGCTTTGTTGATAAATGGTTGCAGGTCTGTCCGAGTAATTTGATAATGAAGCCTTGGTGAGTGGGATCTATAATAATTACGTGAAAAAGTTTTAATCTTGACCTATGCGATATTATGTGGTTGGTTATCTTGAGTTAAACATGGTGATCAATTGTATTGAAGATGGGGGACTTGGGGTATGCGTTGTAGTTGAACTGTTGAATTGCGTTTCCTGCAGACATATCCATCATGCAAAAAGTTTTTGTTTAAATGAAAATGTTACAGCTGTAGGTTTCGGTATTCAAGTGCAAGAGAGTTTTGGTTATTGAGCAGATCTGTCAAGCCTTTTTCATTGCTGAAACTAGATTTTAGGCAAAACTAGTAGAAAGAAACTCCTTTCTTTTTGATGTTACATTTCATTTACATGGTTGTTTCAATTCAGGGTTTAACTGTCAATTTAGGGTAGACTGTCTGTTGGGGTATCAAGATGTTTCTTTTCTAATACCCGGTGGCATATTTCTTGGGTTGAAGTTGTGCAAAGGAATATTCTTCAAAGACATCTGCTATGATCAATATTATGGCATGATATAAGAGGTTCATCGGTTGTGAGATGATTGAAGCCATTATTTTCCTACATCAGGAATGACCACAATACTTTCTTATGGTCTTCCGTACATGTTAATGGATAATGAAGTCTTCACTTGGGAGGAAGTCGGACTAGTAATAATAATGGGTGAAAAGCCACTGTATAAGCTTGTATATATGGTTCATTTGTTGAGTGTTAGTGTTCAGGTCTAAGCCATCTCATTCAGATTCAGTCACTATGAGCTCTCAGCCTCAGGTCACTGACATATCTTGCTTCCACGGGTTACAGGTGGTGTTTCTTTTGGGCCTGCACTTTTGATCTGGCCTTTGTTATGATTTTTCTCTGAAGTTCTTTTAACCTGATCCTTGAGAGTTATAGTTTTTAGTATTAGACTCCTTAGTTCTGGTTCCATGACATATTTCAATAAGGTTACTGGGTTGACCCCCTTGGTGATTACTGTATTGCCTTCAGCTCAACGGTTGCTATTTTCGGGGGCAATATTCTTTTTATACTTGTAGTAGATATTGTTTTAAACTTGTATTCTTGCTTGAGAACCTTTGGGAAACTGGAACATGTTAGACTTGGGATTGATGCATTTCCTGGTTGGTATGAGTTGATGATCTGTCTATGGATAATGAACATATGCGTTCTACTTGGGCTGTTTGTTCGAGAAGACGGGGATTGTTGCCATGACCTAAAATCTTGTGTTGTACGTCAACTGGTCGGGAGGCCTTTGGTTATTCTGTCTCCAACTAAGTTAATTTGGGCTGTGAATGATACAGTCACTAATTTATGTAGTGTATTTTTATCTACTTACCATGTTGTAGCAGTTGCTCATTTCAACATCACGAGTATTTTCTTGTCATCCACCATAACTTTCACCAGGGTATAATAGAGGACGAGCAGCTTCAGTATCTCCTGTGCGTCGCAGAGAAGTCGACCGTAGATATAGTCCTGGTCCCATCAACCGTTTTGATGGTCCACCCCGGCATCGTGGGTTTGGGGGTGGTAGAGAGAATTTGAGGTCTCCTGGTCGCTACCGCGACTTCTCACCACCCCCTCATTCTCGAGGAAGGGGTGGTCGTTCATTTGGAAGAGGATTTGATGGTCCTGGTTATGGTCGTGGGGCAATCAGAGGGGAAGGAGGAATGCACAAGAACAATACTAATGTGCGGCCAAGAGAAGGAGACTGGTACTGCACGGATCCAGCGTAAGTGGTTTCATTTGTTGCAGTTTTCCCCCTTCTTTTCGATTCTGTGTTCAATCACTATCTAACCTTTGTCAATCATTTGATCTACTATTATTCTGAACCTGTATTAATTGTTTTACTTAGATGTTTTCATAAAATATTTGTCTACACTTTGGCCTTCCAATTAATTTATGCTTGAGCACTTTTGCTGTCTCAGGTGTGGCAACCTAAACTTCGCCAGGCGGGAGTTTTGCAACAACTGTAAAAGGCCTCGTTATGGAGCAGCTGGAAGTCCTCGGAGAGGACATGGTGGGCCACCTCCGCCAATGGGACCGCCACGGCGATTCCCTGGCCATCTAATGGAACGCTCTCCTGGAAGATTTGGTAATGGCTACAGATCACCTCCTCGTGGCTGGCCAAGAGATGGACCGAGGGATTTTGGACCTGGTGGACCGCCACCTCCAAGACACGAAGGAAGGTTTGCTGACCACCATATCCGGAGGGATAGACCTGACTATCCTGATGAAGATTTTAGGGACCGTGGCAAGTTTGACAGGCCACCACCACCAGAGTGGGGACCAAGAGACCATGGACGGGACATCTTTTTGGATAGGAAAGGGTATGATAGGCGACCACCATCTCCACTTGGATCTCTCGCTCCACCACCTCGTGGACGTTGGGCTGATCGTGACGCGAGAGAGAGAAGTCGCTCTCCTCCCATGAGAGGTGGGCCACCACCTAAGGAGTTCCGTAGGGACCCTTTCATGGAAAGGGGGAGGGAAGACAGGCGTGGAGCTGGACGAGACAGGATAGGCAACATGTTCTAGTAAGTAGACAAGACTCCATGAGCTAACTATGTTAGCTGATCGCAAACATGAGATTATTCGTCAGTAGTAATGCCTCAGTTTTCTAGTTTCTGGTATTGGAGTAGAAAGTGTGGGATAATTGAATCATAAATGTTACCGAATGAGTACTATTGTGTAGTTTTGTGGCAGGATCAGCGCTGTCAGCTGTGTTATACAGTTGCAACTCAAATTAGAATAGCCGGTTAAATATTTTCATGTTTCATTCATCGGTTTCCAATCGTTTATTGCTGCTTTTGCCGAGTATTTGAGCTTTATCCGGCCAACGGCCGAGCTATAAGGGTGTTAGAAGTTAGAACATGATGAAGTTTAGGCTAGAATGATCATAAGATGGTGTTGGTGTATTTATGTACAATGCAATTAATGCTGAAGCCATGCCTTTGGAGTTTTGGATTACCATTGATTTCCGGAATCTGTTTACATTTACCATCTTTTGAACTTTGTCTCTACTTATTTTCCATTAAATTTATTATTGCATAAATTAATATATTTATTATCTAAAAGATTTTTTTATTTTTCTTGAACATTCCTTGTAGAACAACCTTAAAATGAGAGATATTAAAATATGAAAAGTTGTATAAAATAGGAGTTGAATCTACCTTTTATCTAACTATGATTCGGAGCCGGTTTATATTATCGGACTTAAAGCTGGATTTTTCTTCCACGGATTTGAATGAATTGATTTTTGTCCTCAAGTTGAATCGGGTTATAATTGGATTTGAATGTAATTGTCATCCTTACTCGCTGCTAGAAGTATTTTGTTCAAAAATAGCATAATGTTGTTTCAACTTGTAAATTTATAGAAAATCTTAGTCAATCACGGTTATTTGTAAATAACTATAAAAAAGACAATTAAAACTAATAAAATAATCAAAATAAAGTTATAAAAATAATGGACCTATGACATAGCGTCAAATACTATTGATTTATAATTAATATAAATCACAGTTATTTACCTAGTGAAGCTCGTTAATTTACCATACACTAACATCAAATGATTTGAGACCCTCAATTGTACTTAAAGTAGACTATTTTATCAAAAACACACCCTAATTAGTACTCACATGATTTTTAGTTAAACTAAAGATTGCAAAACTAAATCAAATTAAACTGAACATAAGATCTCTTTCAATGGATGTTACTTAATCAAATTTCAGCCTCACTCGGTCTGATTAGTTGCAGAAACTTCTCTTATTCTTTCTCGAGTCGGGGGACTCTATAGCCGCGCTCTCCTTTATGGGTATGAGTTGCCGCCGTCCTTTCCTCCCCAGACCCTGACCATAGTTTTCCATAAACAAGATACATTGGGTATAAATTATAATGATGATGACTCTTACCATTTAGTACGACAACTAAACGGGTCGTAAGAGTGACTGAGTGAGCCTTTTTCTTTATACATATCCCATTGAATTAATGCAATGAAATTCATGTATAATATAAACATTTATAACTTTTCTTCCTCATTATCAACTGACTACATATTGATACACCTTTGGTTTTTTGAATATTAACATATGACAGCAGATTCACACAAAAATAACTCAAAATGAACTAAAAATAGCTAATATTGAATTTTATGCTTGTATTTGTTCCTTAAAACAGATAATCTTCTCTGCACAGGAAACTTCTCTTGCTTCATCCCTAATTTATCTAGGTAGAATAAAATTTTCTTCAGGGTTATCATTACTTCTTCACTCTCGTAACCGAACTCTTTCTCTTGAATGCCGAGCACCCTCTTCAGCACCGTCAGCAACTCGTTATCATCCGCCCCTAATCTTGTCTGTATCGACACTAGGCAGTCAAGAGCCTCACCTAAATTGCGAAAACAATCGATAAAACGGCAAAATGAGAAAGAACACAACACAGATTTATCAGTCCTGCATTTTAACAAATTGACAAGATTTTTAACTGCAATTATAAAATAATCCCCCCGTCTCAGTAAAATCAGTGTAACATGATTCGCTAGCTAATTCGTTTTTTGAATTCGCGATTAGCTTAGATTTGTCCAAGAATAGCCCAAAACCGACCATAATTCGCTTTTTTGATTCGCAAGGAGATTAGCAACTCATTGTGACACTATGTAAAACAACCACACCTCAAACTCAAACATTAGAACCCTAGAGGGGGACTAGCCTTCAGAACATCTTCCGTTCACTTTCTCCATTCATCTTTTCATCTAGTCATCGGTGGTCTTCTCATTGGTGATACTTTTCTCAAGGCATTATTTTTTTAAAATTGCGAGTTTCAAGTTTCATCCTTCCAAGATTTGTTTTCTATGTATTGTTGCATATTTGGTTGGGAAGGACATTTGGTTATGGCTCAATGTTACAGCCTTCCAGGGCACGAACGGAAGTTATGTTGAATTTAAAACCAATTTCACATTATTTGTTAAGTGTTTCAATGTTGACGCTTAATTTCTTACAATATTTTTCATTGACATAGGGCAAAATATCACCCGCATCACTGTACTTCAACTATGTTGTAAAGGGGTTTAAGGCTTTAAGCTTTTCGCGAAAACTGTGAAACCATATGCATTGACCGTAAAATGTTTCGCAATCGTTACTGTAACCGCAACCAAAACCACATTTGTGCACTATGGTTGCTTCCGTTCATATGCATCTAAAGTTCGTTCTTTTAGCTGCTTTTAGTTGTGGGCTAGTTGTCCTATGTTTTATTTTTTCAGTGGGTGTTCAAAGGTTTCTCTTTGTTTTGATTTTTTCAATTTCCGGCTAAGGTGATATAGTTTTCTGGGTGGTTTGGATTTATAGCGTTAATTCTTTTTTCAAGGTCTGGGATGGTGTGCTTTTCCGTATTTCAACATCACCAGTAGAAGGATGGATTCCAAAGTTGAGACAGAGTATACATCGAGAGGAAACGAAAGTTGATTTTAAATAGAATTTTAGATGTAAAGAAAAGTCAGGAATCTGCGTTTTGGTGGAACTGCTGTGGATAGGATATTCTCGGAATGTAGAATAGAGTTAAATCATCACATATTAGATCAAAGTCAAGAAGCAAAGATAGCAACTGAGAAAAATAAGTAATGAAGGAGAAAAGAGGGTGAAGAAGATGGCGAGGAAAAAACGAAGAAAAAAGAACAATATTTATCATGATGTTAGTACGGTTAATATGGATATTGAGGTTTCCGTCCTTGATGTAGTTGAGGAGATAGATGTACCCACGTCTGAGACTTCTCTTAGGGGCAAAGCTATTAGTGGGCGAAGATCGACCAAGACCCATTTTAAAAATCAGTGAAACGTAGGATATATGCGTGGTATTTAGCCTACAAATTATTTAAGTTTACATTTGAGTCACATTAATTTTCCTAGCAGTTTTCGACCCCTTTCCCCGTAAGTCGTTTCAGGTTTTAATATGAAAAGTTGGGCCCTTCCTAACTTAAAAGTTCTCGCTTCGCCTCTAAATTAGAGCTTCCACGTAGCTAATTTAGGTTTGTCCTCCGTTTCTACTGATGTCAAAGAAGATGACATGTTGCAATTTATTTTACTTGGAGTTGGGTACTGATGTCAAATACTGGTACGTGTCCAACTGTTGGATACGTTTAAATATTCAGTTTTACAGTTAAAATAAAGTGTCTAAGTGTCATACCAATGTCCGAGCATCAACGATCGGAGACGGTTACGTGAAGCAAAATGAAGAGTCCGAATAACATTGGTTGCAAAATTATTCTAGACTAATTATTTTTCTGACCTTCAACTCCATAGGTTAATTTCAATTCAAGTAGCAAACCGCAAACATAACAGAAATATATTAACCGATAAACATACAAGAGGAAAAACTTTTGCCATTTTGTAATTAAGTAGGACTTACCAACTGGGAGGGATTCTTTTCCAAATGCAGCCTCGCGGATGCGCAAAACTTCAATGGCTAGCCTTTCGGCTTCTTTATATCGTCTTAAGTTAAAGAGGGTAACCGCAAGATGCAGCATAGGAAAAGTGATGGATGGATCATCAGGACCAACAGACTTCATCATGACCCGCAAAGCCATCCTCAACAAGCGCTCTGCTTCGACAAAGTTTTTCGAGAAAGAATAGGAGGTTGCTAGGTTAATAAAATGGGTGGCCAAGCTAGGATGATCTTTTCCTTTATATTTCTCGGTGATCACCAAACACTCTTCCAATAGTTCTCTGCCTTCATTACCTCTGGAATCCGCAATAGAGTAGGTTAACAATTGTTTATACGACTACAGGAGAAGTATAAGATAAAAGTTATGCGGAGAAGCCTATTTTAAGAACTGTTCTACTATAATAGCACCAAAGTGTGTTTAAGATTTTGTAAACGAAACAAACCCCGCATTTGGTTAACGGTACTAATTGGTGGTGATGAGAATGATTTGGAGAGTACATTTTAATGATATATATCATGTCATTTCTATGGTAATGAAAGTTTGATCATAATAAGTTTTTTTGTTCACAATTTTCCATTACCACCTAATACCACATGTTCAAATGGTAATGCATTGGAATGAATTTTGTGAAGAAAATTAGATTGTTGAAGGAGAATAAGCATGGCCATTGAGTTTGTCAAGAGATATTTCACCAAATTTACACTAACTTTCCATTACCATTCCCACCATTTAATACCAATTACCAAACGGGCCGTTAATATAACAAATGTGATAATTTGGAAAGGAAAACATTGGCGTTTAACATTTTAAAAGCCCAACAATACCTTCCGACTATATGAAGTAGTTCAGCTAAATCTAGCCTCATTTTCTCCATAACTTCGTCATCAAAAGCCATATATCTTGAATCCTTAACAACCTGAAGAGCTTTTCTGTATAAGTGAATAGCTTCATCTGCATTCCCTGTAGGAAACAGCAAAGAAAGAAAGCCTTTGAATATAAACAAATTTACCATTTAAACAACTTGTTGTTTACAAGAGAAATGAAGTGGCATCAGCAGTGACATACTGCTAGTGCCGGACCTAGAACTCAAAATCAGTGGAGCACAATCGATACAAAAATAATTTAATAATAATTGCTTTCAAACCATTACCCGTGCCTTGTACATTACTCCATCTATCCCACGGGAATTGCTAGAAGTACAAGTTTGGCGTCTTTCAAAAGTGGAGCAAAAAGGTGTACTTAATAAAGTAGGAGAAATGTGTTGATGAAACGAGAAGATAAGTTAAATGTGTGGATGAAAATTAAAGAGGGTGGATCATGACCAAATAAATAGAATTGTGTAGCAATTTCCCTGAGATGGGCTTAAAAGAAAATTGTAGCAATTTGCCAGGGATGGAAGCAGTATGATGTTTTAGACGGCTAAAATACTAACCTTGAGCACATTTCACGTGGGCAAGTGAACAAAGAGCCATGCCGAACCTTCCATCAGTTTCTCCATATAATCCTGAATATAGATTCAGAATCCTGCATTTTTCAGATATGTTGGACCTCAACATGATAAGTAAATGATCTGATTAAAAAGACATTGTCACGAGCATAATATAAAATATAAATCAACCTGGTAAAATAATTTTCCGCTTCATTTGGCTTCCCTTGAGCTAGTAGAAGATTGCCAAGGCTAGATAAAGGTAACACAAGATCAGTGCTACTAGTTCCGTGACTTGACTCCACAACGGTAATTGCTCGCTGATAGATTTCTACAGCTTCGGCTGCTTTTCCGGTTGAACCAAGATGCTTACCCAATCCCAACAATGGTGTAACAAGAAAAATGCTCTGTTTTCCTATTGAGACATTTGCAGGCTTAAAATTAGAAGCGCGTCTTTTCAGCTAATCAAGATCAAAGTAAAGTCGCTTTGCTATTCCTTATAGGTTGAAGGAAATCGAAGTTGACATAATGAAAATGATTTAGCATTTCGTATATATTGTTTGGTCATACGGTGATTAACTTGTAAGAAAGAGTAAGCAAAATTTTCGTTGACAAAAGTGGCATAACAAAATGTTTTTCTTTCGTTTGCAATTTTACTAAACTACATTGAGAGCAAGCAAAATAAATAATAATATGTTACTAAGGAATACTAATGACTGTATCCACTGTCACATGACTCACTAATCTCCTTGCAAATTATGGTCGGTTTTGGGCTATTTTAGTGTCATTTTGAGCGACTCACGAATTCAAAAAGCGAATAACTTGCGAACTATGTTACACTGGCTGTATCTTTAGAAACGCTTGATAATCGTAAATCATAAATGTGGTAAATGAGTAAATGACTACATGATGCTAAGCAGTTCTTGAGTAATCAAAGCTAATTGATAATCCTATATGATATGAAGGCTTTGAATATGAAAACTAGAATAAGGTCCAGGACTGGCATTAAAGAGCAGTACAACATTAAGAATATAACTAACCGTGTAAATTTTCCAATATTTTTAGAGCCCTTTGATACATGAGAAACGATTTCTCGGATTTTCCCAATGATGAATACATGCTACCCATGTGTATGAGTACCGAGTCCAGTAGCATTTCACCATCCTTCAAATGGTCAACAATATTGTTCATCTGACCAATTGACAAATTAAAAAATTAGAAGTTTAAACAAGGATACAAGAGCAAATGTCTTCCATTTTGCATCCTAAACCAAATATCATCATTGATTTGTGTAACAAAAGAGGACGACAATTCGACAAACTCAATAACAAATGGTGATAGTTAACCAATGTTTGAAAGAAAGCTATGGAAGACGTCTTTCATAAATCTGTTGATACAATGTATTGTGGACCCGGTTTTTTATGTGGGGTGTATAATCCATTATCAAGTGAATAAATTAGATTCATGGTATTCAAGACATTAAGGGACACACATAATGGTGAACCAATAAAACAAGTTATCTCTTTCATATAAGCCAGTGTAACATAATTCACTAGTTCATTCGCTTTTTTAATTTACGACTCGCTCAAAATGGCCAAAAATAGCCTAAAACCGACCATAATCCGCTTTTTGATTCACGATTCGCAAGAAGATTAACAAACCATGTGACATTCTGAGCGCAAAAGCAGTATTAATAATTCAAATTTAAATTAGAAACCTATAAAGCAATGGCTCAACGATATTACAAAGGAGAGAACCAAGAGATTACCACATCCAATAACGATTCAACCATCTTTGTGTTTCCAAGAGCTATGTATCCTAGGGCAATAATATCAAGAATTGCTGCTTCTTCAATGCCCGAACATCCTGTATCCAACTGCTCTTGCACTGCTTGATGATTAGCTTGTAGTAAATCAATTGCATCACTTCTTTGTCCTGTTGTAATCAAAGTTTTGATTTCATCAAATAACTCTTGGAGTTGCTTCTCAAAATCACTTGCAGTGTTCAATGAGTGAGTTGAGCTATCAAGCAAATTGTCAGACCTGTCAAAAATGCGTACTTAAATAAAGACTATGCCAACTCTAAACACCGTTTCCTTTTCTTCTTTTTTCCCGTTTAGCCTAACATCAATAAATGGAAAGAATTGTTGTGATGTTTCACACTCTCCATTGAGGCATTAATTGCATTGTATATATCAAAAGTGATAAATACTAGTATCATTAAAAACTATATTTCCATCCTGCATTAATATATTTAGTTGGGCTTACTTTGGGCCAAATTTTGGTTCACTTGACGTGCATTATTAAACATTTAAACTCCACGTCATCCAAGCACACTTTCTACTTCTTCATAGGAACGTGAAGTATGTGAATTGAGTTGATGTGTTTAGTATTGGGTGATTGATCGTGACTTTGATTGTTGATATATAAAGGTGAAATTAACAAATCCCCATTACTATACTTGAGTCCTAGTAGTCATTTGAATGTAAGATCTTCCCCATCTTATGGTTACAAGTACATTATCCCCATATCACATTAATTTTTTATTTATTTTCAAAACTAAAAAGGGAGTAAAAATACAGGAAAATAAAGTGAAAATTCTCAATTGAAAAAAGGAGGTGGTTTATGTTTCTTGTATCAATATTGAAGTTATAAGGGATATGTAGTTATTTACATATAGGTTTGTTGGTGTTTTGTGTTGATTTGGAGATAGTAAGACGAACTGTTTTGCCTTACATTATTAATTCTTTAACAATAGTAGGATTTTTATGTTCAAGAGTACCTCGCTCACTATTAACATTACTTATATCCAAATACTTTCACACATTTTAGTCAATAGCCCCATTACAACCACATCAAAGCCTGTTTTATGTATTAAGGACAAGTCTCATTTGGAAGCTCGAGCAATAAAAAAAAGGCTAAAATGCAAAAATATTCATTTTGCAAATTGGTGTTTGATCTAGTTGCTTATCTACAAATAGTAGAGTTCCAAATTTGAGTTACAAAAATGCAAAAATATTCATTTTGCAAATTGGTGTTCGATCTAGTTGCTTATCTACAAATAGTAGAGTTCCAATTTTGAGTTACAAAAATGCAAAAATGGCATTGAAGCTAATATATTAATCAACACATTCAACAATATCTTGCAATTCGTATCATTCACTACTAATATTTTACACAAATATAAAAAGACAAATCGAGGAAGACATCTACCTTTGGAAATGAAGAACACTAGAACGGCGCCCAATTCCCGAATCGACCCCATTATACACCGTTGTTGATTGTA
The DNA here is from genome assembly GCA_019776075.1 of Amaranthus palmeri. Lineage (NCBI taxonomy): Eukaryota > Viridiplantae > Streptophyta > Magnoliopsida > Caryophyllales > Amaranthaceae > Amaranthus > Amaranthus palmeri. Next base: position 370,787 of record JAAKBH010000297.1, read on the forward strand.
TCTTAGCACAGATCCTCAACGAGTAAACTTGTGCAATTCTAAGATTTGGCACCATGTAAAGCCTAACCCCACATTTGGAGTGTAAGAGATGAATAGGAAAACATGCCAAAGAGTTCAATTGGGGATCAAAGCATATATGGTTCATCCTGCAAAATCAAAACTACATTAGTTCAAGGAAAAAGATACCCACCAATTGAAATACAAGCAAAGCTCCACAAACACCAACAAGGAGAAATTCAATACTCATATACATAAAAAGCAAACAAATTTCAATTAGGTTACAGCCTCACCCACAGAATTATTCAAAACAAAGAGTATGCCATTCCTACATAGTACTCCCTCCTATTCACCCTAATAGTCTCATTTGACTTTTGACACTGTTCATCAATCACTCATAACTTGTACTATTTTACTATTAATTTGTAAGTTCTAACATAGTAAAGTGAGATTTTATTTGATTTATTTCAATGCAAAGCTCATTAATATAACTTTTTACAATTTTTAATAATGCACAATTAGATTCCATGCTAATTGGCTTTCACATTTTGGGGGCAAAATTGACCGATTTCCTCTAGTATTCCTTCCCAAGAAAGTACGGGTATAGATTATCCGTCACATTTCCTCACCTTGACCCTTTTTTTCGAGTGGGATTTTGGGTTGATGATGATGATGAATGATAGAATTATTGCATTGGCAAATATGCGGTCAAATGGGACTATTCGGGCGAATAATAGGGAGTAGTAAACAAGTAATAAATTAACAACAATGCTAACTATCTAATTTGAAACTCCTAATTACCATTAAAATCACTTTATACCAATAAATCAATGAAAAGGGTATTCATATTTGGTCCGTTCTCAATCTTAAGTCATTAGCTAAAGAGAAAAGCCATTAAAATTAATAACCCATCACCATTTTTAATAAATTAAATCAAATTAAACCAAATAAAAAGTAGAAAAACTGGAAAGTTTTAACCTTTACAGCACAAGAAATACAGAATCAAAGAGAACAAAAACAAAGTAGTGAAGGAACGAAGAAGAGAAAAGAACCTGTGAGTAAAAATGGGTGAAGGAAGAAGGGAAGCTGCCATGGACGGAACAGTGAAGCACGGTGAGATAAGACTAGGCTTCTAAAATAGTGAGATAGAGTTTAAGACAAAATCTTTACAAGCATTTCAAGAGGACCCGTGGATCCGTGGGTTATGGATTCTCATGGAAAATTTACCATTTTTTATTCATATTCATGATTTCTTCTATGTCACGTGAGATATGCCTTATACTTGGGTTAAATACTTTAATATTAAAAACTTTTAACTTATAAACTTCTTCTTTTGAGGTCGTCTTATCATGAGACGATCTAATAGAGACGGGACTGTTTTTTTTATTTGTGGTCACTTTTTTTTGATAAACTTTCAATTTTATACCTCTTTATCTTTAAAAATTATCTAAATTTATTTATTTATTTTTTTGAAGTAATCTAAATTTATATGTATATGCATTTTATTTAAATTTAATTGATGTAAACGCAATGAAAATACAATTCAAAATGTAGATTGATTAAGTTCATTAAAACAAGGAAATACATTAGGAGTATTAATATATAAAAAATTAATTCATTTACAATATAAACTTAATCTTTAAATCTTTGCATTTGTTATTGTTCCTGCTGGAAAGAACAATCAACAATCTCTTCGAAGATGAAGGAAATGTCTTTTAAGATTCACAATAGATATGAATCACTGGGGAGGCACGAGATGCGTTCTAGCACGTTTGTCCGGGGTGATCTGCACAAAGTAACAAACGAGAGCCGGATGGGGGACTCCGGGGGACCTCCTCCGATGCTTAAGTCAGTAAGGGAACTGAGATGAATTGAAGTGTTTAACTAGTTGTAAGTATAAAGAGTTGAGTTGGCTTATCTTACGTTAAGTTATCTTGTATATGTAGTGCATGGCACTGTGTATTTATAGTGGAGGGTTTAGGAGAGAGTTCCCTAAACCCTAAGGGCTGTTTAGGCTTTTACCTTGCATGGAATATTCTGATGTCAAGGTAGAGGAGACAAAGAATATCTTTATAGTTGTCGTGGCTGTCGTTGAGTGGTGACCTCTTAGAAGGTGGTTCCCTTATTGTGGCTTCTAGTGTGCCATAGTACAACAAGGTACGAGGTAGGTGTGGTGCCTTGTCTTAACCGAGTTGCAATGGTACTTAGGATAGTACAGCTGTTGTCTTGCCATGTCAGCATATCCATTGCTTTTGCCTTGTGGGGTTGATTGCCCTTCAAGCGTTTTATTTACTGTCCTGCAGGACGAGTTGTCCTGGGAAGCATATGGCTTTCCCTCAGGACGGTTCGTCCTGAGGAGTTAGGTATGTTGTCGCAGTTGTTTCATTGCTTTTAGGATTGGCATCCTTAATTGGGATTATGTATTTCAGCACATACAGTTATAATAGAGTAATATAATTAATAAAGCGAAAAAACAATTTATTATGCAATCTTATTAAAACATATATGTGAAAAAATAGGCAAATATTTACCATCAAATCAGTAAAATTTTATCATACTGATTATCGCTAAGCTATACTATATTAATGAAATTACCCAACTATTAAATGATGGTAATGACAATGAAATTAGGGTAATTTTAGTTGAAAAATCTCTTGGCTACTTTAATTGTTATTTTTATCCAACTTTATTCATCTCATTTTCTTCATAAATTTTATTCGAATGCATTACCATTAGAAGAGTGTTATACTATAAAAGGGCAAGAGTAACTCAGTTTTTTTTTTCTTTGAGTTTAAGAGTAACTCAGTTTAAATACTAAGTGAATAAATTTTGTTGTGGTTAGCTGTTAGTGTGTAACTTAGTATTCTGGAAGAAAAATCATACCCATTTTATTATTCAACGACTTCAAGTTACAATTGAGGCTATTTTATATAGAAGGCTAAAAATACTAAAATACGCGCTAATAGCTAACCACAACAAAACTTATTCACTAAGTATTTAAACTAAATTACTCTTGCCCTTTCATACTACAACAGAGAGGTAGTATTATCATGGGAATGACATAAAACTTTTGATGAAATTTTACACTATAAATCATTCTCATTACCATTAATAAATACAACTAATCAATCGGGTAGTTATTCTTTTACAAGGTATATTGTTTGAATAAGAGTTATCATTCTGCAACATTTTCCTTATAAAACTCTCACATTGATATCTGATCACATCGATACGAAACATATCAAACAATTGAGCGGAGGAGAAGAACGTAATTTGTGTGTATAATCCCAAAATGCGGCTAAAGAAGCCCTCGGCCAAAGATTCCGATCACACAACCATGTAAAATTAAGAAGAACCATCAAAAAAAAAATCTCCTGCTCTCAAAGTCAACCCCAGACATTTCGGAGCTCCAGGTAAAATGACACATTGAGGTCTTTTTCCTTTACAATTTATAATCTTTATAGACCTCCTACAACTATTAATTTCGCTTTTTTAACATAGACCCCTAAGCGACAGCCCCTCTTGCCCACCCTCAAGGCCGATCCTGCGCCTGATCTTTAGACAACGGATGATTCAGAAGCTTTAAATACTGATCAAGAATAGCAAGTCTAGCAGTCTCAAAAGCAAAATAACCAATTGCAGAAAAACAAGCACTATGAACAAGTCTAGCTCCCATTCCCCTACTAAACCCAACCAAACCTTCCTCCATTAAAATCTGTTTAACAGTTTCCCCAACACTAACACCATGGATTTGGGTCATTAACCTTGTCTTAACCACATCTAATGGCGTCGTTAATGAAGCCGAAATCGCTCCGGCTAAAGCTCCACAACAAACACTCTCTAATGGACTCAATTTCTCCTTCTTTCCCTTCTTTAAAACCCCTGTTTTTAGCCATTCAAATGATGAATAACTTAATACCCCATTTGGTAAATTTCTCAGTAGTGTTGCTGAATAACCTCTATACAACCCTATTATTCCATCTTTCTCTATAATTTTCAATACAATTTCCCATGCTTTTCCTTTTGCACCTGTTCATAAATTAATTCAAAGACTTAGTTTCTCCTTTAAATAGATGAATATTTACGAATTACAGTGTTAAAGTTAGAAGCTTTGCAAATTGCAGTTTTAATATTTATTTTTTGCGAATTACAACCACCAAAGTATCAAATGCTATAAATCACATAATTTTGATCACTTAACCAAAAATTTAGACCCGAAAAATGGTCGAAATTTTGTGATTTGGCCTGAACGTCGTAGATTTGATACTTTGGTGGATGTTATAACAAAAAAATAAACAGTGAAGAATAATTTACGAATTACAATCTAAAAGTTTAATACTTTGCCTATTACGGTCTCAATATTTATTTTTTGCGAATTACAACCACCAAAATATCAAATGCTATAATGTTTAGTGTAAACCACATAATTCTGACCACTTAACCTAAAATTCCGACTCGAAAAATGGTCGAAATTTTGTGATTTAGACTGAATGATGTAGACTTTGATAATTTCTTCAAAAAAAATTTAGACTTTAATACTTCGGTGTCTGTAATCTAAAAAAATTAACACAAATTCTTATTATAGACCGTTTATTGCATAGACGGGTAAATATAGACCAACCCATTTTGCAAAATAAGTAACTGATTAGTTATCAGCCTTATTTTAAATTAAAAATTATTAGACTGGACTGTTAGGAGAGCCGTCTTTGTATAGACGGTCTCTTTAGAGACCTTCTGAATAAATAAACATTAAAGAATAATTTACGAATTACACTCTTAAAGTTTAATATTTTGCAAGTCTACGATATTCAGGATAAATCAAAAAATTCTAACCACTTAACCTAAAATTCCGACGAAAAATTAGTCAAAATTTTGTAATTTAACCTAAATGCCATAGACTTTAAAACTTTAATAGTTGTAATTTACAGACACAAACGTATCAAAGTTTTAATGTTCATATATACTTCCTCCGTTCCATAATACTTGCTACATTTCACTTTTTTACGCAATCCAATGCACAATTTTGATCATTAATATCTTATACTACACTTATCTAAAAATTATAAAAATTTAATATTATGAAAGTATGCGATTAGACGATTCAAACAAGATCCCACTTGACTATATTTTTACTTACACATTAGTCGCAATATGTAAAATAAGCTTGAACGATGAATAGTGCACAAAAACGAAATGTAGCGAGTATTTCGGAACGGAGGAAGTATCATAGAATTCCGACCACTTAACCTAAAGTTCCTACCAGAAAAACGGTCGAAATTTTGTAATATGATCTAAACGCTGTAGACTTTAATACTTTAATGACTGTAATTTAAAAAAGAAAAATAAATGTTAAAGTTGTTATTCACAAAATGATAAACTTAAAAACCTATAATTAATTTGCTAATCATTATAAAATAAAAGAAATAATGGGTATCGAGTATATACCCGCTTGCATTCTTTGTGTGATTAATTCTTTAGGCACCATTATTGCAGAAGAAACAATATTTCCCATTACACCAGCCGTAGGAGGGATTAATACTGTCGGAAAATCCTCAAACTTCGACAGAAATGATTTTCCAAATTCACAACTTCCAAATAATAAACCAGAAGAAATTGTTGATCCAACAATTACTGCTGATATTCCACTATAAAACCCAGAAACAATCCCTTTTTCTTGAAAGGTCTTAACAATGGCGTCAAGGGTATTTTTGTAAATTTGACTTGCTCCTTTCATTTGAAGCTTTGTTTTAATGGTGTCTAATGGATGAAGACAGAAGTATGTGAAAGCTCCGGCTGATCCGCCTGCACACGCTCCGATTAAGGCGCGATCGAAGACGGAGAGATTGTGGGTGGTTTTAATGGTGGGTTTTTGGAGTTTGAGCTCCATGGAAATGGAGGTACAGAGAAAAGGGGAAAATGAGACGCCATTAATGGCGGATTTTGGGGGTTTTGGGGAGATTAAAATGGAATTTAGATGACCAAAATGGGTGTTAAAATGGTGATTAGAGGTTGAATTAAGAGATTTTGTAGTTGAAATTTCCATCTTGTTTCTTTACTTTTTGTAATCAATCAATGTATTTATAATTATATACTTCCTCCGTTCCAAAATACTGGCTACATTTCGATTTTGTGCATTATTCATCGTTCAAGCTTATTTTACATATTGCGATTAATGTGTAAGTAAAAATATAGTCAAGTGGTTTCTTGTTTGAATCGTCTAATCGCATACTTTCATAATATTAAATTTTTATAATTTTTAGATAAGTGTAGTTTAAGATATTAATGATCAAAATTGTGCATTGGATTGCGTAAAAAAGTGAAATGTAGCAAGTATTATGGAACGGAGGAAGTATATATAGGGTTTGTTTAGACACTTGCATATTGCATGTTGGTTTTTTTTCTAGAACATGTTGATTCATGCCTTCATGGTATATGTAACAATTTTAAAATATTAAAAAATTAGGAGGGACCGTCAAATTGTGTTTTGTAGATTTTACATATTGAAAGGGAAAGTGTGACAATCTCTTACGGTCCGTTTGGTTAGTGGTACTAAACGGTGGTAATGAGAATGATTTATAGTGTAATTTCATCAAAATTTTCATATCATTCATATGGTAATAAAACTTTGATCACAAAAAAGTTTTGTTGTTTGAACACATAACATTGAACTATACACATCTAAAAAACTTTGATTACAAAAGTTTTTAAATTTTAAAAAATTAGTAGGGACCGTAAAACTGTGTTTGTAGAATTAAAAGTGAGAGAAGATATGTAGATTAGAATTAAAAAAGTGGCGGGACACTAATATTGCAAATTTTACAGACTGAAAAGAAAAGTGTGACAATCTCTTAAGGATTGGAGATCAGATAGCTTGTATCAGAAAACGTTGTCTCTTGCCTTTCTTGGGGATGAATCGTAGTTTAATACTTTCTACGTTCCACTATACTTGCTACATTTAACCTTTTACAATTCAATGTGTTATTTTGATTATTTATATTGAACTAGACACATCTAAAAATTGTAAAAATATAATATTTATAAAAGTATATGATTAGACGATTCAACCAAAATCCAACTTGACTGTATTTGTTCTTACATATTAGTCACACTATATAAAATAAGTGTAAATAATTAATAATATTATAAACTATTATGTAGTAAGTATTTCAGAACGGAGGAAGTATTTGGTTATCCATTACTTCATAATTCCTATGTCCTGAAGTTTAAGTAAGAATATCAAAAAACTTTAATTTGTGTGGAAGGTAATGGAAGAGCAAGAATAACATGGTGATTAATTATTAATTATATGAGCAATTAGCTTGTACCTAAAAAGGTTTATTTCTTGCCTTTTTTGGGGGATGAATCATGGTTTAATAGAAGAGCAAAGAAAAATCTAATAATTTGTACTTCTATGGAAAAATGATTTTATTTAACTCAATTTTTCTAAGAAAAATGGTTGTAATACAAAAATTTGAGTGATCGATAAAAGTAAATACCTCGAAGCAAGTCTCGTACTGAGAAAATTTCATTTTTGATATACGAGATTAGAATAGCTATTTAACAATAATTAGTAAAGGAAAAGATGCAGCATGAGGTGTTCAAAACAAATTTGACAAACTGAATCCGACTTTAAAATTAATTTGAAATTATGTATAAATCAATGTAGGCATAAGATCCGCACCTAAGATCACACTACAACCAAGTCAAAAGCGTAGTCGTGCATTCAAATGCAAATCAAGCAAATTGCGATTCGGGCACATATGCATCTTTAGGGGATCTAAAAAAACTTCATTTAAGAAAAAAAAATTACACATACATTTAAACTAGATTTGTGCGTGTCATCCTTGCGCAAGGGCCATGCTAATCTTCTTTGTATCGTTCCAATTTTATCACATGTCTCTGAAGAGACCATTCATTTAAACTAGATACTAAAGAGTAAAGGGAAATTTAGTTTACTACAAAAAAAACAACACAACTATTAATAGTTTAGGGTAAATCTGAGAAATACTAATACATAGTATTTACAAAAAAAAAGACCCTCTGAAACCCTTAATTCCAGAAACTCATACCCCTAGCTAGGAAAGGATGCACAGAGAGCTGACCAAAAACATGCTGCTGAAGAAAAGCCGACGGAAAATTGAAACGGCTCCACGATTAGCCGAATCCTCGAATTACGTTCACCCGCGCCTCAATTGTCTTCTTGAACTGGTATAAAATTTTAACCAATCAGTACGAAAACCCTACCGGAAAAAACTATGCATTGCAGAAAAATCGACGTTTAGGCAGCAGGGCAAGTTTTCATGTTATTTGAAAGTGTTCATAAGTGGAATTTAATTAGTTTTCTGGGTTTCATCTCGTTTTTCCTCCTTTTCTTTACTTGTAAATGATGACGAAAATACTTTCAAAAAAGGTCTTCTATAGTGGGGCATCAACTTGAGCGATTTGAGTCGCGTTTTGGGACGGACATCCCCGGATCGCATATCGTGGCTACATTCCACGTTACATGTAACTGCTGGATCCCTATGTCATGTTACCCCAAAAGATAGACCACTTTATACTTTAGTAAATGAATTTTTTCCTATATTGTATAAGACCTTACGCAAGGATATTTAACGGAAGACTACGTTCCAATGGCGGAGATGGAAAGAATCGGTAGTTTAGGGTAATTGTTGTATTTTAACTCAAGTCGTGATGCCGTTAGCAGATAATAGTTTCTCATTTTTCGCCGTCAAAAAAATAGGAATGAGGATCTTAGTCATGCATGAAGATCAAGGGGGGGAAGACTCACTACTCAAGAAAAAGCCTTGGAGCAAGCTCTGGGCTTTCTCTGCCTGTTCAGGAGTGCCTCGTATCCTGATGACCTTCTCGGTTTCAGGTCCATCGTCTACCAGAGTTACATTGGCGCCAGATAACTGCACGATAATTCATTGGACGTTCTAATTACTAAAAAAAAGAAACAGACGGGGATATAAAGAAAAAAAGTTATTGTTGGACATGAAATATCACCTCACTAATTTGAGCGAGTTTATTTTTGGATTTCCCCATAAGCCTTGTAACAGCATAATCTGGAATAACGACTTCCAGAGTGCTCCTAGTGACCATCGGCACCTGGATCCTGCCACTGCAAGGCAACGAAGAAATGTCCACATACACGAACATGCATGAATATAATGCTTTTCTCGCGGAAAAGACGTAATATTAGAAATTTGAGACATCAACCTATTCAAGCTGGTTGCTGTATCTTCACGGCGACTGTTGGCGCTATCATCACGACGATCATTTTCATTCGGTTTTGATGTTTCGCTGCTTGATAATCCAGCATCCTTCAAGAAGTCCAGAAATTATATCAAAATCATGGGTGATTATAACACGTTCAGAAATTATATGTTCCCATATAATTCAATATTTAAATGACAAAATTCAGAAAGAACTCCTAAAAAAAAATATTTTTGTTTCGAGAAGTTCTTGACAAGAGGTGATAATCTGAAATACCTTATTTGGTACTGGAGCAGCAGTACTTTGCACATTTTGAGATTTAACGGCCGGAGAATCAATAGCCAATGAGTCATAGGCTGGACCATGATTGTTTCCAGCCGATTCAGGACCAGAAGGCCCATTTCCATACGAACCTGGAGTTGGTTCGGGTGGGGGAAGCATATCCCGCTGGAAGAACTCCTTGTACATATAGCTTCTTAGTCTAGCAGTCACCTCAACAAGAGCTTCACGAGCTACTTTAATCTCTCCCACAATCTGCAAGGACACAAGTAATAGCGCTGAAGTCAGAATAGCACGCTCTTTATCTAGCTGTGAGCACAGGTTGAACCAAACGCCACCATGTTTATCCCCGACACCGAACAGGAATGACACTCCCATTATCTAGCAGGGAACACGTGTCGAACCAAGCCTTAGCTTGGTTGAACTCATTTTCTCTGAACCTGAGCTTCATTCCAATACCAGATTAATAGTTTAGATTAGGCCCAATATGTACATTGAATCGAACATAAAGTTGAGGCCAACTAAAACTTAGTGCTTAAAAAGAATTCGAAAATAAGTACCGAGAATATTTTTAATGTTGAACAATTCTATAAACAACACTTCATCACCCCTATGTCATTAAGTGGCTCCCACCAAAACGGTTTTGGGGGTCGGATGTATGCAACCTTACCCTTGTTATTGATAACAAAGATTGTTTCTGATAGAAAAAATCTTTAATATTTTGATTTTCTAGTGCTTATACACACACACGTATATATATAATATATGAACATTTATGCGCATTAGCATAAAAGATTACAATTAATTTCATTTACAGGCTCGCAAACTATAAAAGTAGGCATAAACACTAGGCCAAGCAGAAGTAAACTTTTAACTGAGCCATATCGGAATTCTCATGTCCACCTCTACCACTATTCAAAATCATTACTAATGTATACCGTAATAAGCAGTCTTAAAACTTGTCACATTATCACATTTGTCAAAATAGTAAGTGCTTGTGAGTGACTGAGTGACTTTCTACATAACCTTAACGGCCCGTTTGGTAATGGGAATGATTTTTAGTGTAAATTTCCATGATATGTATCGTGTCATTACCATTGTAATGAAAGTTTGATCATAAAAATGGTTTTTTTTTCACAACTTTTCATTACCACCTAATACCACGTTTAAATGGTAATGCATTGGAATGAATTCTATGAATAGAATGATCTTGTTGAATGAGAATAAGTATGATCTAAATTTATCAAGAGATACTCTTACCAAAATTACACTAACATTTCATTACCAATCCCACAATTTAGTACCAATTACCAAACAGGCCTTAGGAGTCAGGAGTGTCTAAATGGCAATATAAGGGAATGATCTACCTATTAAAAAGTACTTTTGATAAAAGGGTTTCTTCTTTTAGGTATTAGAATAATCTGACAATTAGTGCCGAATAAGGGAAGTAATCACGAGTAATGGCCAATATCATATCCTGCTCCATGACTTTATCTGCCTACAATGCTAACGGTAACCTATAGCATGTTATCTCGGCATCGTTATAAGATGTTCCATCCAAATATGTCGGTGTCGAATTCCATTATGTAGGGTTCCCAATGTTTGGGACTCTTGTGCAATCAATATAACAAAGTTTAGGAAGGGTGTTACAGTTTATACCTGAACCAGCTCGTCGGAGCTTGATATGAATGATGGAACTTTGTCCCTAGGCAGGACTTCTACGTCTGCACCAGTTAATTTCTTCAGCTCAGATAATGCTCCATCTCCTTCGTTTAAGCATCCGATATCACTGGATGCGATAAGCAACCTTGTAGTGACAAAGTTATCTTTGTCTGGAACTAAATCCACAATACGAGTTTGAATATGCAACAACGCTTCCTGAGCTGGAAATAGTTCGTCATCAGGCCCCTAGGCAGAGTCATGAATCAAAAAATTGTCAGAAAACTGCTTTGAACTTTTATTAAAAGGAAAATTTGACATCAATAATCCAACCTTTCACCTATTCCCTATAAATAATCCCAACTTTGTATTATTTTTTACTAAACCAACCATTGCCCTTAGTTTGCTATCAGCAAATGCTGATAGAAAACTAAGGGCACAGGTTGAATTATTATAAAAGAAAAGGTTATGCTGATAGCAAACTAAGGGCAAAGGTTGGATTAAAAAAATCATCCAAAAGTGGGTTTATTCACAGCGGATGGGTGAAATGTTGGATTATTGATATTAATGTTTCCTTTATTAAAGCATTAAAAAGGCAATGACAAGGCCATTCATATTGAAGATAGCTAGCTAGGAAAAAGAGACGCGCACTTTCAAAATTATACAACCAGATAACACAATACCTCATCAGATGAAACAGTAATTATGCGCTCATCAAAGCCATCAATCGGCTCAGAAACCTTAACATCCACACCAATTTCATTTTGAAGAAGATCCATGATCCCACTGGACTCGCCAACCACACTGTTAACCTTATCATTTGGGCAAAGTATTCGAAACACCAGGTCTTCAAAAGAAGGTTGAAAATTTTCAGTATAGGGTGCACCTTCAGACTCGTACATATGACCACCCGAACGAGATGAATAACTATTGCCCCTATTATTGGATGAGTTAGAGTGTAAGCGAGAGCTGTATGGACCACCATCCATAGACGATTTACGATTCATGTGGGGATTGAAGTCATCTTCAATGAATCGATCCTCTGAGTTATATCGCCCCTGGTGATGACTACGATCACGGTGCTGGCTCTCTCTCAAGCGTGATGAGATAATAGCTAACGCACTCTTCACAGAATTCATATCACCAATAACCTAATGTATCACAGTGATTAGTTACTTATTTGCAGTGATAAACAGTAATTAGTAAATGTAAACTAAGAATACCAACAAGGATTAGCAGCATATTCTGTTTCAAGGGTTCAGCCATAACCCATAGAAAATCTTAAAAGAACTTAAACAGGCAATAGTAACTTTTTCTAGGGATTGAGCCGAATCATACTAAATCGGAGCAAAAACTTCATGACGCAAACACCAAGAGTCTTTACATAGATGGCATACATAAGCTCAACCCGCCATGTAATAGCTTCAATCTTGACAAAAACTTATATCGTCATGCAAGAGATGACAAAAAACTATTGTACAACCAAAAAACTAAAATCGCAAATATTTTTTACAATATTATTTGTTGATATATATTCTTATATCTATTTGACAAAAAAAAAAAGAAAAAAAGCACTACACTAATAAATAGCATGTAATCAAGATTCTTTCATTGCTTCTAAACTCTAAACCATTCAAAAAAACTTCTCTCAATAGCTGCAAGTGATGATGTGCATTGTTCATTTTATGACAAAGAGCAAGCAGTTATGAGCTCAAAAGATGGACCCTGATTCCCTGAACAAGCAAGAGACAAACAAACACCAGTGTCACATGATCTCCTTGTGAATCGCAAATTGAAAAAAACGAATTATGGTCGGTTTTGGGCTATTCTTGAACAAACTTGAGCAAATCACGAATTCAAAAGACGAATTAGTTAGTGAATTATGTTACATTGCTAAACACAATACACTTTACCTACGAAACCTGGGAGGTAGGAAGCATCAACAAAACTCATGAAGTTACCGTCATTCAATATCCTTGGCACATACCTAGTCTAAGCGGGTACACCAAAAAAAAAAGTAAGCTTACATAGTTACATGCAATACGCAAGTATGATTGGTTCAGTAATCATAGACCTTGCATAATAAAAGATAAGCATTACAGCACAAAAAAGGTTTGTTCATCCCCGCCATGTCAAGGCCATTAACATCAGGAAACAGTCCAAGTTACATAGATCCAACCAGCAATTCGCACCAGTGTTCATCTCATTAAGCTTCAAATTCATAAACTTACACTATGGTCATTCTATATCCTTGGATTTTTCTAATCTGAGCAGGGTAAACAAATATGGATTAAGCTCAAAAGTAATACACAAGTGTGATTGGTTCCCATAAACCTTGAGATATCGAAGCTGAGCATTACAACACAAAAAACTATCAGGTTCACCCATGCCAAGTCAAGGGCATAAACACCGGGAAACAATTCATGTTACATAGATCCGACAACAATGCACATCACTACTCACCTCATAAAGGTTCGAATTCATTTAGTTATGAACTACGGCCGTTTCTATATCCTCGGCACATTCCTAGTCTAAGCAGGTACACCAAATACATACAGATTAAGCTTACAATTACTTCACAAGTATAATGGGTTTACTAACAATAAACCTTGCTAAATAAAAGCCAATCATTACAACACAAAAATTGTTTTGTTCGTCCCGTCATGTCAAACACATAAACATCGGGTACCAATCCAAGTTTATGTAGGTCCAACAACAATGTACATCAACTATTTCTCTCAAAGGTTCAAATTACGTAATACGGTCATTTCTATTTCTCGGCAAATTCTTAGTCTAAACAGGGTGTACCAAACAAATACTGATTAAGCTTACTAGGAATACCAAGTAAGCTTGGTTCCATAACTATAAACCCTGCTAATAGAAGTTGAGCATTACAACACAAAAACTGTTGTCCATCCCTGCCATGTCAAGGCCATAAGCACCAGGAAACAGATCAAGTAACATAGGTCCAACAACAATGTATATCATTATTCATCTCATGAAGATTCAAATTCAAGAAATGTCATGTCTAAACCAAACATATAATCCCAGTCAGTTGAAAATGTATTTAAAACAACATAAGAAAGTGGATATGATATAGGAGATAAACCTGAACAATCTCCTCCCCCATCGAAACACAACGAGGCAACGTATGATCACGGGGAAGAATCCTAATTTGAGTCTTTGTTTCAACCCTCATTTGTTCAATAATCTTCCCTCCTTTACCCAACAAACTCCCAACATGTAATCTTGATACAACCAACCTAGTGACTACTCTCCCATTGTTAGTATTTCCACCTCTCCCAAAATCTCCCTCCCCATCAACAAACCCTTCACTCTCAAGAAGCCTCTCATGGATCAAATACAGTGCCTCTTGAGCTGGCGAAATGCGGGCATTCTCCCATCCGGGTCTCTCCTCCTCGTATCCGAAATCTCCATAATCCTTTCCTCATCTCCAGGCACAAGCTCATGAACATTTATCCACGCTCCAGTATGTTGTCTAATTGCTTTTATATTCTACTTCCTGATTTTCCAATTACTCCTCCTGCCTTCATATCATGGCATAGTATCCTATAACTAGTTGTCACCATTGACGGATCCGAACCCGAACCTGAACCTGAAACCGAACCAACCTTTACTCCCATTCGACTGCCCCCACCTCTATCACCAAATCCTCCTCCGCCACCGCCTCTATCACCAAATCCTCCACCACCACCGCCTCTATCACCAAACCCTCCACCACTTCGATCACCAAATCCTCCTCCACCACCACCACCACCTCGATTCCGACTTCCAGGGTAATGGTGTTGATTAGGAGCAGAGGAATTGTATCTGGGTCTTGTCCTAGAAAAGGGTTCAGGGTCATAGTCTTGATGGTCATAGTAGTAGCTCCGTTTAGATCTTGATCTGTCCATGGATAACCCACCTCACAAATCGGGTCAAGTTCACTTTTCAATGTCCAGAAAACAAAACAACAGTGTAGTGTCCACTGTCCAAAACCAACCCTTGTTCAGTAAAGAGGGTTTCTGGGCGTAATACTGGAGAAATTTCCAAAGTTATCACAAAGATTGTCCTTAAAAACAAGAAGCAGATCCTTAGAATTTGCTAAAATTTATAGAAATCGGCAGCATCAGGCATTTGTCAATAAATCAAATACAGACCACAACAAAACAAACTCGAATTGTATCACAAAAACTAAAACAAAATCCCAAAAGATCCTTGATTCTTTAACTTCTGCTAACTCGAACGAAATTTGAGATTCAATCTTTTATGATGTAATACAGAACCCAATTTTTTGTTTGATTAGTCTGTCTTCCCCACTTTCTCCTGAAAAATAAATCTGAATCTGAGTGAAATAGAAGATGGGAGTAGGATATTGAATTGTTCAAACAAAACCCAGAAATGGAGAGATAAAAAGGGACGGTAGAGAGAGAAAGTGTCCTTAAATCTCTAAGCGTTGGAAAAATTACTGATGTAGTACTAGTGTCTAGTAGTTGTGAGATTTATGTAGGGTTTGTGATCACATTTGCAGGGTGCTCGTGAAATTTGAGAGGGTTTATATTTACCAAAATTTCACGTTAGGTTTTAGGTTTTTCACGTGATAATCAAAATTTTTAAAAATTTATGCGTTGATTTTAAGGTTTATCAAATTCTTACACCTATGATCTTTTGCACATGAAATGTTAGCAAAAGTTAATTTTGAAGTTTAAAGGTAATGTTACGCTAGTTATGCGACTTACCATTTTAAATTTCATCAATTTTAGCCTTTTTTCGCAAAAAAATATAAACCTCTAATTTTACCATCTTTCATCCAAATTACCATTTCAAATCACATTTGAATTTGGGGGAAAAATGTGATTTGGATGAAAAGATGGTAGAGTTAGGGTTTATGTTTGGGGAAAAATGTTGAAAACTGATGGGAATTTGAAAGGGTGAGTCGCATAAATAGACGTACAATAGCTTTAAATTAACGTTTTGATGATGTTTTATGTGCAAAAAGGTCAAGGTAGAACAATTTGGTAAGCCTCAGGGTTATCACATGTTTTTTTTTTTAAGTTTTGGTTATCAGGTGGAAAACCCCACACCTTAGGGAAACACCTTAGGGAAACCATGTGGAATTTCCCTTATATATATGAAACTGCTCCTTAAAAAATGGGCTTCGTTTATAAAAGTCCACTTTGTAAAGAATTTTTGAAAAATACTAATTCTTTCTTCAACCCGTCCAATATGAGACCGTCTCACGGTGAGACAATGTCAAAATAAAAGCTCATAAGCTAAAAGTTTCTATTATTGAGCTATTTGACCCTAGTACGAGGCATGTCTCACGATGAGATTGTCTCATACAAGAATTTTGTGTTCTTTATTAAAGTTGTCTTATAGTGAGATTATTCTAATTGGGTCTAGAGCTGAGCAAAACTTTTTGATGATTTGATTATCCGATAATTCGATCTGATATTTGATTCGATTTTTAGGATATCCGATTCGAAATTACAATTTGGATCAAATATTCGATTCGAAAATTCGGATAGCGATCGGATGCAAATTTGGATATCACTATTTGTAGATTTGAATATCCGAATATCCGACATTGTTTTGAATTGTCGGATATCGAATATCCAAAATTATTTCGGATAGTCAGATATCGGATATCCGCATATTATAAGTTGTTTCGGATATCTGTTATTCGTAAGAATAAAATTCTATTTTTATAAATAAATTATTTTGACTAAATTCGGATATCAGATATTTCGAATATCCGACTGGAATTTTTCAACTTTTTCTCATAAGCATCGGATATCGAATATCTCGAATATTGTCGGATATCGGATATCCGAGTCGGATCAAATTAGATATCGGATATCAGATATATCAGTTTTCAGATATCGGATATCCGATCCGACTGCATGTTTCGGATCGGATATCCGATTATGCTCACCCCTAATTGGGTCAACCTTAAATAATCAATTCTTGTACAAGTGAAAATTCAGTTTTCATTGTTTATCTTTTCTTTTTTATTACTAATGTCTTTTTGTATGGATCTGTCTCACAATGAAACGGTCTATCAGAATTGTGGTTGGAAAACAAAAGTGTAAAGAAAGTGTTATTGAAGAAACATCCCGTCTTATATGAAACCGTGTCATGGTGAGACAACATAAAAACAAGAATCTATAAGCTAAAAGTTTCTATTATTGGGCTATTTTACCCAAGTATGAGACATGTCTCGCTGAGACTGTCTCATATAAGAATTTGCATTGAAGAAAATAAGGTGTTTACAGTTTAGGATGATCATTCAATTGAATCTAAGTCATGTATAAGCTCAATTTCAAACTCATTTTTATGTGGACTAAAATCTAAATTTGAGGTTATTAATTTTGGACCCAGACTTAGATACATTGATTATGATAGTTTTAGGAAAAAATTGTTGGGAATAACCCGTATTTTTAACGTTTCCTGTAAATAATCCGTACTTTTGATTATTCATAAATAATCCGAACTTTGAACTCAGTTTGCTCACAACACCCCCTCCTCATTTTTGACCGGTTGTAGCAAGTAACACCTACGAAATGACTTGTTTCCCTTTTACTTGAGCTGCTGCTTGCTGCCATAATTCATCATCTTCAACATCTCACATTCCTCCATTGTTAAACCCTAAGCTTAGAGAGAGAAAATTCAAACTTTTCATTCACTTTTTTTTTTTCTTTTTTACAAAAATGAATTCTCATTTTTCTTCAACATATAGTAGAAGTTCTAATTTGAATAGGGCTTTTAGAAGTGGGGTGGAAGAGGGGCAATTCATGGGTGGGGAATGTTCAGGTTGATAGAAAGCGGGAAATTAGTGGGGTGAGGGATATTTCGGGGTGAAGGGTTGTTTAATTTATGGATGAAACTAATATAAAAAAAAATAAATTTTTATTAGTTTAAATTAGATATCTATTTTTTTTAATTTATGTTTCATATTTTTGGCATACTTTATTAATACTTCAAATTTTATGCTCATTCTATAAGTTAAACAATAGTCAAATAATTTTCTAAATCATTTTAATACACAATGTTTACAAATATTTAAAATTAACAATAATACACCAATAATAGGTATGCGGGTATAAACTGTCGTCCTTCTTCTCCCTCCAAAGTCCAAACTCTGACCATAGCTTTCTATGAGCGGGCCGACTATGATGATGATCCACAATAGGGGTGCAAAAATCAAATCAAATACAGCTAGCGTCTTTCGGATAGACGTCGCTCAAGCCCAATCCATTAAAGTTTATTGCCTATATTTACTATACATTTTTCTTAATGGGCAAATCCAATTCAAAATGGTCTCTCAAAGAAACCGTCACGAGGATGCCTGAATCAAATATCCAACATTAAAAGTGGCAATCATGGGTGGTGGATTACAAATCTTATCTTGGACTAGGCCAAGAAATATCAGCAATAGTCACCATGCCAGTATCTCTATCCTCCCCTCTTTTCAATTCATTATCGCCATTATCGTCTTCCACAGTAAGGTCTTTTCCTTCCCTTTTTTGTTTTCTCAACTTTAATTCCTCATCCCCAAACCAGATTTCACTGCATCATGTTGTTTAAGGAATTGAATTAGTTATGACCCATCTTTCTGAATGATTAAATTATGTTTCATTTTTAGAAATTTGAAGTCCAATCAGTAAATTTGAGGTCTTTGAGCTTCTCTATTAGGTCTCAGGTAACATCATACTACTTTAAAGGCTTTTTTTTGAGTTGGGTTTCCTTTAATTTTTGTTTAGTTTAATGGGTTTATCTCAAATTTGAAGGATTCATCGAAATCAAGAAGGCATAGACAAAGTGGTCGGCAAGTATGGCGGCGCAGAAAATTGGTATGTTGATTGTTATATGACTTTGATGTGATGATATTTGTTCTTATTTGTGAGCCCTTCATAAAACTGATTACAAATTTGGGTTTGATTGTGTAGAATCTAATTTTTATTGATGCATATTAGTTTTTTTTTATCGGGGTTAAGGTCGGAGAATCCGTTACAAGCAAGGGTTTCATGTAGGTCGTGAGAATCAAACCCTGTTACAAGAGTAAAAGGGTATGGTTCTTGAAATTTAGTACTTCCTCTACCCTAATATGACTACCTGAGTACCTCAACGGTTATTTGGTAGGTGGTATTAAACGGTGGTAATAGGAATGAAAACTAGTGTAATTTTGAAAAATCACTCGATACGGATGGCCATGCTTGTCCAACTTCCATCATCTTATTTTCTTCATAAATTTAATTCCAATGCGTTACTATAGGAAGATGTGGTAATATGATTAAAGTTTCTTTATATTGGGAATGACATGGATCTTTTAATGAAATTTTACACTGTAAATCATTCTCATAACAACTATTTAGTATCAATGACAAAACGGGCCGCAAATGTTTATGAGAGTACCATGTAGTGGGTAGAGAAAATTAGGGTAAAAGGGATGAATATGTAGAGGAGGACATGTCAAAATGTGAGATAATCATTTTTGGATGTGCATAAAGAAAACTGAGCCAATTTGTTGGAGAAAATGAGTAATTCAATATATGTTGGCAACATGGTACAAAAGGTGTAAACTTCTGATAGTCATGATGTTCAAGTCAATGGAGTTTACCTATTTTTGATGTGCTTCACTGTTTGATTTGGCAAAATTTTGGAAAGGAATAATAATTGTTATTGGAAGTTAGGTTTAGATGGAACTTAGCTTTTCAATCTTTTCTTTTTGTGTGGAAAAATTAGCAAAGAAGGGAAAGTTTGGGAGGAAAATGTGGCATATTATTATCCCCTTAAACGAATTATTCTTGCCCAGGAAGCTCGTTGACATTTATCGACGAAATGAAGGGAATTGAGAGAACTATTCCCTGTATTAGGATTTCTGAACCAATCAAACGAGATTTCTTAGTCTTAGGAGGCGCGAGGCCTACCGAGGTGCAAAAGGTCTTTTTTCCAAGGCGCAGGGCGAAGGTGCGGGCTTTTCGTAGGCGAGGTGCACAATTTCTTCACAGGGCTCAAAAGTCAATTTCAAAATATGTTTAATAGTTAAAACAACGTTAAATTCATATTATTACTTACAACATACAAGTTAGATAAACACTAAATGATAAGATAGTATAGTTCTGAATTGACCATATTCTCTTGAATGATCCAAAGGTGCGAAGAAGCAGCAGGAGATGATGAAATCATTGCTCAAATGAAGGTTTTTTTTTTTTCCTTCTAAATTCAAATAAACAACTATTTCATCAAGGGCAATCCAATAAATCAAGCAAAAGAAACAAAAAACAAAAGTTAACATACAGGCGATGCATAAGGCGCACTTCATCGCCTCTTGTACCGCGCTGCACCTCGAGTTTCTGAGGCGTTTTTTTTTTTTTTTTTTTTTTTTTTTTTTTTTTCTGGTAGCCTTGGTGTGCCTTACGCCTAGGCGTGCCTCAAGCGCGCTTTAAACCAAGTAGAGGAAGTATTGCTGCTTTTTAGTCTTTTCTAGTGCTAAATAACATTCATGTCCAAAGATTTCCTTTGATTGTCTAATAAGACTAGATAGGTATAGGGTAAGACTACTTACTTCTGAATCTTCCTAGACCTTTCTTAGTCTAGTACAGGGACATATATTAAGTTTTTACTTAAGCCTATCTTTTTTTATGAAGTTTTTTTTTGGGCATGGGGGATTGGATGGGACTTGACTCGGGTTGCATCGAAGGATATCGTAGCCTTGTAGAATTTTTTTAAGGCGCTGATGTTCTTAGGCTGGTATTTGAAATGGCGATTATTGAATTTGGATAAGGTGCTTATTGAATGGTATAAAGATTGCTATATTTGCCCGTTTTCCCTTACAAAGTAATCAGATTCAAGGAAAAAAGTTTAAATGAATAAGTAATGAACATTCAACTAAGGGCCATCCGATTTTATTTTGCAACTACGGTATCAAACGAGTTCTGAGAAATTTTTTGGTGATAGAAAGCAAACCCAAAAACAAAAACACGGTGATTGACTAGGTTTGTTCTAAATTGTTTTTAAGCATGTGAAAGAGCATCTGAGCTGATTTAAGGACTCATCCAAAATGCCCAATTGCCCACATGTAGTCTCAGTCTGGTCTGATCCTAAATTCAGATCAATTTTTTGATACTTAATATTCACTTTCATACATAAAATAGTCTAATTAAGTTAATTAAAACATTCACTTTCATACTTAAAATACTCACTTTTAATTGTTTAATAAACGTCATTTTGGATGTTAAAATTGACACTTTGAATATTAAAACATTCATTTTTTTTATTCGGGCTTCTTGTACGGGTCTGATGCACCACGAAACGGTCTCATACAAGAGTTGTTCATTGTGAATTATATTTCTATACAATTTAGTTGATGTCAACCTTAAACTTATGAAAAAATTATGGAGAAATTTGGATCTTAATGATGCACAGTTTAAAATGCTCAGTTTTTGATTTAAACCTTTTTCATTGATAAAGATCAGTACAGTACTCGGATGTTAATGACACGGTCGTTTTTTCCGTTTCTGTAGACAAAGAAAGATCAGTATATGGAAGCCAAACTACAGAGAATCCCATTCCTAGAGGAGCAGATACGGAAGGTTACTGAAGGCGGAGGGGTCTTGGCAGGGGACTTAGATCGATTATTGAAGTCGGAGGATAACCGATTTGCGTTTGTGAATGAGATAGCAGCTGAGGCCACAGCGTATGTTGAAAATAATCGAGATGAGTACGGGGACAAAAAGGCGATCCTTCATGTGCTGAGTAACCGTATGAATGATGCTGGATTTGCTCGCTCTGAAGCTTATATGGAGACTGACCCATTCAAGCCTGGTCCTACTTACCTCAAGGAAGAGTTTACTTGAGGCAATACAATTATACTATACATCTGCATTGCTAGATATTAGAATTAGTATATTACTTTTTTGTGTTGTTGTACAAGATATGTTACTTGGGACTCGGGTAGTGATGTCAGATACTGGTACGTGTTCAAGTGTCGGAAACGTCTAAATATTCAATTTTATGCCTAAAATGAAGTGTCTAAGTGTAAGTGCCACACCAATGTCCGAGCATCAAGGATCGGAGACGGGTACGTAAAGCAAAATGAAGAGTCCGAGTAACATAGAGTAAAGGTTAGACTATGCCTTAAGTTGATTTTGTATTGTTCATGTATCCGACTCCATTTGTTGAGATTAATGCTTTGACATTGTTGCTGTTTGATATGAGAGAATGTTGTATGTTTTTTGTTCGTGCATCCTTTTACATTTACTCCGTCTCATCTAGTATGTAGCCATTCATGTTTCCATGGAGGTTTCATGCAGTTATGGTGCAAACTCGAAGGGATAAATGATATATTATTTTATAAAACTAAATAAACCCCAGATAAGTGATGATGATTTGGCTGAATGGTGAAGCTGTGTTTTCTTATCCAAGATCTTTTTATCATGATTCTCTAGCCAACAGGCAATTGGTTATTGGAGATGTTGCCAACCTATACTAGACAAATAAATTAATATATATAAATAAAATAAAATAAATTTAGGAAAATCAATAATATTTCTTTAAAATCAAATATATCCAAAAATATCATCCATGATAAGGACAAGACATACAAGTATCTTACATGCCATGGTATTACTGGTTGAGACTCAATGCCTGCTAAGCAATGTTGTTGGAACATTTGTTGGAATCATCATCATACTCAGTGTATCCCGCTCATAGAAAACTATAATTAGTATTTAAATGACATTTTTGAATTTAAAGGAGTTGGAAATTGACCTTTAAACCATTGATTAGGAAGTTGGAGCTCTATTATTGACTTCTCGTTTGATTTTCGTGAATGAGCAAGCTTTTCACATAATTAAATACTTCTTTCATACCGCTTATTCTGCTACATTCTCATAAAATTAAATGTACTAAAATAGGATAATAGTAGCATTTCTTAGTCTACTTAACTAGAATTACTTATTCAAACACTTTAGCCACCATGTTTTGTATGGCTTAGGATTTCCTTGATCTTAAGCTAACCTATGCCTCAAACCAGACACCTCTCTCCCTAAGTTTACTACGCTTTTCTTTTTGGTCTGTCTCTATTATTCTTCTACAATTTTCTTTTCCAGAAAATATCGCCACCATTTTCTTTCTCAGAAGGTCTCCTGAGAGCCGTCTTTCTATAGCAAAGACGGCTCTCCCAACAGCCCAAGTCAATGATTTTAAATTTAAAAATAAGGTTGATGACTAATCAGTTACTTGTTTTGCCAAAAGAGTTGGTCCATATTTACCCGTCTATGCTATAGACGATCTATAGCCAGAATTTGTGTTTCTTTTATTCTCATCCATACCGTTCAACTCTTCTTAATATCATCTACACAATTCAAATGGTCTCTGCACGGGATCGGGGGAATACTAGCCAAGCATTGGACCAATAGATTCACACATAAAATCTAAACCGTTTAAACAGTTGAAAGCTCATTGCTTTCTCTTATCTTCATTGTATAAAATTAGCCACCCAAATATTTGCCTCTCTTTTTGGCAAATACTCTGAACCCGCCATTGATTCTCTGAAACTAACTGTCTTTAATGGCTTTACTAAGCCAGCAACTCCAGAGATTTTTGCTTACCAAAATAACCCCCAATTCTTCCTATAATACCCACAAGAAAACCCCCTTGATTGTTGGAAAAAGACCCAGATCATCATTCAAATGTTCTTCGATTGCAATCGAAGCACCATCTTCAATGGCTGGTGTTGCAGGAATCAGATGGGGTTTAACCAAATTACAAGGTGTTCGAGATGAAATGGAAGATGATGCTCTTATTGTTCAGCCTGATACCCTTCAAGGGTTTTCTTTTGCTGCTGTTTTTGATGGCCATGGTGGTTCTTCTTCTGTCCAATTTCTTAGGTATTCTTATTAAAATTCACAACTTTGTATTTTGTTTGGGAAAAGTATGGATAATATGAATTTATATTGTGTCATCTTTGAGTATTGATTCTGTTGGAAAATAACCCATTGTGATCGTACATCAAAGAATTCGAGAAATATATATACTTGACGGACTATTCGTGCTATACCAATTGGTTTATGGATGAAACCTTATTGGGTTTGTGTGCAGTCAACTCTCGTCTCGTGTGGGTCTTGTGTACAAGCCCAACGTTATTAGATTTCACTTTTGGATTAATTTTAAATACCCAACTTGAGTCTTTTTTGATTTGAGGCTAAGGCTTGGAGAAACCCCTATATGCAAGATTGTTCATATACGTGGTGAGAATTGAACCCTATTATAAGGGTGCAAACCGAAACCTCATATTACAAGGGTGCAAACTGAACCGCTATTGCTAGGGTGGAACTGCACTGTCACATGATTTGCTAATCTCTCTGCGAACCGTGAATCGAAAAAAGCGAATTTTGGTTGGTTTTGGGCCATTTTGGGTCCATTTTGAGCGAATCTCGAAGCGAGACATGCGAATTAACTAGCGAATCATGTGAAACTGGGTGGAAGAGAAAGCTTATAACTAGGCCAACGCATGACAGAGGACTCTAGTCTTGTTCTTATAAGTATTACAAATGTTGATGTTTTGATTTTTATAATTGTCTCATAAGGTGACTATAACTTTAAGTATGTGAATACAACCTCAAACTTGGGTTCACTAGAGCTGTTCCAAATATGGAAATCAATTTAGTATAAGAAGATGTTTTGAAGTTAATATTATTCATTTTGAATTTTAGGTTATTAGTGAAACCGTACGAAAAAAATAGAAAGTTGAAACTTGAGGAACTTAAAAAGAGGAGGGAGACAAAAGATGATCACCTAAAAGGGGTAGCAGTGAAAAAAGATATGAAGGTTTTAGATTTACAGATTGACATGATAGAAAATCGAAATGAATAGCGAATAAGAACTCATCTGGACAACCACATGATCTGTTATTGGTTCATGTAGGCGAGTCCATTCTTTCGGGATGTTTTGATATTGTTGTTAATTCTTTATTTTGAATTTTCGTTTCGTGTACTAGCCTACTTTCCGTAATGTTTATCTCTTTACAACACTGATAAAGCATTCTACTAGTATTCTTTAAGACATAGTTGTTTGAAAATCAGGGAGGAGCTGTATAAAGAGTGTGCTCAAACACTACAAGGTGAATTGCTGTTAAGTGGTAAAGATTTGGATGCAATAAGGAACGCGATAAGAGAGGCTTTCGAGAATGTGGACTCGAGATTACTAAAATTGTAAGTTAACAATCATATATGTCTCATTTGAACCATAGAAATTTGACCATACATTGATGATTTAATGAACATGCTCCTCAATCAATGGTGATTACAAGACACCACTAACTCTGTTGACAATTGGCAATTGAAGTCTAGCAGAGAAAGACGAGAAGGATGATTCCGGGGCAACAGCTACAGTCATGCTGGTAGGGAAGAATCGTCTATACATCGCTCATCTTGGTGACTCCTCAGCGGTATGTTTTGACCTTACACTTCGTAAAGCTGCGAGCTGGTATTGATTATAATAGATTTACATCTTTTCACAATGCTCAATACCAGAATACAATGGTAGAACTAGCGTGATGTCACTGGCAGTGGTAGATCTAGCGTGATGTCACTGAGGTCAGTTGACATCACTTATATCAAAAATAAAATCAAATATTAAATGTAAAAATATACACTAGATGAGTTGATTAGTGTATTTCATTACACATATGTGACTAGAAATCAAAGCCCAGTAGGTGCGTTTTACTTAAATTGACATCACTTTTTTTTTTTGGGATTCGCCCTTGCTAGAATAGACTGTAGAAATTAGCAAGTACTCTCTGTTTCATTGTACTGTGCTTGTTTACCTTTTGCGCGGAGAGTAAGAATGATGAATTAAGATAAAAATGTACGATTAGGTGCGAGATTAGAGGAACTAATAGGAATTTTACTTGAAAGGCACGTATATTGTATGCGACTATTCAACTACGCATTATAATATAATCCGTTATAATCCAAAAGCCCCGAATTATAACTTGTTGGTTTTTTGAATTCATGATTCAGGTACTCGCACGCTCTGGTAAAGCAGAAGTTTTGACTGATGCTCATAGACCTTATGGAAGCAACAAAGCATCATTGCAAGAAATCAAAAGAATCAATGAGGCAGGGGGATGGGTGTGTCTTCCTGTTCTTTATGATAAAGCATTTTCAATCCTAATTACGTGTCAATTTGTGTCGCGAGTCTGCAATGTCTAAATTTACAATTCCGCGTACAGATTAACAATGGGAGAATATGTGGAGATATTGCTGTATCTCGTGCTTTTGGTGACATTCGGTTTAAGACAAAGAAGAATGAGTATGTTTCTCAACTTTCTACTAACGAACAAGAATTTTATACTTACCGTTAGTCCCTTTATGCACATAATTTGACGAGAGCTTGTCTTCTTGTTTATAACAGGATGGTGGAAGAAGGGGTTATGGAAGGAAGATGGTCACAAAAGTTTGCTTCTAGGTACAAAATCTAAGCATGCGAAAAGCTCGCTCAACTTTATTAATCCTTTTTTCTAACTCAAAACTACTTTTTTTTGAACTCATTAGCCTTTATATGAACTTATCTAAACTCGTTGAGTTAGGCTCATCCATATACTCTCCGTGTGTCGTGAGAGCCTTTTGGAAACTATAGGACAAACTCAAAGGATCTGTTTGGCAAATGGTTTAGTCGTTAGCTGGTTCAACCAACTAGAAGTATTGATTGATAAGCTAGTTGTTTAAACCAACTACTACGGAAATGTTTGTAAAAATTAATAGTTGGTTGTTGATTTTTCATTAGGGATAAAGTGCGTCAAAAAATCAAAATCCAAGGTTTCATTTAAAAACAACTTTACTTAAAAACAATTTACCGAACACATTTTTTGGCTGTTTGACCCGCCAAAAAGCCAAAAGCCAACCATAAGCTAATGGAAAAATCATTTACCAAACACATCCTACTGATGGAGTAGTTGTTTGATCAAACTTGATATCCCTTATCTAAATTTGCCTCTTTGATATGTGACTCGCAACGTAATACATTTGAAGTTAAAATAAAACCTGTAAGTTCAATAACCAATCAATAACTATAGACATAAAACATGAAAGAAGCAACTTTGAAAAGTATATCCTACTTACTTGAATTGAGTACAATAAGATTAACATAAATTGCACTGATTTTATTCACAGGGTGAAATTTAACGCTGATTTGGTTGTCGCTCATCCTGATATTTCACATGTAGTACTCGGATCAGATACTGAATTGGTAGTCTTAGCCTCTGATGGCTTATGGGATTATATCAACAGGTTTGTGCCATACAGTTTTTATTCTTTTTTGTCAGAATAACGAGACTCGAAAGTATCACCTAATTTTTCGGACTGAACACAGCTCAGAAGCAGTATCTATAGTCAGAAACGAGCTACGACAGCATGGAAATGTGCAGGTGAAAACTACAGCTTAATTATTCGAGTCCTTTACGTTTGCGATTTTGTTCAGTAGATTTAAGCCCTTACGTTTGCGATTTTGTTCTTGCCTTTGTTTCAGCGAGCTTGTGAATCATTGGCAAATACGGCCCTGGTAACAATCGCTCGCTTGTACCACTTCTCATGGTTCAATCAATCTATTAAGTACCTTTATTTAAATATATCGTTTATGTTGCAGGACCGGAGATCACAAGACAATATCAGCATAATAATTGCAGATTTAGGGTACGTTCTTTCTTTCTTTCGTTTTTGTATAGCTTATCCTCGAAGGGATAATCTCTACATGTAAGAGAGGAGGGAAAATCGATCTTACAGGGGATGGTGAGTATCGAATCCATGATTCTCGTATAGCTAATCCTAGTTTAAGATGCATTGCCTTTTTGTTTAAACCAATTACTCCCTCTGTCCCTTTTATCTTCTTCGAATCATTCCTTCTACTTATCGTAACGCTTTTCCTACCCAACTAAAACTCCATCTCGATCTCACCATTTGCCCTTTGGCCTCAACTATACACTACAATAGGTTTAAAGAATAAGAGAGATGTTAACCTGGTATATACCAAGCCAATTCATAAAGAACAATAGCACGTTGAGGGAGTATAGACTAATAAGTTTCGAGTTGAGACATGTTACCGCAAGACCCCCCAAATTAAGATCAAAAAGGACTGATAGTACTACCCGTATCAACAAGGCAACTCTTTTTTCAAAGAAGCCTATTTGCTAAAAACTCCACATTCAAGTGTGCTTAACGTGAAGTAGTCTCAGGTGGGGTGAGTCGGGGTGACCTTCTGAGAAGAATCTAAGTTACATACTAGTGAGAACCAATAAATCTGTATTGGGCTTATACACAACAGACCCGCATAAGAGGAGAGTTAACTGCAAACAAACCCGATAAGACTCCATCCTAAAACCAACTGGTAACAGGAGTAGCTTATCAAGTCTATCAGTTAGTCAACCTTTCTCTAATTTTCGATGTGGGATCATGTGGGTTTTATTTTCCCAACAAGAACTAAACACTCCGGAAAAGACTTGTGTTGATTTGTATGGCCAGTTTTGTATCGCAAACTAGGTTGTTTCTTTTATCGAGTCATATTAATCTTCAAATTAAGACGAAGTGTGTAGTTCATAAGTGTTTGTATGCTATATGTTGCAGTAAAACAGATTGGCAGAATTTACCCCCAGAACAACAAAATGTAATGTTGGAGTTTGGGCAAGCCTTTGTTACACTTGGGGTGGTGTCCCTTGGAATATGGTTGTCTTCAATGCTGGCTTTGTAAATTGATAGCTCAAATACAATGTATATAACAAAAAAAGTTTTATTGTTAGCATCTAGAACTCAAACTATACTTATATTTGTATTTATCATAGATTTGTATATGCTCTTTCACCTTAGATTTCTTATCAAAATCTAAGTGATGCTATTTTTTTTATTCTAATTTTCTTTTTTCAATAGCAATGCCAAAAGATTGAGATCCGCCTCGTGTTGAGAAGCTCAGATACAGGACTGTTCTTGAGGATAGTTTTGAGGTGCAACCACCTAGGGTTCAGCTCATGTAGGATATTATTTGTGTAAGTAGCATCTATCATGAATCGAACTTGCAGCATTAGAATTCTTAGTTAAGCGCTTGACTAAGGGCCCTTTTTTTATTTTTCGCCTAGAGTCCAAAAATTGCCAGGAACGGCATTGCTCAGATAGAGGCTGGGGAACCTACGAGTCGTTGATGACTCGTTGGTACGTCTAAGGAGGAGTTATGGAGCAAACCATCCTACGAATTGTCGATAGGGGTTACGACTCATCGCATGCTCTTTTTCGTCAGTTTCCTTCGAGTGTTTAACTAAGAAATTGAATTGTCTTGATCACTCTTGATCAATTACAGGTTGGATCGGGTTTAGATCGACCTAACGAGTCAATGCCAATTTTTTAAAAAAAATATATTCATCATTTTATTTAAGAAAAATATATAATAATTTTTTTTGTTTTATAGAAATTAGTTTTATATTAAAAGACTTATATATCAATTTTAGGATTACAATAAAAAATGTTCAATCAAAATTTAAAAAAATTAGGGTTTAGACTATTTTGATGAGGTAGAATTATAAATGCCGGGAGTTGTACATTAGATTCAAAGAGAATTAATCCTTTGCAACTCCTTCAAACTCTCAATTTTTCTTATTTTTTTAAAAAGTAGAATTTGTTTTTCCAGTAAAACAAATTCTCATAAATGTTAATTTTTTTAATTAAAGGGTTAGTCGAGAGAAAGGAAAGACTAAGTAAGATTCAAACCAAATACATTTTCTGAAAAGTAAAATTTGGTCTCTAACAAAGAAAGAACTCGATTCTTAAAAATGTTAAATGTTCATAATAGCACAATTGCATAAATTTTAAAGTACCATGTTAGAATATTTGGGTAAACTTTAAATCATAGTGTAATAATGCGACAACGGTCGTGATTGCAGTAATGGAACGCTGATGCGGTAATGTGAGTAATGCGGTTATCATATATAATGTCTAAACAACAATTGAAATTAAAAGATATCCCTTAATACGGCTCAAAACGCAGATTTTTATGACTTCACAACAAATGAAATGTCAATTCACTTATTTTAAAAATCTTTATAACGCGACGGACACAATGTTCCCTTTCTTTTTTAATCTATAGAGTTTAAATCCTCCAAGCTACATATCTATTTGCTTTTGTATTAACTTTTATTCTTCTTTTAAGCCACTTGTCTTAATTTCTCTTTGTCCAAGTTAATAAATAAGAAAAAAGGACGTATAGAACTTTATATATATATATATATATATATATATATATATATATATATATATATATATATATATATATATATATATATATATATATATATATATATATATATATATATATACTAAAAAATTTTAATATAATTCAAGTACTCTTTAATGAAAATTTAATAGAATACATAAATAATATATAATTTATTTTATTAGTTATAAGTTTGTCCCTATAGATATTATTGACATTATATAAGTGAGAAGTACTCTTTCTTATCAAGAATAGGAGTATAATATATTGTTTTTCTCCAAGCCCTATTATATAGGGATCACGTTCAATCTATCAATAAAACAATAACATCCAATATAAGGTAGTCTAGTTTAATTAGAATCATGTAAAAAAACATAAGATTTCGCAAATATATTTTTGCCTTCATATATGGAGTTATAGTAAATCATACTCCCTCTATCCCTCTGAGATAATATCTTTTAACTTAAAAATGTGAGAGCTTTTTGAGTCAAACGGTGCTAATTCGGAGGGATAGAGGGAGTAATTTGTGTGGGAAAATGAATTGATGACTGTTTGATAACTCTGATATGAAGTATAATCAGGCATTATCAGGATCCAATAAAATATCAATTGTGGCCATAAACACGTATTAGCTTATATTAATATAAATAATATAATAATAAAATATAATTTTCATATTATGCAAAGCTGGTAACAAAATAAGACCAGTTACATTATTTTTGTAATATGCTAAAATTTATATGAATTCTAGCTATTTAATAAATAATGCATCATTTATTATTATTTATATTAAATATTAATTCCGGATCTTTTTTTTTTTTTGGAAACAATTCCGGATCTTTTACAATAGAGTATATATATGGCTCAAAATTCTTTCTCCATCTTAATAAATTAAAGAGAAAGAGACAGCTACTTAATTAATGATAGTAATACACTTACTAATTATTATAATAATTAAATAATAATAATAATAATAATAATAATAATAATAATAATAATAATAGTAGATTAAAAAAACATTAATTCAAGGGTTCCTCCCACCACCTCTTCCCCTCTTAGGATCATGCTTAGGATTTGGTCCTGCATAATCGTAGTCCAATTGCACTAGATCACCTTCTAGAAGTTTCCTTGATTTGATCTTTGGCATTCCATCCTACACCAATATATATCATATAATCAATTTATCATTTCATAATAAAAGGATGGACAAAATTAGATATGAGACTGTCTTATGGTAAGATAGATGATCTCAAAATAAGAAGTCAGCACGTCGAAAATTTTGATGATTGGACCATTTAATGTAAGTATAAGACAGGTTTCACGGTGAGACCGTCTCATACAAGAATTTGTGTTATTATATTTATATGCATGCTCATATTTTAGTACAAAATATTCTATCCATCAAAATAAAAATCATAAACTAGACCAACTATCAAAAAGGAAGAAAAAATATTTAGAGAAAAATTACTATTCTTTTTTTTTAATTAATAACTACACTAGAATAGTAAATACTATGTTAATCAATTTTAGTTTATAATTTTTAGAATATGAAAAGAAAAATATAATCAAGTGAATCTTGTTTGATTCATATTATTGCTTTTTTATTGTATAAACTGTTTATAATATTTTGTTATGCATATTTATAGATATTTGACGCTAAGATAACACATTGAATAGAGTAAAAACTAAAAGCGTTGCTATGAAAGAAATAGAGGATAGTAATATGTACTCCCTCCGTTCTTTTTTGTTCTTCCCGTTTAGAATATTTTATTTTGAAAAGAGAAATTTGATTTAGATTTTTAAGATATTTATAGATGATAAAATATATCCATATGAGATCTTCTTAGATTCGTCTTAATGTATACTTTTTTATCATATATTTTTTATAATTTTTTATAATGCGTATTTTAGAGATATTTAGGCTCGAAAGTTGTTTTGAAAACCTGTGCAAAAAGTAAATAGGAAGAAAAAAGAACGGAGGGAGTAACTAGTAATACCTTGTTGAAGATGTTTATATAATTTACATCTTCGATTCTTTCAGGGATCGACTCAACGGAAAAATTGGGAAGAACCATAAGCATGAAAAGGAGCAAAATGAATACTTTGGCATGAGCCATGGTTGATATAGTTTTAAGAAATGACCTAGAAGGACAATAAGCTTGCATATGTGAATGACATTAGGGGGAGGACCAAGGGTCCAAATTTATACTAGAAGCATGCTAGGTTAGAAGGAAATAATGAAGTCATACTTCCTTTGTTGTATAGAGCATCTACACGTGGAGTAGAAGGTTTGGAGTTCGACCCCTGTTGTACGTAGGTGTCAGTTGAGGGTTTCTTGACTGGGTGCATTTCTTTTTACTCTCTTCTTTGGGGAACGAGTATGATTTGTCCGCATCTTTCAAGAAAAAATTAAATCCCCATCCGGACCTTGTCTTGTGCGGGATACTGGGAGTATCCTTTACTTTCTTTGTTGTATGAGAATTTTTTTGCCTGTTACATTTAATTTGCATCATATTTTAAGGTAATATTTTTACTTTTTTTTTAATTTTATCTCAATTATAAATTTATTCTCTTTACTTTTACCACTTAAATTTATTACATGTATAATTTTTTTTTGTTTTATTCTCCAACTATAAATTAATTTCTACACTAAAATTTTAGATGCATTCTGATAGAAATATTTCATATGGGTAATGAGTAATGCTTGTGTCATTTAACACCCACTAAAAGGAAAAAGAAATTATGATGAAAAATTGCAAAAAAATCCCACTATCCACCAAAAAATCATGTAATAAGTCAACGATTGAGAAAGCACTTATAATAAAATTTTATGTAAAAACATGATCAATTCTATGCATATAACATGGACAATATATCATGGTATATATTTTGTTGCATGGCTCACAATTTAGTCAATAATTTTCCATTTGTAGATTTCACATACTTTTTGGCATAAGTCATTCTGATTTTCAGTATACATTCACCCCACCAAAAAATTAAATTCAAATAAAGAATTCTAAAAAAAATTAATGTTTACTTATGAATTTAAGAGATTAACATATTTTTTTAATTAATTTTATTTTTATTTAGCTTTATAACATTATTATTTTAGGTGGGTTTTCTTCATTTTTATATTTTTATTTACGTATTTTTTTTATTATTTTCTCTTGCATTTAATTTTATCCGCACAATATAATAATTTCTTTTAGATTTTTAATATACTTGTACTAATTATTGATTTTTCAATCAATTAGGGATAGAGAAAGTATTTTTTTTTTAATACCCCATCATCTTTTCCTTTGTCGTTTACAAGAAACTTTTGGAAGAAAATTGTACGTTTAATTTGGAGACATGACTTTTAATTAAAATTAAGGCCTTCATTTAATTTAATGATTAGTATTATAGTATGATGATATTTCTATTATATTTATAAAGTGTGTAATTTCTGTTTTACTAATTATATGCTGACATTCACATCAAAATCAATTTAATTTAATTTATGTAGTGTCAGAGTCGAAGGTCCGATTAAAAATTGAATGGTAGGTCTTAAAGAAACAGACTTCTACCCTAATTGATTACTCTCACATGTGAACTTGACGGGATTTGCATTTGAGGTGGTATTGGGATGATCTGTCTAGATGATTTTGGGATGATATCTTCTTGGTTTATGGAGTGTGCACATCGTTTTTTCTCGGTTATATGCTTAGGGGGTGTTTGGCAATTGGCTTTTAGCTTAGCTTTTTGGTTGACTTTTGGTTTTGGGCTTGTTGGTTGGTCAAACAGTCAAAAAAGTGTTTTGTAAATGGCTTTTAAAGCAGTTGAAAAGCTGGCTTTTAAGCCAAATGAAAAAGTTGCTCCAGCAAGCGTTTTGGGTTGGCTTTTGGCTTGTTGGCCCACTTTTTCTCTAATAAACAGCCAATAACCAATATTCAAATTTATCAAACATCTCCACAAACAGCTAGCTTTTTAGGCTAGCTTAAAAGCGAACAAAAACAACCAACATTTCCAGCAGGTCAAACAAGCCAACAAGAAAAGCCAATCACCAACAACCAACAACCAATTGCCAAACACCCTCTTATATTAACAAGTCCAGTCTATTTTAACAACACAATACTCTCTTTATTCCCGTGAGGATGCCCAATCGCATCTTTGATGTAACTTATAAGGAATAGGGTTGAAAAATAAGTTTTAAGAAAAATGGATAACATAAAATGAATGGATGAGATTAAAAGAAAAAATTATATTAAAAAAATGCAAAATCACTACGATAGACTTAAAGTTAAATAGTAGTAATTGGGAGGGACATAAAGAATAATACTTAATTATTTTATATTTTAAGTATTATTTATCAAAAGTACGCCTATCTTTTTTAGTTGAGTAAAGATTTTGTGAATAAAATTACTCTACTTGTCCATGAGGCAAAACTTTTGTCTCAATTGATATGCATCACTTTTTTGGTATAGATTTGCTCCATCCTATTCACCCTAAACTCTTCATGAATTAGGAACCATTTTTTATTTAAACATTTTATTATTAAATAAATATTTAATTAGTTTGATAAATCCATGAAAATATTAAAGTTATAATGATAGTTTTCCCATATATTATTATTGTTCATAATAAATGATAATCTTTCAAATGGAGATTTGTTGCTTCTTATTTGGTATGAGAGCAAATTTACTATTAAGACAAAAACATTACGAGGTCTTTGGCAAACAACTAATAGCTGGTAGCTGGTAGTTGGTAGCTGATAGCTGATTAAAGTAACTGGTTTGACGAGCTGATTTTAAACTCACTGCTATAAGTAGTTTGTTCAAACACAGCTTATTCATATCAATATGTTGTTTCAACCAGCTAGTTCACCAAACGCTAGCATTAGTTGATTTGAGCCATCCAACCCTCTATTTACATCAAAATAAGCTAAAAAGCCAACTTGCCAAACCTTCTTTTTACATAAGTTGGTAGCTGATAGCTGATTATAGTGGCTGATTTGACCAGTTGATTTCATTAATTGGTTTGACCAGCTGATTTTGAACCCGTTGCTATAAGCAGCTTGTTCAAAAACAGCTTATTCGTATCAATAAGTTATTTCAACCAGCTAATTCACCAAAAACTAGCATTAGCTGATTTGATCACTCAACCATCTATTTATATCAAAATAAGCTAAAATTGCTCAATAAGCTAATTTGCCAAACACCCCAAGTACGAATAAACTTTTCTACCAAAGCAACTAATACATATTAAAAGAAGAGTTTTTATTAACTGCTTTGAAACAAGAGTTTAGTTGCCTTAGATTTATCTTCTCACATTTTTAATTTGGATCAGTAATGTTATAAAAAAAATAAATTCTGAGAAATAATGACTTTATATAGTGACAATGGTTGGAGAAAATTAAGGACTTTATTAAAGTACACAAATTCTTGCTATAATCTTTTATATCATAGACAGGTAAATATGAGTTAGCCTATTTTGCAAAATAAGTAACTGATTAGTCATCAGCCTTATTTTTAAATTTAAAATCATTGAGTTAGACTGTTGGAAGCCGTCTTTACCATAGACTGTCTTTCAGGAAACCTTCTGATCAAAGTATAATTAAGAAAAATTAGATTTTAGTATAGTGTATTAATACTCCATAATATAGCTAGCAATGACAAGGACTTAAGTCCAATATTTATAATTGTGAATTGATTAGACAGTTCACCATAAATCCACAATGTATATAGCATGAATTTGACTTAATTGATTAGGACAAAAAGTTAATGGATAATAATCATGGTTTAAAAGGCTAGCTGTCTTGCTAATGATGCTATTTAAAGGGTGATTATCAACTTGATTAAGGAGTTTAATTTAGATATTAAAATTCTTTGAACCAAAAACTTGGTCTACTAACACTATTGTTTGATTTGAAAGTGACCTGTCAATCATAATCATATACCACCAAAACCACAAAATCACCCGCGTCAAATATAGGTGTTCAAAACAGACCTAAAATCTAATATTGATCAAATTTTGTAACTGAACTTGATTTTTGACCCGTCTTTAAAAATGAATTTAGAATTATAAAAAATTAACATAAAGACAAGAGTCAATTTTAAACCAACTCAGGTAACCTAAATCAAAACAACTTGTAGTTGTGAATTGTATGATGCAAGTCCAACTAATGTATAGTACCCCTACATATTATGTTGGTTTAGTGTTATACTCCTATATAGTTCTAATTTCAAGAGAAATTCATTGTTTTACCAAATAAATATGGAAAAAGTCAATTGAATAAAACAACTCAAATAAGAAAATAAAAAAACATAGGAATAACATTTGTGGTAAGGTTTGAAGAAAAGGAGAAGAGTAGTAATAATTCATAATCAATAACCGTAATTTGTAAATCATCTCTAAAAGACAAAAATTATAATAATAAAACAAACAAAATAAAAAAGCAAATTAATAAAATAACAAAACTCTCACCCAATCAAATCCTACCACATACAGGGCCGGTCCTAAATATTTTGAGGCCCTGGACAAAATAACACATTTGGGCCTTTTTCCATTGTAATTCATCACCTATATGGACCCTTCTACAACCATTAACTTTGGTTTTTTGACATGAGGCCCTAGGTGACGGCCCCTCTTACCCACCCTAGGGCCGGCCCTGACCACATTAGGGTGATTTGTTAATTTTACAAATAATTGTTATTTACTAAGACTTCCTAAACAGGTTTGGATAGAGCATCTGCATGTGGAGCAGAAGGTTTGGGGTTCGACCCCTACTGGGCGCATGTATCAATTGTGGGGTTTCTTGACTGCGCGCTCTCTTTACCCCCTCCTTGGGGGTACGGGTATGATTTATCCGCATCCTTCAAGAAAAAAAACCCCTCACTCGAACCCTATCTTGTGCGGGATACCGAGAAGGTCCTTACCTTACCTTACCTAAACAGGTGGAAGGTGACTAGAAAAAATGGAGTAATTATATTGGGGTGCACTATTTAAGTTGGGTTGCTGTGCACTCATCAGTGAATAGTGTATAGTGTAGAGTACAGTATTGTGCAAAATACAGACTTTATAACATGTGAATTATGATAGTGATTTATACATTTTTTGTTAAAGGCACCTTTCATAGATCATCATCATTCTATATAAGTCAATTATATTTTTTTATTATAAGTCACATTGTGAGGCTCTTGAACAAACAAATCTCTTTCTAATTCTTAGTTTTTTGCCTTCTTATTACCACCGGATCTTATCTAATGTTAGGCACTTAGGCCGGTGGTAATTAGAGGTGTTTAAAATAGACTTGGCGATCGGATATTCATCCGATTTTGTAACTAAATCCAGCTTCAAAATGAATTTAAATTAATATGGATACAAGACACGAGTTTAAACCGATCCGAAATAGTTGACCTGAAATCAACCTGATGACCAAAATGAACCCCTCTAGTACTAATGTACTACTTTTTATATACCATTAAATTTGCCCCATTGACATTTGGTTAGTAAATTAAAAAAAAAAACCAGAAAAATGTGTAAATGAGATGATAAAGAATGTTAATTGTATGGATAATAAATGAAAAATAATGTGGACTATAGCCAAGAATAGAACTATGGTAAATTTAGTGGGATAAATTTAATCCGATAAATCTTATTTTAAGGATCTTGCTAATAGACATCCCTAGAAGGACATAACGTTCTTAGTAAGTATAAAACCAATTTTTATATTTTAAAATAAAACTAATATAACATTAAATTTAAAATTTATCACCAAATTACACATCAAAATATATTATACTATAATTTATTGTGTTTCCTAAACTACTCTGTCAATTCGTCAAATATATTATTATTAATCTTGTTAACAAAACGTTTGGTAGCTTTTGCCTTTTACAAATAGTGTACTTGCTCTTTTTAAAATTCTCCATATCAAATAGAAATCAGAAATATATTAATTCAAATATCTAGTTATTTTGAAAAAAACAAAAATTAGCAATGTTGATCTATTTGGGTTTAAAGATTGGACTTAAAATTCTAATACTCAGCAGACTCCACTATTATACTCTTTTGTAGAATGAGCTGAAACCTCAAATTAAAATAATGGATATATACTAAAAATTGCCACCATTTCTGTTTTAGTTTACATTTGTAACATTTTTATTATATGTAATAATATTAACACCATTTCTTTAAATTCTTATTTACGTATATTCTCAATAATTATGCGATAGACATTGTTGCGAACTCTTAGGTTCAAATCGAATAGTACAAAACCCCTAGGATTGTAATTGTTAACAATATACTCCTAGTTCATGTAAAATACATTTTAAATTGTAAATTTTAATTATAAAATTATAAAGAAATAATTTGTGAATGACAAAGTTTGACACTTTGTCATTCTCAAAATGATTCTTAACTTCACCTAATTTTAAAAATTGTATGAATTGACTCAAATCCAAAATTGAATTTTATTAATTTATCAAACATAAAATTTGAGCCAATTTTAGATTTCTAAATGAAATTATTCAGTTCCAAAGGTAAGTCTAAAATTCGGTCATATAACTCACTACTACATCTTTTTTCCCTCCACTTAGAAAAAAGTCCAAGTTTCTCAGATTTTGAATGTTTAGTGAACTGCATCACCTTGGAGTTCCACATTGATATCTCGTATCGCCAAGCCCTGATAGAGCATAAAAGAATGTTTGCAGCTTAAAACATTCAATTACACCTAATTCCAAATGATATACAAGCACTAAGAGAATCATCGATTAGTCTAATAGTATACTAAAAGATATTTAATTGAATTTGACAAATTAACTTATCCCACCTAAAATATCAAAGTAATTGGCGTAAAATATATATTTATAAAATAGAAGTATTTCAAAAGAATCTTATCTATTAACTAAAAGCACAAACAAAAACGAATTACATGAACCAGCTTTACATATAAATTCTGGGCAACATAAAATAAAATAAAACCCTACTTCGAATAATTTTTACTATAAATTAACGCCATACAACGGGGAGAAAGATTTCCCTTCTTGTCCAAAATATATTTATGATATATCTTAAGGATGCTTACAAATCTCGCCTTAAACAAAAAACTATACCAACAAATTCCTGTACTCAACTTCAAAATCTAAGTAGCAAACATGCTTGCTCATGTATGCAAACAATCGATCAAACCAAATCGCCTAGGCAAAAACCGCTTAAACCCCAAAAAATATTTATCAATGAAAATGCATAATAATAATGAAAAAATTAATAATGTGATGCTTTTCATCGTATGTAGAGTATACAGATATCGGGTAAAATATGATGACACGCGAATGCAACACAAACTGGTGGACTGGAGACTGATGAGACAACAATGCAGGACTCGAAATGGGGGGAAAACCAGAAAGACCGAAAAATGGGGGGCAGACTAAAAGAAGAAAAAAAATGTGGAAGAAATGCCTATGTTACGCCACTGGTGATCATTTTAACATTTAAAACTTGAATTGACCCTCCGTTGAAATCATCTTCGACTTCCGAAGATACATTGTACCATTGGGAGAAAACGGGAACCACCAGGGCAATCAAGGGATAATTCTTTAAGTATAAGAGAGTGGACTATTGATCCAAAATCAGGGCACTTCCTTTCAGCGTGAAATAATGCTCGGTATTGACAGTTAAGACCCAAAGACGTACCCATCTCCATTATTCTTCAGCACTGAATATGAGGTTAAAACTTCCCAGAAGAGGCCCCTTGTAACTGTATCGAACTATCCAAGACCTCCTTAAAACCCATAAGCAAAAGGACTCGACCTGACCTGACCTGACCTGACCGACGGACCCATCGTGCAGATGCAAGAGTTAGCGACAACATGAAGGCTGACAACTTCAGTTGTCTGACTGGTGACGACCCGACAATTGTAACTTGTATATGCAATCCCAGACCCCCGGACCCAACTCAACACACTTGATGCATGCAGAGACTTCAAAAAGGAAAAGAATATACCAAACAGGAGACCAAGCCTCAAATGGCAATCACTCGACTAATGGCCAGCTTGGCCCATTCAGCTGATTGTTTAATTGAATGGTCATCTGATGACAAGCATTCACTAAGCAAGTCCCTGCATGATGGAAACTGCTGAATTAAAGAACCTGCACTAGCTGCAAGCGTATCTGCAAGGTCACCAAGCACTCCAATAGCAGTCTTCATGACAGCATCGTCCCTATAAAAAGTAAAATTTAATCAGCTATGAAACAAGAATCAATTGCCCAAAGCTACAATAAAAATAATAATTGGTTATGTAAAAACTTACATATCTTTCTCTTGGTAAATACTGTCAACGAACGAAAGGATATGGCGAGCATAGGGAAGTAAAAGCTGGGCTCTTGCAGTGTTCTTGAAGCCTTGAAGGATCCCTGAATATGCTTCCAAAATTCCATTACGCAAAAGATTGGTATACTCGAGTATCTCATCGTCAACACCAGCTGTGTGAGCAGACAAGTCTGCAGCGCTCTGAAGCATAGGCATGGCATACACCAAATACTTTTCAAAATTCTCGCCTATTGCAAGTGCTATATCCCCAAAGCATGAGAAAATCGGAGGCTTTACAGATCGATGAAGCTGATTGCTTGACAAGTCCTTAAGGAGTTGTGTCATAATACCATCACAATAAGGCAGTATCTTATCCTCCAATGCCCTGCATAAGTCTCCCACCACACCAACTGTGACAGCACAGACTTGGTATTCTTCAAAGTTTTGAAGACCCATTTCCAAATACTTATAAAATTCATTCATGTATTTTGCAAAATCCGGACCTGCGGCATAGGCAAGAGCACCGATTCCCAGCATAGCCTCTTCATGCACTGTAGCACTATTACATGAAAAAACACCTAGGAAGAGTTGCATGATTTGATCAGCATACTGCATTAGCACAGTTCTGGTTGGCTCAGATGATCCCAGTTTTTGAATTATAACCTGTAGGCATCCACACAGGAGACCTTGCAGTTCACCCTGTTTTCCATCCGGTGAAATATTGTGTGACTCAAGCGTTTTCTGAAGCTCCATCATGATGACAGGAACTAGCTGCAAAACCAAGGGAGCAGTATCATCTGTTGAGCACCTGACCACCTCATTCAATGTTTCATAAGCGGCAATTCGCAACCGTGCCTCCCCGGCATCTTCCCTGTGTGTCACGCTAAGAAGGGACTGAACAATCTCTTCAAAGTATGGAGTCAAGGGTGAAGAAGAGCTAGCATCCTCATAGCCTTGTGCAAGGAAATAGAGAGCCCCACAGGCCTTTTCAGCAACATTAGGTGTATCCTTCATGGCCTCCAATAAAACTGTAATAATATGCTGGCAGTTTGTATTTGTGATAATTTCAGTATCCATAAGTGATCCGTGAAGAAATTCAAAAATTCTACCAAGAGTCCAAGCTGTGGTGTCTTTGACATGACTGTTAGGATCTTTTGTCAGCGCAGTGAGCATAAAGTTCAAAGCAATATTGATAATTGCTGTCAACTTTTCAGGGCTAGGGCCCTCCAAAATTGAACCAAATGCATAGGTAGCAGCCTCTCTCTGCCTCCAATCTGGCTTTGTGATATTCTCTTCAATAAATGGCATCACAAGAGGCACAATATCATCTCCCACAGTTCGTGCAACAAGCCCAAGGCAAGTACCCCCTGCCATAGCAATATTCCAAGCTCCCTCATCCTGATCTTGGTCCTCCTCTTGCTTGAGGAGTGTTTCCAGCAACAAAGGTACCAATGCAGGGAGAGCCTGCTTAATAAAATAAAAACAAGGAATCTCAGAGTCACCCGTAAAATCACCTCCGTATTCATCAAGAATATCGATCTCCTCGTCACAGATTGAGCTCCAAAACTCAACGGCTTGAAGAGCAACTGGCTCTTCATCTTCTCTCACAGCTTTCGCAGTTATATTGAAGATGTCCTGCATGTAAGGAGCCAGCTTCTCATAGTATGTAGAAGAAATAGCAACCAGACATTCAAAAGCTGCCTGCCGTATCTTCAAGTCAGGAGATAGTGTTGCCTCACAGACAACTCTCATAATATAATCTCTCTCCATATCATTATTAAAATTAGCCTGAGCAAAGCCTAAAGCATTATATAATGCATATGTAGCAGCAAGCCTAACTTCATTGTTCGTTTCATTGGCATTCATACCCTGAACAACTGCAGTGAGGATTTTATTTACTTGATCCTGGTCTACTACATCTGCAGATACCTCCTCACACATATATCCAAGCGTCTCCAAAGTTGCTTGCTTGACATGAGGAGGAAGTTGGTGGATATTTCCCAGCAATGATCCAATCAGCTCCGGCCACTGTTTTTGGGGTAACTCAATACCAGCGACCTTAGCAATAACTTGAGATGCAGTTGAACGAGCATCATGAACAGGCGAAGCAAGGGACTGTAACAAGCATGCCTTAATCTGATTCTTTAATCCCACATCTAAAGACATCCATTTCTGTACAAGCTCATACTTCCTATGTGAATCCTTTGCATCCACTGCATTTTTAAGAACAAGCCCAGCCAACTTCCTTGATTCAGCTGGCTTCTCTTCATTGGCTAGCTCTCCAGCTAACGATAGCAAGAAGCTTGGATAATTCTGTTCTTGAAAAGTATTCAGACCATCTTCGGCTTGCTTTCGGATATCTGCCTCAACTGATTGAGCATTTAAAAGTAACTGGGTGATATCCATCACCATAAAATATCTGCAAATAATTTTTAAGTCAAACCATATTCATGTGTGCATATACTTTATACAGCAAGTCTTGCATGAGATCGTCTCACCATAAGACGGGCCCATACAAAAAACACATTAGTAAAACAACACAAAAAAACCATTAAAAACTGAATTTCAGCATGTACATGAAGTGATTATTTATTTTTAAACAGTTTGGGTTTACCCAATTAAAGTCGTCTCACAGTGTGACAGCCACAATCAAGAATAGTTTACTTTATAATAACAGCAAAAGCACTGAAGCCATTAATATAACTGAAATTCAGTCTCAATGTAAAAAAAGAGAGAATATCACCACTAAGCTCTTCAACACACCTTGATCAATTAGAAATAATCAACGCAGAAGATTCTATACATATAAACAAGTGACGTCTAATATGAGGCTGGCTAAGGGAAGAGTAAACCAACTAGCAGAAACATGCTATGTACAAACTATTTATTACTATCCAGATATCATGACCAGTTAATGGATCATTGATACATCTATGAAAGGGGAATATAGCCATGTTCGTAATTCACTGACTAGTAGGAGTGATTCTGGGGAAGGTCAACGTTTGTAACATATCACATACATGATTCCCAGGCGAGAATGCAATTTTTAAAGTTTGTATTCGACTAAAGAAAGGCTTGAACTTCAAATTCCAGAACTTAGCAAATCAAATGATCGTATTAACCTAGCAACTTGGACTACTTAGGAGTTAGGACGTAAGAGTCGAAATCCAAATTACTTCATAACTAAGCAGAATGACATTCTTTTTAAAATCTAACGAAATTAAGTATTATGATAATCAGCATTTCTCTAAACCTAGAAATGCGCATTAGATCAAGAAAATGGAATTCAAATTTTTGAATAGCATTTGAAGCTAGATCTAACCTAACAAAGAAATAAACAACTTTAATTTAATAAAAGAGTACAAAAAATTCATATCCAAATAATTCCATCAAAACAAAACCGAACCAGCAAGTACACTCGATGATCAACGAATCCATAAACTTCTTGGATCGCAACAGAAATTTAACAAAAATCAATAGAAGTGGAATAAAAATAGTGTAAATTAAAACGGATCAATTAAACCGAACAGAAAGCAAATTCAAAATCACAAATCAAAACTTGCAAGTTAGACCAACAAATTGAGCGAATGTATCAATTAGAAGCAAAAATTAAGTAATTAGAAGTATGAAATTACCTGAGATTTCAATAGGATTGAATAGATTGCAAGCGATAG
This sequence comes from Amaranthus palmeri, assembly GCA_019776075.1. Classification (NCBI taxonomy): domain Eukaryota; kingdom Viridiplantae; phylum Streptophyta; class Magnoliopsida; order Caryophyllales; family Amaranthaceae; genus Amaranthus; species Amaranthus palmeri. The sequence goes on from JAAKBH010000297.1 coordinate 415,157, forward strand.
AGGATAATCACTTATCAGTCAATCAGTCACCGATCGTATGAAAAAAAATTCCCCAAAAACGGCGCTTTTGAAACCCTAGGAGAGAGAGAAACAAGAGAGGGAAGACAGATAAACGCGGTTGTCAAATAGCTGAAGACCAAAAGTTTTTCTATTTACGTAAAACACATTAATAATCCTGGTAATTATTAATCGATTAACATTTACTCTTTCCGTACCATAATATTTGCTATTAATAGTACTCCCTCTTATTCAAGCTATTAGTCTCATTTACTTTTTCACATTTGCTGAGGTAACATTTTAACCCTTAATATCTCTAATTAATCTTAATTAAAAAGTATGAAAATTTGATATTAATAATCCTTATATTGAGACGAATTAAACAAGATCCCACATGACTATGTTTTAACTTATAGATTAAGAGTAAATTACAAATTAAGAGGGCTAAGTGAATAGTGTCCAAAAACAAATGGGACTACTAGCTTGAATAGGAGGGAGTAATATTTTCCCACACAACATGTCACACCTAGTAGAAAGTATTATGGAGCTGAGGAAGTTTTTATTTGTAAGTTGTAACAAATGCTATTTTATTTATCTTCTTAGTGTGATTGGTAATAAAATTTAATTTTTAGTTACCGAAATGAAAAAAAATTTGAGATCGTTTTTTTTGCATAAAAAAATGTATTTTTTACTTTTATTAATTTTTAGGATTTTTTAATCTATTAAATTCATGTGTATTTCTTTAAATTATATTTTAATCTTATTTTAACTTTTTGGAATTTCTAATTACAAAGATTGAGTATAATTATTTAATTGTGTAAGAAATTATTTAGATTTCCTATTGTTCAAGTTTTTGTTGTTAAATTTTTGCTGATTGCAACACGTATCTTTCTGGTAGATTTAAATTTTTTTGTTAAATTAAGTGCTTATTTTGATTGAATTACGAAATATGTGATCAATTAAGGTGATTGCAACGTCTTATTTTTTTATTAAAAATGGTCATTATATTCGGAAAAATAGCGTATTGTTGGAATGTTAAGATCACCACGTGAATTAAAAAATGTGTCTACCACGTGGAATTTTTATTTTTATTAATAACTAAAAATATACAAGTATGATTAAAAGCACAACCATGGGCGAAGTGATTTTCTGCTGCAATCTCTCGTTGTTGGAATCTCTCTCTTATGCGTGTCTTTCTAGATTTAAGGAGTTGTGTGGTTGCATCTTTTTTTTACGTATGAGTTGTCACTCGTCATTCATTATTTTATAAATCAATTATAATTTTATGAGCAGAATACACCAGAATATAATGAATTAATGATAATGTAAATCTTAAAAAAAAATTAATGATAATGTAATAGCTTTCATTTATTGATAGATCTGATTGAGAAGATCGGAGCCGTTGATTGGAGAAGATAGGTCCCACAAATTTTTGTTTGTTTTCTAATATATAAATCAATTAAATACTAATTCAATACATAATAATATAGAAAATTACAAAAGGAAAAGTGTTAATAATTGGAGACAGTTCAGCAAATACTTTGTATATAGTGATGTTTTAGTTGGTTGGTTATGCTTTTGCCATCATTTGTATTATTTTTTCATGCCAAATGATGTAAGATTTTGTAATGGAACTAAATTTTATGCTATCTTCATCACATTGTTTTTTAAAAATAATGCTATCTTCATCAATCATCACTAGTATTTATTACACAACACAAATATTTGTGAGAGACGGTCTCTTCGAGAAACCATCTCTTATTGAGTTGGCCCACAAAGAAATCTGTAGAGTAAAAATAAGCATTAAACTTTAATGAGCTGAACCTGAGAAATGTCTTTCAAAAAGACGGTCTCTCAAAAGACTGACTGATTGCACAATGAATGTTAGAAGTATAATTTGAGTCACAAAATCTATTTTATTTGTCTTATTTTCTTTTCTATTAAGTTTCTATTTCTTTTCAAGAAATCGTTTATAAATAAGTGGTTCTGAATGAATTATACTGATCAAATATAATATTTTTTGTGCTTAGATTGTTGTTAATATGAAAATTTAGATAACAGTCATTATTATATACTCCTTCCGAATCATTTTAGTTGTCCCATTTTCTTATTTGGCAAAATCATATTAATTGTCTCATTTTCTTTTTTGTCTATCTTTTTTTACCTAAATACCCTTACTTTTACTACTCCCAATACCCAACTACCACCTTTACAATTAATTTAATCAATTAAAATACCCAACTACCACCTTTTTAATAGACCTCACACCACCCTTAATAACCGTGAAAACCCAAATAGGACATCTAAAATGGAATATTAGCGCCATGTATGAGGAGGGCATGTGCTGCATCCACACTTCTCTCGTGTGAGGGGGCGTGTTAGAGTATATAACATATCCTAGGGCCTCAACCATCAGTTTAAGCTTTTTGTTAAGTTGGTTCCTTGACAATTCGAAGGGAGTATAAGATACTCTTACGTTGTATGAGTTTTTATATAGTTCTTATATCACACATACACATACACATACACATACACATACACATACACATACAGTTATACACATGTTGTAATGCGTAAAATGATCTTGTATTGCTTCATATAAGATAGGATTGTTCCCATGTAAGAACAGTCACTTGGTTAAATTTGAATCTATAATCTTGAGGTTATAGGGTAGAATTCATATCTATTGTCAAGAGTAAATTAAATGTACACGTTACATTTAAAATAAATAAATTGAACTGAATTTAGCTAAATATGAGTGATTGATAGTCCTAATGATGTAGCACCAAACGTACAAATCGTGTGATACACACTCAGGGCTTTGAACGAAACGTTAGGGTTGAGATGAATTTGGGTTTTGGGAATGTCTTTAAGAATTTGAGATGTGTTTCAAAGGTGTGAAAAGGTAGAAATAGACGTGCGAGCTGTTGATAGGGATGGTATGGGTTGGATCTGGATTGGTTCCAACTAGATTTAGATTCAGACTCTAATTTTTTATTGGATCTACACTCGGACAGATTCACAGGGTCTGAAAATTTTTGTTGATAGGGATGGGTATGGGTTGGATCTGGATTGGGTCCAACTAGATTCAGATTCAAACTCTAATTTTTTATTGGATCTAGACTCAGACAGATTCGCAGGGTTTGAAAATTTTTTGACCCGGACCCCATACCCTTAGATTTTTACGGGTCTAGGTTTTGGTTTTGGGTCCAAATTTTGGAATGAAATGTAACTATACTAGAAAAAGTTACACTACACTACAACATATATATAACATACTTTAATGAGTCATATTCGGTAACATTTTTAAATTTAAATGTCAAAATTTTAAATTCCTTATGGTATTTATAGTAGATTTAGTGCTATTTAGTAGACCTTTTACTCTTTTAGCAGCATAATAAAAATCATACTAAAGTTTTTCGATATAGGATTTAATGACATTTCTGATACATATCACTATAGACTTCAGTAACAATTACATATGTCACTACTAGCCAAATTAAGTATCACAAATTATTTATAGTGAAATTTAAAATAAAAACATATAGTTATTACACTAAAATATAAATCAACGACATTTTTGTTAATGGCAGGTTATTCAATATTGCGAAAAGTTAATTTTATTATAGTGATAACTGAACAACAAAAAGGAGGAACAAAATCCACCAAACCGGGGGAACTACTAAGGGTCCGTTTGGTTAGTGGTATTAAATTGTGGTAATGGGAATGACTTATAGTGTAAAATTTCATCAAAAGTTTTATATCATTCCCATGATAATGAAAATTTGATCGCAAAAAAAATTTTTTGTTTACAAATTTCCATTAACATCTAATACCGGCCATATCTCCTAGTGGTAACGCATTGGAATGAATTTTATTTAAAAAATGAGATAATTAAATTGGACAAGCATGGCCATCAAGGTAACCAAAAGATTTTTCAACCAAAATTACACTAATATTTCATTCTCATTACCACCGTTTATTACCACCTACCAAACGGGCCGTAATAGAATCAAAATCAAAGATGAAATGAAAGTCATTATATATCTAAGCAAGTCGACAATTTAACTACTAAGAAAAAAGTGCTGCCTCGTTAACAAATTAAAAATTCCTAATTAATAACGAAATTAGTAAATCACCATAATTGATAAAAAAAATAATAAATAAATCAAAAAATAAATTAAAATAACAAAATCCTCGCCCTTTCAAAATCTACCATATAAAGATAATTTGTTAACCTTACTAATTAAGTAACCCTTATTTACTAAAACCTTCTCGTTAACAAATTGGGGAGGCAGTTACCCTGAAGAGTTGATATTGTAGTCCCCTACACTCCTAGGTTGGTGTAAGAAGAATTCGCGATAATGCGTTATTTTGATCATTAACGCTTAAACTATGCTTAACTAAAAATTATATAAAATTGATATTTTGAAAGCATACGATTAGACGATTCAAATAAGATCCCACTTAATTGTATTTTTTCCTATACATTTGCTACAATATATAAAATAAGTATCAAAAATTAAAATAATATGACTAAGTCTAATATAGCGAATATTTTAGAATAAATATAATACCATATATTTAGGGTTATTCAAAATTCATGATGATCATAGTCATCATCTTCCAAATCTCCCACATAAACACTCTTGTAGAATTTATCTTGATGATTCAAAATTTCATCAATGGTCAACTTTTTATCATGGTTATCATCAACCTACATAATTTATTTCAAATTATTAAAAGGAAATTAATTAGAGGGCATATTTAATTATTTATTTATTTATTTTTGAATATAATTAGACGACATTAGGGATGGGCATGGGGCGGATCTGGGTCGGGTACAACAAGACCCAGATCCAGACCCTAATTTTTTATTGGATCCAGACCGAACCCGAATTCGTAGAGTCTAAAAATTTTGGACCCGAAACCCAGACCCTTAGGATCTAGCGGGTCTAGGGAATTTGGGTCGGGTCGGATCTAGACCCTTAGGGTCCAAGACCCGTGCCCATCCCTAGACGGCATATATATTTGTAGAATTAATGATAATCCATTTTTTACTTGACTAGAAAATAATAATTACTCATATCTCAAATTAATTACCTCATTCATTAAATAAATTGCGTAATATGAAGCATGATCAAGTACTCCTGGAAAAAGATATTTTTTAATCGGCTTCAACTCTTGAATCGTCAAAAACCTGTAAATTAGGACACATAAATAATAATGACTCACATTAAGATCATTATTATATTAATATTAGTATAGAAATTCGCATGCACGAATTTAATAGTATGAATATATATAAAAAAATAACTTTAAAGAATAATACGAATATGTATTAATTATTATCATGATGACGTGATCAAATTTATCGAATACATGATTTTTAAATCAAAAATTAATTACTTTAAAAATTATTTATCGACTATACTAATTTTTCATTCAATTAAACATATTTAATTCTGGGTTAGACATACAGAATTTCTATAATAAATAACATAAATATTTTACCTGATTTAGCTCCAATAAAAAAATCAAATTTATTAGGTAAATGTTGTGTAATCAATCAACTATCGTCCACTAAAAATAATTTTCATTTGTCAAGGCTCCATAAGGATGACATTTATTATTTTCAATATTTAGTATTGTCGTATTGATATGATTGTAATTTGGGCTTTGGCTAAACTATTGTATTAGAATGCTCAAAATATATAACTATTTATCATAATGTCTCGAAAAATACTAAAATTTTTAAATGGTAGAGGTATTTGTCAATAAACCAATTCAATTGATAGATATAGTTAATGGTTAGCCTCGAGATATATAACCATGCCTCACGCGAGGGCCTTTGAACTAGAAGTGTTAGACTATGCATGGAGGTAGCAAATACTCTTATCATACATGATGTGATAAACAAATTCTCTTAAGATGAGGGGTGGATGAAATTTTGAAGCAATGATCTGTCTTCATGTTGGTTTTGATACCAAATAAAGTAGTCCTACAGATTGCAAAATGGGGTGGCGGTGCAAATACCCCCTCTTTCATAGTGATACACATCTATAAAATTTCATATTCACTGCCTATCCACTACTCAAAGTGAAATTTTCAAACCTATCCTTGTCTACATGGATATGTATTCAAATTTATCTCCGCCTACTATCATCAATCGTGGATATCTTTCATAGTTAACACCCACCTTATTCGCGTTTGATATTCACCCAATATTCATTGTATAATAAATGAATAATCTGAAAAAGGATTACAAGTAATATATACTCCTTCCGAATCAGTTTAGATGTCTTATTTCCTTATTTGGCAAAATCATGCCAATTTTTCCATTTTCTTTTTTGTCTATCCTTTTTTTTACCTAAATACCGCCACTTTTACTACTCCCAATACCCAACTACCACATTTATCTCACTTTTCCAATTTCCAATACTCCAACTACCATCTTTACAATTAATTTAATCAATTAAAATAACCAATTACCACCTTTTCAATGGACCCCACTCAACCCTTAAAATCCGTGAAATCCCAAATACGACATCTAAACTAATTCGGAGGGAGTATAAGACGAGTGAATATCGAGCGAGAGGGGCATAAATGAGGCTAGACAGATGGATTTGGGCGAATAAACCTCATATGCAACCCCTACCCACTAGGCCCCCACCTATAAAGACGTAAGACTTTTCATAATCATATTCACTCACCACCCACCAAATTCATTATCACGCCCCACATCCTGATTGAAGAGAATTTTTTCGCTAAACTTGTTTCTTTTCTAGAAATCAACTCAACCAGATACTTAAACTGATGGTAAAACAGTGATAGTTGATAGAGGTGTTCATTCGGGTGATCGGGTCGGTTTCGGACGAGTGTCATTCGGTTCGGTTGTATTTCGGATCGGTATTGTTTCGGCTGTTTGTTATGACGGGTCACACTCGGGTCGGGTCGGTTAGTCACGGTTCGGTTAAAGATCGGTTATTCGAGCAATCGGTTAAGCATCGGTTCGGTGCCGGTTGAAGTTCGGGTCGAGTGTTAATCGGTGTCGGGTTGTCAGCGGTTAATAATTGGTTCGATTTTGTCGGGTACAAATCGAGTTCGGTTTTTTAGAAAACAGAAGTCGGCTACGTATTAATAATTACTATCGATCAAAAACAAAAATAGTTAAAATGCAAATCAATTGGTGATCATTATTAATTTGTTACTTTTACATGTTTGACCGAAAATTAAAAATATAAAGTTCTATAAATTTTCCTCTAGTACGATTAAAAGTAGTTTAATAAACATTGACCATTGATTATTAGTTCTAAATATATGAAATCATGTATTTATTAGATTAACTAATAAAATGATTGAATATAAGCATATCATACTTCTATCTTAAAAATTGGTTCAGATTTAAAGCAATTCGATTTAAAATTCATTCGGGTTAAGTCGGTTTTAGCCGGATTGAGTTCGGTTTCGAGCATGATTCGGGTCGGATATGCCTCGGGTCGGTCATTTTAGGTTCGGGTAATCTCGGTTACCGGTTATGTGTCGGTTACAAAACTCGGTTACAGTTCGAGTTCAGGTTTCCCATTTTCGGTTGTCAACCGGTTCGGGTACAACATCGGTTCGGATATTGTCGGTTCGATAACCTCGAAAACGGAAGATATTTTCGGGTCGATTTACTTTCGATTTCGGATCGGGTCACTTATGAACAGCTGTAATAGTTGATAAAAGAAAAGTTTGTTAACCTGTCATTGTTTGAATCAAGGTTAGAAAATTGTGATTGATGTGAAAGAAGATGGCCATCGGCAGAACTGAATTCATAGTAACTTTTGATGGTTTCATAAGCATTGTCAACAAATTCCTTGAAGTTAAGTCTTCCATCATTGTCCGAATCGAGCCTCCTGTACACGTAGATTTGGCCGTCGATTAGTAAAAGCAAACAGGCAATCTTTCAAGACCCTAAATTTTTTAGGCCTAAAAAAATATTTTTTTTCTTGTTTAAGCTTTATAACAAATTGAATTAAATTTGGATAAAATTTATACATTTTTCTATATAATATGAGTTATTAGGACATTTTTCTATAACAAATTGAATTAAATTAATATCAACTATACAATACAAAAGGAGTATTATATTTATTATGCCTTAAATTTTTAAAGGTCATTTTTTATCTTTTTTATGAGGTCAAAAAGTTAACAAGACGGCACCGCACGTGGATCAATATAATGAATAATTTTTTTATTACAGGATACGTACTAGGCGCGAGGAAAGGATGAGCTAGGTAAGAACTTAAGAATTAAACTCAAGATCTTTCCTAAAAAGTGGTATTTTCTCTCCAAGTGAGACAAACTCAATTCTGTATAATTAAATAATGTTAATGATACTTGGTTAATATATAAAAAGGTTAATTTCAATGCATACGACTATTAAATGATCACAAGTTTTTGTATGAGACGTCTCACCGTGAGACACACCTCATACTTAAGTTAAACAGTCTAATTAATACAAATTATTATCTATTACTTACTCCTCATTTGGCATTTGATAGAATATTCTTATAATTTCATAAACTTATTTTTTGTTTCTCTAAAATTATTTCAATGATATTTAGTTACGATAAGTGTTAAGATTTTAAAGGGCACTACATCTATGTTACCCATTTAACTTAAGTAGTTATAAATTTATACATAATTTATTGCAAATTAATAATTAAAGTTAATATAATATATAATATTTTAAAATGGACTACAATATATATTTATTCATTAATTTATTAATGTAACAAATTGATACAAAAAAAATTTGATGTATACTCATAATTTCATGATAATTTCGTATGAACCGTTTAAATGGGTTATGGGTAGAATTAAATTTAAGGATTCTCGCATTATGTGATTCTCTTAAAGTTAACAACAAATTTTCCTCTAGTCTTTCATGTCCAGCATTTTCACATTTTCTATTATAATTCTCCATCAAAATAAACAAAAATCTAATTATTATTATAAAAAATCATTCCTAAACACAAATTTTAACAAACACGTTCTAGTCCCAAATATAAACAATTTCTATTACTTGCCTTATTTTCTCATGCATAAACCACTCTTGTACTTTTACATTTTTGCTACAATCTCCTGGGTGCAAGAAACTGCATGTAAAAACAATTAAATAAAAATCATCATTATACTTAAATAATTACTCTCACTGTCGCAATAAATTTGCTACTTTCGATCAAAATCAATCAAAAAGGAAAATAATTTGTAGTATATACTCCATGAATGAAGAAGCGAATTCGAAAATATAAATTTGACGACATCACAATTGCATTTTCTTACAAATTTTTATAGAAAATTCTATTTTTAAATTAAGATTTTCAACTCTTACAGTTCGTTTGAATGTTGGCACTAATTAATGGTACATTTTTATGAATCTAGCTCATGATAATGAAACTTGATCATAAAAAAGTTTTTTGTTCATAAGTTTTTATTAATACCTAATACCAAATTTTTATATGGTAATACCAAATTATTGGATTCTTTTATGCGTTGTATTTATCTCTCACATAGCAGGATCATATCTTTATCTTCCTCGAGCTGGAGGACTCCTTTTGGTCGCGTTCTCTTATATGGGTATGAGTTGCCGCTGTCTTTCCCTCCCGAGTCCATAGTTTTCTATGTGTGGGATTAGGGATGGTCATGGGGCGGGTCTGGAGCGGGTCCAACTAGACCCGGACCCGGGCCCTTTTAATTTTTTGAGATCCAGACCCGGATCCGGACCCTCAGGGTCCAAAATTTTCAGACCCAGACCCGGACCCTCCGAATCTGATGGGTCTAGGGTCCTTAATGGGTCCTTAGTGGGTCTAAAATAAGTCTCTTTGATTTGTCAAATTTGAAATATTTGTAAGTCATTGTATTTTTCGTATATTTGTAAGAGAGTTATTATCGTATTTTACAAATAATTAATACTAATTTAACATCTAAACTCGCATAACGTCACCAATATACGCTTAAATTTTATTATAAACACTACTTCGAGTCCATGAAATAAGGGTAATTAGGTTAACACTTAACAAGTAGCATATATATTATTTATATATTATGATTATATGAAAATAAAATAAGTGTTGAGGGCATAATTCATACGTAGAAGATAAATAAAAATGGACAATTTAATGTTTTTAAGGGTCCAAGGGGCGGGTCCAGGGTCCGGATATTGGACCCGGACCCGGACCCGCCAAATAATTTTTAGATTCAGACCCGATCCGGATCCGATGGGTCTCAAAAAATAAGACCCAGACCCTTAAAAAAGGGGCGGGTCTGGGGCGGGTCCAACAGGGTCCTGGACCCGTGACCATCCCTATGTGGGATACACCGGGTAGGATCATGATGATGATGAATTTGATGATGAATGCATTGAAATAAATTTTGTGAATAAAATAAGATGATTGGAAGAGAACAGTTAACATGGTCATTTAACTTATCAAGAGATTTTCCTACTAAAATTACACCAGTGTTTATTATCAATCCCATCATTTAATACCTACTGCCAAATGGGTAGTTAGTATATAGATACACCTAAAAATATAACCCATAAAGGATTAAAAATTTAAATTGGGGAAAATGAAAAAATAATATAAAATGAGTAAAAGAAGAAAAAAAATAGTACTCTTTAAGCTCCTCTAAGGTCAAATGTGTATCTTGATCAGCATCAGCATTTGTGAATTGTTCCATCCACCAACCATAATCCCCACGCCCCATCTTGTTTTCCTCTGTTTGTATATAATAGGAGTATCATTTGTTATTAATCATTATAGCAGGGCCGTTCCTGAGGGTAGTTTTGAGGTGCAATCGCCTAGGGCCCAGTTCATGAAGGGGCCTAAAATTGAGTTAATTTTTATTATTAAAAATTGTATTTGCATAAATAGCTTCTAACGTGGATCAAATTTACAATATTGAGTTTCTTAATTAAGCGCATGATCATCAAACTACATTAAAGAAAACGAACTGAAACTTTAACTATATAAGGACCATTTTTCTATTTACTGCCTAGGGCCCGAACATTATTAGGAACGACACTGTTATAGCTTACACATTATTATAAATCTATATTATTAATAAATCAAGAATTGTTTTCGTCATTGTATTTCTTTATTATTAGCCTTAATTTTTATCTTGCATATATTTTCTTATTTTGTCTCGTCTTGCTTTGTTTTTTTTAACAATTTGGTTGCATCTTCATCTATACATTGTTAAGGAACCAAAAGCATAAGCTGATGGTTGAGGCTCCAGAATATGTAATATACTCTAACACGCCTCCTCACACGAGAGTCCTTTGGGCTAGAAGTGTGGATGCAACACAGACTCTCCTTATACCTGGTGCTAAATATTCCACTTAAATGAGGGGTGGTTGAGATTCGAACCCGTGACCTCTTGTCACGTTGGCTTCTGATACCATGTTAAGGAACTAACTCAACCAAAAGCTTAAGCTGATGGTTGAGGCCCCAGAATATGTTATATACTCTAACATACATATGGTTTTCTGTCTTCCATCCCTCTGCAGACTCTATTTTAGATTCTATAATAATATGCGGATTAGACCGCGGTATTATATTTATGAAGATGAATTGCATATCTTTGTTTTAAAAATTAAATGTACACAACCTTATCTTTGTAATGACCAATAAGTTGTTTTAAATTAATTTTCAATAATAAAATCTACGATTTCACATGAATTAAATTGCATAATTTTTTCCTTCGAAAAAATAAGTGCATAATATTTTACTCCCTCCGTCCTTTTTTTCTTCCCATTTATTTTTTGCACAGTTTTCAAAGCAACTTTTGAGCCTAAATATCTCTAAATACGTATTATAAAAAATTATAAAAAATATATGATAAAAAAGTATACATTAGACGAATCTATGGAGATCTCATATGGATATATTTTATCATTTATAAATGTCTTAAAAATCTTAATCAAATTTCTCTCTCCAAAATAGAATATTCTAAACGGGAAGAACAAAAAGAACAGAGAGAGTAATAAGGAGTAATTATTAGTTACCTATATGTTGATGTGAAAAATGAGGGAAAAGCTCATTGAATGATAAAAGGCCATCCTTATTAGTATCATGATCCTCAAACTTTATCCTAGTTGCATATTCCAACTCTTGATTGGCTTGCATGATATTCCAAGCCTCAAGTTCCTTAAACTCCACATAACCATCATTAGGCAAATTGTCTATCATTGGAAACAATATTGTTAACCTCAACCTTAAATTCAACTTTCCATCCTTCCCAAAATACACCTTATCTACTTCCTCAATCTCTGCCTCCCTAACTTGAAGCACATAATCTGAAGATACATTATCATCATTTCGATTAGAATCGACATTGCTATGAACATTCAACCCATTTTTCTCGGTTTTGTGTTCAAATTTGGTGACAATAGGGTCGAAATGTGTTCCTTCGATGAAACGAATATGACGACTGTTGTTATGAGATTTACTTGACGGAGGGAGAAGAATTAAGATGACGAAGGCAGTGGTTAAAATTGTATATAAAACCATCACCTTCGCCATTGATGTGGGTGATAATGCTTCGCCCTTATAGGCAAGATGGACAAAAGAAAGCAGATAAAATCAACTCCGAGGAATCGAAAAGGGAAGGATTGGAATAAATTTTCTTATCACATTGTTTGGTGTTTAGAGATGTTGAGTTTCAAAAAAGATCAAAATTAAACTCCATCTCAAGGTAATTAGACATGGAGGGAAAAGTGGTTATATATAATTAACTGTTAAATTTGGGATATCTTATAGGTACGTTAGGTGAGAAATTGAAAATGACTATTTGGGGTTCTATTTGGTTAATTGTGCAAATATTTTGCTGTCAAAAGGCTGGCAAAACAAAAAATGTCCAAAATTTGCAAATGAATAACATTTTTTAATTTTGGCAAAGAAATTTTAAAGGTAATTAACTCTTTTGTGAAATTAACCAAAAAAACTGACTAAATAAATACGCAAATAATTCAAAAATACTAAACCCGCATCAAATACCCAAATGCTCACCTCTGTGACACATAGGGCCGGGCAAACAGTTATTAATAAAATTATATAAATAGCTTGTGGTTTTTATGATGGCATCATTTTTGTACAGTTTTTCCTCTCCCAAAGTAATTTCTACCTTAAACAATGCAATGCTATATCCTAGGATTTTATTGTGTTAATTTTTTTTTAGTTGTACAATAAAAACTACAAGATGCTGGGGACTAAATATCTCTCTTTTTCCTTATACCTGTAGGGACACCATAACAGACAGGTGCAGCACCAATCAAGTATGGAAGTTTACATGCTTTTCGGGCTTGACTTACGAAATATCCGGCCCTTAACTTATGTCTGAAGCAATACTCGCTCGAAACATCAGGCGTAGGATCAACTGTTCCCTTCTTTCCTCGGCCTTTCTTTGTACCTTTCTTTTCATTCATACTCATGGACTTCAATTCTTCGGCTAATAAACTGCATTGGATGCAACCAGTGGAGGACATTGATCTTTCTTCAAGAAACGATTTAAACACAGCTTTAGCGAAACGATCGATGTCCAAGTCTGTAACCTCCCAAAGATTTGCAATGACAATTGGAGCCCCAGCCATCATATAGGATAGAGAAGTACCAACTGGAGCATATCGCCCATTTAGGGTCAATGACCCGCTACTACATCCCATAAGAAGCAACGCAGAACAATTCTCTAGTTTCTGGATCTTGTCTCTAGGCATATATTGTGCACCTGAGCCATCAGGCAGAGAAGCATATTATTGCAAGCGAAACGTTAATTGAATATAATGGAACTTCAAAAAACATTACTGTTACAGGGTAAACTTGGCAAGCTAATACAGATTGAGGGACACACCACTTCCATGGCCGAAATATAGGAATAGATCATGATTTTGTAAAGCAGCACTCAACTCTTCAGTTGATGGAACAACTCCAGCTTTTCCCTGGAAGATAAAACAATTGCATATGATAAGAACATTTTAAAAAAATAAGGAAATTCCACGTGGTAACCTTGAGGTTTTGGGTTTTCCACGTGATAACCAAAACTTTAAAAAAATCCTCCCGGTAACCCTGAGGTTTACGTAATTGTTCCACCGTGACCTTTTTGCACATAAAAAAGGTTAATTTCAAAGCTTTAAGGCTGTTGTACACTATTTATGTAACTTACCATTTCAAATGCCATCAGTTTCAACATTTTTTCCCAAAACATAAACCCTAACTCTACTATCTTCATCCAATTCATATTTTTTCCACCAAATCCAAAGATGGTAGAGTTAAGGTTTATATTTTGGGGAAAAAGGTTGAAACTGTTGGCATTTAAAGTATGAGTCACATAAATAGGCGTACAACAACCTTAAAGCTCCTAAATAACGTTTGCTAACGTTTTATGTGCAAAAAGGTCATGGTGCAACAATTTGGTAAACCTCAGGGTTAAGCAGAAAATTGATTGAACAGAATTCCTATTTCTGATTAACTTTGGTGTTAATCACTTTAGCATGGCCATATAAACGCAACAAGATCATACCTGCATGTTCTGATGTCTAAACCACTCCTCAAATTCAGCTTGCGTACGACTTAGGTCACCACTGGGATTCAGTAGATAAAACGCATCTAGAGGATCTATCAATGGAAATTTAGAACCAAGTCTGGTCGCTTCCTCAAGGACACACCTCCTTTGGAGGGCCATGAAGATGCTGGCAACAGAAGGCATACGATATACCTCTTGTTCCTTCATAATAGGCATGTTCTCCAACGGCAGCATCTGTAATTATCTTTTACATTAAAAATAGGGAAGGAGAAGGGGTGACACACGTTTTATTATCACTACTTGAGAACAGATAGAGCTGATGCAAGGACAAAATAAATTGACAAAGTCGTTCCAGGATATAATTAATTTATTAAAGTTATCAAGCTGCAAGAAATTTGGGAATTTTAAGATATGCTTTTCATTCAATTTGAAGAGAAACTGATACCTGACTCACTCAAACCATGGCCATCAAAGAAAACTTACTGGACAATTCCAAAGCATTACATGCGAAGCTAGCCAAAAAAAAAAACTTACAATGGAAAATGCCAATCATTTAATATCAAAGAGTACGCAAGAGAAAAACACAAACAGCCACTCACAAGTCCATCACGTAGGAGGCAAGACATGTCAGTTAAAAATGTAGCTTACTCATTAATTCATCTGCTGATGTCAGAGGCAAAAATGCCATACACCAACAAATACTTGGCCAAAACATTTCTTCCCAACATACATCAACAATTTAACTTTGCCTAGTTGCATTCTGATATTTAGTTAAACATGGTATATCAAGAATAGAATTCCTCATGAGATCTTTTATTAATAAGGTTGAAGTGATGAAAAATTTGAAAACCAACTAGGGAAAGGAAAAAAAGAAAAAATGAGAACAAATGAGTCATGTCTTCCCAGCCTAAAGAAGAATGGGACAAAAGAAAATTTGGAAGGATATAATTTCCAATAAAGACAGTTGCATCACTTTTTTGCCTCAAAAGACTGCATTTTCAGCACGCGACTTCTCAGGACATTTGATTCTCTGCATTTAACATTCAACATAGATTCCTTCTCATTTAAGTCATCAACAATGCTTCTCTTACCAACAGAAGAAAATGAAGAAAACAGGGAAAGCTGAAAGGAAGATCCTCAAACACACAGCATTGACATATAACCCAATCATTTGCATTTGAAAGTGACTATGGTACTGCAAGGTCTTGATCCTTGCTCAATGGTCAATCACAAGATAGCTACATTCTGATGTATTGTATATTTGTATCTTTTTCAAGGCCCATATTATATCTAACCCATAACAGAAGGTTAAAACAGCAGTGCAATAGAGCGAGATAAACTAGAGACCCACCTGAACATCACTGTCTAACACAAGAACGACTGGCTCTCTGCGTATGCAGTATTCAAGCTCAACCTTGTTGATAGCAGCAATCAGAGATTCTGATAGATAATCCACTCCATCATATTCCTCATCCAGTGAAGTACATCTTCCACCATCACAATCTATGTTTTTACCAATGTAACACCCTTTCTCTAAAAATAGCTTTGGCATTCTCACCTTTTCCATTTTTGTAGACTTGATGCTTCCAATAACTACCTTTAAGATACTTTCATTCAAATCCAACATGCATCCAACTTTTTTGGTTTCACGTATGAACTCCTTCACAACAGAATTCAGGGGCTCAGCATCCAACCATCTTCCCAAAAGCAAGTGCTTCCACTGACCAAACCAAGATTCTTCCATGTCCCTAAAAAATTTGTACCTCATAAACTATAGTAGATCACTTAAAAGTATAACCATATTATTTACTATGCATGCTTCCATCTGAAAATTCGATAGATAGGACTCACCGTAGCAATTTGTGAAGGCACTTGTCAAGATTATCTCTCCAAGTCCACCAAACTTCACGACTTCTTTCAGTGTGCTCTTCAGGAAGGCTGGAGCAAGATAAGTAGTTTCCCCGTAATATTGATTTCAATGAGGGAGCCACATCATCCACCAGGGCGTTCCAACCCCATGGAGAGCACCACTCCTGGATATTCTCACCAGAGATTGAACAGCTAAAACTTGTTTTATCTGATTTATCAGGAAACAAAAAACTAAATTGAAAAATACTCCTGCAAGAAATGATCAAGAATATTGTAATTTAGGAATCATTGACATTAATAATCCGACTTTTCACTAGTCCACCCAGGAAAATCCCACCTTTGCTACATTTCTTCCCACAACATTCCCGGTAATCTAAAAACCGCACAACAGTCCTGGTGATCTAATAACCAGTAATTAGAGGTTACCTTTATAAAAAATAACTACAAAAAAAAAAAGAAAAGGAAAACTCTAGCCCTATTCCACCACCCTAGCCCCCCTGCACCTCCACCACTGCCCCTCTCCCTCGCCACCACTGCCCAACCCCTGTAGCTCCTGCTACCACTGCCTAGCCCCTTTTCCTCGACAACACTGCCCAACACCCCGTACTCATTGCTCACCCCCATAAGTATACAGTGAATTGCAATTCTTGGATTTTTGATTGAAAAAAGAAAAGAGTACAGAGGATAGGATTCACAAAGCCATATATGAGAAGGCAAATGAACAATGCTTGGATATGGATGTTCATGTGGTGTTGAATAACAGATGGAATCCTCCTCCAACAGGTTTGGGTTTGTATAAAGTTAACATAGAGGTGCTGACAAAAAGTGTTGACATTGTTGTCTTCGATGGAGGTTGAGCTCATGCTCATCCTTAGAAAAGAAGAAAGTGAAAAGGAAGAAGGTGGATGGAGCACAACAGGAAGCTAATCTTTATTTTTTTTTATCATTTTTTAAAATTATTTTTCTTTTTTATTTAAATTAACTTGTGATAACCGGAAAACAGGTCATAGAGTATGATGTGAGTAAACGAATACCAAAGGTGGGATTATTAGAAAATGATTTAAAAGTGGAATAATCCTGGGTTGATGGGTGAAATGTCGGATTATTAATGTCATTTTTTCCTATAATTTATTTTACTCCGGACAAAATGTTACCTTGAGGAAGAGTACTCAGAGGCAATAATAGCACTGCAGGCTGAATTTCAGCATTCAAATGGGACAAAAGTATCCAACCACAAGGACCAGAAGCACAGTGTGTCAGGTCATTTAGAAGGCTTACATATGAAGGCCCCAGTAAGCTCACACATACAATTGTAGTACTGGGAAGGCTTTTAAAAAACTTTTTCACAAACTTTTCCAAGTATGATTCAATCTTTTCTGTTGATTCAGGAACCATTCTGACATAAGAAATTGCCACACGGGTATCAGTTCCACGAAAGACTAGGTGTAAGCAAAGTAAAATGACAATGATCCATTGAATAGAGACATCATCACCTAAGCAATGTACATGTATCAGCTATCATACCATCCGGAACAGCAGCTTCATAATCCTACATTTGCATGTATCACTATTATTTGCAAAAGCCATACATCAAGCTAGAACATTGGAAAAGCATAAGTTCTTAAACAAGGCATAACATCTAGATCAACCAAAAGTAAGGAATGAAAAACGGGACCACAAAGCATATAGCGATGAGTATGATACACTGCCTGACTATGTAAAAATGTGGAAAAGAATGTGAAGTGTACAGGTTTTTTGATTCTCGAGATTCTCAAGGACCACAAACAATTCCATTTGCTGCCGCTACAGCTCTAAGGAACACCAAGATAACAAATGAAAAAACAACCAAACTAAAGAGAGCATATTTTACATAAATGGAAACATTAGATCTGTAAGTCTGTAACAAGCAAAGCCTCCATGAAAAGCCAATGAGAATCATGCACTCACTTAAAACAAAGACTCATCCAATAGTAAATTATTTGTTCAAAAAAGAAACTAAATTGTAACGGAAACAACTGCCAAATTGTTTACTTTATGTACCAAGATCTAGGTCCTTCACGCAGCATTTAGAAAGAGAGAAAACCGAAAATTCATCAACAGAAGTAATTAATAATTTAATACTAAAAGTTGTAGCATATTAAGCAACAACAAAAAAAACAAAAGAATCATCAGCACAATGGTTACCTGTACTAAAAGGCACTAAAAGATGTAGGTCAATAACATAAGAACACTTGTATAATATACGGGACCCTCAACCAGGTTATAGAAATGCATACGTACCGCTTTTTTGGATTCACGCTTCATAGTGACAGCGGAAAGGAGTTGCAGATTGTGATAAGTACCAATTGAGGCTTGATGAAAGTATGCAGCCCAATAATTTTCTGGAATTTTACTAGAAAGAGGAGTTTTTTTTGAAGCCATAACCATATACGTCAATGCAAGCAGCCTAGATACCTGTCAAAACATCCCATATTAAGTACACACCAAAATAACTACATGGATATAACAACAAAAGCAAGACGTAATCTATTTACGAATCAGCACATGTTTATATACAAAGGAAAAGAAATGCCTAGCAATCTAGTTATAAAATCAGACTAAAACATGAATATTGTGCTTATATCATGCCGTTATCAACAAGATCGAAAACACATCCACTGTGGTTACCGACATATATAACCTCACTCTACACTTCATCCTTGTATTAAACCAACTGGAAAGTGTGGCACACGCAGATGATAGTCACTATCCATTTTATAATCGAGCATGTTGCACTGGTCTCTATGCATGACAGTAAGCTCCACACAACTAACAACAGTGTCAATTTACACCCTTACCAGCTATAGATAAAAATCAATTCAGTGAAAGGAAGAATTATTACATTAACTGATTTAATATTTTATGAAGCAAGAAACAAAGGAAAATTGCATACAGATCAATATCTCTAGTCATATGGAAATCACCACCAATCCAACAGTAAAATTCTGTTATGGCCACTGCTAGCGAATAAAAGAGGAGCTGACAGCACAAAGTTCTTTTAAATATATAAAGGAAAATGCCACCAGGAATCAAAGCACACAAAAAACATAACAACAAAAAAGAAAACTTTTAAATTAGATAGTTTTAACTTCAGATTTTGAAAATATTAAACAGTAGCGAAAGGCCGCTTTGATATTTAGATAGAAATCATTATCATTACCTCAATGCAATGCACGAAAGAAGAAAAATCAAAAGAGACTCCAAATTAACTTGCCTTCATAAAAAAGGATAAAAAAAATAATCACCAGAATACCAGACAAACCTGTCAAAATATTTCAGTTAAGGGTTGATGAAACAAAATGAAATTTTGCTTAATCTATTAAGTAGTTTTGTTAAGATTAAAGCTTTGGCATTGTTGTTCTACTGACCAATAGTTACGCAAAAACACAGAGTTCTACTCAGCTCTATACTCCACAGGTGCAAATTTTTCAAAGCGTTGCTATCACAATTCACATCCCTATCCCTACATTGTACCACTTAATTTCTCAAGTATGTCACTATAAGACCATCAACTTCAGGTCACTCCTAATTTAATCAAAGCCCCATATTTTTACCGTTCATAGTCTACCAAGTACCATCCTTTTTGTATGCATAGTAATCAGCTACTTTCTCCATTCAAAAAAAGAACCGACCATAATTTTTCAAATTCAATCAAATGATCACTTACCTACAAGTACTTTAAAGAGGGAACTTTAAGGTGTAAAATTTTCATTAGACCATTGCTATTTTAGCTTAATTCATTGCTCAGCACACAATAACATTTTTTAGTTTGCAATTGCATATAAAGTAGCATACTTTATATATGACATACTTCCTCCGTTCCATAGTACTTGCTACTGATTGTGACATGTTGTGTGGGAAAATGTCACTATTAGTAGCAAGTATTATGAAACAGAGGAAGTAAGAAATAAGAACCCATAGTAAAGAAGGTAGATAGCTAAGAACAATCAGATCCAAAGCAGGACAAGCGAGCCAATAGATGACTGGATGGAGAAAGGTGAAAATTATAAGAACTGCTAGAGTTGCTATTGTTTTTAACTAGAAATGAATGGAAAGAAGGGGTCTTCGTAGACACATGATATAGATTAAGCTTTTCATGGCATGAAACATCAAAAATGGCATGCCCTTTATTATTAACTTTTTGGGATGACCCAAGAAATATTTCTTATATGCTAAATGTAGTCAAGTAATTACCTTCACATCATAAAATTTCCTACGTTACCCACACCAT
Organism: Amaranthus palmeri; assembly: GCA_019776075.1. Classification (NCBI taxonomy): domain Eukaryota; kingdom Viridiplantae; phylum Streptophyta; class Magnoliopsida; order Caryophyllales; family Amaranthaceae; genus Amaranthus; species Amaranthus palmeri. Next base: position 435,858 of record JAAKBH010000297.1, read on the forward strand.
TTTCTAAAAGAGACGTCATTTCGTCTGTGTTTCAAAATATACATATGCAAGCGGGGACTTAGAGTAGTATGAAGTATTAACATAAGATGAAGTGCGAGCGTAGTATTTTAATCCCAAAAATGAAATGAACAAATAATAAGGCTTTCCAAAAGGAAATTAAATCACATGATAACAGTTTTAAATAACCACTAAATTGATTTCCTAAAATAGAATTAAATTAGGATTTCAATGAAAATTACACAAATAACGACGTAATTGATACTTGATTTTCACCAAATATTATGAACTCAATGCAAGTTATAAAAATAATGATGTAACTAATACTTACTTTTCACCAAATATTCATACTTTTATCTTCTTATATACGACCCTAAGGATTCATATGACACATTTCACTGCAGATTAACAAATATTGACATAATTGATGTAAATAATTTAATACTTTATCAACGTATGTCATTCATTAAAAAGAAGACGAAAAATAATGGAGAAAAAAATTCATGACACATTTCAATCTTAACCATTAAATACAGCTAGACATTGTACAAAAAATAAAAACCCCACGTGAACTTTCTTAAACTTCAAAATAGATCAAGAGCAGAATCATTTTACAAAGCATGGAGTACAATTATCATCAGACCAACACTCTCACATTATTATCATGTGTCTTACAATATACTTTATAACTAATTATTTCGCTTTTTTTTGCAAAAAACAAAAATAACCACCTACATGTTTCATTTAACACAACCCGCAATTTAAACTATTGATGTAATTCAAAAATACAGATATACTATGACAAATTGCAACTCCCAGTTCAAAAAAAATAATTTTAATCTAAAAAGGACACATATACCATGTCAAATTTGATCCTCAAATACAAATAATTAGAAGTTTCGATAAACTTGATCGGATCAAAATGTCCATGTCACACAAAATACCAAGCATGAACAAAGTGAAATAGTTCAAATTCCAGTCAGAATAGTGAAACTTTTAATTCATCTACTTTGCACTATAAAGCTATAAGCATATATTACACCTGAGGGGTGAGGGCTGAGCCTAATATAAACAAGTCCAAACTTCTCACATAACAAAAAATTCACGAAAAACAAAAAAGGACCTATTGATTATCTTTTCACAAAATAGGCAACCCAAAATAGTCAACCAGAATTCTATTCTCGTCACAGCCTTTTTGCACTATAAGATACAATCTAATTTCACCAAAGAATATTTAAAACAAAATTAATAATGAACCTACTTAATAATCAATTGACAATAAAATAGAATTTACATTGGATAAAAATGCTGATCATAAACAATTAAACAAAATTTTAGCACACAGCCTTAAGCCAACAAAAATGTGTTTAAGAAGCAAACCTTCTGAAGTAGCAATGGAACCTCGCAGCTTAGAACAAAAGATACCATCAGAAACGAGACAACATTGGACATTTGGATGCCACACAAATCACAACATTTACTCCTGGAATAAGAAGAATGTAATAAGAATGTAAGATAAATAAATAAATAAATAAACGGTAACCTTTAATCATACCACAAACTAGACACCCTAATCATCTAACCATCCATACTTCAATCACAATCTTCTTCCACATTTGCATCTCCTAGAAGGTTAAGTTTTAAAAGAACAATCTCTAAAACTTCTTGTCCCTACATGATTAAAGTTCTACCAAGCCGCAAGCTCATTTCTACTTGAAATTACAAGTGAAGACCATCCAACATAAGGCAAATGAGGATTGATCACCATCACCACATTAGAGAGTTTGTGAAGTTATCAGATCAGGCAAAAACTAGACCAGGGTACCAGATTCCAGAGTGAGACATGTCTACAACAGCGACCCAAATCTAACTACCAATATCAGTATAAATCTCTAAATGCATACTTGCATAGTTTTAAACCATAGGGTACACACGGTCATTCCCCTAAGGCCTTGTATTTAAAACTCATCAACTTAAAATATTTATTTTTGTAAATAAGCTCCAATAAGCAAAATCAATAACTGCAACAAAGAAACACTTGGTAATTATAGAAGTTCAATTCAACAAAATAAGATTTCAAGAATAGGGGTCCAGCTTGATATTTAAAGGAAAGCCTTGAAGTTATTAAAACTAAATAAACCGTACTAGTTGAACATTAAGCACAAGGTATATCATGCGATAAAAGTGTTGATGACAAAGCAGTGCTTATTTAAGAAAAAATATACTAGATGTAATTGCAATATCGTAGTGTTGAAAAACCGTTCAAAAAATTTCATCTTTTAATTTCAATAACACGCACACACACATAGTTATACTTAGAATCACTCACACTTAATGCAAGACGAGCTGACAGAATTTATGTAATTTTGACAAACCGTGCTCACAGAATTATTGTACAATTATAAATGTATGTGTAATTTTGCAAGTATACCTAATTTTTCCTGAATAGATGGCTTTCAAGGAAAACCAGCAAAGGTTGTACAGCACTTCTGCACTTTCAACAACGAAAATATCCCTGGGAATCTTCTTGCCAATAGAATCGAGCTCAAGTACGGTAGAACTTGAACAGTGACAATCATTTCCTCCAAGCAGTATAGATAAGCATTTAGAGTAAATGCTTTGTAATCTATGAGATTTGGTCAAACCTCTGTAAAATTTTCCTGGCAACACAAAAATTACAGATAAGAGAAAAATGTGATAAACAGTAGTTAACTTAAATCATCTGTGCATTAGTCTATGTTGAATAATAACAGAATACAAGGTCCTCCACGCGTATCTTCACCTAATATTACTTGAAAGCCATGGAACAACTTAACTTTTTCCATAAGGTAGAAGCACCACGAACAAGAACATTTTTGGATAATTTTTTCCTTGTAACGCAAAACTATTACACCCTTTGATTCTTCCTAATAGTCCTAGTTACTTTTGGGTTACTATTCACTTATCACTCTTAATATGTATTTTATTCGTAATCTAAAAATTAAAACATAGTCATGTGGAATCTTGTTTGATTCGTCTTAATGCAAGGATTATTAATATCAAATTTTCATAATTTTTAATTAAGTATAACTAGAGATATTAAGGGTTAAATGTTGCCTCAGAAAATGTGAAAAAAGTAAATGGGACTGATAGGTTGAATAGGAGGGAGTATACTTTACATTTCTGTCTAACCTTTGGGCTGATTCCAATCGACAAATGCCAAAACTAAAGTAGTGCAAATACACATTACGTCATTACAAAAGGAGAAAGGCAACACAAGAACACAAATCATAGCAGCCAGTAATTTTTAGGTGCAAAACATAAAGAAATAAACACCCTACCTTAATCAACCATACCTAGGATAAAGACAATCCAGGGGATAAACCAGAATCAATATATTCATTGCAAGAGGAAGCAAAACTATCTCGAATACATTATGATCCAAGCAGGAATTTACAAGATCACAACCCCATTGCAGCAGTCACATGAATAACAATTTACAAACTGAGTTGCTGAAAAATCATCCTTAAAAAAGGTTCTAGCCCACTTGATCTATAATGACTTCTAGCAATTTCATTATTATCTAAACCATCTCACTTACAAAAAGACATAAGAAACAATTATCATATCACTTCACAGTTCACAAAGCTAATCAGAAATGAAATTCAATCCACAAGACAACTTCAAACATTTCGAGACCACTTACAAGTTACAAGTAATAAAGAAGAGCACAAAAAACTTGGTTGTACACCAAAGCTATACACAACTATCAAATACATCAAAAGATTGTAAAAATGCAAAAAAAAAAAAAAAACAAAAAAAAAAACAAAAAAAAAAAAAAAAAACTTGCCAAAAATTCTGAAAGCTATAAGGAGAAATTATATTACACCTAAATCAATTAGTTGCAGAATTTGTATCATCACAACATGAAAATGTAATTCAAAAATACGAGTGCAATGCAGAAGATTCTCAATACGTGAATTCTTTAAGCCTACAAGAACATGAAATTGAACTTTACCTAAGCCAATAAGTAGTCTCAGTATTTGTCGCCTGCGAACAAACTCCCACTTCATTTGAATAAAACAAGAAAATGAACCAAATTGTTTGACTTCCTTTGAGAAACATTTCTGACAAATAATCCGGTTAGAAACAGTTGGCACACCACTTTCCGACTGGCGATTGGAGCAATTTTTAATAACCTGTGCTGATTTAACACAGCTAACTCTATTAGCATGAGAAACTGTCTTTTTAGAACGTGTTACAGTTGACTTTTGTTCTGCGGCACTGCAATTAATTGTTACCAGAGATTCTATTTCCTTCTTCGTTTTCCTGGACTTTTTAGCAGCTACTTTTGTCGTTGTCTTTGCACGCGTAGATAAATTGCTGATGTCTTGAATAGCACCAACATGCTCATTTTCAATCCCCATGCTAGATCCAGCACCTATAGCCACTTCTTCCACACAAAGCTCTGTACTATCTCCCTCAAGCCAGGCATAAAGATCATCCTTCTTAAGAGAAAGCCAATTGCAAAGAGATGATTCATAAGGCTTTCCTGAAGGACAAGTGACACCCTTTCTGTACAAGTTGCCAAGTTGTTCGTTGATGCTACTTTCCAACATAAGCAAACACCTTGAGCAAGTCAAAGAGTTCCTTTCAGAAGCCAAAACTTTCTCTGAAGTCAATAATTCATTTTGTGCTAGATCAAAAAGGCTTATTCCATGATATACCTTCCCTGTATCATTTCCCAGGAAACAGTCAAATTAGCACATCTCAAAAACTGAGAAGAACAAACTCAAAACACAGCATAAAAGAGGCGCTACAAGTCAGTCACGTGCCTAAACAAGAAGAAAAGCTAACAATGAATTGGGGTAAGTTCTGCAGGCAAGAGATACTCTTGCCTAATAAGAACTGAGCTTCAGCCTCAGCTACATTTCCAAGTCTTTCATGGATCATACCAACCTAACAAATACACCAATAATCAAAACTGTGAGATTTAACTTTCAAAACCCTAGTTACACTGTCACGAATACCATATTGATGCAGTCAAAAATAAAGACATGAAAACCTGCAATGTGCTCTCAAGATAACAACGGAGCACATTCCATGGGGTAACATGAAATCCATCTGAATCCTGTGGGATAACATTAGCTGGCCAAGCTTTGATTGCTTCTTGATTTAAAACTGACAGTTGACTGATACATGCTGATGACTTCCGTATATTTTCCCCATGTTCCCCATGAGTTCCTTCAAGGTGCTGAATTGAATAAGAAAAATGCTCCTGCAACAGCTTACCTCGCAGCCGATGAGCTTCTTTTGCACAAAACAACGCCTAAAAAATATGTAAGAGATGGAATTACCGATTACATCAAATGAAAAAAATTCATATTCAAATGATAATAATTACATCAATGGGTTGTCTTTGCCATAGTGCAAAAATAAGGCCACATCGAATCAATTGCATTGTAAAGGTTTTTAAATTTGTCAAACCGATCCAAGCTATCAAGATAAATCATGATGGTCTTTGCTCATGAAACTATATCATACACATCAGTATAGTCCTATTGATTCGAAAAATAGTACTGCCTAATAGCCAAAAACCATTAAAAGAAAGTACCCAAAAACATTGAGAAGTTAATCACATAGTGATTATCTAATGAAGGAAGGAATCTACGGCTAAAACATCTATCAAGATTTCATTAGATGATTGTAGAAGAAATTAAGAAAAAACTTCTAGTATAAAATATACCTCAATGATCCTTCCACCAGCACAAAGCCTTTCACTCAAATCATGGTATAGGTATCCAGCTAGAAAAGTAGAAGAGCGAGATGCAGAGGCCTGAATCACAAGAAAACATTGATCGACAGTCATACAAATGGAAAATGCTACAAATTATATTCATTCAATCTCACACCAATGAGCCTTACATTTGAAGTGAGATTTGCGGCGGTCACTTTTACTTCATCAATAGAGATCTCTAACTCAAAAGAATGCTTTTTCTGATTGAAGGCCAGAGGGAATAGTGAACATAAAAAAGAAAAGTTTAGTTGAAACCCAACTGATAGTGGGGGAGAATCCACCAAACTTCTGATCCAGAAGTCAAGACACTCTGCGTCTTCACCATAATGCAGTGAAAGAGACATAATTAATGTCTCATTGGTTGGTACAACACAAAGTGCATGGTTAACCCTTCGAGACTCCCACAGTAATAACAAACACTTCTCCAATGGGACATTCATCCGTTTAAATACTTTAATGATCAAATTTAGTACATCCGCATGAAGCGTAATGTCACCCTGAAATAAAAAAGCAAAATATCATAATCTAGATATAACGTAATTAGAGCCTTAAAGATATGAATCTAAATTCTTGAATTGTGTAATGATTCTTCTGTGGACCTTTATGGATAATAAGTCAGCAATATGATACAACAGCAGCAAAACATAATCACATCCCATGTCACTATAGTCACTGGAAGAGCAATCGGGAACATCAATCTTCAGCCATATATTTACAGCTTTACGAATATCTTCAAACATCTCCTGTTCGGTCACATAAATATAAAGAGAAATTCTGGACACGTTAGAAATTCAAAAAGAACAAATATTCAAACCAAATATCGGTAATTTAAAGATTATGGAAACCACACCTTTGAGGTTGGGTTAGCTTCATGAGTGATAAGAGCACGTAAGCAATAAATAACAGCTAATTGATTATCAGCTATGACACGAGTTGCATCACATGAGCCATCCTGAACAAATTTATTGATCCATGTCAAAAAAGCAAATAAAAAGGAGTTGACATACTTAATGGACATATCAAAGAGCAGATTGATGTTACCCACAATGACTTCAATTGCTTCTGACAGATAATGAATACAATGGTCTAGACCTTCAACTCCAATAGTCCTTGACAACATTCCTTGTTTAACAAGGGTAATAGATCTGCCAATGCACTTGCTCGAGAGATAAACTCTCTGCAAAAGGATGTCAATGATCTCCTTTTGCATTCTATGACAAAACTTGGGATAGAAGTTGCTCAGCTCCTGATAAACTAAGAATTCCTGAAAATTAACGATATAATTATCAAGGGTAGGAAAGAAACAAATACTAGATAGCATTAGTAGGTAAAATGCACAAACCTGCTCCAAAAAGGATCCAATAGTTGCAATTGAAATATTATTTTCCAGCAGGAAAGGAGAGTGGAAGAGATGACTACCCAAAATTATAGCATCACCTTCAATATTCCTATTTAGCTTACATAGCATCTGTAAACGCAACAACAATTCATACCAGAAAGTCGTGAATGCAAAAACACATCAAAAACATTTAATTAAAATACCTTAGCCCAATGCTTTATCAATACCACAGGACATGGCAACTGCTCAAAAATATTTCTGGAAAGACACCACTTTTCTATACCAGACCGTATTAGCGTCACCATTTTACAGCTATCAGTTTGACAGAGAATGTCAATAAGTAGAGAATTAGCTTTACATGCTTCATTCAAAGACTCTACAATCATATTTTCAGATGACTCTCCATCAAACCCTTTCTGCTTGCCGACAAGTATCTCAGATAGAAGTAGGCAACGATTCCATGAAGCTCTACAACAGAGTTCCAAAGCCTCTGAGGCCTACAAAAAAAAAAGAATAAAACAAGTCAACACCAAGCAATGAAATAATCAAACTACAGCTTCTGCTCTAACAACCAAGTGAAACTTCTTAAATAGTATATTAGCTTGTAGTGTGAATAAAGTCGTTGCATCAATTGCCAAGAAAAGGGGTTGCAACACAAAGTCATTTCATACATATTGCACATTAGTCGTTACCATCAGCATATCAACTAAAGCCAAAAGAAATTAAGATATTGATGGTGATTTTCCAACATAGCAGCCAATCAGAAAATTAAATTCCAGAAACATATGCAGATCACAGATGAGGAATAAATAATGAATGATGTAAATCAATTATAAAAATATGTCGATGGTACTTGGCACAGATTCTCTACATAATACAAAATGAAATATGTGCAACACCATATTAAGAAAATAAAGCTCTTTTACTACAACAAGAACCAAGGGAAACAAATTATTCCCGTAACGTAAGAAAATCTAAAGCAATCCCATATTGACTAAAGTCAATGTATTAACACCAATAAATGGACATCAATATCAGGAATTGGTTGTAGATACTTAAAGTAAAAGATAGGTTGGAATATTAGATCAACAAAGGCAAAGAAACAAACCTCTTTCAATTGTTCAAGTCTGTAGAAATCTACGAAGTTGTTGTGAAGCATGGGTATGATGTACTTCAACAATTTGGGTCGTAACAATTGAATGCATTCATCAGAGAGTATATAATTTACAAGCCTCCTAGCAGAAGAATTCATCTGACAAGATGTACATTATTGGTATTTTCAGAAAGAAACATTTGCATAAGCGAGTTTTCAGTAGCATACGGACATATTCAAAATACCTCAAAGCTGACATTAAGCTTCAGGGAAAGAGTGAATGCAGCCACAGAGATGCTGAGAACAACTGTGTCTATTTCAACATGTGAATCTGTATTCCTGCTAGAAGTATTACAATTAAATATACACAGCAAATTTCATATGCCCAAATCTATTGTTGACAAAAGCCATTTCAAAAATAAATAATTAAATCGTAAACAAAAGCCAAAATTCAATATATTCCATTACCTCAATGACATTTTTAAAATTCATAAGAAAATGGAAAGATGAGAGATACAAAGAACAGATATTTAGTGACTTTTTCATAACATAATGCAAAACATTCCAGTATGACACATGCACGTGTTTAGCAACGACTCTTTAGTACAGATTTATGCACCAAAAATTATGTTCTAGAGCCTAAACATTTCACAACCAAGAAGAAAGAAAAACACATTACTACACATACTACTTACTGCTGGCAGTGAAGAAAGATATGGCTATATTCCAGAAACATCTTCAATACAGTTCCAAGGGGGGACTCGATGTCTTCCTTAATAAACCTTTTTCTTTCTGAAATCACGAAGTCAGCAAATGGCCCACACAGGAACTTCAAGGCATTCAGATAGAAACATATATATGCCTCTTCTTTTGCAGACTTGCAGGATTTAAAAGCCTGACAATCAGATCTTGCACGTGTAGATGCTTTGTGGACAGATTTGTTCACGCCATGACTTAAAAACTCATCACCCGTAAGAGAGTGGGAAGGGTAGTACTCCTTGGTTACGCAAAGCAAAACATATAATTTTTGTAGTTTATCTTGATCTTCGGGTAAAAACTCCACAGACGAAGTGTTCCTCGATCCTTCAGACACTGAAGACAAACAACTCTTTGGTTGAAGGCTGAACTCCGTAAAATAAAGCCCCAAAGCATAAAGCCTCAGAATGAAGTGTCCAAAATCCTGTTTCAAAAAATGCAAGATTAAGAATATAATTATGCAAGCTAATAATTTGAAATATCATACGTCACTAACCATTCAAGAAAATTCAAAATATGAACCTGAGAAAATTTGCCTGAAGATGCCAACATATGTGCTGCAAGTGAATTACGAACATCCTTGCGTGCAAACCGGCATTTGTATGCACAATATGATACAAAGTTCTCAAATTCTTTCAGCTCGTCCATTCCCTACAGAACAAGAAATTAACTATGGGAAAAAATCCTCAATGCTCAAAAGTGTTACAACCAAGCAAATTCCTTATCTCCTATAATTTCTGAAGGTTTACCCATCATATCATAGTGCAAACCAACGCTTGCAACACCGTATGGCAAATGTTGTAAACATTTTTTAGTTTACAGCGACCAAAAGGCAGAGACTACTGGAAAACCATATGGATGGACCGCAAAAGTTGTTTCGCAACCATTCCCAAAAATGTAACTAAAACCGTATTTTTGCACTGTGCTTCAACCTCAAATAAGTTGAGTTGATGAGACTTAAATTACAATCCTAGGCTTGTGACACCAAAAGTACACAAACCATCATACAATACTATAATTTTGCTGCTAAATAAGAATTGGCAGTCTAATAGTCATTTGCCAAATGCAGCAAAATTAGTGGTCAATTAATTATGGCAACATAATAGAATCTCAATATTTTCATTTTATATAAAATGCTTTAACATTTAAATTTAATAAAATTATTGCAATAATGGTATCTTATTCTTCTTAAAATATTATAAAGTACTAAAAAAAGAAAATCTAAAGTTTTCCATTAATATAAAAATACAATGATAATTTTATGAAATTTATAAAAGTAATTACAGCATACATTATTACAATCAAAATAATTAGATTGTTATTTTAATAAAAAGTATTAAATTCAATATTTTCCTTTAATACAATATATTGTACAATCAAAAGATTAGTTTCTAGTAATATTAGAAAAAAAATTTAGTAATGACATTATAATATATTCTCTCTAGAATGAATTGAGTTTTAATGTTGTATATTGATTTTAATATAAATTATTATTATATTTTTTAAATATTATAATTTCATAATGATACTATGCAATTTTTTTAATTATTTTTTGTTACTCTTTTATTTAATTATTCATTAATCCATTATATTTTATAAACAATTAATCAAAATAATTAGTTTTCAGTAATATTAGAAATTTTTTTGGCAATGACATTATAATATTCCATCCAGAATGAATTGAGTTTTTATGTTCTATAAACTAAAATATATATTATTATTACGTTTTTTATTTATTATAATTTCATAATGATAATATGTAAAAAATTTTGATTATTTTTTATTAATCTTTTATTTAATTATTTATAGAGCCATAACATTTTTATAAACAATTTGAATATATTATTAAATTTTAGTTATAGTACTATAATTTCATAATGATAATATGCAATTGCACAATTATTTAAAATTTATATTTAAAAAAATTCACACTACAAACTCCGTGCAATGCACGGGGTTATACTAGTATTATATATTTTCAATTTTCATCTAGAATTGTTTTAATCTCAGCCTATGTTTATCAATTATAAGGAGTTCAGAATTGTACAAGTAGTCAACCTATCATGTGAACAATGTTGAATATACCCATTTCAATATCTCCCATATGTCAATACTTTTATTTGCCTGGTAATATGCTATCAAACATAGCTTGAGGTATTCATTTAGATGGATTGTTACAACTAACTACTATAACATTTCACTACCCAAATATCATTACGTAACTCCCAAGTCCCACCTGGTTGAAGCTTAAGGCTAAAATGAGCACAAACTTACACATGTAAAAACAAAGGGATTGTTTCTAATGACCATTAATAGCAATTATTATTTGCAATTTCACATCAATAAAAAGTACCTGTGATTTAATAAATCATTTTAGTTCCATTTACAAAAAGGATGAAAAGGTACTTCAGTTACATTTACTTCTTCACAATCAGTCAATCTAGCATTGTTCACTACAAGTTATGTACAACTGACTAGTCAGTAGTATATTATTTGCAATTCAAAGTCGAAAACGTAAGACAGCACACTTTATGATCAAATAAGTGGGCCAGATATATGTTACCTCATAATTATTAGCATTCAACAGTTGTATATATTCATTGAAAACAGATGTACAGAATCCAGCTATTTGATCCCCTCTAAAATGCGCAAATTCTTTAACTAAAAATACAGCAGCATTCTTGAGGTGTCTAACAAGCTTCCACTGCTGATTACTAATCAAGCTTGATTCCAGATGCCTATAAACACCAACGGCAATTGATTTAAGATCAAAGTGTTTACTATAAAACGTATTGACAAAGAGCCAAGCAACTACTCAAACTATCAATTAACAATATAGCACATAAATCAATGTCTAATAGAGTTGGAGTCACGTAATCATGGTACAGAAATACCATCCAAATTATTCTATCAAGTACTCCTATGAATGCAACATCACCATTCAACATTTAGTTGAGATTCAAAGTATACATCTGCAACAACATTTCATAACCCCAACGTCATTTAGTGTCTCCCACCTAACCTTTGTAAGTGAACACAAAGAGGTTGTTTAAATAAAACATCATAAACAACGTCAAATAAATAAAGAAAAAGCACATTTTTTCATTAACCATTTTCATATAATTCTATAGCAAAGAAGTTATTCATATAAATTACAATATGTGACAATTATACACCGCCATTTAGCTCATTAACCACCAAAAATCATCCCTTTTCTAGTTTGGATAAATATTTTTCTTGTGTTTATATACACAATTTCAAAATTGCAATTTTATGCATTGCATTATTTCATTCTGATTTTTATATCTAGACACCGGGGTTATTGTTTCAAATTATAAAAATCAACACGATCAGTAAAAAATCTAAAAGAGGCACATCCATTTCCAACTCCAAAAAAGTTCTACAAGCAACATCAAACTACAACATATTGTTAAAAGTCAGTCTCACTCAGTCAAATTAATCTGCTCAATTAAAATTTACTTCAACTAAATAAAAATTAGTTTAAGAGAAGAGGGGCATGATGTTCAAAGATCAAACTATGAAGCAAGATAAACAGCAGCATTACAAGACAGATTGTAAACTAATTATTTAAAGTAACCCAAATACGCACCTGAACCAAGGTTGAACCTCGTTGAGCAAAATCAATAGATGATTATACTGGCGTGCATCCTTGACTTTACTCAAGGACACACATTGCGCAACAGTAACAGCCAAACGAACAATTAGGAGCGCAAAATCACCATCAACTTTACAATCTTTATCTACATTACAATCGGTTAGTACCGGAAGAAGCTTCCCGATCGAAACCTTCCAGCCACAACCTTCAAATTTAACCCCTCCAAGATCCTTTAAAACCCTAAATCCTTCATCTATCGCATCCTCATACTTCTCCCACCTCATCAAACAATCCACATACCTTCCTCTTTGTAAATGAACACTATATGATGCACCAGCCAGCTCCGAAGACATAATTTCCAAACAATTTAAGCACAATTTGTAACAATCAAATAATTGGTTCACAAATTCGCTAGTTTTCGGATGTTTCGAGGAATCCCAAAGAAGTTTTGGGAGAAGAGACAAACATGGCTTGACGAAAACATCAAATGTCTTCGCAAGTGACCTGATTGACGAAGAAGTAGAAGATGTTGAGGGTTTTTTACTCCGCGAGGGTTTTTTGTTAGGGTTTTGCAATTTGGTAGAATTGATGGTAGAAAATGGTTGTAAGAAATCGGAGAAGAGGGAGTATATATCATCAAAATCGTAGTCTTTTAGCTTTGATAGTATAAACGAAGCTTGAGTTGGTGCATCCATGGCGGATGAGAAAGTGAGAGAGTGAGATAATGGAGGAAGTTTAAAAACAAACAATACGTAGAAAAAATGAGCGCGAATTATAGAATTAGAAGTTTAGATGATTTTTTTTTTTGTGCTGGCGTCTTTGATACGCTTCAAGTTCAATTTTTTTTTTTGTTTTTTTCGGATATTCTACGTGGTAACCTGTGATTTTGGGTTTTCCACGTGGTAACCAAAACTTTTAAAAAATCCACGTGATAACCCTGAGGTTTACCAAATTGTTCCACAATGACCTTTTTGCACATAAAAACGTTAGCAAACATTAATTTCGAAGCTATAAGACTGTTGTACGCCTATTTATTTGACTCACCATTTCAAATGTCATTAGTTTCAACATTTTCCCCCAAGATATTAACCCTAACTCTACCATATTTTTGGATTTGGGGAAAAAATATGATTTGAATGGAAAATGGTAGAGTTGGGGTTTATGTTTTGGTGGAAAATGTTAAAACGAATGACATTTGAAATGTTAAGTCACATATATAGGCGTCCAACAACTTTAAAGCTTTGAAATTAACGTTTGCTAACATTTTCATGTGGAAAAAGGTCACGGTGGAACAATTTGGTAAACCTCGGGGTTACCATGTGGATATTTTAAAAGTTTTGGTTACCACGTGGAAAACTCAAAACCTCATGGTTACCGCGTAGAATTTTCCTTTTTTTTGATTTTAGTGTAGGCCGAAAGAAAAGTTGATTTTTGTTTAAGACTTTGTCTAAAAAAGACGATGCTTGCTTTAAAGTTCGTATTTGAGAGTTGAGGCTTGACTTCAGGTTAAAAAAACTCATAGTTGTATTCAGTATTTGTATCGATGAGACAGTTTTTTGTTTGATGTGAAAGGTGGTCAATTTATTAAGAAAATAAAATTAGGAAGGACAATGTACGTGATCCAAGTAGAACCATTATTGAGCCACGACTCATTTCAAATACTATTAGAAGTTCAATGGGTTAATATACAAGTATAACCACTTTATTTCTCCTGGAATCAATCTCACTGGGACTAAGGAAGTACTTCATTATAGTTCCTATAATAAAATGCGACAAAATTTAAATCGAAATTACATTAACTTGACAAAATATTCTTCACAAGAACTTGAGATTGAAAGTTTCTCAACACATTTTTACGTAAAGCTAAAATCACAAATTTGGCATTATATTCAAGAACGATACGCAACCAACCTTGATTTCTCACGCATCCAACAACAAAAGCTTACATCATAAACTTCATTCATTTTCGAATTCTTTTTACATCATCAAATTTTGCTACTTCAAGGAGGACTTTTCCATCATCATCCCTATTCACCATTTCAATCCCAATTATATCTCCATCTTGTTGAATAAATGGTTTCCATCTTGTTGAATTACATCCTTGGGTTGTAGCTTGCTTCCTTCGCGCCTTGTTAGCCTTGTGATATTCAACAAGCCAATCACAAGCTTCCTTGATATAGGTGTCAGCATATATGAATTTTATTGTAAGGTAACTCATTTCTAGCATTGTTTGCCAAAATAAGATGGAAAAAGTATCTGCTTCATTATGTTTCTCGTTAACATCTATAAATAAAGCTCTAAAATAGAAGGTTCCGATAATGAATTCGCATTATTTCAAATTTCATGTGCCCGATAGTATTTACTCAGAGCATAAATTCTAGTTTCTATTATCCAACATCTAAGGCATCCATTCAAGCCCTTAATACTTTTTTGTCTAAATCAATACGATGAAGGAAAAGATCCTAAAAGGTTCTCCACAAAAAGTCTTTACTTTTGGAGGAACCATCAATTTCCACATAGATCTCCGGATGGGGTCGTGCACACTAGATGAAGTTGAAGCCTCCTTTTTTCGTAACACAAGTTTATAGGCATTATTTCTAACTTTGAATTACCCATTATCATTACTCTCTACCTATATCAAAACATATCATTTACTAGAATCGCTTATAGGATCAAGAAGTATCATGTGGACATCGATAGATAAGAACATATTTCCAATCATACCCTTGCTTTCTCCTATTGCCTATTAATAGGATTATCCACTTTTTATTTTCTCATCACGATTTTTCTTAAGCGTGTCTGGTTCACCTAAGCCTAAGGCATGCATAATTCCATATCTCCATTGTTTGGCCATCTTTAATTCTCCATCGTATCCCTTTTTAACTAATAATCTCGAACCCCATATACTTCTCCAAGCAAAGTTAGGTTAAAACTCTACTGTAAATTTTCATTGAGAAAAGGCAAAGGATATTAGGCTTTTAAATAGCATCAAAATAGAAAGGACGACTAACAATGTGCACACCAAAGTTGGTTGGTAAGGAGGGCGTGGTTGAATTGCTCCAAGTCAAAAAACCAAACTTTCTTTCTCCTAAGGTTGACACAAATCTTGTGCTTCCCACATAATACAACAACTATAGCTTAAGGAAAAATATCAAAAAATCTTAATTATACGATTCACACCTTCCACTTATTTGCAAAAAGTAGAAGGTGGACGTAGCTCATTGCAATGTTAGTGATTTACTGAACCATAGCCTATATCAATATTTTTTTTTCTAGTTTTTATACTTTCCATGAGTCACTTCCAACTTATGCTACTTTAACTTTATTCTCGATATCTCAAAAAAAAAAAAAAAAAACTTTATTCTCGAACTTTTAGCCTTCTATCGTAAAACTCTCAATGTATAGTGCATTACATTATGGGATGTGAGTGTGACAGGAGTGGTTTAAAAAAATTATCTAACATTAATTGTCCGTACATCAATTTATGAGTTATATTCTCTTATTTACTTAAAAAGGGCTTTATTTATCTTAATATCAATATTAATACGAATTTGTACAATCTATGTCAACGTCAATTATTCTATTACAATAAAAACCACTTTAAACAAAACTCTTCATTGATATTTTGGATTGCATTAGGAAAGATGAAGGAATGAGTTTCAAAACAGCAACCAAACATTGTAAGCGTGACACTTAGTATAAAATGCTTCAAAATGCTTTGTAATAATGGCACTTGGCACAAAGTACATATGAATCAGTAGATTATCTAGTGATACTGATTCTAATCATATTGGGTTGTATTGTTACATAGAAACTAGATGATATTTACAAGGGGATTGAATTAGGATTTTGATATAGCTAGTCTAAGTAAATAACGGTGATTTGTAAAATTGGCAATCACGCTCATGTGGAAAAATTTGATAGGGTAAGGCCTTTAGGATTTTACTTTACCTTTTTTTTGTTTTGTTTATTTAATAAGTATTTGTTTTGTCTTTTTATGGTGATTTATAAATTACGGTTATTGATTAGAAAATTTTAAGTTTTGATATGTTGTTTCTTTTATGGTTTGATCTGAGATTATTTTGTCATTTAGGGCTTGTTTGGTTGCCCACTATTACCCTTGGAATTTTAAGTTCCTAGGAAATAGTATTGTGCTAATTTGTTTGGTTGCCAAAAAATCTTAAATTCCTAGGAATTATAAAATCCAAGGGAAGTTAATTCCTATGAGACATAGGAATTAAATTACCATGTACCCCCTTGGTCATTAATAATTCCCATGGGAAATGAAAATTCCTATTGCCAAACAAACAATATTAAGGAATTCCTAGGAAATTGACAAAGGAAGTAAATTCCAATGAATTACAACTTCCCATTGGAATTTAATTCCTACGTCAACCAAACGACTCCTTAGTATTACTTCTTCCATTTTAAAATAATTACAACGTTTGACTTTTTATAGACTCCAATTTATTGATTCATTCTTTAAATTCTCTAGTTCCATATTATATATAATAATAAAAAAAATATAAATTTGATATTAATAATCTTTACATTGAGACGAATCAAATAAGTTCTTACTTGACTATGTTTTAACTTATTGATTAATTATAAACTAATATCAAATTAAAGGTGATAATTGAATAGGTTTCCATATTTACAATGTTACAAGTAATTTGAAACAAAGAAAATATATGGAAAATTTGATTTGAAAAGTATGAACTTTGTCTTATTTGTTTTTAAAGGTTTGAACTTTCGTTTATCTTTTAAAGACTCGAACTATATGGGGTGCCTCCGGTTTTAAAGGTTCTTTTTACCTTTTAACATGTTCAACAAGTTTCTTCCTTTCCAAAAACAAGTTGCTTCTACCTCATCAATGGCTTCTATGTTTTAGTTTTAGGCGTTACAAAATCACAATTTACTAATATTCTCTAGGTCAAACTTTAAGCTTCATATCTCTAATTATTCATTATAAAAAGTTATAAGAAATATAAGCTTATAAAGTATATATTTAGACGAATTTAATGTGATCTCAAATGGATATATATATCTTCTATATATATTTCACAAAAATCATAGTCAAACTTCTCTCTTTGAGTGAAATATTCTAATTGCAAAAATCATTAAAGAACAGAAAGACTAGTGAATTAAAAGGAAGAGAAAGGGTAAGAAAAGAGCATATTTCTTGTTTGTTTAGGGATTAGGAAGAAAGAAAAGAGAAAAAAAGAAAGAAATATGATTATTTTTCTCCCAAATCTTTTCATTTTAGGAGAATTTGTATTTTTAACAAAGTTTATCTATGTTTTTTTTATCTAAACCCCTCCCTTTAAAATCTCTCCCAGCGCCGTTCCCGATCATGGGCAAAGACAAAGTAGGCATTTGCTTAGGGCCCAGGGTTAGAATAAGCCCTAAAATTAGAAAATGTTAGTTAATGGAAGTACACAATTAAAAATTTGTAATTTATAAGTAGTTCTTTCATCATTTAAAAATTTTATAATACGTCTACATTTTTAATGCTAATAATAATATATATGATCCATTTTTATTATTTTTCCAAACACCCGTTTAAATTCAGAATCGACCCTCATAAAGAGGGCCCATTTCTTTCAATTTGTCTAGGGCCCATACAATACCAGAAACAACACTGATCTCTCCCCTTTTATTTTGTTATCCAAACGACCTTTCACCCTTTTAAATCTCTCTCCTTTCTTTTTCTCCGTATCCCGCTATCTAAACATAGTGTTAAAAGGTAAAAAGAAATAAATTGCTTGACCTTGTAAAGGAATACCATAAAGAAAAAAAAAAAATCCCATTTTTAGAACTACATCCTCATCCATCCATCACAACAAGATCTAAAATCCAACGATCAAGATTTCCCCAACCCACAAACACAATATTATTGGTCATACCATAGTCTCCTTAAATTCTCATTGGTCCACGTCATCATATATGACGCTTTCCATTTATATTTTCCTTTCCTTCAAAGACTAAGTTTAGTAAATGTTGAATTTACACAGAAATAGCAATACTCAAATCTGATTGGTTAATTCCATTCGCTTCGCATTCTCATTGGTCCACGTCATTCTTTCTGACACATCATTTTCTCTTTCTGGTTTCTTCATGTTTATATAATTACATTCTCTCATTTCTCCTCGGAATATCAATTCACGAAGAAGACGAAAAGAGAAAAAAAAGAAAAAACTAACCTTCTCGGAGAAGAAATAAAACTACGTCGTTTGGCATTTCAAGAGAAGATAATGGCGGGAGCATGGAAAGCTCGCGTATCTTCAATCGTTTTAGGGATCATATTGTGCGGTGAGTTTTTAAGATCTTTGTAGTTCGTAGTTTTATGATGTAATTGGAACTGCATTTTATGTTGTATGATTTTGATTTGTTGTTCGTTTAGGATTTTTGATTCGTATAGTTTGGATCGTTAATAGTGAGTGATCGTGACTAGTGAGAGTGAAAATGTGATAAAGTTTTTGCAAGTTTGAATTAGATCTGACGTTTTGGTTTTGTTTAGTGATTTAGATGAGAACGTTTCGGTTGATTGTAATATAATGAGCTAAAAAGGATTGATCTGATGTATATGTCAGAACTGAGAAGTGGACTAGTTAGTATATTCAGTATTTGGATGCTGATTTAATGAATCTTTATTAAATTTGATTGGATCTTAAAAAATTTTTAGCTCGATGTGATTCAATATTTTAACTTGATTAATTTTAAGAATTATTGCTCATATCATATCAGCATATGTTCGATAGTATGTCACTGTTAGATTGTGTAGAGATCTTCATGGCCTGGGTATACTGTTACTCAATATATAGTGACAGTGATAGGTTGATTCTATTCTTTGTTTTGTTAAATTAGACTATGGATTATTTGATTGTATTTGTAGTTTGATTGCCAGAGCTTAGAGCATAAGCTTTGCGTTAAATTGGAGTATATGTATATCTATGCCTCGTCTGTTATGCGTTCTTTTGATTAGAAATGCGTTTTGAATTTGTTAAGAGTTTCTTTTGGGTGTGTTATGTATATTGTAAAATTGATTGTAAATGTGTTTTAGAATTATACGATGCTTACAAAAAAGAAGCTACCTTTATTAATGTAAAACTGTTCTGTTTTGAAAGGCAACTGAATTAACATACCGTTTCGTTTGTTTTCCTATAATCCAGGAAGTTTATTTGCGTTCACAATTGCCAAAGATGAAGCACCAAAGCTTGGGACAGTAATTGGAATTGATCTTGGTACCACCTACTCATGTGTTGGTGTGTACAAAGATGGAAAAGTTGAAATCATAGCTAACGATCAAGGTAACCGTATTACCCCTTCATGGGTGGCATTCACCAATGATGAGAGGTTGATCGGAGAGGCTGCCAAGAATCAGGCAGCTGCTAATCCGGAGAGGACTATTTTTGACGTCAAGAGGCTTATTGGAAGAAAGTAAGTTTTCTCTCTTTTCTTTTCATGCATGTTACATTGCTGTTCTTAGGAGTTTGTGTGCTAATGTTGTGATACTTTGTTTAATAGGTTTGAGGACAAAGAAGTCCAGAGGGACATGAAGCTTGTACCTTACAAGATTGTGAACAAGGATGGAAAGCCTTACATCCAAGTCAAGGTTCAAGACGGTGAGACTAAGGTTTTCAGCCCTGAGGAAATCAGTGCTATGATTCTTACTAAGATGAAGGAAACAGCTGAAACTTTCCTTGGAAAGACAATTAAGGATGCAGTTGTTACTGTTCCTGGTAAGATTTTGAAAAACTGAACAATACATATTCTTTTGAGTAGTACAATTCAATGCTATGAGTTTGTTTTCCTTGGATGGTTATACTTACACTGATGTAAATGTGCTGCAGCTTATTTCAATGATGCCCAGAGGCAAGCTACCAAAGATGCAGGAATCATTGCTGGTTTGAATGTCGCTAGGATTATTAATGAACCAACAGCGGCAGCCATTGCCTATGGGTTAGACAAGAGGGGTGGTGAGAAGAACATCCTTGTCTTTGACCTTGGTGGTGGAACTTTCGATGTCAGTATCTTGACCATTGACAACGGTGTTTTTGAAGTTCTTGCAACCAACGGAGACACTCACTTGGGAGGTAAGATTGCCTCGGTTCATGATGTATTTTGTGCTCACTTCATCTATGTGTATTTTATGCCATGTTTGGATAGTGGAAAATGGAGGAAAATAATTAGGGAGAAAAATGAGGGGATTCTACTATCTTTATATGGATACCAAAGGGGGAGATGAGGGAAATTTAACGATTGAAATTGGAGAGAACTCCTTAAAACAAATTCTATCGAAACGTTTGGAAGGGAGACACGTTAACATTCCCTCTCAATTCTTTCATTCCTAAAATGTTATTCAAACATCCTTTGAGTGCATCATTTCTCATGAAGATGCGAGAGCTTCTCTCAATGATGTTCTTACAGAAAAGGAATATTTGTTATTTAAATGATTATAATCACTTAATTTCTTTGACTAGCATGCTAAGCCTGTTTGTCCTTTGTTCTACAGGTGAGGACTTTGATCAGAGACTTATGGAATACTTCATTAAGTTGATCAAGAAGAAGCACAACAAGGACATCAGCAAGGACAACAGAGCTCTTGGAAAATTGAGAAGAGAGTGTGAGCGTGCCAAGAGAGCATTGAGTAGCCAGCACCAAGTCCGTGTTGAGATTGAGTCTTTGTTTGATGGTGTTGATTTCTCTGAGCCACTCACCAGGGCTCGTTTTGAGGAGTTGAACAATGATCTCTTCAGGAAGACCATGGGCCCCGTCAAGAAGGCCATGGAAGACGCTGGTTTGGAAAAGAATCAGATTGATGAGATTGTTCTTGTTGGTGGAAGTACTAGGATTCCCAAGGTACAACAGCTGTTGAAGGAATACTTCAACGGAAAGGAGCCTAACAAGGGAGTTAACCCTGATGAAGCCGTCGCTTTTGGTGCTGCTGTTCAGGGAAGTATTCTCAGTGGAGAGGGAGGCGAAGAGACCAAAGGTACTTTTACTTCTGGTGCTTCTTGTAATAAGTAACTTGCACCGAGAGTTTCTTTTGAATTCATGACTAACTGAATGTTGGTATCTATTACAGAAATCCTTCTTCTGGATGTTGCCCCTCTTACTCTTGGTATCGAGACTGTTGGAGGAGTCATGACCAAATTGATTCCAAGGAACACTGTGATCCCAACCAAAAAGTCTCAAGTTTTCACCACTTACCAGGACCAACAAACCACTGTGACCATTCAGGTATTTGAAGGTGAAAGAAGTCTCACTAAGGACTGCAGACTTCTCGGAAAATTCGACCTTACTGGCATTGCACCAGCTCCAAGGTTTGTCAAATTCTCTCTGAATGTTTATTTTATAGACTTTCCAATGTGGTGAAGGAACCATCTCTCGTTGGAGTTTTGCTGACTCTTTTTTTTCATTCTCCTTAAATAGGGGAACTCCTCAAATTGAAGTCACTTTTGAGGTGGATGCCAACGGTATCCTCAACGTTAAGGCAGAAGACAAGGCCTCTGGAAAATCCGAGAAGATCACAATCACAAATGACAAGGGCCGTCTCAGCCAAGAAGAAATCGAAAGAATGGTTAGGGAAGCCGAGGAGTTTGCTGAGGAAGACAAGAAGGTGAAGGAAAGAATCGATGCCCGTAACAGTTTGGAGACATACATCTACAACATGAAGAACCAAATCAGTGATTCAGACAAGTTGGCCGACAAGCTAGAATCTGATGAGAAAGATAAGATTGAGGCCGCTGTCAAGGAGGCCCTCGAGTGGCTAGATGATAACCAGAGTGCCGAGAAGGAAGACTACGAGGAGAAACTCAAGGAAGTCGAGGCTGTTTGTAACCCAATCATCACTGCTGTTTACCAGAGATCAGGTGGCCCAACAAGCGAAAGCGCTGATGGAGATGATTCTGAGGATGGGCACGACGAGCTCTAAGATCGATCTCGGATTCAATTGTTGATTGTTGTAGGTTTAGGCTCGGTGACTTACTTTGTGGGGGGTTTTAGAGGAAAGCTGGGATAGAGAACTCATGGATTTGCAGTTTTCTCGATCCCTCTTCCGTTCAATTTTTGAGAGACAATGTGTTGGCATATTTCAACTGCTATTATTATCATCAGCTGAAACATTGGATTTTGTTTTATTACAAACACTAGTGAATTCTAGATAATTGCCTATTTTACTCATGTAACATCATCAACGTTTACTAATGTAATACATTATTTGTTCACTTTCGAAAAACTTTATTTAGAGTTTAGAGTAAATAAGAGAAGGTTTGAGTTTGTAGGAGTGTGGGTAAATAAATGTTGTGTGTCTATATCTCCATATAAGTGAAAGATACTAGGTTTGACTATGACAATCTCTTAATATAAGAGTTTATAGACGCAAATGCTCAAATGAGACAGTCTTACGATGAGACTGTTTTATTAGGCCAATTCAATGTATACTTATCGAATTAAAGTGATCACAAATAGCCTTAAATTGATCACTCACAATTTTAAAGTGATTATTTTGTATAGTTTTAGAGTAATTAGTTATAACCTTTAAGTGATCATTTATAATCTTAAAGTAATCAGTTAGAACGACAGGCTATTTATATGAGTCTTAATTCTATCTTACATTTAAAAATTTTTTAATCTCATCTTAAAATTTTAAAAATTCTTTATAACCAATTGTTTACAAGAAGTCTTTAGACTTGGCTAAAGTTGTTAATAACATTTCCTTTTTTTTTTTGACGAAAACATTTCTTTTTCTAGAACAATGTCAAATTGGCAGCTATTTTTTCCTCAATCAACAATTACATGCTTTCTTCCTTATATACATTTTAAAATATGGATAATAACAAATTTATTAATATATAAAGAGATTAATTGTTTTCAATTTTATAATAACAAAATGTTCACGGATATCTTTCCTTTCTTCCTGATTGACACATCTTTCAGATTTTATAAACTTCTCTTTTACTAACACAAATTTATTTTCAATAACATATTTTTTAACATCTTGCTTAGATGAACTATTTGTTCTACATGATTTACAAGCCTACATTGCTATTTGTTACTACACAAATTTGTGTCATTCTCTTAATAGAAGCTCATATACATTGCTGTTGTTATCCCCATTTATGCGCTTCAACATTTCAAAGCTTTTTCGATTTCCCAGGAAGTCGATGCGCTTATACACAATGTAACCAAGTTCTTCCGTTGTCTCACTACAATATACGGATCGGAGCTTCTCAGCATGCCTCGAGTCGGTGTGAATTGCAACCTCTATTTCATGGTTTGACATATTCTCCTACAGATAAAAGGTAATAGTTGATCAATGGACAGACAAACAGAGATCTCAACTCACTATCACAATTTTAGAACCCATATTTTTTTTTGATTTTGGGTAAGCTAGAAAATCCCTCCAGTCCCAGACAATAAGGAAGAAAGAATTAACCTTCCTGTAGGTGGTGATAATTGGCCCCTTTCTTATTTTGAAGACCCAAGGTAGCCAAAAAAATTACAGCCCGTCTTGTATGAGACCGTCTCACGGTGAGACGAGCTCAAAACAAGAAGTCTATAAGCTAAAAGTTTCTATTATTGGGCTATTTAACCCAAGTATGAGGCATGTCTCACGGTGAGACAGTCTCATACAATAATTTGTAAAAAAAATATGCTATGAAAGATCAAATGGAGAACATTCAGGAAGTGGAGGCCAAAAATGAATTTTATCATAGGATTATATGAAGAAAATGGCCGTGCAGCTTGCAAGGAGCAGCAACCGGTCAACAACATTCCATCACCCCAATGCCACAACTAGGATGGGGTTTGAAGGGTCGGATTGTGCACAATGACACAACCTTACCATTGTTGATGATAACACTAACAAAGAGGTTGTTTTCATTTTAACCCTTGGTAGCAAATATCATGTAAAATTTCACGCACATGATTTAAAGAGTCATTTTACTTGTCTTTTTCAATTTGAAACCAAAGAACTATAAATTTGACCTTTTCAAACATGAGATAAGAGGCCAAGCAATAATGGATTACCAGATTATTATCAATAATAAAATGAAATTAAACTACCAAATAACTTGACCCATATGTATAAATGATCAACTATCAAGCTGTTCTTTTGACATTAGGAATAATTGTCAACTGATGATAACTAAGCAATAATACTTACCTGGTAGAAGACATAAATAAATTCCAGGATTTGCAGGCAAGTAAATCCTGTATCACTAAAATATGTTCTTGAGGAAGGCCCCAGCTCAGCAAATCGATCAACTGGATACAGAATTGTGAGAATATGGTTTTTAAATACCTGTGCATTTTTCTCACTGCAAATTTCAGCAAGAACAAATGAGACAGCTGATAAGAGTAAATAAACACAAATTCTGACTAAAAATACTACATCCACAAGAAAATTACTTCAATATGAAATGTTTTGTTAACATTCAAAACTGGTATTTACAACTCACACACACTTGGTATAGACCTGCTAAAAAAATTCCTGCGTGTATTCATTGATTTGACTCTAAGATTTTAAAGGTAAGACTCACACAGAGAGCTCATGTTTTTGCGGCTGAAAAGTTCATGTAACGTCGGTCCTGCAAGAGAGGCCTTGATCCTACATTTGCCAAGTTTTCTCCACTAGGTCCATGGTTACAGCTTCAAATATCAATAACATCATCTTTATGTCTTTAGATGTTGTCTAGGGCAAGTGATCTACTTATTGATGATATATAAACTAATGCTTCCCCATTCGACCCCAAGATTAGCTCGCAAAACAATTGAACCAGATGTATATTAGGCGTACTTATCACATTGTTTATAGTAAAAATATAAACCAAGATATTGATAACAGCTTGAAGAATATATATTCTTAGTTGGAAGCTTGGAGCTCTTCACACAGGCTAGCCTTGGGATCAACAGTGGATGCCAAGTTACGTACACCAACTCAAACATGAGTACAAGCTTGTTGAGCTCAAAAACTTCAGCTCAACTCGGCTTAGCTCATAAACCAATTCAAGTCCAAGTCTATTTGAGCTTTCTACAGATAAGAATTAAAAACTATAGTGATATTTCAATAGTAAACTATTGCGCAAATTGATCCTTTCGGCTTTGATAAATTTTAAGTGACAGTGTGTATAACAGGATATTCCCGATGAGTCCTTCACACAGAAGGCAGTTCACCAATCACTTCACAGCATTAAATACTGGACACAGATGCGACATTTGGTTTTGTCCAAGAAAAGCCATAATAGCAAATCAACAAGCATCTAGTAAACTTATATATTATCAATGGAAGATCAACATGTATCATGTATGATATGCGTATGAGCATATGCATCTAGAAATGACAATGGGTTGGGCCGGGCCATGTCACAGACTGGGCTAGCAGGCCCCGTTACTAAATTTGAAATTTTAAAAAAATCATGCATCCTGCTACGTAGCCGATCAGGCTCATGTCATGTTGTGCACAAATTATGATTTAGATTCCACAACCCATCCAAAGCCCCTTCCACATACATCCGCTGTGCCCAATGCATGGCAGCCAGCCCAGCCCACTGCAAAGTAGCAATAAATGGAAGTGTTCAAGCAGACAAGTTAAAAGAACCTTTCTGTTAGTGGTCGTAGTAAGTTTGAGAATGAAGCTTCAGATTCAGCACAATCCCCTTTAACAGAAAGGCTTTGTTGGTCGGTCTCAAAGTCATTTCTGGAAATAGCAGAGTCTGCATACACAGCAGCCCTGGAAGTTGGCTCAGAGACAGACCAGCAGACTGAGTCTAGAAGGCTGCTGGGATTAATAGGACGCAAGGGTATTTGACATAACTGCAACAAGAAAAAAGGTCTCCTCAGAACTCAAAGTATATTATTGGCATATCAATCCAAGAAATTTGTGGAAGAAGCATAAAAATTTTATTCAAAAAATACTGCAAAAAGATCTCTTCAAATTTTCTTATTGTCCATAATTATTTTAATGTCAAATAAAAATCTCAAACAAATGCCTGAAAAAGTAAAGGTGCAGAAAAAGAAATCCTAGTTGAGACCCATTTTTCAGATATAGCTTTTCTAAAGAAGCCACTTCTTAAATTAGGTTATAGGAAACCACCCTTCATAATAATCTTCCTTTCCATTCACTAAAAACCTAGCCAAAATGATATAGAGCAGATGAACAATGTACAAGTGCGTAAGAGGATGAATTTTTCAGGCATAAACAGAAGTCTACACCAGAAGCCAGAATAGATCACTAGATGAAACCTTCACGCTGATTTAAGCACATTAATGAGAAAAGTGAGTAATTAAAGAGAAGATAACAGTTCAGAGAACTATCATCAATAGAAGGCAACTATATGCAAAATCTGAAATCCTCGGCATATCCAAGGTTGAGAGTTGAAAAATACAGGGATACTTTTCTGAGATCGAGACCATATATACGCTTTCCTAATAAAACAACACACACCATAAAATCTGCTTCACAATTTCTCCTTGTAGCTCCAGATCCTAAAAAGCATACCTGCAATAGCCCTCATATAGTAAAGGAGAAAAGACACCCATGACTCCTACAACAAACCAAACTTCTTCCTCCAAAGGTAACAAGCTATGAGACAACATAGAGCAAGGGAGATACCAAAGTTTTTCACCTAAAATAGAAGTTTTGCTTTACCCGAAAAGTTTAAAGTGAGAGACAGTGTGGTGAGAAGGTGACAAGTCTTTATGTATTGCCTTACCGTGATAACTAAAAATCTTTTGGACATTATTTGTCCAATTAAACTTCTTGTAGAATGTAAACTTATTAATTAACATAATTGAGATACCCAATAATATATTTGGTTGATTTTCTTTTAATTCTTAGATTATGTTTTAAGAAATAATTTATTGTCCAAATAAGTTTAGCTTACAGACACGATCTATAACAAAAGAATTCTATCAATTGTATTAATATCAGTTTGTATGAATGCATGTCCATTCTTGATAGAGCCCAACACTTATAGGAGTAATTCTTTGGTTTCGGGTTGTAAGAGATTATAGTAAAATAATTCATCAAATCATGCATTCTTCTTATTTATGAGAAGTAGCTGATAATATTTTACTTTAAGTGTCAAGCCGACACAACCTTTTTGTTTTTACAAGGGCATGATAGTGTACATTCAACTCCCAAAAGCCTGCTAAATGGGAGCCACTAAATGGTATTGGGGTAATGGAGCATTAAATAATGTTGTTGGGTATGTACAAATACAAATAGCAAAGGGATTAAAAGTAATATTTTTTGGACAATTTGTTCTGTCACCATTCTCAAAAATCTTTTATTCCTATATGCCGTGTACTTCATTTGGCTAAACTAAACTCTAATGAAGTTTAACATTCAAAAAGGTGAGATGATCAGACGAATGCTTTTGATCCTAGACAAATTTAATTAGGGAAAGTAAGCATAATGTTTGGTTTGTGCTCCCTTGTTGCATCAAGTGACTTCAAATTTAAAAATCCCACCTCCATCTGAATAGAAACAATAAGTAAATTTAATAGAATCACCCCAGCCTATCTGCTTCCTGAACGCAAAACTCTAATATATGCATTATGCACACATCACACTATCGCAGGTACAGGTTATGAATAAACAAATGCAAACACCATAAGAAAAATAAGTTTGAGCAAATAACATCAGACAATTACTTCAAGAAAGTATAAACCTGCAAACGTCGGGCACGACGATTTCTAACACCACATTTTGCAAAATTAGCAGTGTACAGCCTTTCCTTATGGCTTGCACTACTCGTGTTTGAAATGGAAGTATGCTCATGGACCTTTTCTTTCATTATTTCCTACAAGCAGGGAAATTGTAAGAAACAAAAAATACAAGTTGACTGGAAATTTAGCTCACAGTCGCATAGGATATGACATCATACATTTAAAAGTAACTTAATAACATAGATATATGTTTTTACCTATAAGTGACTTAAATTGACACTCAAAGTCCGACGTGGATCTTTCGCATACAGGAATAATGCATGGATTCTCCCATAGTCTTCCGCCTATCTAAACACATACGATACCCTAACCATCACTCCCTAGTCCCCACACCATCTCAGCAATGATAACGCCACCATTTAACCAACATCAGTTCTACTGCCATCACTATCGTTCACCTAATACCACCACAGACCCATCTCAAAAAGCTTGCCTAAAACTGAGCTGCCTCTCACTCTGATCAACTACCAGAGGCCCACGACCATAACCACCCAGGTCTAAGACAGAGATACAAGAAACAGATCTATATCAAAGCCAGGACACGTTGAGTTGGTGGCGTTGACTAAAACCTTCAAATGAGCCACTAAAACTGCTGTTTAGTCTACTATTGAAATTGTAAGAAATCGATTATTTCTGACTAAATGATGTGCAAATTCAGACCACATTATGCTGATGACAAAAAAGGAGAATGAACGTAATTGTTGGAAGTGTCATTGGCAGTGGAGAACCAAAGATCAACTATAGACTGGCAAAGGGCAATTACAAGAAAAGACCTACATCCAAATTATTGTCTGGTATGAATATGACCTTCATAGTTGTAGCACCAATTTTTGAACTCTTCTATTCATTATTCTTATAGCAGCTTTAGCTGAGGGTACGTAGTCAAACAATCATATTTATAGTGCTAATGAGCTAATGATTAAGTCATTGCTACATTTCATTACATCCTATTCCTGCTAAATTTTTCAGAGGACGCCGTCACATCTCACATGTTTACGAACCCCTTTGCTTCGGCAACTAACAGACCTAGGGTGAACAGAATTCGACTCACCTTGTCAACAACAAACTAAAGATGAATAGTTTTCCTCGATGTACACCCCTATTAGAAGGCAACAATACATATAAAATAAAGTGACCGACAATTTGACCTGGCATCTAAAAAAATTTGTTTGCAAGGTCATAAGTCATAACATACCTGCCCAGAAGTTAGATGTTGAAAATTTTCCAGCATCGCTCCAACCTGTCTGGCCAGATCAGCAGAAATTCCAACAAACCGTTGCATAGATCTTTCTTTAGATGTCTTCAAAACCCATATGGGCTGTCACATGTGAAACAGAGCTAATTCAGCAAAGAAATGTGATCCAAATTTCAAGGAATGTGCAATGCATACAGTATAGCACCATCCAAGCAGTCAAATCAGCCACAAATGACCTTATTTCAATCCAAGGTGCATAGTCTAAGAATGTTGAACAATTCGGTTAAATACATACACTAACAATGTTATCACTATGACCCAGATATCTTTGAATGGATGAGCCCTCACACACAACGTAACTTGCACCACAACCAACAAACCATTGATCAACAAGCACGGCACCTTCTCGAGCAGCCACATCATTCACCTAGAACATAAAAACAAAAATTCATCAACATCAGCCAGAACATATTAGCTCTTAGAGATGAATGAGAGAAGCATATATCAGGGTTCGAGATAAAGATATATGATGCCAGTAGAAAATAATTCCACAATAACAAGCAAAATAAGATGAAGAATATCACAACTGCCAACTCAATGGTGATGCAAGATTAACAGCACATTATGGTCAACAATATGACTTTCGTTCTTTATTTTCTTATTGTGGAGTGGTTGTTCATGCACAAAATGCATTCTCAAAAGTATGTTCCATTTGTGTTCAAGTCTTCAAGAATTATTAAAAGTAGAAAACTCTTATTTTAGGACCCATAAGATCCTTTTGCAAACTGCTGCAGCCTGCAGATCACTTTCAGCTCCTTTTTGTTTGAGAGAGAAGGTTTAAGATGTTGATACAGGTGTTTATTTGGGTCATCGGGTTGATTTTGGGTCAGGTGTTTTGGGTCCGTTCAAAATTGGGTCTTGTGTTCACGTTGACTTTCATTATTTAAAATTCATTTTGCAGTTGGGTCATGTCGGGTTCGTTACAAGGTCGGGTAAATATCAAGTCATCGGGCCTCAAGATGCAGACATGCAATTGCAAGTTATTCACCTTTCCTTCCTTAAATTGCATTGAGTGTTTGAGCAGTTTATAATAAGGCGGGCCAAAAATAACAAAAGGGAAGAGATGGGATTTATAGGAACACGTGACAATTGATTGGAATGAATAGAGGAGGAGAATCTATGTGGGTTATCATTGGAATTGCGTTCCTAAGTTGATTAGTATAAGAGATAGGGTCGAATAAAGAAAATTTTTACGCCACAATCTCTCACAGTCAACTCCGTATTGTTGGGATTCAAGCTTTTTGGTGGATAGCTTTCAGGTCTTTCCAGGATTTTAATATGAATCAGACATAAAATAATCCTTATATTGCTTGACCTGATTAAGGTTTTTAAACCAAATGACATATCTTTATTTGTAAAAGTAAGTCAACTTTGTAAATTTTAAAAAGGTGAAGTGCCTAAGAAAGCAATTCACCAATGATCACAGTTCACAAGTGAAAGATGGGCTTTAAGCAGTTCTCCCAAAATTATAGTAGCATCAAAACGATCAGGGGTTATAATGCTATCTACTCGTAGTGCAATGAGTACTCTCCTTGCAAAAATAGGCCAAAAGGCCTTAGCCAAGAAGTCATTAAAGGAACTTCAAATGTAGTGTCATAGCCTAAAGTTATACCCACTATCAAAGTTCATGTAAGTTAAACATCCAAGTCTCCAATCTGACCCATGTACATCAGTTACAGATAACAAAGGAGGAGAATACCTTTGTACGCAGTTCGGCAGATATATCCAAATCAACGTATATAGACTGCCCAAATAGAGATTGATTGTTTACTTCAAAGTTTTCTCTATTATGCCATTGCCTTTGTCCTCCACTCTCTTCGATTTGATTTTGATTCTGCTTCAATTTTCTTGGCCTAAAAGTATCATGAGCTGCAGTTCCATTTACCAGCCAATCATCCACGGGAACGGTGATCTGTGCAACACTCCGAATTGTATATGGTAATTCACTTAACTTCTCTGAAAAAAATAACAGCAGCCATGTCTTAGTCATGCATCTATAATTTGAGAGATTACATCAGTCCATATTAAGATGAAAATGGATGCATTAAGAATTCATCTGCACTTCCTACCAACCGAATCATAACCAAAGACAACAAAATCACTAGTAAGTTGTAACATTTCCCTGTTACGTAGTATACGTATTAAGAATTCAATCCAGTCCACTACTCTATTATGTACATGAATACAGAAGAATCACATTCACATTCAACCTTAGAAAAAGGTGAAAAAATAAGGTTTAAAAACCATTTTAACACCAGATATTTGTTTTGACTTGCCTTTTACCAACAATCAGCTACAATTAATACAGCAGTCAGACTCAGCACATGCTACACAGATAAGATTAACATTCCCAAACTTGATACAACCTTAAGCTTTATTATCTCAAAGAAATTAATTACATTATTGTGATATGACTATCTTAGAACTACCAAAACATAATCAGTGTGTTACACATTAGGGAAAGAACTACCAAAACATAGTCAGTGTGTTTGGAAAACATAAGGCATACTCGGATTCTTGTATATATAAACAAGGGGAGAGAAGAAAGGAAATCATGCTTTGTATTGATAATCAGCGTCTTTACAAATTTGGGAGCCTTGAGCAACTCTGAAAGCTCAATAAATCAAAAAATCATCACTTTTCACTCATATTCTTGTATATATAAACATGATTTCCATGAGCCATCACATGATTTCACTCATATTCATATATATATAAACATGATCTCATATTCTTGTATATATAAACATGATTTCACTCATATATAAACATGATCATCGTAGAAAAATGGGTGAAAAGTGAGATTATTCTGGACAACTTTTTCTTGTTTTTATTAGCCCTTGATTCAATAAATTATCATGAGTCATT
The DNA here is from genome assembly GCA_019776075.1 of Amaranthus palmeri. Classification (NCBI taxonomy): domain Eukaryota; kingdom Viridiplantae; phylum Streptophyta; class Magnoliopsida; order Caryophyllales; family Amaranthaceae; genus Amaranthus; species Amaranthus palmeri. Next base: position 468,293 of record JAAKBH010000297.1, read on the forward strand.
AAATTTAGTCAATTGTAATCTAAAACCAAAGAATTATTAATATTTTGCTCCATTGAGAATTGACTGATAAATACATCACTAGGTCCCATAAGATTAACCAAACACAACTCCTGGCAATGGAATATTTAATCCTTCCTCTCCAACCAAAGCATTCTCATAAAACCATCCAGCCACAATAATATATATGCCTCTTTCGCCTTCTAAACTGCGTACATCCTATCCATAAATGACCTAGAAGAATGAATAAAGCAACTTAATGAAAACTTATGAGCCAAGCGCTCTCTTCCAAAGAAACATCGCTGCATTAGTGCAGAAACAAAGAGTTAGGAGTCTGGTCACCAGCAAAGCTAAAGGTGAACATGCGAAAGGACATAGCCGAGTATTATAGGGCTTTTATGAAAAAAATGTCTTAAAAGCCTTCTACCAGCTTTTCATCCTACTACCCCAAAATAAACCTAAAACAACTTAACTTACCAATTACCAAAATCAATCAACAAAATTATAAAGGAAAAAGTTATGGTCCAAATTTTGTGTAGAAATACCATTTGAACATGATTCCAAATCTTACTACATTGCATCTAGACTTGACACTTTATCAAGAGCCTCATGCACAAATGATGCAAGCTGGGAGGCCCAAATTTTTTTATATATATATTAAAAATAAATTTACTTGTGGATGTCACCAAAACAAGATAATTTTATTTTTTAAATTGATTCTGTTATTGCAAGATATTTGTGAAATACTCCTATTATTTTTCGCTAGTTGCTGGATATGGACATATTTGATCAGTTATTTGATTCTTGCAAATGTTCTAGTGGTACTTTGCTTCTTATTTTTTTAAAATAATTATTTATTTTGGGCTACTAACTGGTGCACTAGTGGGTAATTGGATTTTTTTTTCTAATTTGAATCAACAAATATGAGTAAATGGGTAATGAATATTGTTAATTTTTCTCGGTTAATTGAAAAAACGATGCAAATTCGTGCTCTGAATTATAGAATAATAATATATCTTCGATTGTTACTTATAAAAAAATGGGGCATGTTGGGGTCTATGATACCATGGTCCCTTATGCTCCCCTAATAGTTTCTCAGGTGTGAGGTTCTCATTTAATCCCCTCGTATTATGGATGATAAGATGTTAAATGCTAAAACATACATCTACAATGTTGGAACACAGGTGAACGCCACTGAAGAAAACAAAGCTATCAACAGTAACTTAAATGCCATAACACGATGCAGGAACATTAGCTATAAAACAGAAGGATCAAACGTAACAAATAAGTAGAAGACAAAGCTCTTACCATTTTTGGTGACACTATCAATGAACCATCCAAGAGTAACAACAAAAAGTCCATTTCTGGATCCACATTTGAGAAGACGCTGTAATTTATTTCCACTAAGACTGTGAAAATATTGTCAAGAAACTACAAAACTAAAAGATTTTTAAATATCATACGGAAATTTCTGTTGAATGCTGAAGAAAATGATAAGCAAATATTACTATTAAAAAATGACCTCTTTTGTGAATGTATAATGGAAAGAATTGGAAAATGGAATAAAAGGATATCTGGACAACCAAATGGGTGCACTTAGAATGCAAATTGGGGCTATATGTACCCCCTAATTTCTCAGTGGCTTCCATAACTTTTTTCCTTGATTCTGGAAAAAAATCAGGCAAACATGGTAATAATGCGTGTAATTTCTTTAGAAATTTTGCATAACAATATATTAGATACGGAGAAACATTGAGTTTAAGGAAAAGTAAAGGACATCCAATTATAATCCAAAAACAGTTGAGGAAGGGTGGGAGAAGAAAGTAGTGACCTGGCGAAAGTCCAGAGACGCAGATGACAAGGCCGGCAAAAGGAGCAATTCCACAAGAATTAACCTCAGCAGCAGCCATCAAAACTTACAAGAAGATCTTCTATAGTCACTACTAGTAATCATTAATCAATTGATCAACACTTTAAAATTTGATTCATTTCAAAACTTTAAAAAGGCAAACTGCAAACTTCTCTCTGGAACCAATAGATTGATCAGGTCCGCCGGGTTGAGGGTGCAACAGACACCCTACTTAAATATAAACACGCTGCAAGGCATAAAACAAGCCAAGATTAAATCTAGTTTAATAGAAGAGCAACATAAATACTCCCTCCGTTTTCATATATTTTTCTCAATTAGAATCTTTGAATTTCAGTGTCAAACTTTGACAATGAATTCTCGTCAATCTATATCAAAAAACATATTCATGTAAAATCTTGATAGATCCGTCTCAATATATATTTTCTTAATATCAAATTTTTAGAAATCACAATTAAAGTTATTTTATTTTCAAGATCGCATTGCAATCTGCAAAAAAAAGGGAATAATTAGGAATGGCATGTGGTTTGTCTTCATATCTTCTAACCATTTGGATACCAAATACCGAATACCAAAAAAACGGTATCTAGATAGGCTCTTTTAGATTGCATTGGGAGAATTGCATAATACATCCCGCGCTTCGCACTCATCAATTCTCCCAATGCGATGCAAAAGAAGCTCCAATACATGCTTCTCAACATAAGAACAAATGTCAAATTCATTATATTAAGACCATCATTGAGAAAGACATAAAAAATCGAAGAAAAAAAAACACAAACATGTACATGCTAGTAATCAACAATTCATGAGAATAAATTGCAATATTAGATTAATTAAGGCAAAAGACTACACTAGAAATCTGGAATAAAGGTGCTATTCGTTTGCCTAACCATCTTCTCTTTACACCATGGTTGTTTTCATTACTCCTAACAATTTGGATACATTCATAAAGTGCCACATACAACCACTTATAGTTACTCTTTACTTCTCACCATCATTCCATTATTTCCAACCTTAACTAAAATTCATTGCAGAGTGAAGTCTTAACAATTCTTTTTTTCTTAATTCCACAACACCTCTTAAGACCAAGCCACCATGGGTGTTATCTAATAACTCAACGTCAATGGTGAAGTGTGAACTCATAATGCTTATCAACTTTAAAATATATGTGACTAGAAGCCACATATTTCGATGATAATTCATAGTTAAAATATTATACATGTATTCAAATAATCGATAAATATATAAAAGCAAAATGTATTTAAAGGGGTAGTTACTACGTGTACATACCTATAATGGCAAAAGCATGCCGAAAGTCACAACAATTATTTAAGTGAGGTTCTACTTTCCTCTTGCAAGCTAGGCACTGTATGACTAATAAGTCACTTAATCACACTAAGAGTTACTTAGTAAGTATTATGTAAAGCTACCCTTGAATCATTCACAAGTTCCAAATAATAAATGATGTCTTTTTAAGTACCCAACATCGCATAATATTTATGCTCACTTTTAAAATAATATTTTTAAATTATATTCACAACCTTAGGAGACCTATTTAGACCAAACAAGCTTCTCAATCAATTCGATAATTAAAATATTATGAAGAAGGATTTCTTTATAAACGAATAAGAAATGTGATGATTCAACTTGAGGTAATTATATGATTCCCATGACAGGAATGGTATCATATATAGAATTAGTAATAGTAATAACATTAGTATTTAGTAATAATTATTGCTCCAAGAATCATTACAATTTTATAATCTAAATAACCATTTTTCCTAAGCAATCTTACTCATAACAACTCTAAACAACTTTAACAACATAAACACCCAAACGTAATACCAACAATAATTTCACAACAATTTCACAACAATTTCACAACATTACCACAATTTCACAATAATAATAACCCCCAATCAGAGCATGTAAAAAGTTATCCAAGTATCACAAAATTACCAAAATACACCACATTAGAACACACAACAATTAATTTCATCCCTAAACAAACCCTAGCCCTCACATATTTTCAGAAAATAAATTTAACTTTTTTCCATAAAAAAATTTCAATGTATTATACTCAAAATTAACAAAGATGAACTTAGATTACAAAGAAAATAAACCAGAAACAAGAATGAGGAAGAGATTGCTCACAGAAATAATAAGTAGAGAGTGTTGGAGAGAGATGGTGGTTACTGGTTACTGGTTACCACTACTGTGCCTGTCGTGGCTGCACACGAGAGGGAGGAAGAAGTGGCTGGCTGAGCGTGTGAGGAGAAGCGGTTACAATGCGGCTGACCTGCTGGTGGTGGAAGGGTGGTGAAGTGCCACTGGTGACGGTGGTTGTGACCTGTTGGTTCAAGTTTTACGTGAAAGCGGGAAGATGGAGACCGGAGGGTTTTATTGTTTTATGATTTTATTTTGGGAAAATTGTTTGGATTTTCATAAAAAATTGATAGTAAGGATTATTTACAGCAGTTCATAAATAGATGAGATTATTTCCGATAATTTTTTCTTTTATTTTTTAGATTGAATGAGAGTATAATTTCGTAGAGAAAATTGAGAATATTAATTTTTTTTTGAGTGAATTGAGAATATTAATCTTAGGCAATTAAAATTTTGAAAAAATTTTAATTTATAAGTCCGATTTTTAAGTCGTTATCGTTTACTAAAAGTTTGATTTTTTATTTAATCTATAATTATTTGGACTTTACATGTAATTTCTTCTAAAAGTCCTGTTAAATTTCTTTACTACTAATATCATAGATTCATGTCATGTTATTTTTAAATAAATTTCCAAATTCAACTACAACTATTATAGTTTTTGAAATGTTTTAAACAAAAAGAAAATAAATATAAAAATAGTTTTGAAATTTTAAAAAATCCAGTTCGCCATCACCAACACCATCACCATCACCATTGTACTTTTAACCCCACTCTCTCTTTCCTTATGTTACTTTTTTCGCTCCCTTTCCGCGCCACCACCATCACTGTCACTCCCCACTCAAAAACTCCTACAGTTTCGAATTAATAATTTATTGTGTATTAATTTATATAGTTGTATACCCGCATCTAGACCTGTTCAATGGGCTATATGGATTCGGTACGGTCACATACATGTGGTGTCTTAGAAAAGATCTAATGATAAGTATACTCGCATCTAGACCTGTTCAATGGGCTATATCTGATCCGGACTCAAATGGATCAGGCTCTCTATGGCCCGACCTAGGTCGTTTATAATTTTGTTCCTCTGATTTCAATGGAAATAAATATGTCAGATTGAGTAAAATATTTTAGAACTTAATTACTTGTTATTGTGTATTGATTTATATAGTTAAATCTAAGATTTTGAAAGTAAAACTTTAACATTATTCTAACTAGAGAAAAAGAATGATTGTTCCCCCACCACCATCATCATACATACTGAATGGCAATGGTGTGCCCAGGCCTAGTTTAGGCTGCCATGATGCACAATTATAGTTGCTCAATCCCTTGAAATTTCTACCATTACACAAATTCTTTGTATGAGACGATTTCATCATGAAAGTGCCCATACTTGATTTAAATAGCTCAATAATAACAACTTTTAGCATAATATACCTTTTGTATGGATTCGTCTCACAACTCGCTATGGACTTTTAGCAATCTTAGAAACATTGTTGGATATTTTTCAGAACTCTTTCATCCTCCATAATGGTTAGGGTACAATATACAAACAATAGCAACATGTACAAACGATTCCCAAAAACAGAAAGTAATTATCTACACAGAATCTAATGAGTAATGACATGAAAGTTTTCATCGTCGTCATCATCATCATTATCATACATGATATCCCGCTCGAAAGCAAAGTCTGGGCGAAGAAAGGTGACATATAATTCATATCCGTACTGCCGTCACAGGGAGGACTATAGGAAATCAGTCGATTTTATCCAAACATAGCATTAGATAGTTTGCCATCAAAACTCTGCAAGCGAATATAATCTCTCAAATCTCATTAATTCTTATTTCTTTCACAAATGATGTCAAAATCCACAAGTATTATCTCGGAGAAATTCGAACATTCAAGACTTCAGGAGATTAGGTATATCAACGGAAAACCGACAAATCCGTTGAGACCACATTGTAGTAGAGCTGTAGAGGTGCTTAATGAGCGGGTAAGATAGGGTCGTGGGGCAGGTCGGATGTGGGGCGGGTCAAAAGCGGGTCAGTTATAAGTTATAACATACAATAAAAACTGTTTTTTGTACAATATTAAAGGAATACAAATTCTTCTACATGACAATATGTACACATACAAAAAAAAAAAAAAACAAAAAGATTTAGCTTAACAAGAATTTAAATCAAAAAACTTTTGATCAGTGTTCATGAACCTCATATACTTGGTCTTGACTTACGTGCTTGATCTTGTAATATACTCCTTCAAAACAAATAAAGGAACGAAATAAGTATGTATACAATAAACATAAATTTAAGACGCAAAGAGTGGTGTTCAAATTCACTTTCTTTACAAAAGTTTACCAAACAATCCCAAATTGCAATAAATCTTCCAACAACTTCAATGAACTTACAAAGAAACTGGTGTCTATATCCACTCTCTAAAATAGTTCACCCAACACATTTTCTTTTTACATTGTTTTTACGTTGTTTCCATCGTTATCTATGCATTTGTCCTTGTTTTTCATGCCTTTATCACATTAATAGTTCAAACTTTGCCCTATAAAAACGGATGAGTTTCATTTCTAAAGCGGATATCCCAAATATTTGTAACTTAGATGTACATGCACCAACGATAAACACAAGACACAAAGAAAGTGATGTTCATAACCAATCTCCAAAACCACCACAAAAATCCCAAAAGTATTGCAAGTTCATGTCAGTCTAAACGAATAATGAATATAATTTACTCCTTATCAAGTTTATGAGTTTTAGCAAATTTAAAGGAACATAAAAAGTACATGAGCTACGATGATGCTTGATGATGTACCAACCAATATGTTGCCACTTCTAAGTTCCAATAATGTAGAGGTGACAAAATCTTATTACTAAGTAATCAAAGATATGTTATTAACTTGCAATATAAGTCTTACGGACAGAGAATTTTGTGTCTAACAACTCATATCTTTACTGTTATAATGTGGTCCTCTGAGTTACAAGTTATGCATACCACTCTATATCAGAACCATGGGACACACTTAAAAGGAGTTTTCGTAGAGATGTGGGAAAAAACTTCTAAAGAATTTCAACTTCCTTATTCTAGTCAACCAAACCACCATTAGTACTACTCAAACATCCCATTACATATCGTTACCCAAAGTTATAATTAGTATTAAGGACAGTTGCATTATTTCCAAGTCTGATGACTACAAGATAGTATGCTGATAGCAAAATTCAAACACAAAAATGTTCTCATTAAGTATTAGGAGTAACTTCTATTTTTACTCGCTCGATGACTTAAAAATGTTTATTAATTGCTTTTTGTGAAAAGATCCAAGAGGGATCCATGACTGCATGTAGGTAAATATACACAAATATGTAAAGACATTTGTAGACATGTACAGGAAATTAGATTGTTCAACCCTTAATTACATCCCTTAAATCACTGATGTGAATTGAACATGCTGCTGGCAAACTATTTTATGACTAATGTAATTAATGCAAAATACTATGTTACCTTTTGAACCTCGGCAATGCAGCTGTAGGAAATTGGTGCAGAGATCTAAGTAGCAAATGATGTTTGACATCTTAATAGCCCAATAAAAAGATTAGTCCTGAAAAACATAAAAAGAAACAAGAGAAATTGGAATATTAACTAAAAAGTTAAGAACAAATAAAAAACAAGAATTATAACTCAAAAGTATTTATGTAAAATTCGAAAATTTACTAAAGCTTTGGAAAATAGGTCGGGTCTCAGCCAAGAAGGGTCCAAAATTTGACAGGTCTACTTGCCAAGTATGACTAATCCTTCAACAAAGTTATGTAGAACAAGAGGGAATAACGAACTCCTTACGCAGCTAAGACGATAACAACAATTCATTATCCCAATGTTGTGGCTCCTACCTAATTAGGGTGAGTTTAGGGCGACATATGCAACCTTACCCTTTTTAGTAATAATATTGACAAAGATATTGTTTCGATTGACCCTTAGTAGCAAACATATACAACTTTACATAAATAAGAAATGCACATAATTAGTGAGCCATTTTAATATTGTTGTCTATTATAATCCGAAACCAAAGTACAATAAATCTTTGGCCCCAACTAATGCATATCAATGGCTTAAAGTACCCTACATTCAAGGAGCACAACCCACATGTTTGAAATTTAAAAATAAAGTCCTAACGAATTACGAAGCAGATGTAAGACAAGACAGGAGCCACAGGATGAGCAACATTGCTAAAATAGCATCAGCAAGTGGCCTCAAGTGAAACTGCTCATCCAAGCCTTTATTTATGATGGCTTAGTGAGGTATCACAGCTTGAACATACATGATACATGTGAAGATGGTTCCCAAATTCTAAACCATATCATTGTAAGTTCGTAACACTTAGACGAGACACTCTTATCCTCTGAAGTACCTTGGACACAAAACAAAATGTTTTCTGTGATGGACATGACAAATTGCATCAGGGTAGGTAGTGTTAATTGAATTGAATCGAGCACGGTTCTAGTGATTTTCTGAACATCGACAGAAAAAACTATACAAAGGCAGCAAAGGGACAAAGACAACACACAAAATAAAACCCTTGTTGCATCAAAGAACCGCACCAAAGAGCCCAACCAGTGAACATCATTTCAAAGCCTACCATATCAATAACCGGAGACACAAGCAGGAAACATCTTGCCTTTGAATAGCAAGAGATCAAAAATGTCCCCAACTGCAGAATACACTAGCAGACAGCAAGAAATGCAAAGAGAAAAGAGCACCATAAAGACCTGAACCAGAGGATGTTCAAAACAGAACTGCTGCAACAGAAACTCATGGATCTGCCACAACAAAAAAGCACCAGACCTGTGGTACAATAAGATCTATTTATATTCATTTACAAAATTCTTGATTGATGGTTGATCCTAAATGTAAATTGGCTGAATGCAACAAGTGCAAATCTCTTTGATAGTACACCTAATGCCAATTGAAATACACTTGAATTCAGATGAATTTTTCCTGTACATCCTACTATACTACTGTGTAATTCTTGTGTCCCTAGTATGTGCAACAGTGCAAGTCTCTTTCACAGTACACCTAATGCCAATTGAATACACTTGAATTCAGCTAAATTTATTCATATACCTTAAGGCGCTGTTCATTGAATCAAATTGTTGGCATACTGTGAAGCATAATACCAAGAACACAATGCTTATAGGAGAAAAAGACATAAATGCAAACTACATAGGCAATGATTTACCAGATATTAGAGCAACTCATTCTCAACAAATTTGAATATTAAAAATACTCTGTTAATGTTTCTGAACATCAAATGTTTTTCGTGCAATATAAAACTCAAAAACAGTGATAAACTTTTTAGAACAAAATTCAAAATCAAATGCGCCTAATTATATTATCAATCATCAATTTTCACTAACAATCCTTTAAAGCAATCCCAATAGATGTTGAGAAGAAGAAAAGATGCAGTCCAAGAAACTACAACCCTAACAAGAGAGCAGAAGAATAATAAGAGGGGAGGAGGAAGAAAATTTACCGTTGTCAATGGTGATTGAGGAGTTAGAGATTCCCATTAGGGTTTTTACAAATGCGTCATCGTTCTCTTCTTTCTCCTTCAACTGGTAAAGCAAGGTAAAGAGAGTGAAAGTATGAGCATTTTGAAGTAGTGAATTTTGGCTGAACAAAAAAAGAGGTGAAGTGCACTACATTTTGGAATAGACTATTTGACAAACGATAGATGTGAAGCTTAATACCTATTTATATAGTTTGTTGAAAGAAACAATACAAATAAGTTTTGTTTGTTTCATATTTTGAAACAATTGATACAAATAGCAGTAATTTGTATCATTTTTATTTCAAAACGATACAAACAGCTTTATTCGTATCATTTGTTTTTAAAACATTACAAATGGGAGGCTACAAATGGTCCTTTTTCTCCTAGTGTCTTTTAAGCATCAATTTCAGGTAGCACCCTGACACTCTCTCCTCGAGTTTCCCAATATAAATTTTAAATAATCTCTCCACCAGACTTTCTTCAATTTTATTCACCAGAACGTTTCTGGAAATTCGGTTTTCTTCGACAAAGTTCTCACCAAATTATTGCAAGCATTAGTGATCAAGAAAAATATTAACAGAGAACTGCTAATTTACAGTGGAATAACTTTTTTCTGATCAGCTCCCACCTGGATTAAAAACCTCACCCCCACCCCCCCTTTTCTTGGCTATCCAAACTAAAGATAATATATTCTCTTTTCTCCTCCTTTCCCCCCTATCAAAGACACCTGCAAAGAACAAAGGAAAGAGTCATGTAAAACAATACCTTCTACATCAGACTGCAGCCAATCTTGTGTACATATCAAAGCTTGCACAGTATCTGAACTTAGAGAACTACGATAGTGATCTAGGACTCTGCCTCCAGTCCTGAAAGCCAGCTCAGGTGTGGCAGTTGACATGGGAACACAAAGAATATCTTGTGCCATCATGGATAAGATAGGATATCTTGGTGTGTGAACTTTCCACCATGTAAAAATATTAAAATCATAATTCCGGGGAAATACTGGTTCCTCTAAATATTTATCCAAGTCGGAAGCTGAGTTTTTACCCTGTGATGTCTCATGGAGAAACTCGTCAAACCCTTTTAGGCGATCCCTAGGATGAAACCCTACACCTCCAGAGCTGCTTCCAACACCATGTTCAATTGAAACTGACATTGACCCAATGGAATATTCATTGAAAAGCTCTCTTATACCGTCAGAGACTTCTTTAATGCGATCTTCAGCACTATGACCATATATTTGAGGGTAGTAATACTCCACCAACTTCATCTTGAATCTTGGATCCAAGATTGCTGCTATGGCTAACAATAAGCTGCATTTGTTCCAATAAACTTCAAACTTAGCTTTCATTTTCAGAGCCATACATTTAATAAATTCATCTGAGCTCTTACACCATTCAATCAGTTGTACATGAACATCACAAATCTCAGGGAAGTATATATTTGAAGTTGGAGAATTATTGCTGGTAATAGCATTGGTTATCTCCACAAAGAGCTTCAAATAGCTAGTAACTGAATTTGCCCATTCCCATTCTTCTTCAGAGAGAGCCAAGGTACAGGCAGAATCATGCTTCTGCAAAAGAGTGAAAGCTGCTTTATACGCTAATGCAGTTTCAAGCATCGCGGATGTTGAGTTCCATCGCATAGAGCAGTCAGCTAATAAATTTCTTTGATTATCTATCCCAGCCTGTTGGGCTAGTTCATTGAACTTCCCTTGCATAGTTTGTGTACTTTTCACATAACGAATGCCTTCTCTAATCTTATGTATTACATCACGAATTGAATCCATAGCATCTCCAACCAACAACTTCAGAGTATGTGCAGCACAGCGAACATCAAACAACTTACCATCGCTCAAAAGAGGTCTATTTTGTGACAAATGATCTTTAATTCTGGAAACAATATCATCGCGGGTGAAAAGGTCACCAAATGTCATAGAAAAAAGACGCCGTTCAATGTCCCAGTCCGTTAAACATTTGATAACTACCTCCGAATGTATGTCTTCAGTATGAGCAGCATCAATCATTATGAAATTTAGTATCTTCTTTTGTTGCTTCCACTCTTCATCAATATAATGGGCAGTAAGACACAAGTATCTTGCATCCTCTGGTGAGTTCCATAAATCAACAGCAACACTAACCCTGCCCCTTAGTCTGTTTATCAGCGTATAGACGTTTTGTTTCTCCTTCTCATAAATTGCAATACAATCCAACTCAAGTGCACTGTTTGTCGCAATGTCAAACATTGGCTGCAAATTTTTAACAAAAACTTTGAACCCAATATCGTCAACCATGGCTAATGGATATCCATGTAAAATGACCATTCGAGCAAGATCCATCCTACTTCGATTTTGGTCAAACTTTGAACTTCCAATAGAAATAGCTTCTTCCCTCTTGGGTTCAGCCTCAAACTTAATAGCTGCAACTGGAATATGATCATCTTTTGACTGCCCTTCATCAAAATTGTAACTTGAAAGTGTAACAGTGTTATCTTTCTTCCTTCTCTTAGCAAGCAGCTGAGAAACATCAAAGTTGGATCTTTTCAAACATCGCATCAAATGATTCCTCAAATGTGTTGTTCCACTGTTACTTGACCCACTCAACCTCTTGTTGCAGTGAACACACACAGCATAACATATATCAGCTTTCTTTACCCTTTCAAAATGATTCCAGACAACTGATGTTAACCGTTTTGGTTTCTTAATCACTGTCTCACTTGTTATTTCCATCACATGGGTTTAATATGGATAATCTGCAGAAAATTAAAAATAGGATTGATAAAATCAGAACTCGTTATTTCCATATAGTATCAATCTCAGAACGCATGAAAAAAATCGAGCAAAATGTCGTAGCAATCACAAATCATTAAAAAGCTCCTATCTTACAAATGAAACATAAGAATTCATCACATTTCAATAAAAGCTCAATTAACACAAACAATTTTCCTCACCTAAAAAGTCTAGCATACACACTAATCAGCTTACCCCTTGATATACTCAGACACCAACAGTTTTTTTCTTTTTTCTTTTTACTTGCAGGAGAGGGTAAGGGAAGGGATGGGCCGAATCAGAATTGAACCGAGGACCGTACAGGAGAATACCGTATCTGCTCCAATCAAGAAAAAACCGGATTCTTCACACCAACACTTACAAATATTCATCAAATACACAAATTTTAAAAAATAAATTATAACCGATTCATAAAATTCAACAATACTACCAATTATCAAATTTTTAGGGTAGAAAAACTAAAGGCATTTGACAAAGATGAAGCAACTAATATGAAATTTCTTTGAAATGAATCCACATAACTGAATAAGAATGTCTTTAACCCTAATTATTTTCCTAAAATTTCGAAACAATTAGAGGAGAATAAAAAAAAAAACACTAAAATCGAGCAAATATTAACAATTGTTAAACAACAATCAAAAAAACAAGAAAATAGGCAACAGAATGCAGATCTAAAGGAATATGAGAAATGAATTACCAGAGAAGAAGTAGAGAGGAAGCAGAAAAATAATCCTCAGGCAGCGAGCAGATGATCCGATGGCGAGTGTGCTGATGCTCCGTGGACAGAGGCGGCTTGCGTGCGGCTTCAACAGTCACCTCGGCCTTAATTTTTTATATAATGTCATATATGTCATATGAGTATATTTTTGAGAGATAGTGTACTGTGTTATATTTCCTCCGTTCCGAAATACTCGCTAGATTTTGATTTTGTGCACTAATTATTGGTCAAGTTTATTTTACATATTGCGATAAATGTGTAAGTAAAAATATAGTCAAGTGGAATCTTGTTTGAATCGTCTAATCGCATACTTTCATAATATTTAATTTTTATAATTTTTAGATAAGTGTAATTTAAGTTATTATTGATTAAAATTGTGCACTGGATTGCGTAAAAAGTAAAATATAGCAAGTATTATGGAACGGAGGAAGTATATACTTCTCATATTTACTACTCGCTCAGATTTAGCAGTAATGTTTTATTTGCTCTTTAAATATTATTTACTAGTATAGAAACTCGTAATGCATGAATTTATGAATATGAAATATATAAAAAGATAACTTCAAAAATTAATGCAAGGATATATTATCAAGATTAAATTTATCGAATATATGATTTTTTAAAGTAAAATTAAATACTGATTTTTTAAAAATTATTTATTGAATACATCACTTTTTCATTCAATTAAATATATTAAATTTTAGGTGAGTTATATAGAAATGTTATAATAAATTATACTCTTTAATATACCTAATTTAGCTCTAAATTTAAAGATAATTAAAGTCTAATTTAGGTAAATATTATCATATAATAAACTATCATCCATTAAAATAATTACATTTGTCATGCCTCCTTAGAAAATACACTTGTAATTTTCCATCACTTTTATAGTATTGTATGATTAAAATAAGAAAAAGTATTTATAAACGACCAGAAAAATATAGTTTATAGTCTTATATTTATACTATTAATTATGCCATTTAACTCATATATATATAGGTGTGTTTCGAGGTGAGATCGCTTCATAAAATAATTAATAGTACTAGTAGCAAGTAGTTACTCTTATAAGATATCATCTTTCGATGAAATGACACAGAGTTCGTATACTAAAAACAAGGAGTCTATCAGAAAAACGGTCAATTTTTTATCAAACTTCATCCACTATATAGTCATGTAAATGTTTCAGTAGAAACAAACAAGAATCAAAAGAACACAACATCCAAATCATATACTCCCTCCTATTCAGCTTAAGTGTCCCATTTCCTTATTAGGTCAAGTCACCTTAAATGTCTTATTTCTATTTTTGGTATGTTAACTTTACCAATTTATCCCTACTAAACTTAACTTTTTTACACCTTTAGACCTACTAACCCCACTTTACACCTATAAAGATTCAAAAACTCTACATTTTTTCTTACACATATGGTCCCATTTGACTTTTCTTAAAATCCGTGAAAAGTCAAATGGGACACTTAAGCTGAATAGGAGGGAGTATGTTTTAAAATAAGGTCTAAAATAAAGAAATTTCATAACATTCTATCAAAAAAACTATTTATCTACGTATCTTAATTATAAAAATAGATCTTAAAGAAATAAACAACAAATTAATGAAATCGTAAAATTTAAAAAGTTGAAACTTGAAAATCCAATGAAAGAGGGGTATTTATAGACAAATCCTCGCTCGAAGGGTAGTACATAATATCAAGAATTATCGGTAGACATAAACAATCTTTAAAGTCTCAAATCAATATACGGAGTGAAAAAAAAATCCATATTTACTTAAAAGTCACTTATAAAGGTGTTTGACAAATATCTAATAGCTAATAGCTGATTATAATGACTAATTTGACCAACTAATTTTATTAACTGATTTGACCAGCTGATTTTAAACTCGTTGCTATGAGCAACTTATTCAAAAACAACTTATTCACATCAATAAGTTGTTTCAACCAGCTAGTTCACCAAACACTAGCATTAGCAGATTTGACTACTTAACCCTCTATTTACATCAAAACGAGCTAAAATTGCTCAATAAGCTAATTTACCAAACACCCCATTAAATATTTTTTATCTTCTTGATCAACGTAAAAGTCAAATGCTAAAAGTCAATGAAAAGAAAAAAGCCCGTTGACAATACATGATGTAACAAATTATGTACACCAAACAATTAAATTATATAAATCTAAAATAACCTTTCCTTCAGATATTGCAATCAAAGAATTATTTAAACTTTTGAAATAAATTAAAAGATGACCTATATCAACACATCTTCATGACAAAACAGGATCATGGTTGATAATACATAGCATGTACAAATCCATATGGGAGTTTCTAATCGATTTAATTAGTAAAAGTGGGAGTCTAGGACAGCCAACAAAGAACCCATTACTCAACCACTTCACCTGTAGGTTGCATCCAAGGCCAATTTTTCTCACAGAGCTCACTCGGGGATGTACCGTCGTTATCTTTAATATTAGAATCGGCACCATGCTTCACGAGGTATTTGGCTATGGCTTCTCTATCACAAACAACCGCGTAATGCAATGGGGTTTGTCCTTCATTATCCTGCAATTGTGAACAGGTAATGATCTGTTAAGATACTTTAAGGAGATTCTGCATTAAAATTAGAAAAATAAAGTTGAGTTTACAAAAGAATGGGAGTTTACAAAAGAATTATCGTCCAAGTTCTATCAGCTTTAAAAACAAAAGAATTACGACAATTCGATTACTCTAATTTCCCTGAAACCACGTCCTACCGGTCTACCATTTGTGCCTAAGAATGTCGAACGGGAAAAAACCACAAAGAAGGTGTTTGGACTTTGGACTGTTGGGCTTGTTTGACCTTGCTAGCTGGTCCCATTGGCTATTTTTGTTGGTAGTTAAACTATATTCAATAAAATTAATATTGATTGTTGATTGTTTCTTAGAGAAAGTAAGCCAATAAGTTAAAAGCCAATGAAAGATATTAGAGCATAATTTCCGTTTTGGCTTAAAGAGTCATTTACATGGTTGTTTGACCAACCAGCAAGTCAAAAGCCAACCAACAAGATGCCTCAAAAGACAGTTATAAATGAGGCCAAACGACAGCACACACTAAAAAGGATAGTAGTGCAATCCTTTAAACGTACAAAAATGAGAAAGACCATATTGATATTAGAAAGAATAAATGATTTATCTTTTAAGTGACCTAGTCAGATGCAAACGGGGCTAGCTCCACAGTCTAGATCTGCCAACAAATGAAAAACCAAATCCCAGAGAAAAACCGATAGAAACATATCATATATCACCTAAAGGGTCATGCTACATCCATTGATGCCAAAAGAGCACATAATTTTAATCGGGAGAAAAAAATAAATAAAATAGTATGGGGATCAATAGTATATTTTAAAGAGGGGTGCAAGTGGATCCCACAAAAATTCTAGATCAGCCACCAAGGGGAACAATTTCAAAAACAGATACAACTAGGATTAAGCAAAAACACCGAACATCACCTTAGCATTCGTATCTGCATCCTTGATACAAAGCAATTCTATGACAGGAAGATGGCCGCGATCAACAGCCCAATGCAATGGAGTCCGGCCTTCACTATCTGGAGAAAAAGAGCGCAGACTGTTATCAAAAGTGATAATATCAAAACAAGGCTGTCCACTAAAATTAATACCATGTTCTCACACTGACACACGTTAGCAATAGGCTCCAAGATAACTAGTGATCAAGAAAGTATTATGCCACATTGAGAGTTTCTGTCAAACTATAATATTATGTAAACAATGGATAAAATCTATTGGATTCTTTCATTCACCACCTAAAGCCACCAACAATTGCCACCTCATCCCATCACTTGGAACAACAAAGCCACTCTCTCCTTTTCAAAGGAAGATCTTGTTGATCAACAGTTCAAAAACCATTACAATACTTATCCATGTAAAGCTGAGTGCTTGATCAAGTTTCAGACAAATGGGATTCTGTTGGAAATTAATGCTAAAAGTCCTCCAAAAGCAAAACTAAATCACTTCACAGCTTATACAAGTCTCTACACAAACGCAAATTTTAGAAATGTTCCACCATAAATAAATCCTCTCTAGTCTCTACAAACAAACATAATGAAATTCAACAATTTATTGTTTATTTACTTCTTATCTTTGTGAGGGGACGTGATGCAGCAGAAGCATGACATCAGTGCAATATGAAAACATGGAATGCTAAAACTAACCTTTCAGATTCACCGAAATGCCATTCTCAATACATTTAAGCAAATTTTCTAGATCACCTTCTCTCGCAAAGGCATGAATAGCATCCATTTTCCTGGAACAATTGATAAATAAAAGAGCATAAGAAACCTTCCTTGACTTTTCCAATTGCAATGCACTTTATCCTCAGAAGTCAAACATAATTGCAGTCATAGTGCAAAATATGGGACATCACGGTACCTGCAATTATCAACAGCCAACACGGGATCTTGACCAAAAAGAAAGGTAAAACACCAATAATTTTGTAGAAAAACCTATTTAAATTTTAGAGTTCTTTAAAGTAAAACTATAACACTAATACTCAAAATAAACTATTTGAAATCCTTGCATGGAGAACCAGAACACCAATACTCACAAAAAAGCATTAACTTTGTCAAGTTGTCAACACATTTTTCTTATCATATACTCGTATCGATTCCATACAAGTTCTTAAGGTGGATCTTACACGTCTATTCAGAAATTCATTAAAAAATAACTATAGAACCATGCTTATTCCTTGAGCTAATAAGAAAAACTCTTCTATTTCCATATAATCATAAAACAAATGCCACAAGGATGAATCATTCGATTAGATTTTGTGCCTAATTTAGAGAGCTAAGTGCAGGAAATCTGAAACTAACATTACATAATTAAAACATGCATTACAATACGTATTAGATGTGAGAAATATTCAACACGCATAAAAGCAAAAACAAGCCCAATCTTTGAATAGGTAGGTCAACAGCAGAAATGATATAGCTGATTACCGCAAACCAGCCAAAGTAATTGCAAATTTGCAATCATAAATAAAAAAAAAAGATACAAAAGATAAAATAACAGCTTTTATTAATGGAAAAAAATTCATGTTTTAAAAAATCTTACAATTCAACTCCAGATTCTTCCTCGTGAATAAAACTGCTGAAAACTGGTCCCATAGGTCCCTTAGATTCTGAACTTTGCCCCTCAGTATCTTCACCTTTGGCTTTCTGTGTCAATAAAAACAATTTGGTACATATAAATTGGAACAGAATCAAATGACACAGCAGTAAAAATATGCCTAAAATCTTTGATTTTTTTTTTGGAGGGGGAGAGGGGTTGGTGTTGGCATATAAAAGATAGAGTCTCACATCTGCGCCACCACTTGCCCAAGAAGGAAATAGTTCTGTCACAATATCAATATACTTCTGCATTGCGTCCTCAGGAGGCATGGCTCCCAATTTTTGCCATGCATTCCTAAATCATTGCCAAAGAAAAGTAAACTTAGTCAGCAAAAGAAATCCACATGATTATATCTATTTTTTTGAAGGGGGGGCTCTAATTTGTCACATTACTCCAACTACACTATCCCTGTTTTAATCATCAAACAACGAAAATGAGAGGATACGTGTGCTTAATAAGAAATAATTAGAGAAGAGAAGATTCCTAATTTTGGTCTTTGCCTCCTTTTTCCTGCTACTATACACAATATCTATATAAAGCTTCCAGAAACTTTGACATTTTTTGGAGTAACAGTATCGTTACCAATGAAATCAGTCTAGTTCACAGCTCAAACATTGCAATTTCATGTAAGCAAAAAGAACAACAGACCTAATTATCTCATTAAACATTGAACCAACAAACAGCCAAACATTCTTCTCCCTCAAGACTCGAGCTCAACACTGAAACATAGTCCCACTTTTAAACCTAACAAAAGTCAGCCACACTCCGGTCAACAAATTAAACTATTACAATCGTACTAGTAGAACATTTCTGTTGAAGAACACAACCTTGGTCCACAAATTATATGAAATCTCTATTCTCCGAAAGAGTGCGAGATCACTCATAATCAGAATTAGACCATAATGAACATATAATTCATGACAGGTACAAAGTGCAATAGGATATCCATCTTCTGATCTTTCCAGCAGTCTGCCCCGTCATCATAAAACTAAAGCAATCTAACTTCATACAAATGAAACGGTAAGGAATCTTTATCGTAACCTATTCTCCGAATCTCCAATCGAGAGGTAACAATCCAAACAAAAAAAATCCGATGTTCCAAAACTAAAGCAATATAGCATTGTTTGGACTCCTTGACACTAAATTTCAATCAAAAGTATCACATTATATAAATTGACTTTCCACTTTTCGATTACAAATCAGTAATTCAATTGAGTTCCATTTGCAGATAAAATTTATACCACGTCACAATAATTCAGATGCATTACAACTCAACAATCAATACAACAACATAAGGGACTATACTACATACTCAAATACTACACTTTAAAGTTGATCAAGCATGAAGTATATGGGTCTATTCTAAGTGATCCAAACTCCTGCGAACCACTCTATAAACTCCTGACAAGAAGCACACTGACAGCTGATTTTCATCATGCTACATCTCCATACCAAACACGCATCAATGAAGAAATGTGCACATCCTCTGTTCATAGCTTTAAAACAACATCTGTCATTATGACGAAAGCACCAATAACACCAGAGCCCATTCACAATCACAATAACTGGTCGAACAGTACAAAATTCCCAAAAGACAACCACTTTTCATTGTCATACATTTTGTTTTATAAAATATAAGTAAACTGGATTGTATTCCACATTAGCCAGAAAGTTAATCACAAGCAACAAGACAGGATCCACCATCTACATATGGATACCTCTTGATTAGATAATGCCATAACAAATTAGCCTCAAAGAAGTATAAACATAAAAAAGTGATGTACTCTTGAAAATTGAAATAAAGCCTATAAACATATACCAAATTTCAACAGACACTAAAATACTCCTTCCAACCATATCTATACAATTTTTTTAAAAGGAATCAGGGATTCCACATGTCCCCCAGCTTTCGTTTCTTTCAGAAAAATAATAACTAAAAATATGCTTCTCCCTCTGTATTCATGAATTTGCAACACACATATATTAAGTGACAGGAACATTGAAATTGTATAAACGGTGTTAAAAGAGAGAAAATGTGTGGATGAAATTATAGAAAATGTTGGAGAGTGGGGACGTGTCCATGAAAGGAAACATTGCTATGTTAGATGGTCGAACGAAGATAAATAGTGTTACTAATTCATAGGAAAAAGGGAGTATATTAATATGACAAACAAATCTTTTATTTCGGTTTCCATCTATTTCCTTCTTTGTATGGTCTCTCATAATACCCATTCTCTTATTCTATATAATCATCAAGTTTCTTACCATTAAATGATTTAAACCAGTCCATCACATTTTTCATGATCCAATGATATTGGATTACAAATAGGCTTAAAAGCTAGTTTCTTTAACAATCACCATCCACAACAAGTATTTGGTAAACATTCGGTTATCACAAATAAATAAAGCCCCACTTCAGTAATTTCCTACATAATAACACAAAACCAACCATAACCAAACCACCAACCACTCTATTCTTATCATCTAGTCACATCATAATAACCAATAATTACACTCCCTTCATCTAGAAAACACAGAAACTAATTAGGATATCCATAAAAATAATGCCCCCCCTGTCTAAGATTGCACTTGATCACTATTAGTTAGATTTCCAAAATATCGCATCTTACACTTTCCGATATTGGAATGTCAGCAATAAGAATATAAATCAATCAGTTAACCAAACATTATAAAAAAAAATTAGTTAACTAATCAACAAGGATAAAAACAATGTAAATGTATTCACTTTTCTAAATATTCTATAGTAATATCAATAAGTAAAAGTTAAAAATAGCAACAAAGGAATCAACAATACCATTTAGCTCTAGCAGTCATCTTAAAGGCGGGAGGCGGGGGCATACTACAAGGACCTTCAGTAGCAATCTTATACAAACCATAAAGCTGAAGTTGGACATCATTCCCAACTTTAGCTGCCATTTTATCAGCTGCAGATGCAGCGACGAAAGCGGTAGCAGCACTAAAAGCTTCATCAAGTTCAGTACTCTCAACACCCTCCCAATCATCATCATCAGTAACAACATCATCTAAAAATGCATCACCAGCAGTCACACTCCCTTTCTCAGCTATAATCGAAGTATTATCGTCACTAATTCTCGACGCAATTTCACTCAATTCCCCTTCCGATACCGTCGATTCAGGCTCCGATTGAACCGACGGTTTCCGAACATGACGCGAGCTTAGTGGAGGTAATTGATTCACCGTCTCGGTCCTTGATGCGCGAGCAATTGTTAGATTTTCTTCTCGAAATGCAGTGACGAAAGATATCAACTTCGCGAGAAGAAACGAGAATATTAATCCAATGAAAACTGATTGCAAAAGCTGCTGCCAATCTCCACCCATTTTTCCGCAACTCTAACACTAAAAACTCAAAAATGGAGGCGATTACTCAAAACAAAATACTAAATCGAAATCGCTAAACCCTAAGTCGATCCTGATTTCAAATTACGCATCAATTATACTTGAATTTGATTGTGATTATGATTATGATTACGATTGTTGCTTCAATTGGATTGGATTTGAGGAGAGAAAATGGAAAAGGATTGAGATGAAGGAGGAATCAAGAAATAATAAAGAGGGAAAAAGTGGAGTATATGAAAGGTGACAGATGAGGAAGAGAACACGTTTAATATTTTGTCAAATGCGGTCGACAACGTCACCGCTTTCTTGTTTAAATACTCCAACAACAAAGCGTTAATTTTTTATTTTGGATTATTTAGTCATGACAATAACATAGCTAGATATATGGAGTAGTAATTTTTTGTCTTTTGTTTTTCTATTTTTGGATTTTAACATCATAAAATTTGCAGGTGCGATAGACCGTCTTTTGTAGAAATGACTCTTAAAAGTT
The DNA here is from genome assembly GCA_019776075.1 of Amaranthus palmeri. Taxonomy (NCBI): domain Eukaryota; kingdom Viridiplantae; phylum Streptophyta; class Magnoliopsida; order Caryophyllales; family Amaranthaceae; genus Amaranthus; species Amaranthus palmeri. Next base: position 490,417 of record JAAKBH010000297.1, read on the forward strand.
CTGTCTTAATCTATATTTAGAGTTGTAATAATATATATTTAGAATTGGATTGGACTTTTGAGAGTCGTCTTTACAAAAGACGATCTCAAGTAAGAATTTGTGTAAAATTTATTTATTTAATCACATCAAAATTAGCAATTTGAGAAAACTTACCTAGACAGAAGTAAATTTTTTGTCTTTTGTTTTTTTAATTTTGGATTTTGAATATAAAATATTATTTGTTTATGTTATAAGGTCAATCAGCCCTAATTTCATGGTCTAAGTTAAAGGGCCTAACATATTCAGTCAACATCTCAGCTAAGCCAACCACAAAGGTGAAATTATTAAAATGCCCCTAGAACAACATATAAGTACTTACATTTATTACCATTTATGGTATGCTCTCTCTCTAACTACTCATTTGCAGTCAATTGAAATTCCCATTTCGTTGTACTGACCACTGACTTGAGCGTCGGAGAGGTTTTTCAAGAGACCGCCCCGGATAAATAACTTTGTTCGTTTTGCAGGTCACCAGCTGAACCTGAATTCATTATTCGGACTTGAGCAGCATTCAGAGTTACAAACAACGCCTTCCAGTCAGGAAGATCTTGACTCGTTTTTTTATGCAGAAACAATTTATAATTATTACATTAAAATTAGTAATTTAGAAGTAAAGATAATTTTCTGGATCAATAGGAATTGAATTGAAAATATGAGATTTAATGGTGAAAATTAATAAATTATAACTTAAATTAAATTTAACTATATTTAAATTATAGAGAATAACATCTTAGACAATTTTGTTGAGAAATAAAATGAGTATAATAATATATAATTATAGGTGACTTGAGTCAACATAAAGATGTTTGAGTCTAAATAAATAATAACTCCTTTGCATGGAATATTAATCGTGGAAAAAATTTCCCATAAAAATTTCCAATCGTGGAAAAAATTCCAATAAAGATGTTGAGTCAACATAAAGATGTTGAGTCTAAATAAATACCAACTCCTTGACACATACTTTATAGAGAAAAAAAATTGAAATTAATAAGATTATTTATAAAAAAACATATCATAAGATCATAATTAAACTTATTCTAAAATTGAATCTGTAATTCTCAAACCCGAGGTTTAGGCTGTTCGCACTTAATAAGTGCGAACAACTTCTTATCTTAAAATCAGCATGTTGACCCTATTTGACCTGTTCGTAGTTACTACAAGTGCGAACAAATGCTTGATTTTTTTACCAGCTTGCTTCTGTTCGTATTTAATAATTGCGAACTGACCTAAACCTATGCTCTAGGGTATTAGACGCTTATATTTTGAATAAGTTTTATTATGATCTTATTATATACTTTTTTTTAAAAATAATCTTATTCATTTCAAATTTTCCTATAGACATTAACTAGTTCATGACTATTTTTAACTTTGAAAAATGATGAATCGTAGAGTATCACCCAATACATTACGTCATTAGTCTCAACTCTCAAACTAGGAAGATATAAATATGGTAGAGGTGTCCAATGGATCGGGCTGTGTTAAAATTTAAATGGGTCGGGGCGGGTTGGGTCATGTCAAATATTAAACTGGTTGGGCCAGGTCAAGTCTGTTTAAATACGACCCACTTTGACCCCTATTTTTACAAGTTCATAAAATAGTTTTTTGATTAGGTCAATTCAACTATGAATATAACAATATTTTATATAAAAATATAAAAAAGTGGTAAAATATATTTTACAACCAATTCTAATTTCCTATAATTACCCGGCTCAATCCTTTATACAAAGGCCCGTTAATGACCCGACCCATTATTTGTTGAACATTTAGTGTATAATAATATATATTAAATAATAATCCTGAGTATTTTAATCACTAAGTACTACTAAGGTAGTGGGACAGTTTAAGTCCGTAATATATCAATTAAAGCTATTATAATAGTGGGACAATATACGTATTAAATTACGAGGTCCAAATAGGTGTTTTGAGAAAACATAAGAAAACAAGGGAAAAGTGGGCAGAAGGAAAGCGCCGAGTCGGCGCTCCCTTGTGTAGCCTCGTCGCCGACTCGGCGCTTGGCTACCGGAAAAATAGGATTGAGGCAGTGACTTAGCGCCGAGTCGGCGCCCACTTTTGTGGGCTCGTCGCCGACTCGGCGATTGCCCTCTGGAGTGTACCGTTGCCTTTTTCTTCCCGTTTTCTTTGTAGTAAATGCCATGGATTCATCCTTAATGCTCATAATCTCTGAGATTATGATGGAGAATAATGCTAATTAACTCCTAATATTGATTTGGGTGATAATGATGGTATTGAATCACATTCAATTGGTGATTATGGGTGACTATGTTCAAAGGCTCCTCATATACTCCTTGAGTATAAATAGATGCCTTGGGTGAAGTATGAAGTACACCTTTTCTTACTCTTCTCCTGATTTCTAAGTCTTTCTCATTTGTTCTTTGCATACAAAAGAGTAATTAACTTTTGTTAGTGCATTTCCACAACTTGTTATTTCTCAAACACATTGTTATTTCATAATACAACCTAAGTACTAAGGTTGTGTTGTAATCGATTGTATCTCGTTGTGAATTTCCAAACAACAACCCAAGTACCTTTGTGGGGGAAATATCACAAAAGGATAGTGAGCACACGCCTTCGGTTTGTATCAAGTTTCCGGGTAACGTTCATCGTTACACAATTATCTTCATTTTAATTGTTGCTTTGTAAACATCTTGTAAGTTCTTTTTTGTCATCAAACAAAGGGGTTTTATACAAATTCCCGAGTTGTAATTTGTATTGTAATTATATACATCGTAATATTATTAACCCGACTCGCTAATAATCCGTTAAATTGTAACTCGCCCCGTTCAACACCTCTAAATTTGCTTGATTGTGTCTAAAGTAATTTTGAATCGGATTGGACTTAGGTGTTTATAACCTTTTGCCTATATATACCCTCATGTATTCATTTGTGTTACAAAGTCAAGTCAACTCCATAGATTTAATTCCTTCATGGATTTGTTTAAGCTATTCACTAACGATCCATCACAAATGTTTTGAGATTTTAATGGCATATGGAGAATTTAATATCAAACTTTAATTTAAAAACCAATATTCAATTAAGTTTAAAAGTTTAACGATATGCTTTAAATACGTAGAATTTTGTTGACTAGTATTATGAAATTCAGAAATTTCCATGTTGGGACTCGGGACGCACAACCCTCGCACCTTACCCAAGATATGGCCTTTCTATCCATTGAAAACAAAAATAAAATACACTTGTTTAAGATGCAGAATGTATTCATAATTAATTTGACGAGCTCAATAAATTTTAATGTCATTATTTGCATTTACTTTTTCACACAATTTCATCTTTATCATTTTCTAAATTAGTCGTGTTCATTAGTACCTGTATAAACTACAATATTCAATAATTTTGATGAGTAGATTTTAGGATTATAATCTTGTATTATTCTTTGCTAATTTTTCACTTACAAGATTTTGGGTTTAACATTCCATGCTATTTGGTTAAAATATTTTGTTAGATGCGTAACTAATTAAACATATAGAGATCAGAGAGCTTTAAGGCGGAGTGTGCAAAGTGATCGACTGCATAGGGTCCCTCTTTCTCCTGTATATAAAAAAATTAATAAAAAAAGAAATATATTAATATATTAATAAAATAAATATATTACTATAACGAATTGCATAGGTTCCCCAAATTTTTAAGACGGCTTTGAAAACCTTTACAATGGATGTATGGTGAAAATCACATAGTACCATGTAATTAACCCATTTTTTAATTGATTATTATAAGATCATAAGTGATCGTTTTAAGGTTATAACTTATAAGTAGGGATGGTCACGGGTCCAGGACTCTGTTGGACCCGCCCTAGACCCGCCCCTTTTTTAAGGGTCTGGGTCTAATTTTTTGAGACCCATCGGATCCGGGTCGGATCTGGATCTAAAAATTATTTGGCGGGTCCGGATCCGGGTCCAAAATATGGACCCTGGACCCGCCCCTTGGACCCTTATAAATATTAAATTGTCCATTTTTATTTGTCTTCTACGTATGAATTATGCTCTCAACACTTATTTTATTTTCATATAATTATAATATATAAAAATAATATATATGCTACTTGCTAAGTGTTAACCTAATTACCCTTATTTCATGGACTCGAACTAGTGTTTATAATAAAATTTAAGCGTATATTGGTGACGTTATATGAGTTTAGATGTTAAATTAGTATTAAATATTTGTAAAATACGATAATAACTCTCTTACAAATACACGAAAAATACAATGACTTACAAATGTTTCAAATTTGACAAATCAAAGAGACGTATTTTAGACCCACTAAGGACCCATTAAGGACCCTAGATCCATCAGATTCGGAGGGTCCGGGTCTGGGTCTGAAAATTTTGGACCCTTAGGGTCCGGATCCGGGTCTGGATCTCAAAAAATTAAAAGGGTCCGGGTCCGGGTCTAGTTGGACCCGCTCCAGACCCGCCCCATGACCATCCCTACTTATAAGTAATCACTCTAAGACTATGAAAAATGACTATTTTAAAATTATAAGTGATCACTTTAACGATACAAATGATTCTTTTAAGACAAAAAGTGTATATTGGGCTAGCCCAATAAAAATGGTCTCATTGTGAGACCGTCTCATTTAAGAATTAGTATAATCTCTTTGATTTGTATTAATTGGACTATTTAGCCCATATATTTAATGCGTCTCTCAGAAAGACTCTCTCAAAACAATTTGTGCTCAAATTAATCAACTAAGAAAGAGCAAAGATTATAGAACTTACTTGGATTAGTGGAAATAATTGTTGCTATGTATCCATATTCATAAGCCCAAAACATTTTGAGCCATTATGTTGCCTTCATTGATCGCGCTCTCCTTTATAGGTATAAGGTGTTGTCGCCCTTTCCATTCCAGACCCTATTTATTATTTTCTATGAGCGGAATACACTGAGTAGGATGTTGCCCTTATTGATGCTCCTGTTTTGGAACAAACAATATAAAATGACCAAATTATTTGCCTACTTGTGAAGACATCCTCTAATAACCTTAAAATAAAAAGCATGTAATTTTATAATTTGTATCAATAGGATTATTTACCTTATTAGTTGCGACTTACAATGAAACTACCTCATACAACAATGTGTATTAAATTATTAATTTCCGAGCTCTGACATGTTGGGCCCATTATCCCAATATTGGTCCATTTAACACAATTGTAGGCTTCATTTGATCAACTCAGTCAATGGTCTTATGGGCAGTAACCTCTATTTCTTTTTTGATATGGATGTGGTTTGCTTTCAAACAACTCTTATCAAAATTCAGAATCTGATCATAGCTTTTATGAGCAGAATATATTGAATTCGGAATCTTATGTATAAGGATAGCGTTTGTGTGTGATAAGATGCAAGCTTGCGAAGTTCGCTTCTGCCGCTCTCAATCCCATCAGCTGGAGATTCAGATTCAGAATCTTACCTTATTTTTTCTTGATCCGGGGGACTTTTTGGTCGTGCTTTTCTTTATGGGTATGAATTGGCGTTGTCCTTTCCTCCCCAGACCCTAACCATAGTTTTCTATGGGCGAGATATATTGAATATGACAAATTATGATGATGATTTGGTCAACTTAGCATGTCAAAATTCATCTCAAAATTCCATCAACCAATAAGCCAACATACAATTGCGATGATAAGGGAGAAGGATATAGTATTCTTAGGAGAAGCATTGGAAGTGATATTGGGCCGAAAAAGCCCAACATCGTAGTTTGGGGTGAGATCAGGCCCAAACAAACCAAAGTGTCTTTCATAGGTAGGCCCAATCTTCAAATTTTCATCCAATAGCGCAAAAATATAGGTCTCAAAAGTCCGATTTGGCATTAGTGGGGTCCCTACACCCGATGTGACGTGGCGTATTACATTGGCGTTATACGTGGCAGCGCTATACCGGTCAACGCCAACTTGGCTCGGGTCTCCTTGTGATGGCCAACCAGTTTCGGCTATAGCAATATCCACGTCATCATACCCATTTACCCTCATTGCACAAAATATAGCATCAAGTTGTGCATCCAACATGTTAGTATAGTTCACACCCGTATTTTCATCAAACACTCCTGAATTAGGCCTAAACAAAGCATAATCAAGATTCGTATCATTCGAATCAATAACAAAAAAGGGATACGGGTTCACCATAAAAGGTGAACCTACACCCCTTAAAAAATTAAGTAACGGCCATATAACATGCACGTCATAACCTTGCCTGAACCGCCCCATAGAGGGCGGGCTTGAACTAGACAATATACCAAGCGAATGTGGGGTCGAGACTTGAACTTTACGTTCCAAAGACTCTCCGATGAGGGCGGTGTAGATTGTTTCCATGGCCGGGACAAGGCTAGTAATGAGGAGCCTATTGGCGGTCGCCAAAACCTCGTTGCCTACCAAGATCCGTATTATGTTGGTAGAATGTATATGGGTAGAAATGTTATTTTTGACCCATTCTTGGGCAAATGGGAAATCAGTAAAAAGTGGGATTAAAACATTTGGGATTGTTACCGTTATGGCAATTCCGGTGTGAGCAAAAGCTTCAAGAGTATTAGGGTTTGCATCAAAGAGTCTTACATGATTGATAATTGTTGAATCCACAAGGAATTTTGCTACATCTCTTGGTGGTGGAAGATTATCTCCTTGCATACCATAATTAACTCCAATGTTTGCTTCAACTCCTATACATTATTACAAATTTGTTATGCACATCCCAATTATAGTCTAATAAATTTCATTGAAATGATTTTTTAATGTTGGTTAAGACTAGAGGTATTCAACGGGATGGGTCGGGTCAAAATTTAAATGGGCCGGGCCGGGGCGGGTCATGTCAAATTATAAGCGGGCCGGGCCGGGTCAAGCCCATTAAAATTTGACCCACTTTGACCCTTTTTAAAAAGTTCATAGAATAGGTTTTTTTAATTATACTTTATGCCCCGTTGAGTTGACCTACTTATGTATATAATAATATCATTTAAAAAAATAAAAAAAGTGGTAAATTTTATTTCCGCAATTAATACTTATAATTATCCGACCCGGCCCGGCCTGACCCTTTACACCAAGGCCCGTTAATGACCCGCCCCATTATTGACCCAACCCGCTAATGACCCATTAAAATATGACTCGACCCTTGACCCGTTGGATCGACCCGCCCCATTGAACACCTCTAGTTAAGACTAGAGAATTCCTATAGACTACAGGCTAAAAGGGAAGAGGGATCAATCTTTTCTTTAGGTTGTGAGAGAATTAAAACTCTGTCATAAAAGTGGTTGAGAAAACTATCAGCCACTAGCTAACTAGTAACCCATAATTCTCAAAACTCAAAATGATTTAAAATGAAATAAATGGATAATAATATAGACAAAATAGATTGATATTGGATAAGACTAAAGAATCCCCATAGCCTCTAGACAAGACAGGGAAGAGTGAATGAGAAAATTATCAATCACCAGGCTAATCAGTAAGGCAGTAACCCATGATTCTCAAAACTCGAAATGATTTGAAATAAAATAAAATTGAAAAATCAATACGAGAAGAACATATTAGACTCGACTCATGTTTACTCCACCTATAACACGTCGATAATTAATAATAATATCAAATATAAGAAGAAGAAGAGAATGATGCATACCTAAGATTAGGATGATGAATAATGTAGTCAAGGCAACACAAAGGGATAAATTAGGTAGTAAGTTGTGCATGTTTGCAAAGAATAATAATTTGAGCTTGTTAACTAGACATGTCTAGTGGAATGATATTATCTATTACTAAGAGATACTTTTCTTTGTTGGTGAGTTTTGTTACCAAATCAATGTGCAATTAGCTTGTGTATTGAGTAAAGTGTAGTAGTATTATGGCAAATTATCTACCTTTTATTGTTTAATATTATTGTTTTACTTATCATTAGCTTTTTTCTTCTTTTCATCACATGTATGTATGAACTTTTCCCTATTACAAAATGAAGAAGGAACTAAAGCTCATTCATCATAATTGCGATTATAATCATACATACTATTAAAAGTTTTGGGAAATGACAAATGTCATGTTATGGGAATGCATGCGATTTGTCATTTTCTTATTGGTTATAAGATAGTAGAATTCTTTCTACATTTAAATCAACATTGTTTAATTTTTCTAGATTTAGATTATAATCTGTAAATTCAAAAGATTCAAACTCTATTAATTATGATAATCAATATATTCAAAAAATTATCAGATCTGGGAATATCTTTTAAAATATGTTTATTTAGCTAATATTGTCAATTAAATGTCATTAAATCTTACTTAATAAAGATAACTTTAAAATTTCTTACCATTTGATCGTCAATTAGTTTTTATATATAGGATTTATACTCTGCTAATATTGTCAATTATACTCTGCTAATATTGTCAATTATGATATAAGGCAATACTTTTAAGGGGAAGGTTAGTCAGAATTTTTGAATTATCTAACAATCAAGTATCAATTTTTTAATTAATTACTACAAATTGAATTGTTATTCAGAATTTAATGTATATCATTTATGCTTAATTAGGAAACAAAATAATTCTTTTCCATTGATTAGAGCCAATTAGGGGATTGTTACGTTTTCTTAAAATTCTGCCTTCTTAAATTAAGAAAACCCAATTTCAAAATTCTGTCACAAAAACCCTACAATCTACTATATATAACAGATATGCCTTAAGTTATTTCACACAAAACCTCTAAACTGTTATTCTCTAATGTAGATTTCTTTATTATTGTTTTTTTATTGATTTGTTTCACAATTTTATATTATATACAATTGCTTTATTTTACATAAGTAATTGCATTATCTCTCAAATTTAATATTATGTATATTATAAACATACATTAATTTTATTATTTTACATTTATTATGTATTAATTCTAAAAACTCCATGCATGCACGGGTTTTTATACTAGTTTTCTATAAAACTTATTACTTTCTTTATTTTATATTGTTTGTTAAACTTTGGTCAAAATTAGAGGTGTTCAATGGGCCGGGCCCCCATTTTGAGCCCTTATCCGGCCCGTTTTTAGGAGGGCTTTATAAGGGCTGGGCCGAAAACGGGCTCTATTATTATTATAAATGGAGCGGGTTGTAAGAGGGCTTAAAATGAATTGAAAAAGGGCTTCATAAATTTAAAATGGGCTTTGAATTTCTCCCTTTTTTCCTTTTGCATCTGAAAGACAGAAACTTTTCTTCACAAACTATTGACTGCCAAATTATTTTGTTTGTGTCATTGAACAAATTTTAAAGCCATGGAACTTCAACAGACTAGCCTTTTCTACATGGAACTACCAGCAGCAACACTTATTATTCACAATTTCAATTTCTAAATTATTATTTTACATGGAACTACCAGGAGTAACAATTTCTAAATTATTCACAATTAAAATGGGCCGGGCCGGATTGGGCCGGATTTAAAGCCCGGCCCATTTCCAGTCCATTTTTGATTTTGCAAGGCCCGGCCCAGCCCAGTCCATTTTTGATTTAGCCCGGCCCGGCCCGTATCCAGCCCATTGAGCACCTCTAGTCAAAATTCAAAAAACTTCCTCTTTAAACAATATAAAAAAATAGGGAGAATATTATATAATAATCTATCTATTTAGGACCTCTTAAATTCACTATATTTTTTCACTTCAAATTTGTTTCAGAGAATTAAACTTATCTTATAAATTCAACTTACTTGGCTGAATTAAATTAGTTTTTACTTAAGTAAACCTATTCTTACCAAAGTCCATCAGCCAAAGTATCTCATAATACAACTAGCAAATTATACAATTAATTAAAAAATTGAAAGATTTTATCTGGTATCCTAACCATGATTTGCCACGTGGAATAATTAAATTGTTTAATTATTATCTTTATAAAAATTTGCCATATGTAATAATCAAATTCTTCAATTTAATAAACTAAACATCATATGATAAAAGATTTTTTTTTATAATGATTTGCCACATAGAATAATCAAAATAGTCAATTGCTATATTTATTAAACTAAACGACGTAAAATTGATTATATTCTACCACAACAAATCAAAACACTCAACAACACTAAATCTGAAAAATAATTTCAAAGAATGGATAGTATACTTAAGAGGGAAAAGAAAAAATATCCTATTATCAAATTAATATTATATAATTATATATATATATTTTAAAAATAATAATAATAATTATATTATGTATAATATTTATAGAGTGAAAATTTCAATTTGATAACTAAAATATTATTTTAAAATTATAATACATTTAAATCTTAATACTATAACTCCGTGCATGATTAGTATTTTATAATACAACAATAAAAACAGAATACAATTTGTAAACACTGCCGCCCAACCCAATGCATCTCATAAATTATAAGTAAAAACAAGAATTACATATTAATACATCATGTTTGCGTAACACAAATGTGTTGTTTAATACTTCTAGCAAAAAAAAATATGAACTCCAACTTTGTAATATATGATTAATCTATCTCTAGCTAAAGAAATTAATATCAATCGGCACTAAACTGCGGATAGAGGTGTTCAACGGGCCGGGTCGGGGCGGGGCGGGGCGGGTCAAAATTTAAATGGGCCGGGGCGGGGCGGGTCATGTCAAATGATAAACGGGCCGGGGCGGGTCAAGCCCATTTAAATTCGACCCACTTTGACCCTTTTTTAAAAAGTTCATAGAATAGCTTTTTTTATTATACTTTATGGCCCATTGGGTCGATCCACTCATGTATATAATAATATCATTAAAAAAAATTTAAAAAAAGTCGTAAATTTTTTTCCGCAATTAATACTTCTAATTATACGACCCGACCCGGCCCGACCCTTTACACCAAGACCCGTTATCGGCCCGCCCCATTATTGACCCGACCCGCTAATGACCCGCTAAAATGTGACCCGACCCTTGACCCGTTGGGTCGACCCGCCCCATTGAACACCTCTAACTGCGGACGAACCATAATCACACCAGGCATGCTTTCAAAGAACTCATACCTACAATATCAAGTTTACACTTTAGTAGCTATTTGAATTTGAAATGAAGGCATCAAAACAAGCGTAATACAATGGACCAAAAGGCCTCACCCTTTATCGGTAAGGAAGGTCTTCACTGCCGTTGGAATCTTAACCACTCCATTGCGACTGTGTTTTCCTACGCCTAACAGTATAAATTTTTAAAAATAAGTCTCACAAATGCAAAAGTACTTTATAATGATACACTATACATGATTCATTAATTTAGTTGACATATTGGAGTGAACAACATTCAAATTTAAATCAAATGCGAAAATAAATAGATACCTGTAATAACTCTTAAACAAGTTGATTTTTTATTGAAACTTGTGGATGAATCAATTATTATTGTTTTGTTAGTTTCTATCATACTGAGGCGTTTTCTCGTTGGGTCAACTGCTTCAGATGGATGAAGACCATGTAGGTCGATATTCATCAATCCATTTTTTTGGTTTTTTATTTTGAAAATATTTTCCGCAGCCACTGCATGTAGTTTATCCACAGTTTGCCATGCCCATTCACTTTTTTGATAAAGATGGTTTGTTGAGATGTAATCGCGTCTTAGATACGCATTTTTGGAATCTTCAGATAAACGCTTTGCCATTCTGTTAAAAACAAGTTCAAATCGTTGTCAAATCTAATGAACATATAATACTATTCAAAATTTGTCGGAAATGAAATCTACATCAACAAATATAAAGCAGTAAGCACAAACCTTCTCATTTCGAATGCGTCTTTCCTATATTTCAAGTACACATTATTTTCGAAAGAAGACGACTCTTTTTTCTTATCAATATCAAGATTATCATCCTTCTTTAGAGAGGGTAGGGTCAGATTTTGAACAATTTGTTCAAATAAAATTTCATTTATATAATTTTCGTAATCAGACTCAACAATTAAATCATTATTTTTTATTCGAGATTTTGACATTTTGATTATAGTTTTGTATGAGCGGGATACACTAGATTGTTATATGATTTATATGTATAAAACTTGATGAGATTACAAGCACCACTGCGAGATTACAAGTCTTTGCAATACAAATTTCTAGAAATTGAAATTACAACGAATTTAATTAATTTCTAATAAATAATAAACTTGACCCGAAGATACTTTAAGACAATGATGTCTACGAAAACTTGATACCAAACCGAGGCACTATCTAGTTTTCCTAAAAGCGTTATTCCGCCTACTTGGTGCTTTGGCTTAAACCTGGAATACACCTTTGAGATACAACGATTTGCAATTAATTATAAGCACTTATATTGTCCACTTTGATGTGGACACGCAAAATTAAGGGACGAGTGATGTATTTTAAGTGACTATAATAATTGAAAAAGGTGGGAATGGGGTAGTGTAAGTGATTATAATAATTGAAAAGGTGGTAGATGGGGTATTTATAATAATATAAGTTGGGCCTTGGGTTAGTTGGGGGTGTTTAGGTAAAAAGTCTTTGCTAAAAATAGTTTTGTTTATTTTTTTTTGAAGATCTTTGCTAAAAAATAGTTAGTGGACACTTAAAGTGGGATAACCCAAAAAAAAATGTGGACAATGAAAGTGGGACGAAAGTAGTATAAACTTTTTATTTTTGTAGAGAACAACTATTTACTTGATTATAATTGCGTCATATTTGTGAACTCAAGGTTTATTTATAATAAGCCGCCACAGAAAAGTAGGAACAAATCACTACCCTAAAATTTTGATTTATTAGTTTTTGATTTTAATTAATAAAATAAATGTTTAATTTAACTAATTAAAATTCCTCAAATCACTAAATATCCGTTCAAAATGAAAAAACTCAAGATTTAAGCAAAAATAAAGCCTTAAAAATAGGCCAAAAGTTTTTGGAAACCATCCAGCTGCTTATTGGGCCAGATCAAGCAGGGCCCGAAAGGATTTTAGACCGCAAAATCTATTTAGCCCGTCTCATATGAGACCGTTTCATGGTGAGACGACCTCAAAACAAGAAGCCCTTAGGCTAAAAGTTTCTATCATTGGGCTATTTAACCCAAGTATTAGACACGTCTCACGGTGAGACCGTCTCATACAAGAATTTGTGAAATCTATTTCCTCCTCCACAGCTTGGGCTTTATTTTTGGCCCACGAAAACCTCCACCTCTATTCAGAAGCAATTGGGTTTTAATTTAGCCTAATCATATCATATCATACATATTAATAAAAATGCTGGAAAATGACAAGTGTCATCATTAGAAAGCCTTGACAAATATCATATCATCATATCATATCATATCATACCATACATATTAATAAAAATACTGGAAAATGACAAGTGTCATCATTAGATAGCCTTGACAAATATGGAATACATATTAATAAAAATACTGGAAAATGACAAGTGTCATCATTAGATAGCCTTGACAAATATGGAATTATTTTAGTGAATAAAGTTGCTTACATGACAATATTTACCCAATTTAAAATATAATTTTAAACATTGAAACTAAATTAGATAACGTATTTATCTAATTTATAAAAGTTATTTTATATACCTAACCTAGAATACATATTAATAAAAATACTGGAAAATGACAAGTGTCATCATTAGATAGCCTTGACAAATATGGAATTATTTTAGTGAATAAAGTTGCTTACATGACAATATTTACCCAATTTAAAATATAATTTTAAACATTGAAACTAAATTAGATAACGTATTTATCTAATTTATAAAAGTTATTTTATATACCTAACCTAGAATTTGATATATTTAATTGAATAAAAAAAGTGATGTATTCAATAAATAATTTTTAAAAAATCGGTATTTAATTTTTTCTTTGAAGAATCATGTATTTGATAAATTTAATCACGATATTATATGCTTGCGTTATATTTTGAAATTACATTTTTATATATACTAATAAATCGTGCATTGCACGAGTTTTTATACTAGTTACTAGATACTGCCCGTGCGACGCACGGTTTTATTAAAATTTTCACAGATAAATTACATTAATTTAAATAAATTATTACAACTATAAATAACACATTTCAAAATCAAAATTAACGCAAAAATATGTAAAATTCTTTTAAAAAAGTTTAAATGAAAAAAATAGTTTTTGTCATGAAATATATGATTGACCTACATAAAAATAGTCACAGCCTGAATGATATTAGAACTAAGCATTACATGTAACCATTTGTATATATAACAAAAAAATCCTATAAAAGTATATTATTTTCTAATACACTAAATAATACTCATTTAATAAATAAATAAATAAAAAGATTTTATATATAATTGAAAAAAAAAATAATATATATGATTTTCTAATACATTAAATGATATATGATTGACAATATTATATTATATTTTATAATAATTGTTTTTTGCCAAATTGATGAAGGGAATTTGATTCATATACTAAGATTAGCTCACAAGTATTTCCTAATTTGTTCTTTATTATCATTGAGCAAGTAATATTAAAAATATTATAGAACATGTTGGACAACACTTGATTTCTATATTATATTCTAGTTTTTAAAATTTTTATAGTTATATAATAAATAAAAAATCACAAATTCTTACTTGCATTGAGACCGTCTATACAATAGACGTCTCAAGTTTTGGGGTTGGCCCAATTGATAAATTCAAAAAAAAAACTGATTGGTAATTTTGTAAGTTAAAAATGAGATATGGACTGAGCTCTTGAAAAACATCTATAGTATAGACGGTTTTTCAAGAGAGGGTTTGAAAAAAAATAGTCAAATTTATTGGTAAAATAATGATTTTGAAAACTAACAAATTAAAATTTTAGCTTTCCATTTTTGATTTTAAATGTTTGAAAAACTATAAAAGGGAAAACAAAACGGAAACCAATGGACCCTTAATTGGGTTATTAATTTTAAATCAAAAGTTTCATTTGAATAATTTTGGTAGTGGTGTTTGGTGGAGAGGGAAATATTTTTCTTTAAAATAAAAAAATCTAAGGCCAAATTTATATTTTATTGAAATGTCTCATTTTCTCTTATGTCTCATTTTCTTGTTTGACAACTCTTCATCCTTATTTATATCCTCAGAAAATTCAAATATTTATGCAATTGTTATTAAATTATCATTTTTTTTGTTAAATGAGACATTTAATTAGAATAGGAACTAATATTTCTTAGGGAAAATAAACATAAACATAATCAAAGTCTAGGAGAAAGTAGCAGACATAGAGGACAAAGAGAAATGTGCGCAATCAATGAATCCCCCAATTATATTAGGATTCACAAAGAGAAAGATAAGTGACACATAATGTAACACCTTGGCCCAACGGACCACCAGTGACTATTCATAGAGACTGTAGTTTAGCCCCACAGACCAACACAAGTCTTTCCAGCAAACTTTGGCCTCACTCGTTAGCACCCAGGAAAACTTCCCAGGAGGTCACCCATCCTAAGATTGCTCCCCACCAAGCGATTGCTCCCCACCAAGCACGCTTAACTGTGGAATTCTTAACAAATGGGCTCCCAAGAAAAGAAGATGCACCTTGTTGGTATGAGTAGTCTATCAATCTCTTTTCAAGTTAAATCTGGGATATCACACATAATACTCCTGAAAAGACATCTAATCTGCAATTTACAATACACATTACAACTCTAATTGAGCCAAAATATTAAAATATGAAAATTCACCTAAACTTAATTAACACATGCATTGAAACTAAATATTTGATCCAAATAAAATTAACTTCTCTTTTATCCTAAAACAATCTCCATCAAAAAGTACTAAATATATTTAATAAATGTATAATTTATAAAAAAGTTATATGACTTTTAATCTAATATCCAATAAAAAGAGATTACTTATAAATGGAGATTTTATAGGTATGAATCGTGTCAGGGCTGGCCTTAAAGTTGGGCAAGAGGAGCCGTCGTCCAAGGCCACATGTTAAAAAAGTAAAACTAATGACCGTATTAGATCTATATATATAGGTTATAAATTGCAAAGAAAAATGACATGAATGTGTTGTTTCGCCCAGAGCCCAAAATATCTAGGATCGACCCTGATAGTGATGGGTGGATAGATACATGATACATGGGATTAAAAGTATTTGTAAGTACGTGGGAGCTGCCAGTCCAAGGAGCTAAGCTTCTAATTTCTAAACTAACACCCAACAAACTCTTAACTCCTTAATTTCTACATCATCAAACTTTCCCTATTCAACTTTCCCAATCTTACTTTCAATTTTTATTATTTTCCCATCCATCAAATGCAACTATCACACCCATTTTTCCTATCTTAGCTATTAAATTCGATCTCGTTACTTATTTTCGATATTTCAACTCAAAAATTACTGATATTATATATATTAGATACATACATATTTCTTTCGTATTCTTAAATTTAACTGAAAAAATTCATTGTATGAGAGAAATATTGAAGGAAAAGAAGCCTCTATGTAATGTTTCTTGCTCAAATGAGTATTCCAATCACGGCAGTAAAGAATTATGTACGTAAAAAGTTGAGAAAGTTCATGGGTATTTGGTATAAAATTTACTAGGTATTGTTATGATCAAAAGTATTAAATCTTTTTAAATTTTTTTTAATATTGAGAAAAAATTGCTAATGGTTGATTGAGATGCTCATTTGAGTAAGCAATGTTATGGGAAGAGGCTAGTTTGATTAATTTGAAGTTGTGCATTTGTGCTACATCAACTCATACTAGTAATATTGATCATTCACAAAGGTAAGTTATGAAAAAAATTTATATTTCTTGCATTTTAGTTCATTTGAAACATGGATGATATTAGTTAGCTATGATCATATTATTTTCAATTCTAATAATCATTTGCTAACGCACTAATTTTAAAAAAAGAAAGAGGGAAATCATAACAGAGGTTCAAGTAAGGGAAAACTGATAATTTAATGGCAATTATATGCTGATATAGTTGGATTATACAAGGACATAAATAAAGGGAAAAAAAATTATAAACGATTATTTGATTAGAATATAAACGACTATTATATTTATGTTTGTTTAGGGGTGTAGATTTGTAAATAATTTACTCATTTTATTGTTTAATTGGCTAGAGATATATATATTGAAAAATTATCATGAAAAGTTTTTTCATTTATCTTATAAGGTCGAAAAACAAATATCTTTTTTCACTCTCATGATAATCTATGCCTTTCTCATGTTAATATGATAACTTAATACAAATCAAACAAAAAAATTGGTAATGTTTATTTATATTTCTCATATTGAAATTTAATCCTCATTAAAATAATTTAATTAATTATTAACCCAAATACTATGGTAACTTTGTTATTCAAATAGAATTGTTTAAATAGGTACTCTTTTGAGAAACCGTCTTTTCTAAATTTAATATCTTTTTTTAAAAATTTTAAATAATTGGGTTGACGTCTTTTGTAAAGACGGTCTCAAGTAAGAATTTGTGTTATATAAAAAGAAGAAGGTGCAATAAAAGGTGAAAAAAAAATATTATGAAAATGCGCATCCGGGGAATCGAACCCCGGTCAGTACCGTGGGAGGGTACTATGATACCACTACACTAGATGCGCTTGTTGGTTTACGTCGGCTAATAATAATCTAAAATATGGATTTATTAATGTCTACTATTTTTCGATCTTAAATCAACAATTTTGGCATAAGTTTATACATGAATTTAAAATTCTTATGATTAAATTTTGTATGGATTTAAGCTAAAAATAGTACTTTCTCCGTTTTATTTTAGTTGCACCATTGGACTTGACACATTTAAGGGTTGGCAAATCAGTATGGTATAGTTGTATAAGTAGGGATGATGCATGATTGATAATGATATGTGAGGTAGAAATAAAAAAAATTATTATAAATAGATAAGGATTGTGACTTGTGGGTATATTAAATAATTAATGGGGTGATGTATGATTGATGGTGATATGTGGTAGGAATAAAGTGAGGATAAAATAAGTAGATTATTTTTGCCAAAAATAGTAATGTTGCAAGTAATATGAAACTTCCAAAAATGGTAAGTGTTGCAAGTAAAATGAAACGGAGGAAGTATGTAACAATTTTAACATACTTCATTTTCGACTTAACTCATTTCCACTCTTTGAATAAAATGATGTATTCTCTCCCATTCACATCTATTGTCCTATTTGGTTGGGTACGGATATTAAGAGTGGGATGGGGTCCACCAAAAAGGCGGTAATTGAGTATATTAATTGATTAAATTAATTGTAAAGGTGATAATCTGGGTATTATAAGTAGTAAAAATGTGGCTATTTTAATCATTACTTGTGTAAATATGGGGTATTTAGGTAAAAAAATCATTGAAAAAAAAGGAAATGAGACAATTGATATGAACTTGCCAAATAAGAAAATGAGACAATAATTGTGAATCGGAGGGAGTAAAATATTTTGGTGTAGATTAAGTGTATACAAGATTTTTACCTATTAAGATTGACACATAAAATTAAAATGATGAAAAATAAAATAAATATATCCTCATAAGTCATATGAATGTATATAAATCATATACTTTATTACTCTTAAAAAAATTATATATTAGAAAATTATGCGGTTACATCTAAAACTTTTAAACAAAATATGGTCTTAAAAAGGGTACATCAGAGTATATTACAATAGAATTGTATAAAACACCTTAAAGTTTGAAGGTATTAAATTATAGCCAAAAAATTATTTTTGTGAGTTGTAACCATTATAAATAAAAATTGTGTAAATGTTACTGAAAATAGTTGCTAGGATCGATACGATACCAAAGAACTTGATGAACTATAAGAGAATGCAATGAACTAGCTATGTATGAACGAAAAATAAATTGAGAAACTTGACACAAGGATTTAAGGAGGTTCACCCAATAATGGCTACGTCCCCCGTGGTGTGTAGATGCTTGCTTTGTATTATATTATGAGAAAATACTCTTACAATGAAGTATTACAATTGTGTAAGAGATAAACAAAAGGCTATGTGTTTAGGCTAAGGGTTTGTGTTTGATGTGTTTGGTTGATCATACAAGTGTGCTATTTATAATGCTAGAATCTCTAGGAGTTACACAAGATTAATGCAAGGAGTAAATAGCACAATAAACACCATAATTCAGCTGAGTTGAATGACTTTGTAACACCTCCAAGAAGTTAAAGAGCCAAAAACAGAATCCTATGCACGTCAGTAGATCTGCTCGACCAGGTCGAGCAAGACAGGGTAGGTCGAGCGGTGGTCGAGCAAGAGATCAGTAGCTTACTGGAACATTCTGACATAGGTGCTCGACCCAGATACTACTCTGCTCGACCGAGCGGCTGGTCGAGCGAGCATCAGGTCCACTGAACCGTTTTTCTTCACTTTGTTCATAGAAAAGGCATCTCTTCAACTCTTCATTACTCATCATAAAACTCCCAATTAAGTGACTAATCAATACACACACTTAATCTTCACATTCAACACACCCATTTACTTCACCATGGGATTCCATCCCACTCATGAATACATACACCCACACATGTGCACTCAAGTCACACATGCACAACAATCTCCACCTTGACTTGAGTACACCCAAGTCAAAACATACACCAATACACTTCATTAATACAAGAATACAAAAACAAGTTTTAACAAAAACATACACACCACAATGCCCCAAAGAAGGGCATCACATCAAGCAAGGAGCTAATCCAACCAAGTCAACACAATACTCAAACTTGGTTGTAGGCAATGATTTAGTCATCATGTCGGCCGGGTTTTCACTAGTATCAATCTTCTTTAGAATCACCCTTTTGTGCTCCACCTCATCTCGGATGAAGTGGTATTTGATATCAATGTGTTTGGACCTTCTATGAAAAGTATTTTGATTTCTAGCCAAATGTATTGCACTTTGGCTATCACAATGCACCCTTACCGAACACACCTTATTGCACATTTCTCCAACAAGACCTTTGAGCCACTTCGCCTCTTTGAATGACTCGGCGGCGGCTATGTACTCCGCTTCGGTTGTAGAAAGGGCAACCACATCTTGCAAAGATGATTGCCAACTAATAGCCGAACCACCCAAAGTGAACACGAGCCCACTTGTAGACTTCCTATTGTCAAGATCACCACCATAATCCGAGTCACAAAACCCGGTTAGCTTGCTTGAATCCTTCCCATACATAAGACAAAGGTTAGAAGTACATTTCAAATATCTCAACAACCATTTTAGTGCTTCCCAATGTCCCTTACCCGGATTCGACATATATCTACTTACCATACTCACCGCATGAGCAATGTCGGGTCTAGAACATACCATGGCATACATGACACTACCAACGGCACTAGTGTATGGGATTCCCACCATTTGCTCTTCTTCTTCCTTTGTTTGAGGACACAAATATTTGGACAATTTAAAATGAGAGGCAAGAGGAGTAGACACACCTTTAGCATCTTCCATGGAGAAGCGTTTCACAACCTTCTCAATATACTTCCTTTGGCTAAGGAACAAGACACCCTTAGCCCGGTCTCTCAAAATTTCCATTCCTAGGATCTTCTTGGCTTCACCAAGATCCTTCATATCAAACTCACTTGAAAGTAACACTTTCAAGTTCTCCACCTCAAGCAAAGACTTACAAGCAACCAACATATCATCAACATACAAGAGCAAATACAACAAAGAACCATCTTCAAGTTTCTTAAGATAAACACAACTATCATAAGAACTTCTAGTAAAATCATGAGAGATTATAAAAGAATCGAACCTCTTGTACCATTGCCTAGGCGATTGCTTCAACCCATACAATGATCGCTTCAACCTACAAACATGATTCTCCTTACCGGCAACCTCAAAGCCTTCCGGTTGCTTCATGAAAATTTCTTCTTCAAGTTCACCATGAAGAAATGCGGTTTTCACATCCAATTGATGCAACTCCATATCCTCCATCGCAACCAAAGCTAAAAGAGTTCTAATAGAAGAGTGTTTAACAACGGGAGAAAATACCTCATGGTAATCGACACCCTCGATTTGAGAGTATCCTTTTGCAACAACTCTAGCTTTGTAGATGGGAGGAACACCACTAGAAGGACCCTCCTTCCTTTTGAATATCCACTTGCACCCAACAATCTTCTTTTTCTTTGGTGCTTCAACGATATCCCAAGTTTGATTCTTCGCAAGTGATTCCATCTCTTGCTTCATGGCTATCAACCAATTGCTTGAGTCATTTGAGGCCATAGCCTCCTTGTACGTACTTGGTTCATGCAACCCTTCGACTTCGCTAGCAATTGTGAGAGCATATGCAACATAATCACACTCTTCAATGTACCTTCTTGGAGCCACGATCTTCCTCATTTGCCTTGAAGTTGACAAGGGAGGAGATCTTTGTTGATCTTCTTCACCTATTACATTTTCATCAATATTGGGAGGTTGAACCTCCTCTTGTGCACTATTGTCAATTACAACATCATTTACATTATTTTCAATGGGCTTTTCTATACTAGAGACTAACATACTTTTTTCATCAAAAACTACATCTCTAGAAGTAATAATTCTTTTTGACTCATTGCACCACACCCTATACCCCTTTACACCCACTCCATAACCCAAGAAAATACACTTTCTAGCCCTAGGTTCAAGTTTCTCATCATTTACATGAATATAAGCGGGACAACCAAAAACTTTAAGACTAGAATAATTTACCGGAGTGTTGTACCATACCTCTTGAGGCGATTTGAATTTCAAGGCGGTATGAGGTGAGCGATTGATCAAATAGCAAGCCGTAGACACCGCTTCGGCCCAAAATTGCTTCCCCAAATTAGCTTGGTTTAGCATACATCTAGCCCTCTCCAACAATGTTTTATTCATCCTCTCCGCAACACCGTTTTGTTGAGGACGCCCTGCACAAGTTCTATGTCTAGTAATACCTTCACTAGCACAATATTGAAGAAATTTACCATCAACAAATTCAAGACCATTATCGGTTCGCAAGGTCTTGATGCTCCTACCGGTCTTCTTTTCAATCATCTTTTTCCATTCCACAAAAACATCAAAAACTTCATTTTTATGTTTTATGAAATAACACCAAACTTTTCTTGAGAAATCATCAATGAAGGTCAACAAATAATGACAACCACTAAGGGAGGGGTTTCTTGAAGGTCCCCACAAATCGGAATGAATATAATCAAGGATTCCCTTAGTGTTGTGTATGGCGGGTTTGAAGCTAACCCTCTTGTGTTTCCCATAAACACAATGTTCGCAAAATCCAAGATTCCCGAACTTTTTACCATCAAAATAACCTTGTTTAGAAAGTTCAAACATACCTCTTTCTCCCATGTGACCAAGTCTCAAGTGCCAAAGTTTGGTCTCCTCATCGGACATTGTGTTTGTGGAGACATTCGCCGTACCGGAGATAGTTGAACCATCAAGAGTATACAAACTCCCATCCATGTTCCCCTTCATCACTACAAGTGACCCCTTAACGACTTTCATGACTCCACCTTCAATGGTGACTCTACACCCCAATTTATCTAGTGTACCCAATGAAATAAGATTCTTTTTCAATCCCGGAACGTACCTTACATTTGTCAAGGTCCGCACAACGCCATCGAACATTTGCACCTTTACGCTCCCAATACCGACCACTTTACATGTAGTATCATTTCCCATGGTCACAATTCCCCCATCAACACTTTCAAGATTTTGGAAGAAAGTTTTGTTGGGAGTCATGTGGAACGTGCATCCGGAATCAAGAATCCAAGCATCATCATTTTTGTACCCATGTGTGGCTACAAACGCGCCACCATCATCACTATCATTGACGTAACTAGCTTCGGCATTGCTAGTTGCGTCCTTAGCCGCATTTTCATTTTTCTTCTTCCATTTCCAACAATCCTTCTTGATGTGGCCTTTCAACTTGCAATAGTTACAAGTTTTGTTTTTGTTATTAGGCCCCCGTGACTTCGATCTCCCTTTACCCTTGTTTCCACTCCAACTAGTGGAACCTTTCTCTTGTGAGCGACCCCTTACTAACAAACCATCACTAACACCATTTTGTGACTTTTGAGACAATTGAGTATCAATGAGATCTCGTTGCGTTAAGGCATTTTTGACATCATCGCTACTCAAATTATCCCTACCATAGAGAAGAGTTTCTCTAAAATTTTTGTAAGAAGGGGGTAGAGAACATAAGAGGTAAATAGCCAAGTCTTCATCATCAAGCTTGACATCAATGTTTTGCAAATCCATAACTATGGAGCAAAACTCATCTAAGTGAGGTTTCAAGGATTTACCTTCCTCCAAGCGTAGATCGTAGAGTCTACTTTTCAAAAGTAGTCTATTGGTGACACTCTTGGCCATATAGAGTGACTCCAATTTCTCCCATATAGCTTTGGTTGTTGTCTCCTTAACAACCTCTCTTAGCACTTCATTGGAAAGGCATAATTGAATTGCCGAGAGCGCTTTTGAATCAATCTCTTCCCACCTTGCCGTGGTCATACCTTCCGGCATATTCTCTACACCATCAATGGCCTTGTGCACGCCATTTTGGATCAAAATGGCCCTCATCTTGACTTGCCATAAGCCAAAATTCACACTTCGATCAAACTTTTCGATGTCTAGTTTCATTGACGACATGTTTCACCAAAAACGACTTCCTTAATACCGTAAGATCAACTTGGCTCTGATACCAATTGAAAATAGTTGCTAGGATCGATACGATACCAAAGAACTTGATGAACTATAAGAGAATGCAATGAACTAGCTATGTATGAACGAAAAATAAATTGAGAAACTTGACACAAGGATTTAAGGAGGTTCACCCAATAATGGCTACGTCCCCCGTGGTGTGTAGATGCTTGCTTTGTATTATATTATGAGAAAATACTCTTACAATGAAGTATTACAATTGTGTAAGAGATAAACAAAAGGCTATGTGTTTAGGCTAAGGGTTTGTGTTTGATGTGTTTGGTTGATCATACAAGTGTGCTATTTATAATGCTAGAATCTCTAGGAGTTACACAAGATTAATGCAAGGAGTAAATAGCACAATAAACACCATAATTCAGCTGAGTTGAATGACTTTGTAACACCTCCAAGAAGTTAAAGAGCCAAAAACAGAATCCTATGCACGTCAGTAGATCTGCTCGACCAGGTCGAGCAAGACAGGGTAGGTCGAGCGGTGGTCGAGCAAGAGATCAGTAGCTTACTGGAACATTCTGACATAGGTGCTCGACCCAGATACTACTCTGCTCGACCGAGCGGCTGGTCGAGCGAGCATCAGGTCCACTGAACCGTTTTTCTTCACTTTGTTCATAGAAAAGGCATCTCTTCAACTCTTCATTACTCATCATAAAACTCCCAATTAAGTGACTAATCAATACACACACTTAATCTTCACATTCAACACACCCATTTACTTCACCATGGGATTCCATCCCACTCATGAATACATACACCCACACATGTGCACTCAAGTCACACATGCACAACAGTTACGTTACAACAATATTTACTGGGTTCTAGTGACTTTGATCGAAGATGACTTATTTGACTTAGATTTTACCTTTACTTGAAATAGGTGACATTTAACTACATAAAAATCTTTTTTATAAATTCACTTACTTATCTAATTTAAACTTATATATATACTCATTTATTTTAAATTTAATTTAACATTTTCAAAGTAATTTTAAAACGCATTTTTTAAAACGCATTTTTTAAAAGTCATTATAATAAATGTTTGTGTTGGAAAAAATTGCTAACACCGTCAAACGAAGTTAAATTTCTTCTCAGTGTGCGTATTAGGTGGTCGCAACGTATGTTTTCCAAAATCATTTGTTAGCTACAATTATAATAACGTTAAATATCTTCTCCATTACTTGTCATAATATATTGAACATTGTTTTTATCCATTAGAAAGACTTTTTTTTTCAAATAAGTAATAAAATTTTCAAAGCACTAAAATAAAATTAATATAAAAATAAAGGCCTAAAAACAATCAACATAAAAGTCATCATTTGCAGATAACATTATAACGTTATCAGCTATCACTTATAAGAATAAGACTGTGTGAATTCAAGTGCGAACCCCAACCTACCAGTACCACCATACCCCTATCTAAGGGGGAGCGTGGCATTTGGGTAATAAGTGCTCTCTTGAGAGAACGTCTATTAAAAGTCCAGGCCAAATCTATATTTAGAATTGTAATAATATATATTTACATTTAAGCTGGACTTTTGAGAGTCATCTTTGCAAAAGACGGTTTCAAATAAAAATTTGTGTTTGAATAATAGTATGATGTGACTATTATTTACTAGTTTTATGTGTACTTCTAAACATTTATATTACACCTAAACTTTGACAACAATAGCTAACTCACTAACTACTACTCTTACGTTACTCTCAAACACCGCTTTTTATTTAGTTTGTAGTATCTTTTATTCATTTAAAATATCTCATTTACTCTTAGGACACTATTCATCAGTTACTTTTATAATGTATTTTTTTGTTAATCTATAACTTCAAATATTGTCATGTGAGATCTTATTTAATTCGTTTTAATGTAAAGATTATTAATATCAACTTTTTATAATTTTTAATAACACATAAATCGATATATTAAGAATCGAATAAGTGCATTGGATAGAATGTATAAAGTAAATGAGACATTTTAGATGAATAGGAGGGTGTACTATTTTTTTGATAATGGTCTTTTTTGTTTAAATTCATCTATACTTATTCTCCATTCATCTTAAACGTTTATTTTTATCATCTACTTGATTTTTTTTGTCTTATTCTTCACCGGTGGCGGATCTTGAATTGAAACTTAGTGGAAGCACAATTAATAAAAAAATAATACAATAAAAACTTCAAAAAGTCAATATATTTGTGTGTGCGTGCGTGCGTGCGTGCGTGTGTGTGTTTATATACGAGTTTTCATATCTTGAAATCAATGAATAATAAAATCATTGGAACACTAAAAAACATCCATCTCATTTAAAGTTACCAAGCAATCATTCAACCTATTGATTTCCATTTATTACGCAATTTTGTTTTAACAGCACTCATTGGAGAAAAAGCTCTCACCACTTTAATTTTCTTTTTTATTATTTCACTCATAGTATTTTAGTGGCCCGTTTGGTTTGTGGTATTAGTTGGTGGTAATGAAAATACTTTACAGTGTAAAATTTTACCAAAAGTTCTATATCATTCCCATAATAATAAAACTTTAATCACAAAGAAGTTTAAGCATACACATCACTTAATCATAAAACAACTAGTCTCTTAAGACGATTAGTCTCTTAAAAATGAGGTAAACAAAAGATTAATTATCCTAGTTAACTAAGTGATTAATTATCATACAATCATAAAACAACTAGTCTCTTAAGAGACCGTCTAGTTGAGAGACCTATCTCAAGCCCAACCCATTAAAGATTAATGTCTATTTATCGTATTTTTAATGTCTATTCACATTATCCTTAATGCTTACTCACGGTATCCTTAATGCCTATTTTTAATATTTAAATGTCTACTTACATTATTCTTATGTCTACTTATAATATTTATAAAAACATATAATAGATCCGCATAATTAGGGATAGTCTCTCAAATTGACGGTCTTTTAAAATAATTTGTGATCATAGAAATTCGAACGCATCGTTCAATATCGCAAAATTTAATTATCCGTTAACAAGTTCCGTTGTCGTCCAGCGGTTAGGATGTCTGGCTTTCACCCAGGAGACCCGGGTTCAATTCCCGGCAACGGAATTTTGTCCTTTTTGAGTTTATGGTTCTAGCATATGTGCCCAAAATGCCAAAAGATTTTATATCTAAGGTATTTCACTATTTCTACATGACTATATATATCATATAAAACATCGTTATATTTTGATTACCATATACATAATATTGGCATTTAGGGGATGATTTGTTTAGGTGAAAACATTATGTTCAAATAAAATAATCTTATCGGGTTTTGTCTCGATTGAATTACGTATATTTTTTCATAATCTTCAAAATTTGATTCTTAATTGACCTTTTTTTCCCTGTATTCTACCACACGAATAAATGCTAATTCTCTATTAATGTCGTCTTATAGTAAAACAAATTTCTTATGTATGTCCAAACTATTAAAAAAATGCTTTTTGTACAAGTGGAAATTCGATTTCATTGTCTTTTTTTCCCTTTTTTTTTATGTTTATTACTAATGGTTCTTTTGTATAGACTCGTTTTCTACTTTTCTACCACGTACTCTTTCGCTTTTCTCCGGATACCTAGATTGTAAGAACGTTAATTTATTGAAGGCAAAGATTGCCTTTCTTTCTTTTGGTAAGACATCATGACATTTTAATTTATCACAACGTGTTCCGTTGTCGTCCAGCGGTTAGGATGTCTGGCTTTCACCCAGGAGACCCGGGTTCGATTCCCGGCAACGGAACTTTTTATATTTTGTAACTTAAGTTTACCGACTTTCCGATACCCAATTACCCAGGGTCAGGGACATGGTCATGAATTACCGAGTTATGAAACAAAACCAAAATTTAAGGGTCCGTTTGTATAATAATACAAGACTAGATAATTCCCGTGCGATGCACAGTTTTTTCATTTTAATGTAAAAAAACGAATAAATTTTTTTTTTTTGTATTAATCTCGGTTTGTATCTATAATATAATAATTATTGAAATTATAATCATTTTAGTAAATTTTTAATTTTTTAAAAGTATATTCAAAAATAATATAATTAATTTGTACATAAATAAATAATTTTTATAATAAATAGTAGATCAATGATGCTTTGAAAATTGAAAATCAAAGATAATAATGAATTTGTGCATTTTGGATTGATATTGTTATTTAAATTTATGTTATATTCCCAATTAAAAGCTTCATCTAAGATTTCTATAGTAATTCTTATGCAATGACATCATCTTCACAAAATGGAGGGAAAATTTTTTTTGAGAAGATGACACCTCATCATTTTTTCTAATTGTTTATGTAAGCTGTATTTTGTTTTAGTACTATGTATAGATTAGTAAAAGTAGCTTTTTAAGTTTTTAGTTTTCAAAATTATTATATTTTCAATAAATTTAATTAATTTTTATTTATTATAAGATATAGTATATCATAAACATAGAAATCAAACAACAAATTTTAAAAATTACAATAGTACGAAACGGGTGCTTAAAAATCTAATTTATTTATTAGTAAAAGCCAACATAAACATCTAACACATCCTAATTACCGCATATTTTAGGGAGAAAAGAAATATTTGGATTGAGCGAAAACATTTTCACATAAAACTATTTTTCTCAAATTTCGGTATTTTGTTTAGCAGAGGATTTCATAAGAAAAATTAGCTGAAAAAGCATTTTTCAACCACTTACAAACATTTTCCTCCAATAATTTTCTTTCTTTTTCCCATTCATGAATCTAAATTTCTCTAAATATTTCACTGAACCAAGAAAACTAATTATCATTTGTATTTTCCCTTCAAATATAATTTTTACAAAAAATAATTTTCTAAAAAATCTAATTTGATTAAAAAGCACAAGAACCGTTAGAGTATATAGCATATTCTGGGGCATCAACTATCATTTAAATTTTTGATTGAATTGGTTTCTTGACAAGGTATCAAAAGTCAGCGTGTCAACCACCCCTCATTTCAAAGTAAATATTTAGTGTTAGGTATGAGAAACGTCTGTGAAACATTCACACTTCTATAATTGTTAGAGTTACTTTGAAACTTCAATCATCAGCGATTTCAACCATCAACTGCCTCAATAATCAGTTTAAGTTCAATTCGAATGGAAATCTCATACTAATCATCCCTTGACAAGCCAAAGCCTAACTTTTCCAACTCAGGCAAACTAATCAAAAAGTAATCACCACATCGACATTGATAACAATCTCCAATGTCCACAACCACCATGTCCTCGAAGGAAACATCATCTGCAACAAACCCATTGCATCTCAAACTTCGAATCTTATTATCATAGAGAGCACGTGATCGTGCATCGCTTAGAATTTCCCAAGCCTTTTAGACCTTATGAATCTATGTTCTACATCGAATTTGGCATTTTGAAAGACTTAAGGAACTTATCAGGGTGGGAGTAAGTAAGCTTAATATCTATAGCTTTGACGAGCCTTATCTTAGACTGCATCCTCGTTTATGGGTAAGATGTCGTAATAAGTTTCAGACGTAGAATGTGGAAGACAAGTCATTATCAGTGACAGATCCGTATGTCGGACAAGGCATTGCAGAATAGGTTAGCCCCTAAAAAGGGAAGAAGGAAGAATTTACTTAGAATCATGCACAAAATACAACCGTATGAGCTAGTCTTTGCTCCTGAAAATGTAACATTCATATTCAAATGTTCAGAATAACAAACCAAACACCATTACATCTAATGGTTTCTCCATTTTTAGATTCATTTCACGTTCTAAACAAGGTAAACAAGCAGTATTCTATGAGCGGCATGTACTGGGTATATATGATGATATTTCTCTAATTTGTTTATGAATCTCGTTCATCTACATGTAGAGATATGTATACATGTTCGGATTTAAGCAAACTTCAATGAAACACGCGCACTAATTTATCTCCTGAAAAAGATCCATTTATAACATATGTTTGCAACACCTTAATGAAAAGAGATGTGTAGAATAATGGCAATGCCATATACTACATGTCTTCAAAATAGAAGCACTATGTCAATACCCTCCGGTTTTATCCTGAGGTCTCTAACATCAGCTTAAGTTTTCATGCATATCAATAGACACGATGAATCATGAAACGAGTATGCGACAAGGGAGAAACACAAACGATCAACTACAACAAACCAAGTATTGAAATCAAGATCACACCAATAGACAAGATGAATCATGAATTACAAGTCATAATCATAGTCATAGTCAACAACTCAATATCCCGCACAAGACAGAGTCTAAGGGAGAAGGATAGCGGACAAATCATGATTACAAGTAAATTGTTAAAATTGTTAAAAAAATCAAGCTTTACATTCTACTTACTTTGGTCCTCCATGAGAAATACCACTAGATTCTCAAGATCATCCAAACCCATCAAGCTCTAACTTCTACTTGCTTAGGTCTATCTTCAAGCAACACACCAAGCCCATCTTTCCTACCAATTCTCATACCTCTAGCACCATAACCATCCTTATAAGCAGGATTAGCAGTCAAAACCCTTACATCAGAATTCTTAGAGATCTCTAAAACCTCAGGCAATCCATTAATACACCCTCTTGACATACCCACATCAATCCTTATTGCCTTCCCTTCACAAGCTCCATTAATCCCTTTCCCTTGAATGGTATGCCCCATGATCATCCTCCTTGCTCCAGGAATTGTAGCAAGAACATGCTCAAGTGCTTCACAATCACAACTTTCTGCTAATTCATGTGAAAATTTTCTTAACCAAACAATGGAGTTCCTCCCTCTCCCAATATCCCTCCATAAATCTTCTCTAACCCCATTAATCCAATCTCTAACCTCTTTGTTGATCTTATCTAACCCATAATTTACATGTCTTGCTAACAAACCTCCATGGACAAATACATTATCCCCCATTACAAGAACTGTTACATTATTGGCCAAAAATCGAGTACTAATTGGTCCGTTCGGACGTAAAGCTGCAATTCTAGCCCTAAATCCATCATGGAATTCCTTTTTGATACCCTTGAATTCAAGGGGAACACCATAGAATGGATCATTTGGTGAATCGATAAATGCAGAACATGATTTCTTCATTGAATTACCTTGATTGTACCAAAAAGCCCAATTTGAAAAATCCTTCAGAGAATCGATTGTGATGAATCTGAAATCGCCATCGATGTTCATAATCTCGTGATTTCCATTCATAGTGATGAATTTCCCGCCTGATTTCTCAGCTTGCCGTTTCAATCTTTCCAGAAAATAGAGGGTTTTAATTTCATCGCTTCCTCGATCAAGAACGTCACCAACTTGCACAACGGTAGAAGAACCCCCATACCAATTTCCTGCAGAATCGATAATCCCAGCAAGAAGGAGAGATTGCTTGCACTTCTCGAAGTCTCCATGGATGTCTCCGACAGCAATGAGGCGATCCGGTGAAGGGTAGAAGGTGTCCAATGGTGTATCAGAGCTAGGAGTTGAAGGCGGAGGAGGGAGGAAGAGGCCACTGACGGAGAAGTCAACAAAGGTGTCGACAAAGGAAGCAAAAAGTTTTGGTAGATTTTTGCAAGTTTGAGATTCATCATCTGCCGCCATTGTTGTTACTTATGATGGTTGATTTGTAGAAATAGGGTTTATCTTCATTTATCAATCATTCGTCTCATAAACTTATTGATTAGCAATTTACAATTTTACATGCCTCATTAAGGTTACAAGTCAACCTTATAAACCCTAAATATCTATATGTTTATAGGTGTTTCTCTTAAATCGATGCTTCGTGACTTAACTCGACTATTTTTTAGTGTATGCTATATGTTTTTCCATCGTATAACAACACTAACTTTAGATAAACATAGGAATAAAGGCCAAACACACACATTGTTTTTGTTCTCTAAAAACTATTTTCAAAAACATTTGTTTCTAAAAAGTGTTCCTTTTAGGAAACAAAAGTTGATTTCCAAAAGTTAGGTCAAACATACTATAATTCTAAAACCTTAATTAAGTAAAACCTTTATTTGCTAAACTCCCTTCAAGTTGAGTGATCGGATTTTTAACACCCAACTTGCATAGTGTTTTCTCGGAGATGTCTGTTCTTACTGCTTTTGTAAGAATACCCGCAATCTAGCCTCCATTCTGTCCTTTAATTTTGCTACAACTTATATTTTGCCCTCAAGTGCGGGTAGGTGAGACTCCTTGGCTCCGCCCATGGTAAAAACATATTCATAATTGTGGACAGAAGTTACGACGATTCTCCATCAATGATTTTACTTGATTGTTAAGTAGAACTTTGAGCAACAATTTACAAGACGCATGTTGCCAGGATTAGGTGGATAAATCTCACATTGTCGTTTTAAGGCCACCTAGTTTAGCTTGTTTAGCTTTGGTATTTGGGCCAGGCTAACAATGAATGAAAGATAAATCTCAAATGAAAAACCGAGATTTTTTTGTGAGACGAACTCAAAACAAGAAAAACATATGCTAATATTTGGTATTATTGAATAATTAATCTATATATGAGATATATACAAGAATCTGTGATCTCAAATCGTATTAATGAAGGGTTTCATTGTAAGATATGCTCCATATATGAGTATAATAAGTTTAATACAAATTAAAAAGACTAAGAATATGAATTCTTTATTTGAGTCTATCTCATTAAAAATACTCTCTCAGGGAAGTTGATTCTCACGTAATATAACATTTTAAAATTCTCATTTAAGACTTCCTCATTCAGAGATAATTTTATTATTTTAGGTTAAATAGATTATCTAAATTAATTAAAATATTCATTTTTATTCTTAAATTCCTCATTTTAATTATTTAATATTAAATAAAAATGTCATTTTGAATTTTAATATCGACACATATTCAAAGTCATCTTCCAATCAACTTATTTATCAATTTTCTTGGCAAAAACAAATATCATTATTTTTTAATCTCCATCATCTTTTTCTACACTCCTTTTTGGCTTTCTCTACCTCTGGTCTTGTTTGGGAGTTTATATTGGGTGGCTACTCACTCTTCAGGAATA
The DNA here is from genome assembly GCA_019776075.1 of Amaranthus palmeri. Lineage (NCBI taxonomy): Eukaryota > Viridiplantae > Streptophyta > Magnoliopsida > Caryophyllales > Amaranthaceae > Amaranthus > Amaranthus palmeri. Next base: position 523,101 of record JAAKBH010000297.1, read on the forward strand.
AACATATAGTTAAGTTAGTTACCTCTATCTATAATTATCCTTGTTAAATTAAAAAAATAAATAATTTAGATTGCGTCTAGTGTAATTCTAAAAGTTACCAAGTGCTTATCTCTCTTTTTAAACCATGTGTCAGCAACCAATAACTTGTATGAGAGTTCAAAATTCTAAAATGATCTATTCGATTTGTCTCCTGAGCACTAAATTCTAATATTTTATATATTATGGTATACCTCTTATCATTTTGACATATTTTTACTCATTTTGTCTCTTGTAAAAAAACGTTAAACTTTTAATATCCACCAACTTTAAAAAAGCCTATTAGCCAAGCTACTAATGTTCTAGTATCCCAATATTAACCTAATAACATTAATTTTTCTTGACCTCTTATGCTTAATTCTATGTGCCCTTGCTCATTTGACACTCCACGTGGACCATAAGAAACCTCGCTTCAAAATGTACACATATTAAAGTAATTAACCCTTGCTCATTTGACACTCCAGTCGTGGGCCATATGAAACCTCGCTTCAAAATGTACACATACTATAGTAATTAACCCTTGCTCATTTTACATCACACTTGGACAATAATAAAAATTTACAAATTTTCTAAGGGTTATGTGTAATTTCATAATTTATGATATTCAAACAATTAAATTTTTTGAAATACTTTATCTATATACTACTACTACATAATTTAATATTAAGACCTTTAATTTTAAATCTCGTGCGATCGGACATATTCACAATCGGCTATTAACAATGCTTACTATCCTTATTTATTTGAACTTGAACTCAATGGCCGGCCTCTTAGCAGAAGGATACTTTAAGTATTTCGCATAAGGCAGAGTTCGGATAGGGATTTTTTATTTTTCCTGAAAAATGCGGACAAATCATACCTGTTCTCCCAAGGAGGGAGTAAAGAGAAATATGCGCAGTCAAAAAACCCCTCAATTTATATCCACGCCCAATAAGAATCGAACCCGAAATCTTATGCTCCACATTGCTTATGGTCGGCCCCTTGTCCTAGTCAATTAGCCTATTTTTCAACCTTTTTATTCAAAAAAATCAGTCCTTCCTTGATTCATTCCATAATTAATTCTGTGACCTTTTTCCCTTTTCCCTTTCATTTCTCCTCTGTCTCTGTGCTTTTCAAATCCCTTAATTTCTCAAACCATTTTCATCTTTCAACGTTTTCAAACCTTCGTCAATGGAGGATAACACCGCCATCACCAACACCGCTATTACCAACACCGCCACGGGCAAGCTTTACACAGTCGCAAACTATGTTGGTGCGAGCGTAGTTTCCGCGTTTTTCATCTCTTTAGAACGATGTTCTTGCATCAATCTGAGCACATCTGATTACGATGATGAAGAAGATGCCATGGATCGTGGATTGATGTTCAATAATTCTACGCGTCACGATGATCCTCGCTTTGCCCTTCCTGCTCCTACTAGGATCATTGTTTCTTCTAATCCTTCTCCTACCGTTGATTCTCTCCCTGTTTGATTTCGCTAGTGAATTGAGATCTTCATGGATTTGAGATGATGTTGATCATGATGATGGACTTTGTGTATTGAAGATTTGTGTATGTAGTATTTTTTCTTTTGAATTGATGATGAATTGATGATAACGGTGCGATGTTGAAAAAAGAATTCATTTGTTTTTTTTTTTTTTTAAATTTTGTTGATTAAATGTTGTGCTGTGGATTTAGATTATCAATTTGAATCTTGATTGATTAATTTTATGGCAACATATTTGCTACTTTATGATTCACAAAACTATAGATATTTCTTGAATCAAAGTTATCTTGGGTCGTTTGATCCTTTTTGTTATGCTGGTTGTTGTATCCATTTTTTGCTCTTATTATATCATTTCTCTAAGAAAATTAGTTATATTCTCATTTGTATGATATTACTTCATGATTGGACAGCGTTCATTGATGTATCAAGCACACGGTATGTTAAACTATTTGTTTTGAATGATTTGTGATTGGTACCAGAAGAAATTGGTTGAGTTTGGTGACATTTAATAAAAAAAGTGTAGTATTTGTTTGAATTTGGTTAATGAGTTTTATTGAGGCAAGTATGGCGAATGAAGTATAACCATTGATTAGTTAAGGTTTAGGTTGTGTTCATATTAGTTTTTCGTATGATAATTGCATTGGAGTGGTTGGTTTAAGGGTAAATTCAGGATAGAAAATTAGGTTAAGTGACGCAGTTTTGAATTTGAGAAGCCTAAAATATGTGATTTAGTGTAATCATATGTTGAACATAGGATGAATGTTAGGGATTCATAAGAAATTGGCTTGTATGATAGATTTGAAGCTCCAGAATTTGGAAAAGACCTCACACTTGATGATTAGCTAGTGCTTATTTGATATCATTGTAAATTTATTGAGAGTAGGTTCATCAACAGAACAATAGAAGATATCTATTACTCTAATTAGAGGACTGTATTGACCGTTTTGTTCGGTCATTTGTGAAAACTAATTCGCTTTTGAATTTGCAATTGGTTTAAAATGACTCAAAAATAGTTTAATCGACCATGATTCATTTTTTTTTACTCACATGGAGATTAGCGAATTTTTTGACATTGAATTTGTGTTTCCTAGGGTGATATTAGAAGTATCACATTGTGATGATGTTATAGCTGATTTGTTTTGACTCTTGGGTTTAGAATTTTGAGTATGAGTGGCCGTTGTTCTTCCCTACCCAGACCCTGATCATAGTTTCTATGAGCGGGATATATTGGGTATGATGATGATGATGATTTTGGGATTAGAATTTTAAGCGCATTTCAGCTGTAAATGAATATCATGAACCAAAGGCCTTTGCTTTTGTTGACATTTGGATGGTGTTTAGTTTTGTTGATGTTAAGTTTCTAGAAACAGTTAAGAGTACCTTTTAAAAGCTAGCTCAACATAGGAATGTCTTTTGGTTTGAATGTATTGATTCACATGAAAGTTTATGTTGCCTGTCACCAATTCTTTGTGTTGGAATCAATTTCATGTCTGGTTTAGTAGCTGTAAGTTAAGGATCGGAAAGGCTAACTATAGCCCTTCTTTTTGTGCTAAACAAATCGTTAGTGGGCTATTTTTAAGCAGTGCCATTTCCCTTACTATCCCTTTCCTGGTTACCTAGACTCGGGAAGACGGGAACTCATAAGTCATATCTAACATGAGAATGTATCCCAATGTTGACTCGGCTAACGTATGGAATTCAATATCTATGGTCCAAAATAAATTGTCCGAGTGCGTTACCCATGTCTGAATGTCGAGGTTCTGACACGGGTATTTGAGGTAAAATGAAGAGTCATGATAACAAAGATCTCTTCTACGTGTTTGACCTCTATTGTAAGGTTGAGTTATTGATTGTTTGCCCTTCAAATAATTTGATGCTCTTTCTTTTACCCTTCAATCTCTCCTCTTCAATTTTATTTAATATGATGATCGTCACAATGCTTTCCTGATCCTACCCAAATCAAATGTTTTGTATGTTGAATGATTTGTATGTTGTGTCCAAAGATATGGATGGGGTTGTATTTTTTCATAGGAGACTTTTGATGAGGCAAATGTCGCAAATCATCATCATTATACCCAGTGTATCCCGCACATAGAAAAACTATGAGCAGTGTCTGGAAAGAGTTGAGAAAGATCAAGAGAAGTTCCTGCAACGATTGAGATTGATATTGATGTTTTCTAATAGAGATAACCAATTATACTTTGTTATGGTCATGGCAAATGGATACCAGTATACTTGTACAGGAGATCTTGCTCTTGCTGCAGATCTAATCCAATTAGAAAATTGGTATAGAACATGGTGGTGGAACTCTAGAGACCTTTAAAAATGTGATTAAGATTAGTCTTGTGATGAACTTAGGATGGATGTTACAATTTTATGAGAATTTTGCTTTCTATGACCTAATGCGAAATATCGGACACATTTCCGCCTTGCGCTCAAATTTTAAAGGATTTTGCGGTTACAACACCACCACACACGGCTGAAACTACTGCATTGATCGCAAAAATGGTTTTGTGTATTTGAGATTTTGTGCTATGATCACAGAATTGAAGCTAAACCATAAACATCATACTAGATGTTGAAATCAGGCTTTGTCATTATTGTTGTTGAGTTAGAGGTAGAGGTCGGGTTCATCAACTAAACAAAGGTGTCACTTTTGTGTTTTTAAGTCCAAATCTAGCAAGTACAACATTAACTGATATTATGTTGAGATAATAATTTTAGAAGTAAAAGAAAAGAAAAGAAGGAAAGGGGAAGGAAAAATAGGAAGATGCGAGTTTTCTCTAAATTTTTCTAACTTTGGATATTCATCTAATACCCGGAAATCCCTTAAATCTCTTCACTCTTATTTTGTTATTCAAATAAAGAATTATTCATCCCTTCAAATCCCTCTCCGTTCTTTCTCTCCATTTCCTTCTATCCAAACACACTCTAAAAACCAGGAAAATGCGCCTTTCCACTGTGCGCCTTTAGGAGCTTTTGTGAAAACCAAAATCCAAAGCAAGCACAAAATAGTTCGGATTCTCTCCTCTTTACTTCCTGCTCATCTTAGACACATGTGCCCTATGCTTAGATATGTCCGAAGCGCACTTTTTAAAACTAAGCTCTTAGGATTGTGATTATAGTCTGAGACGAACTCGAGCATTCTCGATTACCTTATTGTACTGTCATAGTGATGCGAGAAGCCTAGAATAGTCGATTTGCTGCCAAAAACTATAGCCTTGCACTACACCGAATCTCCTCAGAAGGTAAAACTACGATAGAGACTTAGTAGCTAGTTCCTTACTCATGTCTTTTGGCCGAATGCGTTAATCTACATCACTACATGAAAGTATGGCTATAGCCTACGAGCTTTCGAAGGAGATAACAGATTAAACACAGAGCTCCATTTTGTGCTACACAATACAGTGTAGACTATAGACTAATTTTTAGTGAATCTGCAAAAGTTTAGGCATAAACAACCTTGTACTGAGTTGGGATTCAAGAAGACGGTTTTCAAGTATAATATATTACGTTTATCCGACCTTTAAACTCCGCCTAGATGGGATTACTCGGCTTTTAAATATTGGCTTGTTTTTCGAACTTTTTTAGCTCGAAATCTTGACTGCATCTAAACTAGTTTAAAAAAGTTCTCATATAACACCAAGCTGCTAACTCCTCCACCCTCCTAAGTCTCAAAACTTCACCTCTTCCTCTACATCATTCTCCTGCGTTTCACCATAAATCATTGCCTATCGCGGGATGTTAGTGATGTCGATTCAACGACTATTTTGCTTCTTCTGCTCCGTTTCTAATCACTGGAGTTGGGATTGTCCGTCACCATGTTATCTCGTACCTTAAATCTTCTATGTTCACATTTAGTGGTTGACGACTATTTTGCTTCTTTTGCAAGGGTATGCTATCGACCTTTCTAAAACCTAAACGCTCTTAGATTTATGGTTTACTTTGAGCTTGTTCGTTGATCGTGTTGATAGATTTAAAATCGAGTTTTGGCCTCCTAAATAGAGATATCGAAACAAAGAAAAAAGCTAGAGTAATTTTTATAAAAATAAAGCATGGCATAATAATCTATCATATAAGAGTAGTTCATAATATCTTGATAGTTTTATGAGCAGTTGATCTTCATCTTTTGCAGCCCAAATTGTTATGCCCCTTGTTAGTTGTTACACAAATTCTTGCTATAGCCCGTCTATAGCATAGATGGGTAAATATGGGCCAACCTATTTTGAAAAATAAGTAACTGATTGATTATCAGCCTTATTTTAAATTTAACATCATAGGGTTGGGCTGTTGAGAGAGCCATCTTTGTCATAGACAGTCTCTCAGGAGACATTCTATAGTTGTTACGGTTTCAAATGCAAAGGTGATAAGTTAAATGAATTTCCAAATTGGGCTGTGAAGAAGTGTGAATGAAATTTGGAATTTATATAAATTGGATAGGCCCATAACCCATTAAAACAAACTGATGTAGAAAGTAAATAAAGTTTTTGTGAGACATTTCTAATTTAGTCGGCCTATTATCATTATTTAGTTTAATGATACATTAGGTGTTCATGCAGGGTTCAGATAAAATAGTTCTAGTGTGCTTTATTTAGGGTCTTGTCTGTATGTCAAATATCTTGTCAATCTAATTTGATTTTCATAACTAGGTTATTTTCAGATCAAGTCGGATTATACTCGATTTTAATTACTAGTGTCAACTTTAAATTATCTAAATTTTCATTGGCTTGCTTATATCTCAAATTAAAGTTTGCTTATTGTACATTAAACTAGATTTAAAATACAATATATTGCCGCTTCAGTAATTGTGAAAGTACTTGGAATTTACAATCAATTAAAGGGTTTAATTTTCACCATTCAAATAAAATTTATTTTCTCTTTTTGTCTGTTGACTTCTCTAGTTTAACCCGAATCAAAAAGCCATAAGGCCTAGTTTAAGTTTAATTGCATATCAATTCAAAATCTCAATAATTTTTGAGATTACATGGTAGGCTAAGGGAAGGCGAGAGCGAGTGATAATTGAAAAATAATGTAGGTGCTTGGCAAACGACTGATAACTGAATATAGTAGCTGATTTGACCAGATGATTTTATTAGCTGGTTTGACCAGTTAATTTTGAACTCGCTGCTATAAGCAGTTTGTTCAAAAACGGTTTATTCATAACAATATATTGTTTTTACAAGCTAACTTTACCAAACATTAACCACTTAACCCTTTAAAGGTATCAAAAACAAGCTAAAATCACTCAATAAGCTGTTTTGCCAAACACCCTCAATAATTCAAAAGAAAAAACAAAATCACTAAATTCTATTGTGTCGATAAATTTACTGTCATTGCAAATAAATTACCATACATAATCATTTGATTATTCACCCTGCAAAAATTAACGATCAATAAATATACACAAAAATGTTAATTTCTCTTACCCCTTAAAAATTAAAATTAAAGATATTCAAACTAAAATAGCAAAAACAATTTGTAAAGGTAAAGGTAAAAGAAACTTCCAATATCCCGTACAAGGCAGGTTTCGAGTGGGGGATTTTTTTCTTAAAAGATGCGGATAAATTATACCCGTATCCCTAAGGAGGGAGTAAAGAGAACTACGCGCAGTCAAGAAATCCCCCAACTAATACCCCGCACAATTGGGTCGAACCCAAAAGCAATTTGTAAAATAGAATAATAGTAATATAGTCATATAAGCTAGGTCATTTGGTAAAGTTATTGGTTATAATACTCGTAATGAGGGATCAAATTTTGCCTATAACTACCCTTTCTTTATTGGAAAATTTGCCAAGAATAATCCCAACTATCACCCGTTGGTCAGAAATAATCCTAACTATTGATTATTTTTTAATAATCCCAACTATTGATGAAGTTTGCTGAAAATAGTCCTACTCTATTTTTAACCGGCTGTAGCAGGCTTTTTGAGTATTTTTTTTACCTTTTTTTAACTTTAATATATGTTTTACCTAATTTGATGAAGGAAAGTTAAAAAAGGTAAAAAAAATACTCAAAAAACCTGCTACAGCCGGTTGAAAATAGAGTGGGACTGTTTTCAGCAAACTTCATCAATAGTTGAGATTATTAAAAAATAATCAATAGTTGGGATTATTTATGGCCAACGAATGATAGTTGGGATTATTCTTGGCAAATTTTCCTTCTTTATTTTGTAATATACTACGTAGTTCCTCTATTCTATTATACTTGCTATATTTTTTTTATTCAATCATTTTAAATTACTTACGATATTACTATTTTTGGCAAAAAAATAGCTATATAGATGTCTAATTTGCCTGTGTTTTTTCCTTATGTATATCTTATTAACTTTTACACTTATCTCGTTAAAGATTATAATGATGTTTTTAACATAAAGATATTAATTTCTTATTTATTGTTCAAAACTTTTATATAGCGGATAAAACAAAACGGAGAAAGTATAACGGCATTCCCCACCAAAAGAAGCATGGTGTTCCTTGCTACTTTGTCCATGGCATTAACTATTCAAAGTTGTGATAGTTGAACACCTTTAATATTTCTGCCATTTCATCACAACCTGGCAAAATACTTAAATGTGCCTAAGCTACTTCATTTTTACACACTCCGTCGACGGTGCAAAAACTAGACCACATCGCATCATATTAGCTGTCTAGCTTGTAAACGTTTTCAAAAATAAACAATCGATATTTCTCGTGTTATAAATTTATAAAAGATAAGATTATGAGCCGTTTTGAGTGAAATCTAATCTTTCAACTGATATTTAACGAGATACTCAGAATCAGTCTCATTACCACTTTGTTACCTAAAAAAGAATCAGTCTCATTACCACTTTGTTACCTAAAAAGCAACTCGATATTTCCCGTGTTATAAATTTATAAAAGACAAGAATTTTAAGCCGTTTCGAGAGAAATCTAATGCTTTCAACTGATATTTGACGAGATAACTTAAAAATCAGTCTCATTACCGCTTTATTACCTCATTGATGATAGAAAGTAGTATCAATACAAGTGCACAATTGTAAAACCACAAAAGGGTTTTCTGTTCTAATTTTCTGTTTTTACATAAAATAAAAAATTTTACCAACTATTTTTTTTTTTCGGAGCGAAAAGGCGACAAAAAACCTGAATACGCTCACTATTTCTAGAAAAAAGAATTTTCATTTACATAGGTGAAAAAATTACAGTTGATCTTGATTGAATCATCTAATCAGATAGATGATTTGGTTAAACCTAAAGTGCTATGATGTTAGTGAGTACACAAAATGTCAGTGAATATTCCTAAAATAAAAAACATATGTTACTGTATTTTTAACCCAAAAAAGGGTATATTTACCAGAAAATACCAAAACATTACCAAATGTTGCATTCTCCTACATAAAAATACTGTATTCTTCTAAGTAAGCTTGATGGAGTATAATACTGGATGTTGACTAGCAACCAAACAGGAACATGGGTTGATCTCAAATTTCAGCACCGGGGGCGAAGAGTCGAGCCCATTGGGTCCCACCGACTTTTTTCCCTTCCTCTAACCCAAATGCGACCGGGCCTAGCCATGGGGTCGGTATTCAAATGGCGGACAGGAGAATTTAAATCATTTATATAACAGCCAATATAGCTTAAAAGCTAAGGGTTACCCACCAGCTTTGCTATCAACTTCCACACAAATTTAAGAGGAAGAGATCAAAAGAGGTTCCACTTATGGGCCCACAAAGCTTAAATATGCTCCTATCACATGGATATGCAATCTTAAAATAGCCAAAATTAAGCACATGAATTTCTCTTTACTGGGCCAGCTCAAGCAAATTCTTGATGGGTAATCAAGAGAAGAATCATATGATTGTGTTCGGGATTTTTCCGATATTAGCATTCTATCATCGGTTATTCTCGGCCCATCTGAAAAGTGCGATTTACCGACTGGGTTTTTCCAACGTTCCATGAAAAGAATGTCAAACGAGGAATTTTAATGGGGTACCGGTAGTCCATAATTATGGAATGACTTGATCTTTCCATCCCATCCAGCAGTAACAATAACCATACCCCAAGCATCAGAATCTGTTCTGCTCTGACATGTTTTCAGGAATCTATACTCGGATTTGTGCATTGAAGATGTTAAGGAAGACGGGCTCGAAGAGACGAGCTTTTCCTCGGGCCATAATGCTGCACCTTTAGGATAATATAACTCTAAGAAGAAATCTTGCTTACAAGAAAAATGGGGTGGTGAGAAGTAAGGCTGTGAATCATGATTTAAACCGTTGAACGCACCGCTGTGCCACTGATTTCGGTTGCTTTCGTTTTGTAACCCTGGCCAAGGTAGTGCAACCGATGCATTTGAGAGGAATCGCTCGGAAGATTTGATCTTCTTTATGCGTGACGAGTCCGTATAGTCCCGATCATTGCATTTCCATACGTAGACGTTAGCGTCTTCGGATGCAGCAACTATATGCTTTCCGTCAGCAGTAAAAGATGCTGTGCAGTGAGCTCCAGTTCTCCGTTGGCCTAGAGAACACGAGGGGGGAAAATCGAGTCAATGAATAATATATGGAAGTGTTTTTCGACACCCACAAATCAGAATTGAAACCAATTCAAAGAACGAGCACTCACCCTTAAATTTGCCGATCACATTCGCCCCTTGCAGAATCCTAACTTGTGAATCAGCACACGAGATCATAACTTTGCTTGGATCTTGCGGGAAGAACTGCATTGAAGACTTCATTAGACAACTACACCTGATTTGTTCGGCTAATATTGAAATAACGGAAAAACTTACTATTAAGACAGGCTACACGAGATGTTTACCTGGAATCCCGTTATTCGTTTCCCAGACGACTTTTTCTTATTGTCCAAAAAGACCGGAGCCTCTACCTCCAATTGATCATCTGAAATACAAAAGAAAACCTCTTCAATAACTCGTTGAAAAATCAAGCTAGATTACCAAACCAATCGAGTAATGCAAAAAGTCGTAAGAGAAAAATTCTCTCAATAAACGAAACTAAAATTCACTACATTATGTTTCAGAGCATTTCATAATGTTCATCACTAAACTACCCTATCTTCTTAAACCTATACAACATCCAAATACTTTCTTTTTATGACCCATGAGCTACATTTGCGTGAAATACACAACAGTCGAGCAGATTTAAAAAGTTCGTATAATTCGTGATATAATACAGAAGAAAAACAATACTCAACAAAACCGATCAGCATTTATACCTGATATGTTGTAAAATCGGAAACTCCCAGCAAGCGAGCCAATAATACCACCCTGAAAGAGAGCATTAATTGAATGTTAGTCGACAGAAATTCACTAGCCGTTTCTGCGAAACGTGCAAGTTATATGGGATGTTAAATCAATATATTACCTGGCCATCAGGGCGATAACAAACTGCAGTAACGATGTCTTTCGTTTCTATCCAATTGACTACTTTGCAATGCGAGATTTCCCAAACACGAACCTTTCCATCGATAGACCCGCTAATAAAGCAATTGTCATCAACAGGATTAAACTGAATGCAAGTCACTGCATCAACACAGTAACTTACTTAGTAAACTATAAGAACCAAGAGATGCATATATACATGAAAAGACATTTGACAATTTGTACCATAGTTATTATGTGGAAAGACTTTAAGGCAATGATTGATCCCCACTCGCCACAAACGAACAGTTTTATCCACTGATGCAGACAAGAGACACTGCATTGCAACAAAGACGTCAAATTAGTCGTGTCGAAACGCACAAGGAATTCAATACCATATACAGATATTCTATGCAATTACTTACATCACTTTTGGACCATGAAAGATCCAATACTTCACTTGTATGGCCTTGAAATTCATGTAATGGCTTCTCCATTATCCGAAACACCTTTGGTGGAAGGATCACACAAGCTGAATCTGGAGTTCTCTTCAATCTTCCGCTTTTCTCTTTATCGGTGCTAAATGGGTTTAACTCGGAGAGATGATTCATTGTGAAGTAAACACAGGATGGATCGGTTTCAGGGATGTCTAGCTCATTTGATCTATCGTCCTCTACTACTTGCCACACGCGCACAATTCTGTCTTCGCCGGCACTAGCAAGGAATCGCCCATCTGGACTGAATTTCATTGTCAAAATTGCACCTTTATGAGCTTGGATATTCTGACCATAGTAAAGGGCCGAAAGCTCATTTGATTGCTTTTTGGATTGATGAACCTTCACCCTCTGAATTCTGCCTCCTGCAGACGAATCACAATTATATAGATCGTGTTCTCCCTCCATGACACAACTTAGGCTACGCAATCTGTTCATCCACCATTTCTTAACCCTCTTCGAGGGCCCCACTGAGGAGCTCGCTGTCGAGTTTTTATCATGTGAGAAATCGGCACATGAGGAAGAACTCGAACTACGCTCAGATTGTTCACTAGTTTCTCGGTTTTCAACGCCCACATTGAGCATTCCCACATTCATACTCTCTTTAAGAGTCAGATTTTCAGAAAGCTCTGATTCATCCCCAGAACAGAAAGATACAGGACACCTACTTGAAGAAAACTCACACTCAAAACTTGTATTTCTCAACACATCACCATTAACATTTGCATCAATCCTATCATCCTCTCTTTCTGGATCACAACTTCCTTCGATATCATCACCCGAAATCTTATTTACATCCAACCCTAACCAATCAAAGAATTTACTACGACGAGCCTGAACACTTTCGGGATTTTGTATCCACACATCAAATTGAGCACTACTAGAAACAGAACAACAAGCTCCGCGAGCTGAACTCGGACAGAAACAATCAAAACCCGGATCAGAATTCGAAGAAATTTCCTCAAGGGCATCAAAAAATTGGTTTTCACCAGGATCACAGCTAGTATCCATCATTTGCTTGAACATAAGCCTCAACCCATCAAACCCCTCTTCAAGTAACCAACTTTTATATAGCCCTTGGCAATGTGCAAACTGCTGAATTCCCTCAAAACAAGGAACCCAAGTGAGGGAAAGTTTTATATACTATTATAAGTATAAATACAAAGAAAAATATAAATATAGTAGCAATTTTAACATTAGTACATTGCATAAACATATACACACAAATTCCAAGATAGTATTTTAACACCCAATATTATTATTATACTCTAAAAAACAAACAGAAAACAATTCTAGAAATTAGCACAAAACACAATCAATTTGGATCCTGATCCAATAAACTCACTGAACCTGGTCTTGGACACCATAACACTCAATATTTTGAAATGGTCAAATGAACTTAATTAAAATTCCCAATTTTCTAAGGAGAAAAAAACATATAAACCCTACTTGCATTTACAATATATCAAAAAAAAACCCCCAAATTTTCAAATTATTAACCGAATAAAACCCTTAAACAGAACAAAAAACCCAAAATCCAATTATACCCAGTTTAGAATTCAATTAAATTACACACATCAACCCATGTAAATGAAGAAAGATTCAATCATAATTTTCACATAGAAAACATATGAAAAAACAAAATTAAAGAAGAAGGGGTAAGAATCTCACATTAAATTATGAAATTGGGTTGAAATCAGAAGTTAAATTGTATTGATCCAACATTAAGAAGATGAAATTTGGAACTATCTGGATAGTAGATGGCTCCAGGAAAGAAGAAGGAGCAAACCAAAGCAAAGCATGATACAGCAGAACTAACAAGAAAAAGAAAATTATAGTACATGGAAGAAAATAAAGGGAAAAAATTTATTAAATTGGTAAGTAGTAGTACTATTTGGAGAAAGTGATTTTCTAATTTATTAATAATTTTTTTGTGGGGATGTTCCTCGGCTTCCTCCTGCCGTAATTTTTTTTACGGGTGATGGGATTAGTGAGAGAAAATGATCTTGATCTTCGTGAAAAAAATGGAGGTGCCAGACGTCATCATTATATTCAGTGTATCCCGCTCATAGAAAATTATAATCAGATTGATTAAGAGCTGGAGAGGAAAGAACTACGGCAATTCATACCTAAGAGGAGAGTGCGATCAAAAAGTCCCCCTGCTCGAGAGATGATAATTTTTGGCTACCTAGACTACCTAACTAAAATGACTTCAAATAAAGAACTTCCTTCCTCCGTTCCAAAATACTCCCTACATTTCGTTTTTGTGCACTATTCATCGTTCAAACTTATTTTACATATTGCGACTAATGTGTAAGTAAAATATAGTCATGTGGGATCTTGTTTGAATCGTTTAATCGCATACTTTCATAATATTAAATTTTTATAATTTTTAGATAAGTGTAGTTTGAGATATTAATGATCAAAATTGTGCATTGGATTGCGTAAAAAATGCAACGTAGCAAGTATTATGGAACGGAGGAAGTATATTTTTATATATTATTTTAAAGTATTTTTATAAGATAGACTATTTTTGATCTATGTATGAGACGCGTTTATGAAATTGTGTTATATAACGATTTTTGAATATAAAATATACTCACTCTATTTTAGGCCATCAATCTCATTATTTTTAAAATTTTCATCCATATGATTAGTTTATTTTTTTTATCTCATCTACGCATTTATTTCACTTTCACATAAATTATATTTATTTATTAATTTTTACCTTAATTGTACTTGAGGCTAATTTTTTAAAACATAAAAAACATAAATTTCTCTACTCTTACTAACCAACTTATTTTATTATTTTGTCCGTTCTATAATGTTCTTCTTATTTATAATATTTCACTTCATTAAAAGAGAAAATTGATTAATTTTTTTAAGACATGTAGAAGTTAAATTATATGAATGTGGCATCTCGTTAGATATTGAAATTTTATTATATTATATATTTATAGTAGGTGAAAAATTTTGTATTACATTTCCAAATTTCTTTAAATTTAAAATCTAAATGTTTTCCTAAAATAATGGGATTAGATTTTTTTTAAAATCATTAAAGTAGTAAATAAGGTAATAAAAGATTATTTTTTAAATGAGGTAATAAAAGATTGTTGTATTAGCTTTTGAAATATAAAGTAACAGATGTATCAAAAAAAAAATTAGAACAATATTCAATGTTTTAAATTTTATTTTTTCCTGAAATAATCCTATTAACCATTGTCAATAAATATAATCATTTTGAATTTTTGATATTATATTTTAATAAATAAATAAAATATTCTAATTCAGATAAATATTACATTATTAACATTTAGATTATTCCCCGTAGATATTAGTTGCTGATATTTTTTGTGCATAAATCTTTTATCTAGCTAATTGGAGTTTTTTTTTTTTGGAAATAATTGGAGTATTATTATAGTATGTATCAATGAGTATCTAGTAAAATCACGACATTTGACAAAACTCTAAAAAGGTCTAAGTAACTGACATTTATCATTTTAAAGTTATTTAATAATAAATTTATATGATGATATATGATTTGATGGTATATTTATGATGATTTATAATTTGTGTAATTAACGTGGCGGATTTAAGATTCAGAGTCTTAAGGGCCATAAACCAATTGATGAAATTTTGGCAGAGTTTTATTTGTAAAATTAACAACTGTTTTACCTTTGCTAAAATTTTAAACACGATACATATGAAAGGAAATGGAACAAAATAAATTTGTTGACCTAATTAAAAAGTGATAAAATAAATAAATAAGACAAAATTAATAAGTGAGCGAGGGATATTAATTTTACACTTCTACTTTAATTGTTTTTTTTCCAATTGTCTAGAGACATGTGACCCCGTGGGCTTTAAGGTAGCTCCGCCACTAGTAATCATAAAATAATTAATGACTTTTGCCAAAACTCAAAAAAATTATCATTTGTGATTATTGTTTTTATAATAGTGTTTTTGATTAATGATAATTTATGATGATACGATATACTACGAGATAAACTAGCATATATCCTATAAAATAATGTAGTAGATTATTTGTTATTAAAAATGATATTGTAAAAAATATGCACATATTTTTTGTCATTATTAGAAAAGAGAAAAAGAAAATTATTGAGTGGATTTGCTACTCAATAATATTTTTCAATTCAAATAGCTATAATTTCACAATATAAGGGCGCTAATAATTTTTTTTTGCTAAATTTGTATAAAAACTTAATTGAATGCGGTACATCTTATTATAGTATCATTATCATAAATTCTAGATGGCAGCATCTAATATTGATATCATTTTATAGTTCTTTTTTTACGTGAAAATGATAAATATATTTTGAGGTATAAATATCGTTTTCAGTAGCAATATCAACCCTAAAGAAATTAAAGAATACATCACTTTCTAAATTGACTTGAAAGAGATGTAAATAAAGAATTTCAAACATTTAATTTCATTATTTATATTAGGAGTTAAATGGTAAATTTGATAGAATAATTAAGGGGATTCACCAAATTAACAAAACAACAATGACATTTTAATTGTAAAATATTTCAAATTTCAAATCACCTAATTAAAGCAATGACATAATTAGTAAATCTATGCATTATATATGTTTCTATATTTATAACAAATTGTTGTAAGAAATTATATAATAAAATATTAAAATAAAAATCAGATTTTATTTTGTTAGATTTTAAGTATGATTTTTTGGAAAAATGAGATTTTGATTCTCCCTTAATCTTCCCAAAGATATTTAATATTAATAATTAGAAAAAAAACATATAAAAAAATTGGGTAGGTTGCTTTCCAAAATTTCAAATCATTTTGTTGATTTGTTTAAGTCGTGGGTAAACAACTTTGACGTTGAATTTCTAAGTTTGGACGGTCTTTACTTAATTGGTCAACATTTCTCTTTTTTATGTTGGGTCATTTTTTTATATAAGGTAAGGTAATAAATTTTACTAGCTTAAATTACTTAAATTGATTTGTTTTTATTAAATTGAATTTTCAATGGGGTCTTGTTTTATTTTGACTAAACTTAAACCTTTTATAGATTATTATTAGGAAAAGTCATTCTGAATAATCCGACTTATTGTCAAATTGTTATGAATAATCTCTACTATTGATTATTTCTATATTAATATTGCAATATTAAGACGTAGCCCACCTTTTACAAGGGGTGTGAAGGATGTTGTGTATTAACACCATAATAATACTATTTTTGGCAAACAAAAGCTTTTTTATTTACCAGAAAAACCAAACAATACATCAAGGCATGAAAAACTCACAATCCTTATTTGCATCAGTGTGGAAATGATGTCCACCTTCGAGGACCATAATAATACTATTATTATCACTATTATTATTATTTTTTTTTTTGGTAAAGTAAATCTTATAAAATGCCAGAAAAATAGCCGAAGCTTACAACGGATCACAAGACCGAGGGGATTGACCAAACGAGGCTATTATTATTATTATTATTATTATTATTATTATTATTATTATTATTATTATTATTATTTCATTTCATAAAAAGAGGCTTTACAAGAAGTTGGTAGAGAGTCGAGCGACAAGCTGAGCACCACACCCTTTTGAATATAAAAAACTAATCTCTGAAAATGTATGCTATAGACTTAGTGCTGTTAGAGTTACTCACGGAAAAGGAACCAATCCTTACTAACAGGTCGAGAAACAAAAAAAATTGAATTATTATTATTATTATTTTTTTTGAAAGGAATTATTATTATTATTATTATTATTATTATTATTATTATTATTATTATTATTATTTTGAGGTCAATTAAAAAGGTAAAAAAAAAAGAAGCAAATATTGGAATTTTAACAAAAAAAAAAAATTTTGAATTACATGACCCTTAGCTTTTTAATAAGGCAACACAACTTTTTAGATCCCTATAAAAATCGGTGGAAGAACATGGTAGTGATGTCCTTTAAATCGCATAATTGATGTAGTAGGAATTAGGAAGTACTCCTATAATTAAATAAATAAAATTAAAGCAAAATACAATTATAAATAAATTAATTAATTTCCATGTAAAATTAACATAAAAATTAAAGAAAAGAAAGAATGACGAATAATATGGGCCATACCCCAAATAATAAGGTGCACCATGTCCTAAATAATTGATTTCAGTTGTGTTCATGTGCTCATTATTATGATTTATGAATTGGTTAGTTGTTCTCAAGAAATATTAGCATCTTCATTACATTTCTTATTAATTATTAATAAATAAATTATTATTTATAGTACATTTTTCCAGTTGAATTTTATAAGGATTCCATTCATTTTTTGCATGACATCCAACATTTTATGACAATTTGATTGAGGAAACTGGAAACATATCATGGAATGGCAAAAAGGTGTATTTTTATTTTTATTTTATTAATAAATACCCATGGACAGAAGGTTTTGGAGTTCGATCTTTACTGGGCGCAAGTATCAGTTGAGGGATTTATTGACTGCGCATAGAGGTGTTCATTCGGGTCATCGGGTTGATTTCAGGTCAAAATTGGGTTTTGTGTTTACATTGATATTTACATAATTATAGATCCATTTTTAAGTCGGGTCAAATCGAGTTCGGTTATAAAGTCGGGTATCTATCGGGTCATCGGGTCTGTTTTTGCTTTGTGCGAGATACTGAGAGTGTCCTTTACCTTTACCTTTTATTTTCTTAATAATAGAATTGTAAAGAAGCACTCATCTCAAAAAAATTGTATTACCTTTTAATGATTTGTGAATTAAAGTCAATTATAATGTTTATATTTTTGTAGATTGTAAAATGTGATTTAGTAAAGTTAAAATACATCCGTAATTAAAGTAGTGAGAAAGTATTATTTAAGTCAAGAACATTACTTATTTATATGGAAAAATATCATTATCAGTTATAAGTATAATAAAATGGAGAAAATTATTATTTAAATTGATTACATTAATTAGTTTATTCGATAAACAGTCATTACAAAGTTTTAAGTTGTATTAACATCTTATAAGATAAATTGATTGACAATGTCCAATTGATAATCCATATTTTTAATTCAGCGGTAGGCTAGAGTATCCTTATTAGTAAAGGGAGAAAAATGAACTTATCCGGAAAATAATTAATGAGAAGCCAACATTTGTCACATGAGTGTAAAGAAAAACACTCAACCACCAGGCTAGAGAATCACTATTCACTAATCACTACAATTACGGGGTAGGCTAGATAACTATTATTATTTTTTATGATTAATTTAACAATAATTAAGGTTGTGTTTGGGAAATTTTAAATTGTACATTTTAATTATAAAATTATAAATTTAGAATATAAAAATGACAAGGTTTGAAAATTCATTTTTGAATTTTAAATTTTAATTGTTTTTAAAACAATATTAAAATTGACTCAAATCCCCAATTTTTTTTCATTTGTCAAACACTAAATTTAAGTCAATATTAAAGGAAAATTAAGTGTTATATCACTAATGCTACGAGAAAGTCTTAGTAAATAAAATAACGGTTTTTTATAAGGTTAACAAATCATTCTTATATGATAAGATTTGATAGGATGAGAATTTTGTTATTTTAATTTATCTTTTTTTATTTTATTTATTTTATTAGTATTTTTTTTTGTTTTTTTGTAAGGATTTACAAATCACTGGCTATTGATTAAGAATTATTGCAACAAATGCAAATGAATTAAATGTAAGAATGTCAACAATTTCAAAAGTTGATGTCTCAAATCAAAGCCAACAAAATGATAGGAGTAAGAATAAGAAAGGGTAATTGTTGTGTTTATTGTTTGGATTTAACAAGACAATTTAACTTTAATTAGGTATTGGTCGTGTTTTAGTCATTTCTTCACCTCTTTTTAATTTCAATAATTATTACTATACACATAATTTTAATTTTGATCCGTCTCATAAAATTTTACATAATTTTTATATTTTGACAATGAGCCACCACTTTCTTTTAATCTTATTTAATTATACGTTTTAATTCTCTTTTAATTTTCATTCATACGATTTATATTTTCTCTTTATTTATTACTCCCTAGTTTCTAAAAGTTTTTTATTTTTCTCTTTGATTTGATCCTATCAGGACAGATGAGTAATTATTACTGCACACATAATTTCAAGCCCTATAGTTTACTCTACCTACTTTGAAATTACTCCTACATGAAAAATTGTTTATGTCTCCTAATCAAGGGATTAGTCTACTACTAGACTTCCCCACGCAAATCAAAAAACACTTTTTTATTTTTTTAATTAGATCTTTTTATAATTAATAGAAGTAGGATTAGGGGTAGAGTAGTCTAAAGCCTTGGGAACACTTCTTGGCATGCATTTCTATCTCTTTTTTATAATTTTATCTAGACCTAGCTTGTCCTAAATTCTATTGATCCAATCCTATGTGATGTGACTAAATAATTAGGAAATGTCATGTCTAATTAATTAATTTAGTGCTAAGATATTGTCATTTGTTCTTAAGTTTTAAATTTATTTACAACTAGTATATAAACTCGTGCATCACGAAGTTTGCTAGTATAGAAATACCTATAAATAATTTTTTTTAAGAAAGATACAATTGCATATTACATTGAATATGATTTTAATGTCCCACAATCACATTTTAACAGTAAGAATGATTTCAGTTGATAAAGTTATGTAAAATCATCCTTTGTAATTTTTTTATTCTTTTATAATATTTATTTGTATGATTATATCTAATAAAATCTTTTTGAAAACTTACATTTAATACTTAAATCATAATTAATGCAAAACTCTGTAAACTCGCCATGTGGAATTTTACAGTTCTTTTATAGAATTGTATGATTGTATGATATGATATGATGATATGATTTTTTACGGAGGGATCAATCATCGTATACAGTGTGTTTCGCTTATAGACAAACTATGGTCAGAGTCTAAGGAGGGAAGATTGAAGGCAACTCATATTAAAAAATCATCGACCCAGTGTCTCTCGCTTATAGACTAACTTAACAAAACTTATTTTTGAAGTCACATTATTAAAAAAAATATACAATTGCTTTTGTCAACCAAATAAGGTTGTTTAATTCCTTAGAAATTAGTAAGAGAATCAACTTTTGATAAATCATAAATTTTCACAATAATTCAATATTCATGGCAACAAAACCAAATCTTATATTTAAACAAGAAATAGTAAAAAGGTAAAGTCCACTCTTAGTATCCCCCACAAGGTAGGGTTCGGGTGGGGGTTTTTCTTTTTGTTGAAAGATGCGGACAAATCATACCCGTTCTCTTAAGGAGGGAGTAATGAGAGATGCGCACAGTCAAGAAACCCCCCAAATGATACCTGCGTCCAATAGAGGTCGAACCCCAAACTTCTGCTCCACATGCAGAAACTATATCCATTGAGCCACAAGCGCTTTATAGTCATACTTAAAAGCAAAAATTGTTTCTAAAAAGCCAACCTTTTGGCCATCTGCAAATAAAGAGTAAACGTTTCATTTATTCAATAAAAAGACAACCTTTGTCTCATTTTTGTAAATAAAGACTTAAGGTTTCATTTATTCAATAAATTTAGAGTTGAAAACTTACCTGCTATTCCTCTATTTGCAAAAATGAGACAAAATTTGTCTTTTTATTGAATAAATGAAACGTTGACTCTTTATTTGCAGATGGTCAAAAAGTTGGCTTTTTAGAAATAATATTTCCTACTAAAAATTTATAGATGTTTGAAAAGGCCACCTTAATTTGTATAAAAAAATAAATTACTACAATTTAATTTCTTAATTATTTGCTTAATTAGTTACTTCAATAAGACAAGTTTTATTTTCCTAACTTCAAAATTGACGGAATTAGAGAATGATTATGTTAGCCATGAATGTGAAGGGTGGGACACTTAAAGTCAATTAAACCCACCTACTAAGCAACACAAAACACCCCCATTCAAGGAAACATACTAAAATAATCATCTTTTTAATTATTAATTAATTAATTGATTAATAATTAGAAAAGCCTCAATCACCTCACAAATAAATACATAATATAAATGCATGAGATAATGGCATAATCTATGTCTCTACCCTACACATTTCTAAAAGATTACCTATAAAGTTTGAAAAGAGGGTGATATAACCTTTCTTTAATCAAGCTTTACTTTTCATTATCATTTGTGGTCTTGTTTCAAACATTAATCATCCCTAATGACTATTAACATCACTATTGTAGTAAAATCCAAAATATAGCATAAGGGTCGGCCCAAGATATATTGGGATATTAGGCGAAATAGCACATTCAGATACTTTTTCTTTGCAATTTATAATCTATATAGTTCTTCTATAATTATTAATTTTACTTTTTTGAGATGGGGCTCTGGGGTGACGGCCCCTCTTGCTCACTCTTAAAGTCAGCCCTGTATAGCCCTATTTAGCATGGAGACTAAACAATTTGATATTGTTAGCTTAAATTGTAGAGTATTTAGAAATAGGAAAGATAATATAAAAAGTAAAAGGGATAGGTCTGAATTCTGATGTAAAAATTAGAACAAATTCATTATTGGTAACTAAAATAAAAAAATAATTAGTATTATATTTTGTGTCAACTCTTAAAATAAAATACTTGCATTTAATTAAGCTTGGATTGACCTAAGTTATGTGCGTGTGCCTTTAGTTTTTTGCAATTTTTAATTTTTTTTTCGTCCTATTTAATTTAATAGTTACATATTTTTGAAAGTAGGAAATTTAGTCGGGAAAACTAGTTAAGATTTATAACAACTGACTAATACTGTATGTCAAAGACTTAAATCCCATAAATGCGGTAATTTAAAATGAGCATGATTAGGTCGTGTTATTTGTGTAAAAAAATAATATTGAATTGTGTTATATATAATACATAAAATTTAATACGAAGTAATAGGTAATAGTATATTTGACAAAATTGTCTATTGGACGATTTGAGCTCACCCTAATACAATTATATGGTTGAGTGGTCAAAGCGCATCTATTGATAGTGTCATATAAATTAATTAATTGTTTGAAATAACTAATTATTATTATGAATTAACTAATTTACATTTAGTTGTTATTCAACTTATTAAATCATTCACTTTATTTGATATCTGCTATCAAATATCATTCAAATGCCATACACCCCAGATACTAACTCAATAATTTATAATTAATAATCGTGATTTGTAAATCATCACTAAAAGACAAAACTTATAATAATAAGATATACAAAATTAAAAAGGTAAATTAAAATAACAAAACTTTCTCCATATTAAATCCTGTCATATAAATGTAATTTGTTAACTTGACAAATAACTGTTATTTACTAAGACTTTCTCCATCGTACGAGCTTGATGAATTCTATAGTGCTAGTTCTAGCTTTGTTGGAGAAATGAGATAGTGTCATTGTCATTTACCTACAAAAACAAAAAGGGTGAATATTAAAGTTTGAAAAATGAATGGTAAAATGGTAAAATAATGGTGTTTAGAGGTTACAATTAAAAAAAGGCAGACAATTAACAAAAAAATAATAATTATGTTAAGAATCATGTTAGAGTGTAAAAGGATTTTGTCTCCCTCTTGCCTCCCTCTAATTCTAATTATTTATGCCAATTTCTTTGTTTAATTCTCTGAATCTTATGAACATAACTGTATTATAGGTAGACAATAACTATTCTCCTAATGTGGTAGGTGCTTAATTACAAGATGTGTCCATTTTTAATTTGGAGAATCTAATTTAGTCTGTTAGAACATATAACATATTTTGGGGTCTCAATCATTAGTTTAACCTTTTGGTTGAGTAGGTTCCTCGACATGACCGGTATCAGAGCCTTGTGTGACAAGAGGTCACAGGTTCGAATCTAAACCACCCTAATTCAAAGTGGAATATTAGCACCAGGTATGAAGAGGGCCTATGAGAGGGTCTGTGAGAGTATATAAAATATCATAGGACCTCAACTATTGGCTTAAGCTTTTGGTTGAATTGATTATTTGACATAGTCTCTACAGGTAGATGATTTTCGCTTTCAACCTTATGATAATGATTTAATTCTCATAATCTATACAAAAAAATTATTTTATATCTTTATTTCTTAAAGTTTTTTGACGTGCAATTTATTACTTTATTCTTTATACTATACATAATCACATTTTGTTAAATCACACTCCTATGTTTTTATTAAGTTATAAATTAAGTAATTACAATATTAACAATTTTGACATTATTTATATAGTTACTTTCGCCTATTTTTTTTTCATTAATTTATTGTAGAAATATTAAAAGATACAATAATTACATTTTGTTAAATCATATTCCGAGAATGTGTGCCTACTTAGCAATCTGATGTAGGGATTAGAAGTCAGATGTGTGATACCCCATATTTAGATTGAAAAGGGATTGATAGACTACTCATATCAATAAGGTGCATCTTCTTTTCTAGGGAGCCTATTTGCTAAGAACTCCGCAGTTAAGCGTGCTTGGTGGGGAGCAATCTTAGGATGGGTGACCTCCTGGGAAGTTTTCCTGGGTGCGCACGAGTGAGGCCAAAGTGCGTTGGAAAGACTTGTGTTGGTTTGTGGGGCTAGTCTACAGTCTCTATGAGTAGTCACCGGCGGTCCGAGGGGCCGGGGTATTACAAGATGTGTCTGTTTGGGCTATCTCTTATACATGTTTTTGCGTATTTTAATAGATAATTTCTTCTTCTTCCAAAAATAAAAATGTAGTATATATTAAAATTTTCTCATTTATATTTGAATGTTTGAAACTATATATAAAAATCTAAATAAATATATATTTATATATCATTTATTTAAATATATATTAATTAATACCACATGTAGAAAGGGTTTATTGTTATGTACTACAAACGTGTATAATGTAATGATGCACCTAAAATCTTATGGAGTATGATGAATGGCATATTGGTATTAATTCTTAGAGGACAATCAACTATCAACAAATAATCTCAGTTTAATAGACAATGAAGGCTCATCCTCATCATTTTGTTTAACTAAATTAAGCTAATTTTTATTGATTTATTTTATTTTATTTTTTTCTTACTATTTAGTTATTTTCTTGTTTTTTTAGTTTCTCAATGTACTATTTTTGACTAAAAGTACTTATTTTAATCAAATTAATTAAATACTTTGTTGATTTTATTTCATTTTTCCTCTTTGCAATTACTAACTTTTTTTTTTTACTAGATGGAACATATTTAATGGGGTGATCTTAATTTATTAAGATGAATTGTGAACATACTAAATGATATTATGTTGTGTTTTTGAGAATCATTATATTTGCTTTGGAAATTTTAAATCCATCGGAATTTAGTGTTGGTCAAATAAAAAATTCTAATACAAATTGCAACCAATTTCACACTTATATAAGCTGTTAAAGTAAAAAAAAAAATTGAGTGATACCGATACTCCATTGAAAATATCTACAAATATAACATAAACATGTCCTGTGACAGGAGTTCCAAGCTCCGACGGGATTGAAGCCAGCGAGAGGTCAACTCTATGACGCAGGGTGCCGTTTGGGGGGACATGTTTAGAGAGAAATCAAAGAGTATATTTTCAATTAATAACTCGGAGAAATTATGTAAGAGATTTCACAACCTAACAATAACACTTGAAAACATGAAATTATAGGTAATTACGTATACCAAAATCGTGTTTTATTTCAGTTGAAGCATATATTACTTTTTCAAGGTATTCGATTTTCTTCGCCCTATCCTTCAACCTACCTTACACATACTAAAAAAATAGTTATGTAAATTTTAAAGATTTCACGGATAAAAAGTATTTGATTAAAATGTTACCATCAATAAAATACTTGAAAATGAAATATTTATAAAATTTAAATTTCATGTTCATTTATTTAAACTAGGCCATGTTAATTAAAGTTTGAAACTATAAGAAAGTGATCCATAGAAAATCATATCTACACATTTAAATCAATAACATCACACAAAAAAGTTGATACAAACATATCATGAAAAGTAAGTAAGAATAACACAAGTAATTCTACACTCAAGAACTTCTAGATGAGATAAAGACAAGTAGGATTACACTATCCAAATTGTTACAACCAAGATCTATGACACGTGAACCACCTCTTCTTTTTTATACAATTAATCATATATACACCCTACCTCTCTAAGGACCTGACTAGAGACAGGAGTAGTTAAAAGCGTCTTATCCATGTTTTAGATAACTGATTCCTTGAGAGTTCTTCTACTTATCTTTTGTCGAGCCGGGGGACTCTTTTTGGTCGTGCTCTTCTTTATAGGTATGAGTTGCCGCCGTCCTTCCCTCCCTAGATCCTGTCTATAGTTCTCTATGAATGAGAAATATTGAATAGGATGATGATGACAATGATAAATCATATATACACCCTAATTAAAAAAAAAAGAAACTATTTCATATTTTTTGGATGAGTATATGCAATATACTTTTGATACGTAGCATTTACTCATCCCACAAGTTTGGTGAAAGTCAAAAGGATAACTAAATCTCAAGTATGTGGATAAGATAGGTTTAGATAGAGGGATAATCAATAACAAATGGATTATAAATTTGTACATACCTCGCTTATGAAAGATATAATTAGAGTCTGATAAAGGATGAAGGGCGATAGACTATACTCTTATTAAATGAAATAAACGGTTAATTATGAAATTATTGACTCGTGAAAACTTACTGATCTGAATAGTAAATTATAATTATCTCATTTTAGATGTTATGGTTCCTCAATTAGGGATATGGATGTAATTATATTATGATTTATGCCACTCTCGTGCAACTATTAATTGATGTTACAAATAATAAGAAAAGACAAATTAAATTATGTAGATATGATTAGAAATGAAAACTTTTAAGCTATTTTCGTAATCTATCAGCCTTTTAACTTTCCAAGTCTCAAATTAAAAATATTTTTATTTTTCAACAAAATTTTATACTTTTACTTATTTTTATATAATCATTTTATTAGTGTATCAGTCACTACTCACTAGAGTATAGTTTTTTTTATTAACTCAATTTATTAGACATTTTTATGATATTATTATATATATGTGGTAACCTTGTGAAATATTCCTTAAATTGAATTTGTCAAATTTGTCAATGAACTAATTCAACCAAAAGCTTAAGCGTATGGTTGAGGCTCCATGATATGTTATATACTCTAACACGCCCCCTCACATGAGAGCCCATTGGGCTAGAAGTGTAAAAGTGTGGATGCGCACATGCGTTGAATATTCCACTTTAAATAAAGGGTGGTTGAGATTCGAACCCCTGACCTCTTGTCATGCTGGCTCTGATACCATGTCAAGAAACCAATTCGAGAAAAATAGCTAGCATTAGGAGGAAAGTGTACAAAATACGTGGCAACCAAATATGTCACTCTATATGTCAGTACTTGGTACATAATTTTTTAATTCATGGCTTTATCTAGTTTGTTTTTAGATCACGAGAACGTAACCTATAAAATTCGTTGAACCGATGAACCTAATTTCGATTACCAAAGGTATTCTTGTAAGTGACGAGATGTCAAAAATATTAATTTCATATTACTACCTCATATTCAATATATATTCCTCTCATTTTCTTTTTAACACTATTTATTATTCATATTTTATATGTATTTCATTTTAAATTTTTTAGTTAAAATATATTTATTTTTGATATTAACTTTTTTATAATTTTTAATATGCATATTAAAAAAATTTTAAATTGTAAAATATATTAGAAAGAATGCAAAAATTAAATGTCACATTGATAATGCACTAAAATTTTTAAAAATATATGTGAGACCATATGGAAGGAGTGAGTAACTAAAAAGCAATAATTTAATGATAATTGTGTAAATGGTTGAAACTGATAAAAACAAAAGAGAAAAAAGACTTAAAAATGAAAAATATGATGTTTGTTGTGAATATTCCTAAAGAGAAAAATAAGACATTTGCTTAGAATAAGAAGAGTATAATTTCATTTATTTTTAGGATGACCTTGTACATACCCATTTTTTACTGATTTTTAAACTATAAACTAATCTAACTCGACAATTTTTCAATTTACATCACTTTAATGCTATGTTTGGGAATAAGGATTTCATTTGAAAATATGGATTTGACTCAAAATTAGTGTTTGGCAAATACTAGAATTTCAAATTTGGATTTGAGTCAAATCCACAATTGTTATCAAATTGGTTTAAAGATAAGGATTTGAAATGACATCCCAAACCTTTCATTCTCAAATTCTACATTCATGATTTCATAATTGAAATCATTCATTTGAAATGAAATGCTAGTTCCCTAACACAACCTAAGTGATTTTCACAGTATTTTTTATATTATAAAAATAATAAATTGTATTATTATTCACATAATGCCAACTCGGAGTAAAAAGGTAAAGGACATTCCCAGTATCACACACAAGGCAGGGTCAGGTGAAAATTTTTATTTTCTTTAAATATGCTTACAAATCATACACGTTCCCCCAAAGAGAAAGTACAAAGAGATGCACGCATTAAAAAAACCCGGATTAATACCTATTAATTAGGTTGGCTAATCTCTATTTATTAGTTGTTGTTGTAATGCCAAGTAGGGGTGTTCAAAACCGGGTACCGGGTCGACCCGGATCCGGAAATTCGGGTACCCGGTTTTTCGGGTACCTAATATTCCGATCCGGTTCCGACCCGGTTTAAACCGGGTACCCGGAATTCGGATACCGGGTTAAACCGGGTCGGAAAACCGGATACCCGGTTTTATTAGAATTTTTTTGTTTTTTATTTTTTTGTCGTTTTGTCGTTCAACCATACGTTTGTTTATCTCTATATTCACTTAAAATATTTATTTATATAAAATTCAAATACAAACTCCCTAAAAATCTTTAACATAATTAGTCATAAAAGATTAATTAAGAAAATGAAAGAATAATATTATTGTTCATGGGCTTAATAAGAACAATTATAAAATTCAAATACTAACTCTTCAAAAATATTCAATCCAAGGTTAGCTTAAGAGATATTATGATAATTTTATTTACGAAAAAAAGTAAAAAAAAATTAATAATTAAAGAAAACCGGATACCGGGTACCCGGTTTTCAAAAAATCATGACCCGGATCCGAATCCGGTACCCGGTTTTAAAGCCGGGTACCCGACCCGGATTATCCGGTTTGTGAAAGCCGGGTAAATTATCCGGTTTTAAAAACCGGATACCGGATAATTCGGGTCGGAATAATCGGATCGGGTTATTATGAACACCCCTAATGCCAAGCCATATCTGTCTCACGTGCTTTGGTTGATATGTGTGTATTATTAGTAAAATTTGGTTGAGTAAAATATACATTGTCTAAGGCCAAGTAAGCCATGACATCAAGTCATCAATAAAACTATACTTTTCATTTCCCACGTATTTTGCACTATTTAAAATATAAAGCTCATATATTAATTTTAATAATAATATAAAATAAATGAAATAGAAAATACATAAACTAGAAGATTCGAGAGTTTAACAACTTTTTTTTTTGTAAATTCAAACTCCATTGGATAGATTTTTGGATATATTTTATGTTTATAATAAGAACTAAGTTCCACAACATCTTATTAATATTAGATACACAATATGCAAAGTTGATTGTTCGTCCTTATCTCTAATCTCTAATACATAAAAATATATAAAATTAGATACAGGGGTTTTCTTTTGAGAGACCGTCTTTTGTAAAGACGACTCTCAAAAGTCTAGCTCAAAATTATATTTAGAATTGTAACAATATATATTTAGAATTAGACTGGGCTTTTGAAAGCCGTCTTTACAAACGACGGTCTCAAGTAAGAATTTGTGAATTAGATATCGATTGAGCATTTGATAAATGGTTATTGGCTGACTGGTGGTTGGCCTTTTGAATTGAGTTATTTGACCAGTTGAAAATGTTTGTTGTTTCTCTTAACTTCAAGCTCGCTGAATATTAGTTATTTCTTGAGATGTTTTATAAAATTAGGTTTTTACTATCAGATGTTAATTTGAGATAAAGTCAATCAAAAAGCTAACCAATCTAGCTTATTTGGTTTAAAAGTCACTTTTTAGCTGGCTTAAATGTCATATACCAAATTTTTTTAACCTCTTTAACCAATCGTTATGCCAAAAGACAAAAATCAACCAAAAATCTATTTACCAACCACTTAGCTTTTAGTTAATTATTTTGATACATAATACAATTAATTAATGTTTTTAGGAGTTCTTTAATTTTTTTTTGAATTAATGATTTTTTAATTTATTAGAAAACTAGAAAATGCCAATTCTTTGATACCCTTGAGCTGTAATATTCTAAAGGTGATTTCTTTTTGTTTTACTAATGAATATTTTATTTTTATGTTAATATTAAATATTAAGCAACAATTAATTTTCCCACGCTCAACCTATAATTATAGGTTATTAACCTTAATCATATCATATAATTAACCCATAATCATAATCATTCATCAGATATATAGTTTCATAGATTTGCATGGATGGAATGTTTTATTCTTTTTGCCATAAATAGAACCAGATTCTCTTCATGGTTGACCCTTCTTTTCATTATTTTATTTTATTTCTTCACCTTTGATATAATACTTTTATACAAAACATATCGACTATTATTTGACAAATATCTTTTTACTAATTTTTTTTTATTTGACGTTTGAATTTTTGTTAAGTCTAAATTAAAAAAATAAAGTTTGACTTTTTTTTCGGAAAGTAGGAATATGTATATCAAATGAAAAAAAAATCACTAAATCTTATGTAAATGTTTTTAAGTTAAAAAAAGTTAAAAAATAGACTTTTAAGTCAAAATTAAAATCTAATTATAGTAAATTTTCAATCAATTTTTTAATTTTCGCTGCATTTATGCTCTAATTAATAAATTGTCAACAAATATTTTTTTTTATCAAAAATCTTCATAACAACTAACATAAACAACTATCAGTACATTTCAAAAAAGAAAAAACAACTATCAGTTAATATATCGCGTTGGTCAAACAAATCAACAAACTTCAATAAACAACAACTAACAATATAGTATTTGAAAAATGATAAGAATATGATTTGCGGAGCTAGGATGAATTCATTGCATGTAATTAGTGTAAGAATGGTTTAAACGATAACAAAAGATTTCTAACCCAAAATGTAAGTTATTAGTGATGAAAATAACCATAGGTTTTGACAAAACTAGGTGCTAAATTGAGTTGAGGTGTCCATTCGAAATATCAGATTGATTTTAAATTAGATGTTTCAGATCGGTTTAACATCGGGTTTTATTGTTAGAGTATATAACATATCCTGGGCCTCAACCATCAGCTTAAGTTTTTGATTGAGTTGGTTCCTTTGACATGGTATTAGAAGCCAGTGTGACAAGAAGTCATGGGTTCGAATCTCAACCACCCGTCATTTAAAGTGGAATATTTAGCACCATGTACATGAAGGGCCTGTGTTGCATCCACACTTCTAACCCAAAGGGCTCTCGTGTGAAAGGACGTGTTAGAGTATATAACATATCCTGGGGCCTCAACCATCAGCTTAAACTTTTGGTTGAGTTGGTTCCAAAATATGTTATATACTCTGACATTTATCTTCACATGGATTTTTACATAATTTTAATTTCTTTAAAAAAATAATTAAAATTATATTCAATTATAATATTGGATAAATATCGAATAATCGGGTCAATTTCGTATCATTTAATTGCTTCGGTGCAAGACGGTGAATGTGTTAATTAATTTAGTATGTGGTTCAGTTTCCTTTTGACACATGCATCCTTATTTATTGGTTGTGATTGTCTCCCAAATATATTCCTTAATCATTCCTTAGATTATAATGCTGCCGACATAACCAAGTAGCTTCCCACATTAATTATGCTTAATTCTACGTGCTTGTTGCTTTTCAACCTAGGTTGAATTATATTCATGACTCTTGTGATCAGAGGTGTTCAATGGGCCGGGCCGGGCCGGGCCAGGTCATGTCAGATGATAAACGGTCCGGGGCGGGTCAAGCCCGTTTAAATACAACCCGCACTTTGATCCCTTTTTTTGATAATAAATAGAATATGTTGAATGTTATTTGTTGATGGCGTTGTGTTGGCAAATGAGATTGCAAACAGGGCCAGCCCTAGAATTTTTGGGCTCTGGGCGAAATGACATATTGGGACCCTTTTCCTACAATTTATAACCTATGTAGACCTTCTACAACTATTAATTTTGGTTTTTTGACATGGGGCCTTAGGCGACAGCCTCTATTGCCCGCCCTTAGGGCCGACCCTAATTGCAAATGGGATAAGTACTAAATTAGAACGATGGATCAGAGAAGAGTTGGAGCCACAAGGACAAAAATAAAGAGGAACTATTATCATACAATCGAGGTATAATAACATTTTATCGGAAGATTATTAGACTAGTGTTACTAAATGAATCAGAAAGTTGAACTTTTAGAAAGGAACGTAGAGAAAAATGAAAATAGCGAAAATACAAATATTTTGACAATTAAATTATATTTGACATTAAATTTATTTTAGATAGTTTTTGACAAAAGTTACTTTTATTGGGTAGATTATCACATTCATTACGAAATTTAATTTTAAATAAAATCTAATAATTGCGTTATAACAATTGCAAAAAGTTTATAAAATTCATTTATAAATTATTGTATAAGTTGATTTTGGTATGAGATAATGCGCCTCATACAAAATCAAAATAAAACAAGTACTAATATAATTTTAAAAAGGGAAAATTACTTTTAAAACTCCAAACTATTTGCGGTTTAAATATAAAACTCCCAACTATTGATTATTTTTCAAAACTCCCAACTTTAGGTCTATTTTAATATTAAAGCACTGACATGTACAGTTTCATAACCTTTTTGACCGGAAGGATACGTGAAGGATCGTGTAAGGTCAAAGGGGGTAAGGTGATTAATAAATACAATTCGGTCCTATTACTATTCTACTAAAATCACTTTATCCGGTTACAAGTAATCTTGGAATTTAAATTTAAAATAGGCCTAAAGTTGGAAGTTTTAAATATTAATCAATTATTGGGAGTTTTATATTTAAATCGCTCATAATTGGGAGTTTTTAATGTAATTTTTCCGTTAAAAAATAATATAAGCTCTTTATTTAAATTCATTTTACGATTTCTCACGATAAAATTTCATGTTTTATTAGAGGAAAATGATGGTCTCCAATCCATTAAACATTGGGGCTATTAAGTATTGGGCCATGATAATAAGTATTAGAGGATGAACCATTATTATTTAATGACAATTAATGAGAGGTACACAACTATTTAAGCCCGGTTCAATCTTCTAACCCTCCACGGTATGGACTAATTAATCTTTGCGTCGTATTTTCTCAATGGTCCTAAATTGTTTGGTTAGTTGTTGAAATTTATAGTTTAGATCAATGAAAATAAGAAAATCATTTTAATTCACTCATGAACATCTGAATGTGGAGCAAAAAATTTGGAGTTCGACTTTTACTGAGTGTAGGTATCAGTTGGGGGTTTTTTGACTGCGTGCATCTCTCTTTAGTCTTTACCCTCCTTTGAGGAACGGGTATGATTTGTCCGTATTTTTCAGATTAAGAAAATACCCCCATTCGGACCCCTGCCTAGTGCGGAATACTGAGAGTGTCCTTTACCTTTATCTTTTATATATCTTAATTCACTCTAGTAACATGAGAAATGATTTTCAGCTCAGTTGGAGTGATTATCGTCTTTTTTAAATATGATTTTGAGATTGAATCTAATTCTTTCTTTCTCTTAGCCTATCCTATAATAAAAAAAAAATCTAAAGTTAATCTAACTATTGATAAATTCTCATTCTACTATCTTACACCTCTCACTTGGAAATCATATTCCTTTAAGTTCATAATTTAAAATTTTGAAATAAATGAAAATATGAGTTAACTAAGCCAATAAAATTTTGTGAATGTACTTTCTAAGATTCGTTATCAAATCTTGTTTTCCATATAAAGTTTTTTTAGTAGCTTCTTAGTGATCATGAAAATTAGGGTTGTGATTCTTGAATATATAGGTTTGAGAATGCCTATAGATAAAAGAGGGGATATAATTGTTTATATGGATGGTGAAAATTCAACCATTGTCGTAAGGATGAAAGGTGAAGCTCTATATTATTAAACTAATTTATTATGCTGAAAATTAAGATTTAAAAAAGTAAAATTATCTAAAATAATCCAACCTTGTATTGATTTTTCTATAATAATTCCAACATTTGATTAACCATGAATAATCTCAATTTTGGGTTACTTATCTAAGAACATTGTTGCCCAAATGAAGATCAATTTTTATACGTTTATTGCAACAAAAAAAAAATCAAACATATTCAAAATTAAAAGTCAAAATTAAAAATAAACTTACTTGATTTCTCTTTTTAATTTTTAAATTTTAAATTTTTTTATAATTTAATTTTCTATTTACTTTTTATTTTTTTTATTCTTTGCAAAATAATTTGTTGTATAGGTAAAAAGTTACCTTGGTTCATTCTTAGCAAGTACCCCTTAAAGATGGGATTACCGTAGAGAAATTATTAAAAGATTGAATAATTCTAAGTAATTTTTTTAAAAAAGTACTCTATTAATTGTTTTCATTTGTCAATTATAAAAACCTTTCATAATTAAAATAGGACAAAAAAAAAAAGAAATGAGAATAATAAACATCTTAATTATTGAAATATCTCATGTATATCCACATAGCTATCATTGTAGCCTTGTAGGATATACTATCTACAATTTGCTCGAGTAACTCCCACATGCAAACTTTACCACTTCCAAAAAAAAGGGTCTCAAAATAAACACAAGGGTCTATTAGAAGATATCATGTTAAATGTTAAATGCATTTAGACATTAACAATTTAATAAGTTTAGGAGCTATTTCAAATTTGCTTTTAGATTTGATTTTAAATATATCCAAAAATAAAGAAAATGGGCACAATATCATCATCATACCCAGTATTCCCGTACATAGATATATCTATGGTCAGGGTCTGGGGAAGGAGGCTCGACGGCGTCTCATACCCATAAGGAGAGGGCGGTCAAAAAATGGGCACAATATGTAAGGCCTAAATCAATTAAAAAGAAAAGAAAAATTACCTAGAATAATCTAAAATATTCATGATTTTCCTACGATAATCTCACCTATTGTTTAACTATGAACAATCCCAAATTTGAGGGGCATTTTTCTAGAGTAAACCCGGTGACCAGATGACTTGCTATAGACACTGATCATTGTTTGTCTATGAACGGGATATACTGGGTATGATGATGATCAGGATGATGACTACAATATAATCATTAACAAGACCATTTTCCATCAATCATCAATGAAATATTTTCTAAATAACTTAAAAGAATAATTAAATTTAGGGAATAAGATGAACGACTAAAAAAAAAAGAAATTCTTAATTTAGAACGTTGTACCCTACGAAATGTCCAACAATTCGCGACATATGCCAGCTACTTAGCAAAGAAACAATGAAAGAAGACAAAGTACATAAATTAAAGTGTCCTATATTAATATTATACTCCCTCTTATTTATCTTACTATCATTTTTACGTGTTAAAATGAGACCACATGTGAAAGAAAAAGTGTAGTGTTTTAAATTTTAATAAGAGTTAGTCGGAAAAAGTGTGAAAATGTTAAGTTTAGTAATGAGGAATTGGCAAACTTAACATACCCGAAATAAGAATGAAATATTTAGGTTGACTTAACTAAATAAGAAAATGAGACATTTAGGATAAATAGGAAGGAGTAGCAAATTTCTCGCTTTAATCTTTTATCACTAAAGGAAAATATGTTATATAGAAGTACTATATATTTCATCATCATTTCACCCAGTTTATCCCGCACATAGAAAGCTATGGACAGGGTCTGGGGAGAGAAGGACGACAGCAACTCATACTCGTAATGGAGAGCGCGGCCAAAAGGAATTCTCCGGCTCGAGAAAGATTAAGATACGTTCCTACCACGTGAGCGGTAAAAACCATGCATATGGATCAAATAAAAAGGTAAAAAAACAATTATAAGACATAGTTCAATTACTCCATCCGTTCTTTTTTGTTCTTCCCGTTTAGAATATTCCATTTTTGGAGAGAGAAATTTGATTAAGATTTTTATGACATTTATAGATGATAAAATATATCCATATGAGATCTCCTTAGATTCGTCTTAATGTATACTTTTTTATCATATGTTTTTTATAATTTTTTATATTGCGTATTTAGATATATTTAGGCTTGAAAGTTGCTTTCAAAACTGCGCAAAAAGTAAATGGGAAGAACAAAAAAGAAAGGAGGGAGTACTACTTACTCCCTCCCGCCCAAACATATTGGGCCAATGAAATTTTGTATAAAGATTTAAAAAATAATGTAACTATTTGAATTGTGTGGATTAAATTAAAAAAAAAATTAAAATTTGTTAATAAGAATAAAAGAAAATGGAGGTGACATTGCCATAATAGGAGGTTGTAGTAAGGTAAAGAAATAAACTAAAAAGAAAAGTGTGACAATCTTAAATAATAAATGATAAACTACTTTAATATATAAGACATAGTTAAATGAAATTTTTTTTATGTAAATTGTTTGAAAATGTATTTTCATGATATTAAAATTGTAAATATATCTAACTAAAAATATTAAAGTTTAAAATAGTGTCATAAATTAAATAGGGTAAAAACAAAGTGAAGTATCTAAATTATTTCTATTCATATCATATAGAAGTATAAAGTACACCCTTTATTCCATAATGTTTTTCCCATTTGGAATATTCTATCTTAAGAAAAGAGAAATTTAATTAATATTTTTTATATACATTTAGAAGATAAAATATATCCATGTGAGATTTCGTTAGATTAGTTTTAATGTGAACTTTTTTATTATGTATTTTTCATGATTTTTTATTATGTGTATAGAGAGGTATTGAGATTTAAAATTTACATTGAAAATTGTGCAAAAAATAAATGAGAAGAAAAAAAGAAACTGATGGAGTATATCTTATATACTTCCTCCGTTCCATAATACTTGCTACATTTGACATTTTTACGCAATCCAATGTACTATTTTGTTCATTTATATGTCGAATTATACACTTTTAAAAATTATAAAAAGTTTATATTATGAAAATATGCGATTAGACGATTCAAACAAGATCCCACTTGACTATATTATTACTTACATATTATCTGCAATATATAAAATAAGCTTAAATGATACTCCCTCTGATTCACTTGTGTTGTCCCATTTCCTTATTTGGCAAATTCATATCAATTGTCCCATTTCCTATTTTGTCTATCTTTTTTACCTAAATACCCCCACTTTTCCAATTCTCAATACCCTACTACCAATTTTTACAATTAATTTAATCAAATTAAAACCCCATTTTTCCAATTAATTTAATCAAATTAAAACCCCATTTTTCCAATTCCCAATACCCAACTATCACTTTTACAATTAATTTAATCAATTAAATACCCCACCATTCCACTCTTAAAAACCGTGCCCAACCAAATGGGACAACACAAGTGAATTGGAGGGAGTATAATACTCAAAAACAAAATATAGCAAGTATTTCGAAACGGAAAAAGTAGTAATGACCACAAGTTAAGATCCAAAATATAAAAAAAAGAATGAATAATATGAAACCTTACCACAAGTGGTCACAACACAATGGAGAAACTTACCAATTAAAGACCAATGTCAATGAAAATAAAATTATGCTATAAGCATGATAGGATTTGTGGAAATTAGTGCTATACGTAGCTATAGCATTTAACATGTGAGACTAGGCTCCTAGTTATTATTTTTTTTTCTTTAAGTTTTTTTTTTTTAATAAAAATTTAAACTAAAAATTAGAACTAATAAACTTTTCATTTTGTAAAATTAATCCGATTAATTCAACACCGGTTTCTCTACAATAATTTTAACATTTGATTAACCATGAACTTCAATTATAAGGAATGTTTGCTAAGAATGCATTAATGTAACCTCCTACTTATGTAACTAGTCATTTTGCATTAAAAAATACAAAGTAAATTCGAAATTAAATAATAAAAAATTTGAAAAAAAAATTCAAAATTAAAAGACAAATCAAATAAGTTTATTAATGATATTAACATTTAATTTTAAATTTTTTTTAACAACTAACCTGCAAAACTCAATTATCATTCCAGCAACAATATAGGAGTACTTAGGTAATGACCTTGAAACTGAGATGATTTATGGTTGATCAGAAGTTGAGATTATTGTTGAAAATTTAATAAAATATTAAATTATTCTAGCTAATTTTTTCTTTTATATTTTTAGTGTTTGATTTTAAAATTATATTCTCAAAAATATTGACTAGTAATTTTTTTTTAGGGAAATTCCACATGGTAGCATCAAGTTTTAATGAAATGCCAATGGTAGCACTTTTTTAAGAAAATTCCACATGGTAGCATCCAGTTTATGCACTATCTAATTGCCGTAGCATTTTCCGTTAAGTTCTTGTTAAATTCCGTTAAATTCATCATTTTGTAAGTTTTTTTCCACATGGTAGCATCTAGTTTTTGTTGATTTACCATCTTAACTTTTAATTCACTGTTTTAATGTTTAATTCACTGTTTAATTCATTAACACTCATAAATGTTTAATAATTTTATTGAAAAAAATTATAAATGTTGAATAATTATACGGAAAAATAATTTTAACATTTAATTCATCGGTCGAAACAAGTACTCTTTCGAATAAGTCCTTGTTTCGAAAGAGTTATCCCATAAGGATAGTAGCCACGCCCGTTGTTTCAAAAAAAATCGTTATGATGGGTAAAAATTACGTCAAATATCATTTTCGATTTACGTATCGGAAAATAGGCGTATAAGTACTTGTTTCGACCGGATTTTCGAAAGAGTTACCCCATAAGGGTATTTGCAACGTCCGTTTTTTGAAAAAAAATCGTCATGACAGGTAAAAATGACGTCAAATATCTTCTTCGGTTTACTTATCCAAAAATAGTTGAATAAGTACTTGTTTCGACCCGATTAGATAGTTTTTTATAATTTTTCAATAAAATTATTAAACATTTATAAGCATTAATGAATTAAACGGTGAATTAAACATTAAAGTGGTGAATTAAAAGTTAAAATGGCAAATTAACAAAAACTGGATGCTACCATGTGGAAAAAAACTTACAAAATGATGAATTTAACGGAATTTAACAAGAACTTAACGGAAAATGCTACGGCAATTAGATAGTGCATAAACTAGATGCTACCATGTGGAATTTTCTTAAAAAAGTACTACCACTGGCATTTCATCAAAATTGGATGCTACCATGTGGAATTTCCTTTTTTTTTATTTATTATGTGACTTTGAACAAAGAAATCAATCACAGTATTACCAAAGAAACCCTTAATTAACTTTCAAATTTTTTCATGAGACACCCTTTGATTATATATTTGAAAACTTGGCACTTTGTATTTGATGAATTTGAGATGATAACAGCAATCACCATTTGTGTGAAATCTTGATAATCTAATTGATATTTAATTGATATTTAAAATGTGATAGAATATATAATATATTTTATTATTTTAATCGATTTATGCATTAACTTTTTATATATATTGAGTTTGTAATTTGATATAGTATGAGAAATTCACTTACAAGTTAGTATGAGTCATGAATCGGTATTGTATCTATACTTCTTACTCATTAAACTGTTATGTGAAGCTAGTCAGCTATCATCAGGGCCGTCTCGTTCATTTTTGGGCCCCAGAGCAAAAAATAAAAATGGGCCCCTAAAAACTTAAGACATAACGCATAATATAATACATATTTTGTTTTTTATTGTTAATATTTAATCTACTTTACAAAAAAAAAATTAAAAACTCATATTATTTAGCAAAAAATTGTAAGTTATATATAAATTTGATTCAAATTAATATCACTTATATACATACAAATAAGTTTTTTGGGCCCTAAAAAACACGGGGCCCTGGGCGGTTGACCGCTTTGCCCTTGCCAATCGACGGCCCTGGCTATCATATTATTTAAGTATTTTAGATTTGTTACGATTCTAATATATTTCAAATTATTAACTATCAGCTCAAATAAAATAGTGGATTGTTGAATTGTATATATATATTTCACATGCGAGACAAGATCACACATCAATAAAATAGTGGGTTATTAAATTGCATATATATTGAGTGATCCACTTTTCTTACAACCATATGGTTTTGGGAAACAATGAACCTCACCGAGTGTATGTCCAAGTCAACGCTCTTGACTCTAGGTTTGTGTGCCCAAGTCCACGGGTGTCCCGTATCCACACGAGTAGGCCACAGTGAGATTATGTGGCGAATTGTCACGGCCTAATAAGAACAGCATGAAAAATAATAAATAAAAAAACCCTATAACTAGCACTGGCCCCAGATATAATGGGGCCCTAGGCGAACTAGCATATTGGGGTTCTTTTCTTTTGCAATTTATCACCTATATGGACCCTTTTACAACCATTAATTTTTTTTTGCTATAGAGTCTTGATTGACGGTCCCTCTTACCCACTCCTATGTCCTGCCCTGCCTATAATGTGAATGTATTGATAGATTGATATCCAAAGTACCACGGCTAAAGATTACATTATAGGAAGAAAGAGAAAGAAAGAAGTTGATATATTTGATAATGAGAGTGAAAAGGTTGTAGTGGGAAGGTGGGCATTGCCTATTTTCCACCAAACAAAAAACCTTTTGATAATTGATTTTTGTCCTTTTTTTTTCTTTTTTTTTTAAAAAAAAATGCCTTGTAAATTTAGAGGGAAGAAGGGGAAAGTATGATGGTGCCATTACACTGCAACAATGTTTTAATTGCAATCAGAAAGTCCCCCCCTTCACTGCCCATTACTCTCCTTTTGTCTTAAACCATATGGTAAGTCCCCATAAGCTATCACATACCATTTACTATTCTACTCAAATTATTCGGGTCGTCAGATTGATTTCGTATTGGGTATTTTGAGTCGGTTTGAAATCGGGTTTTGTGTATATATTGTGTTTTACATGATTGTAAATCATTTTTAAAGTCGGGTCTAATCAAATTCTTTTACAAGATCAGATAAATTTCGGATCATCGGGTCTATATTAAATGACAACATACCTACCTATGTATCTAACATGTTGTATGGCTACTTATGTATCTTCTTTGGAGCATTCGTGTACTATTTCCCTCCTTTGATTCATGGTTTCAAGATCAAGGGTTAATGGTTTAATTGGTGATCGGTTGTTCATTGATTATAAAGTTGTTGACAAAAATATATTTTTTTTTGTTACTGATAAAAGTATACAATTAAACAATTCAAATAAGATCTCAGTTGATTATTTTTTTTGTATCAGCCACAATACATAAAATAAGTTTAAATGATCAATAGTAGGGTGTTCATAAAATACCCAACCCGATCCGTTGACCCGCTGACCCGTACCATAAACGGTGGGTCAAAAATAAAAAAAGATTGAAACATCTTGGTCCGGTCATGGGCCGTAAAATAATTTACAATGGGTACCCGACCCGTCCAAAACACGGAAATAGTGTCGATAACTTTAGGTAACAAGGTAGACTGAGGAAATAGACATAAATTAAATTTAATAATACTAAAATCTTGTCCAAAAAAGCAATACTTACTAAAATTAAAACAAGGCTTGATTTGTTCCCTTCATCAGTTGTAGTTGTTTGTAACGGGACACCTCTTGGAATATGTAGAGGGGACAGTTTCTGTTAAATGATAAAATTATGACCCATATATCAATAAATTTACAATTATAGAGTTGGATGCTAGTAAAAACATTTCAATTATTTTCTTTAGATAAATCATAGATATTTTTTAAGATCAATTTTGCACTATCAACTACTTTTGATTTTATATAAATATAAATTATAATATTATCATTCATGTATACACTTTTCTTTTCCTGAAAAGTGATACTTATTTTCAATTGAAATAAGACGTAATTTTTTAATTAAATTAATTAAATTAAGTAGTTTATGTGAGTAAAAAAATTAGAAATCAAAAATAACATTGTGAATATACCAACAAAAATTAGTTTTATTTATTTGATATTTAATTTAATTTTATTTATTTATTTATTTGAAATATTACTTCTAAAAAATATATGTTTTAATATATGTAAATAATAAATTATTTAGTAAATTTGAAAATTGTATTATTTTAATGAATACAATGATAAAATAATTAAGTTTATGTGGTAATTATAAAAAATATCAGTATTTTATAATTAAATATTTAATTTTAATATCCGTACTTTGCACAAATTAATTTGTGTTGTGATTAAAAAACTTCAATATTCATATTAGTAAATATTTATAACATTTGTATTTTGACTCATTCATTTAGTTTTTAATTATAAATATTTCTAGTCAACTATTTAGTATTTATCAATTACACTACAATAGTCAATAGCTACCTTAAATAATTAATTACCAGCTGACTAGTTAAAATATTTCTAGTGAATTAAACCATCCAATAATAACTCCATCTCTAACAACCATATAAAAATCTTTTACAATACAATTATCTAACGTAAAAGTGTTAGGAGAGGGAATAATAATCCCCAATTCTAATTAAATTATCATATTTTCTAATACTTTTATAATAATATTCCATTATTTATATATATGTAATTTATAAATATTGAATTTTTTCCTTATTTTTTCTCCAACTCTCTTATCCCTGCCACTGTCAGAAACCAACTCAACCAAAAGCTTTAGATGATGATTGAGTGTGGATGCAGCATATGCCTTCCTCATACATGACGCTAAATATTCCATTTTAAATGAGAAGTGATTGAGATTCGAACCCGTGACCTCTTATCATGTTGGCTTCTAATATTACGCCAGGAACCAACTCAATTAAAAATTTGAGCTGATGGTTAAGACCTCAAGATATATGTTATATACTCTTACACTTCCATGTAATTCTTCGCTCTTTTTCATTAAATTAGTACTAAAATAAATACAATATTTAATTAGAATAAGAGGGAATAAAAGGTATATACTATAAGTATATATGTTTATATATTTAAGGAGACCAAAATGTATGGAAGAAGAAAAAGTAATCAGAAAATGTAAGGCTACTGTTTAATTTCCATAAGATAAAAAGAAGAGGGTGTTCCAATTATTCAGGCCTGTGCCTGTGAAAAGAGTCAGATATTATGATATGATATCGTATACAATGGATTGTTTTCTAAAATTGTCTTCTCAATAACTAGCACTTTCACCAGATGATCATCAGATACTATTGTTTTTTCATTATTAATATATTATTTTATTAATTATATTATTTATTTTTTCTGACCTGCCCATTTTATATACTTCATATTGATTGATAATGATTTATCTGATTTAGCACTTCCATATAATGTCAATTCCTCTCCTCTTTCTGCGCCACCCAAACTTCATCTCATGCTTGTTGGTCCCGTCTTATTATTATTCACGTGTGAGTTGTTTCATATTAAAAAGCAAAAGAGACGAGGGATAATCACACAAGGGATATCTTGACTCGGGTTGGTATGGGTCATGGCTATGGTGATGAATAAAATAGTATGTTAAATTGATGTTCAGTGTATGAATCATGATGTTTTATGCGCTTTGATAATGACGCTTCCAACTAATTACACCTTGTCAATAAGAGTCATACTTCATAATATTAGCCTTGGCAATAAATTTTTTCTGGATTCGCCCGTGTGAGGGTGTATCGTTTTATAAACTCAGAGTATTGAACCTTGTTTGAGCTTGTAAGTGGGTTACTTCGTTTCCTTTATTTGGTGAATCGGATTTGTCGTGATTCGTTTTTTGAATTCTATCCTGGTATCAGAGCACATGTCTGAGTTGTGCGTTTCCTTTATTTGGTGATTTGGATTTGTCGAGATCCATTTCTTTTATTAGTAGGGTCTGAATGAGGGAAGTTGACGGACAATCCATATTCGTACTCTCTTCATAGGGAATACTAGAAAAAAGTGATTTATATTACCCCAAGTAGAAGAAACCCTGCATAAGAAGATGTGAGTTGTAGTTTTCAATAAGTATATAAACTCATAATTTTTTTGACAAAATAGGAGTATTAGGTTTGGACTAATTATTCCATTAAATTCTATGTATTTTAAGAAAATTGAAGAGGTTCATAGAACTAAAACAAATGGAGCCACCGTCTAGTCTAGGATGTACTATCAATACAATACGTAAGAAGTTGAAATTTCATACTCCCTCCGTCCCATATAATTTGTAGCAAAGAGAAAGTTGGTGTTTTTTAAGTAAAAGGTAGATAATGGTAATAAATGAAGAGAGAGAATAAATT
Organism: Amaranthus palmeri; assembly: GCA_019776075.1. Classification (NCBI taxonomy): domain Eukaryota; kingdom Viridiplantae; phylum Streptophyta; class Magnoliopsida; order Caryophyllales; family Amaranthaceae; genus Amaranthus; species Amaranthus palmeri. Next base: position 566,836 of record JAAKBH010000297.1, read on the forward strand.
GTGTGGTTGAAATTAAAAGAGAGTTAAAATGTATGGATGAGATTAAAAAAGAATGGTGGGCCATAGTCCAAAAATAGAAATGATGCAAATTAAGTGGGACGGACCAAAATAGAAAATGTTGCAAATTAAATGGGACAGAGGGAGTAATAATTAGAATACATGATTTGGTCAACTATAGGGATATAACACATTATTTTAGGCTTGTTAGACACTATCAAAATTTTAGTGCTCTTTATCTCTATCCATAAATTATGTTTTGAACTATCAAATCAAGTTTTATTAATAGAAATTTGATCGAGAAACTAAATGAGACAAAATAAATACTTCCTCCGTTCTATAATACTTGCTACATTTCACTTTTTTACGCAATCCAATGCACAATTTTGATTATTAATATCTTAAACTACACTTATCTAAAAATTATAAAAATTTAATATTATAAAAGTATGTGATTAGACGATTCAAACAAGATCCCACTTGACTATATTTTTACTTACACATTAGTCGCAATATGTAAAATAAGCTTGAGCGATGAATAGTGCACAAAATAGAAATGTAGCGAGTATTTCGGAACGGAGGAAGTATAACAGGATAATAAGAGAAATGTGTGGAGTATAAGAGTAAAATTAGATGTAAGTTAAAATTGTGAGTGAGAATTTTAAAAATACTGATTATCAATAAAAAATAAAATTTAGACAAATTTAATAAAATAAACTAAAAAAATAGAGCAAAATCCTTGTCACATACCAAGTATCATATAGTAAAAAGGTAAAGGTAAAGGTTTTTGAGGTAAATCCAGGGTCGGCCTCAAGGGTGGGCAAGAGGGTCTAAATGTATTTTTCACCTAGGGCCCAATATATCTAAGATCGACCCTAGGTAAATCAGGTCAGAGTTATTGATAAAAGGTTTTCGCTGGACTTTGTATAATTTAAATTGCCTTTCAGACTTTATATGACCAATAATTAAAATGTGAGTCCGATAAATAAGTTTCTACCACCTAAAAAATTAACTTTTAAGTCAAATTTAAACACTACTTTGACAAGTATTTGATTAGCCTTCTTTGATCATTCTAACAACAAAACTAGATTACTCTACTTATTTAACACACCCAAACCTAACACTAATTTTTAGGGTTGTGGCCTAATTTTTTGAGACAAATGGATGCCCCACTCCAAAAAAAATGTTATGGGTCGAGGGATTTTAGACCTAGGTTCAAACCCTCGTTCAACACATTTTGCTTTTTAAACTCGTTTAAGATTCAAATTCTCTAGATGCATTTGCGTCAAACATAATTGCACAGGGCATTTATAAAATTTGTCAATTTTTACTCCGTCCATGCAACGAATATGGAAAATTAGGGGAAAATGGAACCCCAAACGTGTACACTTTACGTCTTTACCTATTGATATCATGCTCATGCATTCTCTAGTCATTACAATAATAAATCTCGTACGAAGTCCTTTTTAATGTCATATATATCATGATAAAACATTAAAACCTAAGAAATGAATAAACTAGACAAGCAAGATTGGTAAGATTTACTCTAACTAGATAGTAAAATTACAATTGGGCCATTGACCACTCCATCCTTTTAAATTAACATCAAATATGAAATGAGGGTTTTATAAAAAAAATTGATAATAAATAATTAAATGAATTGAATTGTGTTGATAGAATTAATAAAGAATTAAATGTATAAATGAGATTAAAATAAAGAAATGGTGCGCTGATAATTACCCAAATATAGAGATGATGCAAATAAGTGAATGAAACAAAGTAATAAAAATGAGCGGGGATAGAGGAGTAATGTAATAAGAAATAGATTTATGTCATCCATTTTGGAAATGGAAGTTATAGACAAACTAAAATAGCATTTAAGTGAGATGCATGGTCTGTTTTGATGAATTCATCTCATAAATGCAGAAATGGTTCTGAGCATGTATAAGGTATCCAACTGTACAAGACCCTTAAATTTAGGAGTCTCAAATAATAGCTAACATTAGTTTACATTACTTATACTTTAGCTAAATTACTTATTTTTAGGCCTTAACATTTTAAAAAAGGTCAATTAATAAGAAAATAAAATTTATAGTGTATTTTTAGTTTGCCATATGTATATTTTAAGAGGTCTTCATAATATTAGAGCACATGTAACAAACTCATAAGTCATATCACTATACGATTATTTGAAGTTTTGCATGAAAAGGAATTTTACTTAGAAAAGAAGGGATTGAAAAGTGATTCGAAGGCCAAATTCATGATCCAAGCAAACATGCAAAACGAATCCTATATTGCAAGTAAACTAACAACAACTCAATAAAATTGATTTTTATTAATTTTCCAAGAAGAGAATGCAAATGAATTTGGGACCACTAAAGCACTAAAATAATAAAGGTAAAGAACACTCTCAATATCTCGCATAAGGCAGGATCTGGGTGGGGGTTTTTTATTTTCTTGAAAGATGCAGACAAATCATACCAGTTCCACTAAGAATGGAATAAAGAGAGATGCGCGCAGTCAAAAAATCCTCAAATTGATACCTGCGCCCAGTAGGGGTTGAATCTCAAACCTTCTGCTCCACATGCAGATGCTCTATCCATTAAGCCACAAACACTAAAAAAAATAAAATGAAAATTGCTTTTGTTGACCTAATACGTGTTCAATAGTTGCAATAATGCATTTAATATGTTACATTCGTCGTTTAAGGCAGCATACACGTAAAATAAATTGAAAGTGCATAATACCTTATAATAACTTGTATGGCCTACGATGATTAATACATTATACATGTCAATTAATATAAAAACAGTTGTTACTATAACATACTAAACAATAATAAGTCATCAGTAACCTTTTTCCATATATAATAGACCAGCTGATAAGTTACTGTCACAACAACTCTATCAGAATTCTACGGATGACAGGTCAATTATAGTTGTCACAACGCCCAATATTAGTACAATAACCATATATTATGCCATGCATGGCTTAAATAAGGAATGGGGTGTGTTTGTGTAAAATAGGGACCAAATGAATCACCCACATTGCCTTGAGAGCACAGTTTCTCTTATTTTTCTGATACAAAATCTTATGGTATGACAGAGATAATCTCCTACTTGTAACACTCAAAAGACAAGTACATACACAAATATATATCAGATCGATTTTGGGTATGTTCAACATGTTCGACTGCATAAGACCCCAAAAAATTAAGGGTCTTAATATTTATAAATTACTTAGTACTCCTTCCGAATCATTTTAGATGTCTCATTTCCTTATTTGGCAAAATCATATCAATTGTCTCATTTCCTTTTTTGTCTATTTTTTTTACCTAAATACCCTCACTTTTCCAATTCCCAATACCCAACTACCACCTTTACAATTAATTTAATCAATTAAAAAACCCAACTACCACCTTTTTAATGGACCCTACACCACCCTTCATAACCGTGAAACCCAAGTGGGACATCTAAAATATTCGAAGGGAGTATATATGTTAAGCGTTTAAAGATACAAAATTGTTAGAAAAGTATCGTAAATTTTAAAATTGAACAGGATTTTCAAAAAATTTGTCAATTTTTACTCGGCTGATTGTAAAGTTGTGAGTTTTGTAGGGGACCTAATGGAAAGCACTTAGGACCATTTGATTAAGATCAGATGGTAACCATGCCATCCAGCTAGCTAACAAATGAGGGTGCAGTGGACCACATTTTGTGGGGATACATCTGATCACAAAACAATCAAAGCTCTTATTATTATATCTTACTCAATGAACAAGTTAGTAGTTCATCTTTTTTCTTTGATTATTTATATTTGGGCCCTTTTTAATAAGTTTCTGTGATTTTATGGACTTTTTGTGGAAGACCCAATAAAATTTGGACCACCCTAGAGTTTTTGTACTGAATTTTTTCAGTTCTACTCCACATTTTTCTTAGGGTAGGGTGGTCCAAAAATGGAGTATAGTTTTTGGTGCAATATAGGAGTTTAAGAACAAGTCTACTTTAGCCTAGAGTACTAAATTTACAAGTAGAGGCGAAATCATAGTCATCATCAACAACCCAATATTCCGCTCGAAAACGGGGTTTAAATGAGGAAATGTGACGAAAAATTCATATTCGTATTCCTTTGGGAGGGAAGGGGTGCAACATGAGGACTTCCCAGGGGGTAACCTGTCCTAGTACTATTCTCGCCCAAACATGCTTATCTGCGGAGTTCTGATAGGATTCGGTGCACTAGTGCTGGTATGATCCAGGAGGTCACCCATCCTAGTACTATATTCTCGCCCAAACATGCTTAATTGCAGAGTTCTGATGGAATTCGGTGCACTAGTGCTGGTATGAATGCATCCTGAGGCGAAATCAGAATATTAGTATAAAAGGACCGAATACGTATTTTTATATGTATATTTAAATAAATTGATTGTTCTAATAGTGTTTTTTAATCAAATGACGTACCTAGATTTACCTCTAGGGCAACTGAAAAATTAGTCTTTTTGGTTTTGTGTTATCGTGAATAGTTTTTATTAGTGATGACTGATGATTGTGTTTTTTGATTTGTTTTGGTTGATACTTGATAGAGTGGAATGTTAGAGATTACGTCCTTTATTCCTCTTTGATGTTTTTATTTTCTATTTTAGAGACAGTTTTATTAGTTATAACTTATAAGTAACTCTAAATAATCTTTTTATTTATATCAGTATTTTTATAATGCTTATAACCCTATATGTTTTCAGTAACTTTAGTTTTCGATATTTGTAGTTTCTATACTTCTTTTACTGTTTTATATATTTTTTTAATGCTTATAGTCTTTATTTTTTTTCATTTATTTTGTTATTCAAGAGGTAACATTTTCAACGTCTAAAAGATTTAATTTTTAAATTTTTGATAAATATTTTTTTTTTTGGAACATCAATAGTTTGTTGACTTTGTTATGATGTAGTAGTAGTAGTAGTATAGGTTTTCAGAAACAGTGAAGTGTTGACAGAAACAAGTCTTTTGTTTGAAATTTTAGCACATAGTAAATAAGATTAATTAGGGGCATTTGGCATTGAAATTTGAGATACAATTGAAATTGGTAACAGACTGTTTTTCAGAGCTTTGTCAACATATACTTGGACACAAACTCCAGAATCCAATGCATTCTACACTTTACAAATTCAACTATCTTGAGTTGTTAATTCGGGTCATGGGTTGATTTCGGGTTAGGAGTTAGTTTTGTGTACATATTGTTTTTTTACATAATTGTAAATCATTTTTGAAGTCGAATCAAATTGAGTTCAGTTACAAGGTCAGGTAAATTTTGGGTCATCGGGTTTGTTTTGAACACTTCTATTAGGAGTATAAGAAATGGAAATGTTCTATGAGGCTGTTTCATCATGGGACAGATTCATATTAGGAGTTTAAATTAAAAAATACTCTTTCTGTTCTGAATACTCGCTACATTATGATTATTGATACTATTTATCGTTCAAGTTTATTTTATATATTGCGAAAAATGTGTAAGGAATTGGGGTTTTGTTTGTATCGTCTAAATGAATACTTTCATAATATTCACTTGTTATAATTTTTAGATGTGTATAGTTTAGTATATAAATGATCAAAATAAAGCATTAAATGACACAAAAAATCAAATGTAGCAAGTATAGCGAAATGGAGAAAGTATTATTTTAATGTTTAAAGCGAATATTTTGTTGGACTATTAAGCAATCGCAAGACCATCTTATGAGAATGAGCTCCTCTTGTGAGAAATCGTCTCTGGTGAAACAACCTCTTAACAGGAGCCCATATACTGATAATTTGTATGAATTGGGATATTTAGTTTATACATGGAGAAACGCAGTTATTAGTTGGGAAGTTTCTTGATTGTCTGCATCTCTCTTACTTCCTTCTTGGGGGAACGTGTATGATTTGTCCGTATCTTTCAAAAAAAAAAGAAAACCCCCACCAAGAACCTGCCTTATGCGGGATAGTAGGAGTGTCCTTTACCTTTATCTTTAAGGTTTTCTATTAGATCGTCTCATGTAATAATTTGTGAATGATAAATAATGTAAGATTAATGATGAGTAGGTTCAGATAGAGAAGCCCAACCAATATGGGACTATAATGGGCCTTTGTGTCTTCCATGTATATGGACTCAAAATCTAATCCAGCCCGATCGTAGTTTTATCAGGTTTTCTGGTGTGTAACGCATGTGTATGTATTGCATGTCAAATCAACTTGTTTTGTATGAGATCGTTTTATTATAAGACAAATCTATATAATTAACCTATTTTAAAATAGATAGGTGCTCTCTTGAGAAACCGTCTTTTGTAAAGATGACTCTCAAAAGTCCAGCCCAAATCTATATTTAGAGTTGTAACAATATATATTTTGAATTGGACTGGGCTTTTAAGGGCCATCTTTACAATATATATTTTGAATTGGATCGGCTATATATTTTTAAAATGTTGTTAGTAGGAATCATAAATAATGTAAGTAAACATATAAAATATTAAAAGTAGGCATTAATGATGCAGTAAATATGCATAAATGATATTGTAAGTAGACATTAAGAATACGATAAGTCGACATCAATCTTTGATGAAATGGACTTGAGATACGTCTCTCAAGAGACCAGCTGACTTTAAATTAGTGGAGTGAAAAGTAAATAGCATGAGCTCGTTTGATTTTTATAACTAAATCGGAGTATAAATGTCTCACAAGAGAGATACAAAATTGCACTTTTCATTTTATGTTAAGTACCCGTATTAAACCCTTGACACTCGTACATAAATACAACACTTGATTTTTTGTTTGAAATATTAAAAAATTTCATTAAATGTTTAGGTCGGAATCGGACACTTGGATACATGTCAAAATCGAATATCGACATAAGAGTTCGGATAGCATAGATCGGATCCAACAACTACATTTACATTAAGTATCATCTTGAAGAGAGGTTGAAGATGCTATACAAAATGCTTAGTTGGGTATTCATTCTCAAGCCCATTATAATCATAATACAATCTTTCTCCTTTACGTATATCTCTATTTGCAATTAGCAAAACTCTGCATTCTCCACCTACATCATATCTTACGCACTTTAAATTCTGCTTCTTCCTCCCTTCCCTGCATTATAACCAAACTCACACCATTAGTTGTGTTCAAAAAGACGCGATTTATTTGGCAATAAAGTAATGACACATTTAAGCGGAGACAGAGTAAAAACTGACAAATAATTTTATGACTTTGTCACTTGTCATATTTAATTAAGGCCCCCTTATCTCAAACATGCTCTATGTTCAAATACTCAAGCATATTATGTATTAATTACTTCGGGAGCCTGTGTTGTCGGTGTTAGAATATATAATATATTCTGGGTTCTCAATCATTAGTTTAAGATTTTGGTTGAGTTGGTTTATTAACATGGTATCAAAAGCCAAAGTAACACAAAAGGTCACAGGTTCAAATCTCAATCTCCCCTCATTAAAAATAAAATATTTAGCGCTAACTATATGGAAGGCCTATGCTGCATCTATACTTCTAACATATCATGGGGCCTTAACCATCGACTTAAGCTTTTAGTCAAGTCCCTTGACATGATATCAGCTTAAGATTAAGCTGATGGTCAAGGCCTCTAACCGTCAGCTATGTTGCACATGCCTAAAACCTCTCATTCGCTTTCATTACATTGTGACTTTATACATGTAGTAAGGGAAGAGAGCTTACGGAGTATAGTTGTTAATGCCATTGATGAAGCGAGCAATGTTGCTGCGTTTGTCCGGACATACAACAAGGCTTTGTGAAGGTTTACAAGCTGAAAGCAATGTCATCATGCTATCCCCATCATCGTTTTCTCGGTTGTGGAGGTAATCGACATCTCCTACGTATTCTGTGATGATTGTCAAATCCCTGATATGTCTATCTGCTTGTACTGTGAACCTGTTACATAGATTTCAAACTGTGAGATGAATTGATACTGCTTTTTAACAACAGAACAACGGTTTTTCTCCTTTTTTATGTTAATCTTATGGAGAGAAATATATGATCAAGTTAATAAAGGGTCTATTTACCCTTCTTTCGGATCAAAGACAACTAGAAGGGGAGGCCATTCCCCTCTTTCCATCATCTTCTTGCACAAAGTTAATGTTTCAACATCTTCCTTTGACATGACCTACAACAATTTAAGAAATAAGTTAAGACCCTTGGATCACATTGCACCACAATGGATGTAATGGCCAGAAAACATGCCCAAATTGTTAGAATATATAACATATTATGGGGTCTCAAGTCTCAACAATCATATAAGTTGGTTCCTTAACATAGTATCAGAAGCCAACATAACAAGAGTTACGGGTTCAAATCTCAACCAGCCCTCAACTTAAAATGGAATATTACCCACCAAGTATGAGGAGGGCATGTGTTGCATCCACATTTCTAGCCCAAAGGACTGTTGTGTGAGGGGCATGTTAGGTTATATAACATATTTTGGGACCGTAACCATCAACTTAAGCTTTTGATGAGTTGGTTCCTTGACCATATAACATCTAATGCATGCATTAGAAGTTAGCTTTCCATAAACCAAGATGATAGACACTGATTAAGCGAGCATGATTGCATGAATATCATTCATAATATGTTGAAAGCTGAGCAAATACAAAAAATTAACATTCATACTTGGAAGTTTTTTCAGCTAAAGAGGTGGCATTACCTGCATTCCCCCATTCTCAAGGGCAGCAGAGTTTGCTGATCTAGGAGCCATGCCGGGAACATAAGTGAGCTCGTTACTGAACTCCGTCCCAGTTGCTACCAATGCGGTGGCTAAAGATGCCATTTGCTCTAATCTCCTTTCAGGATCCTCGGTTGGATTGAAGGGCAACAATTTTCTACTCTTTTTCGAAACCACAAAGCTTGATCGTCTCTTTCTCTTACGAGTATCTACCAATTATATATATTCCAATCAATATTTTCGGAATCAAAAACAGATTCTAGAAAGATAATGAATAACGACAGAATTTAGTCATCTCACCTGTCATTTGCTTTCCAACTTCTTCAGGCGGCTTTTGGATTCTGAAGAAATCAACAATTTTAGTCTGAACTAATGGGAATTCTGCATATATTATGGAACAATATAAGAAAGATGAACCCCAAACGTCTAAGAGTGGAAAAGATGATCTAACAAGAGCAAATAAGAAATATTCTATGATCTAAATTCAATAGCATAATCACGGAACAGAACTAGCCAGCAAGGTATTTTACTTTTTAACATTTTCAAGCAAATATTTACAATACCCTTGATGATGTGAAATCAACGATTTACAATCCAAGCAGGCAAGGAGTCTTAGCTAATTGTTGAAAATCGAAGCAAGAAGGGTCTAGTCTCTAGTGATGTGTTGTTTCATTTGATTACTATGATCAAAGTCATAAAATGTGTCCAAGGCAGAAGTTAGAGGCAATGTTCATAGAAGAGATTACACCAAAGAGAAAGTTCATGAAGGTCCACACAAGTCCAAGTGCCATGAAGAACGAAGAAGTTGAACAACAAATAAATACAAAGAGGTTCTTGTAACCAGCATGAGAATCCACGGAAGTGGGAATACTTGAGATCCTCACAACACTCAATCTATGGTTACTTACAGTGTTAAAACTTTAAAGGGAGAGTGATACTCTCTTAAAGCAACATAACACCATTGCAAATAAAGAATAATAATAATAAGTTGCAAGCAAGAAGAAAGCACATGGAAATTCATGGTAAATGCACGCACGCATCAATCATGAGAGCTACAAAGAAATGGAGAATAAAGGAGAAATTCAAAGCCTCCATAAATCATCAAAGCAGCCAATTACAAAAGCAAGTTTGAGTAGTTTATTGCTCAGTTAATGATGTATAAGTTGTAGTAATACAATGTAGTTAATGTTAAGCTACTGTTGTGAGAGATCGTTTCTCAAAATAAAGAGTTCATATCTCATAATTTGTATTAGTTGGGCTAATTAACCCTTTTATAGGGCACGTCTCACAGTCAGAACATCTCATACAACAATTTGTGATTAATGTTAAGCATCCTACAAGAATTACCCATTAAACCTCATCCTCTAAGAGTTACTCTCAAACATGTATAGGTTGATGTTAGAGTCCAACAAATCCTATAAATAATTGATGCGTGCTTCATTTGAAGATATGTTGCTTTCGAGCAAATTTTGTGTGTAGTTCAAGCTTCAAGCAGTGTCGTTCCTGACAAATTTTGGATCCTAGGCGAAAAATAAAAACAGGGCCCTTACATAAGATTTTGGTTTCTTTTCCCCAACTATGTAGTTCAATAGTTACGCGCTTAACTGGAAATCTAATGTTACAAGTTCAATACATGCTAAATGCTACTTAATTTTTAATTATAATGATTAAGTCAATTTAATTTGGGCCCCTTCATGAGCTAGATCCTAGGCGGTTGCACCTCAAAACTACCCTCAGAAACGGCCTGGTTTCAAGCCATCATAACGGTTTTGTGTGACAAATTAGTGTTGCTTTGTTGAAGTGTCTTCCAAAGATGCTTTAAGATCTCATAATCTTTTAGGTGTGTCCGACGAGTGCATACTTATTTGTTTTCCAATCTATCCTATTATATCCGATCCTTTCCTATATACCTTTTGTGTCTAAGCTCTTATCAAGCTAGATCCTTATCCCCCATTTCACATCACCTGGGTTTCTATGGTCTAAATCCAACAGCAAAACCATAGGAAAAATTAGCATGCAAAATACTAAAATTGTTCCTATCACAAAGAATTATATTGACTTAATAAATCATGTGCATTGATTATTTATATGAAGGTAATGTATGCTACCAAATTACCAATGGTCAATCAAAATAATCTTTGGTTATAAGTGTAGGGTTGTGTACATCTAACACTATATTACGCCTAGATGGGAGAAGCACCAGTCAGCCACTAATCTATGCCAGAAGTTACAGAAGGTAATATTACATCAAATTACATCCTAAATTTAAAGCAATCAGCCTTTTCCCCCATTTTGACTTCCTAATTTAGAGGGATTCTCGAATTGATGATTGTTTGAAACCCTAAAGTCGATTCAAACAAAATTTTAAGCAATTTCAACAAATCATTAAAACTCATTAAGTACATTGACCCAAGTCCAAATCAATTAAATGGAAAAAGAAATATTAGAATACCCCAAATCAACAAACAAATGTACCTAACGAAAAAGTATTCCCATTATAAACAAACTAATTTCAAATGAAATAAATGAGAAATTAAAATAACGCAGAAACATACTTTTGAGCTTTTTGGCACCCGAACAAACCGGGCAAAACCAGGAACCTTTAGGAACGGAAACGAGAATAGGTTTAAGGCAATACAAATGGTAACCATGATCACAACCATCGCAAAGCAGCAAATCAGAAGCATTATCACCAGATCCACATTCCTCGCAGTATACTTCTTCGTAATCAAAATTGGATTCTTCATCTGAATCAGGAGACGGTAATGGGGGCCGATAAATGGGTTTTATAGCTCGAGTACGACGTCGTTGAGCAGGTGAAGCCATGGTTATGGAGGAATGAAAGGAAGTAGATAGATGATGTAAATGGTGGCTTGTTACTGTTCTGGGCTATATGAAGAAATGTTTGGCGGGAGATATTTTTGTTTCGCGGTTTGTACTTTGTATAGGGCAAATTTTGGCGCCTGGCAGCACTGTTCGCTTCGAATCAGTTAGTCTCCTGAAAGACCGTCTTTCTGAGAGTCTTTTTCAAGCCCAATTCATTAAAGCTTATTACTTATATTTACTCTATATTTCCCCTAATGGGTCAATCCAATTAGAGATTATCTCTCGAAGAGACCGACTCTCACAAGAATTTGTGGAGAAGAATAGATTAGCATAAAATTGAACTCGGAATCTTGTCAAAAAAACTATTGTTTTTGATGTTTATGGGCCCTAGGCAAACTTAACAAATGGGCCCTCTTTATAAATGATCAATTTTTAACTTTAACGGACGATTGAAAAATTAATATATATGAATGCTACATATTATAATTATTAGTATATTATAATGTAAACGGTGTGCTTTCTAGACTTTTAATTTCTTGAGAGGTCATATGGGTTCTTTTAATAAAACTTTTTAAAATTATTTTCAAAGAGGTGTCAAGCAATATCAGAAGTTCGATCTAGAATAAAAAGTAATAGCGATATTTCAAATAAAAAATAATATTTAGCAATACTTGATTAAGGCAATTGTCTACTCTGAGATTTCCCACTGCCCTCAACGACAAAGCAAAATCAAAAGACAAAAATGTAAATCTAGCATGTATGACACTGTTTCTTAAAAAAAAAATTATTACACATCATTAAAATGGAAAAATTATTGTGAATAATAGAAGTATAATTTTTTGTTAATTTTCTCATAACAATACCAACTATAAACGCTAAAACTATAAAAACACGCAAAAAAAAAAAAACAATGAATTCAATATTTCAACGTGAAATTAAGTTAAATTATCAAAATAAAAAAGGATATAATAATATATTTTAGCAATATGGATAGAAGATCTATATAAAAATAGATAAAAGATGACTTTATTAATCGAGTGCTTGGATAATATAAGAGAGGTTAGGTCTTGTGTGATGGATTATGATTAAGATCAAATTGATAATACATGAAGTATTAAATATGTATAGGAATATGAATTATAAATGATGATATAAATTATACATTTAATATAGGGACGTTGTTTTTTTAGAAAATAACGTTTTTTTTGGGTTAATAAGGTTAAAACACATAAAGTCAAATGTATAATCCCAAAAGGTCACACGGATACATTGAGGATCATGTATTATTGACAAGAGAAATATATTTGAAATAAAGACTGTAGTAACATTATTATCTGATATTAGAGTTTTACTGTTGAAATGAGTTTTCATTATGGTTGTCTTCTAATTCTCTATATATATGGGTAAGTAAAGGGAGAAAAGATTTAGGATTTGAAAAGAAGATAAAACGATTGTTGTTTTAATCCTCTTACTTATTTTCTCTGGTGCTAGCACACATTATCTTGGTGAACTAATTTCTTGAATGGATGTTAAAATTGATTTATTAAAATATAATGTATAATTTTTATATGAAACAGCCTAAAGGCTTTATAAATCCAAATAATCAGGTAAGCGTGTAAGCGTAAAAGAGCATTCATGGTTTAAGACAAAGCTTAGAGTTGGAACCTAAAATTTGATGAGATGGTAAAACTCTTTGTTTTTCTTTAACTGAAAATTAATATTGTGTTTACTAAAAGTGGATTGCGGGTAACATCACCTTCTTTGTATTATATATATGTCAGTTTACATATGATTCATAGGAACAATATTTTCATGCTCGAGTAATTCAAGGATTGACTTAAAACCTGTTTACATATGATAACTTTGAAGAGATCGAGTACATCATTGGGATCAATATTTGTAGAGATAGATTGAAAATGATTTAACCCAGTCAAGAAGTTTATTTGAATAAGATTCCTGATAAGTTTAAAATGAGCAGGAAATAAAAATAATGATGAAAAAAGAAGATAATTTCTCCCATTAGGGATATAATACATTCCCCCACCCTTCCCTTAGATAAATATTTACCTACAAAATTGAGAACTCCTGTCATTTATCACATTGCAACCATTTTTCCACCTCTACAACAATCAAATTTCACTAATTTCCCATCTATCAACTTCATTTCCTTACTTTGACTTTTTTCACCTTTTAAATATTTACACTCAATTCAAGCATGCCGTATTAATACCTAATATAATTTTAGTAATAGAAGATTATTAAAACAATTATATGAGCTAACTAGCTTAACATCCACTATGACAAAAATACAAAGGGAGTAAATAGGATATAGGATGTTGTGGGTGTTGGACAATAAACTTTTTATTTGTTTTTTTAGTTGACTGCTAAACAGTAAAAAAAAAAATATGATAAATAATTTTTAATCTAGCTGAAACCCAAAACTAAAATCTACACTATTGACTTTAGATCTAAATTTTATCTAATAAACGACCAACAACTCGCAAATAATTTTTACAAACATCTATTTAATAGTTGACTTAAATGTATTGTTTTAACAGATTACTTACCAACTAATATTTTGAGCTTACAATTTTAATTTTCAACAAACAATAATTTACTAAATAGACCTATTATAATTTGTTGTCCGGTTTGCCAAACAATTAAAGATGTTATTCGGATTATCAGGTTGGTTCCAAATAAAATCTTTTAGGTCGATTTAATATTGAGTGTTATGTCCATATTATTTTTTAAATATTTTTAAATTTACTTTGAAATTGAATCAAATCGAATTCAATTCAAAATCATAAATATGGAGTATTACATTATCAAATTTGTTTTGAACATCGGACCAACAATATCAAACTATGATTGAAAGCATAGAATAAAAACAAGGTTGCATCGCATCGGCCGCGTTGTAAAGGTTTTCAAAACAAACGAACCGATATTTCCTGCGTTGTAAAGATGTAAAAAAACTTCATTTTGGGCCGCATTAAGAAATATCTTATAGTTTTGAGCGATATTTAGGCGATATGATAACTACATCAAATCCGTTACCGCATCAGCGTTTCGTTACCATGATCGCAACCGTTACCGTATTTTTACTCGATGATTGAAAGATATTGATCGGTACAAAACTTCCCATCCCTCCCAAGTCCTGAGGGATTGTGACCCAATAATGGATAACTCGTACTCAAAACCATTAGCGATTCACTGGGTTTCCACCACTGACTCGTCCGAGTTCGCCCTCCTGAGTTGGGCATTAACTAATTCCTCCATTATCGCCCTTGACGCAGAATGGAAGCCTGCTCATATCCAAACCCAAACCCCACAATCATCAACAAACTCCGATAACGAGCGCAGTTTCCCAACCGTCTCTCTCGTTCAAATTGCTTGCCGCCTTGTCGAGTTTCCTGATAATTCGGCTGATTCAACTCAGTTGAAACAAGATGACTCAGTCGTTTTTCTTGTTGACTTGCAATCAATCCCTCTTTCTTCAATTTATGGGCAATTTAAGGAGATGTTTGTTAACGAAAGAATATTGAAACTGGGTTTTCGTTTTAAGCAGGATTTCGTTTATTTATCCTCTACATTTTGCTCTCATGGTTGTCAGCCTGGTTTTGATAGGGTAAGATTTCCAAAGATAAAATTTATTGAAATTTTCTTATAGTTTATTGATATTAAGTTGCTGATTTTTATGATTATTGGTTAAAAATTGCAACAATCTTAATTGTTTAATCAGTCGGATGATGTTTGCAGTGTGTAAGATGTTACTGGGCAAATCACTATTGTGCTTACAAGTTTTTGATTGTGTATAGGTTGAACCATTTATAGACATATCAAGCATCTACCATCACTTGCAACAAAGGCAATCTGGAAGGAAGTCTGCTAAGAATAGCAAGAGTTTGGCAGCCATTTGTGAAGAATTATTAGGAATTTCCATTTCTAAGGTAAGTTGTTTGATTGTCATGATGATCTTTTTTGATTTGGACTAGTTCTTTTATGGCTTTCTTGATCGGTACTAGGCGCTAGTAATTGATGCTGGTGATCTTGTGTGTAATCTTGTTAGTGCACTCCCTTGTCAATGTTGATGGGTTTCGGAATCGGTCATTTTTTAAGATGGAGGTAGCTAAGATGCGTATGTTAAGATAATGAGTGGACATATGTTGAAGGATAAAAGTTGAAATGATTATGAAGAAATAAGGAAGAATTCGAAATCACAAATAGTGAAGTCGTGATGAGAGAAACTCGTTTATGTTGGTGTCGTGTGTAAAGAAAACAAAAAATGCACGAGTTCGGAAACTAGAATGTCGAAACTTAGAGGAGTTTGGAAGGAAAATGTAGGCCGGTTATGACTCAGATACTTAGAGTGGAGATAACATGAGAATGAGATTTTTAAGAACATACTATGACAATAAATAAGAACGAAGTGAGGAAGAAACTATATATGGATGATTATAGGAATTGACTTCATAAATGTAAGATAGGCACCTAATGGTCGGATTATTGTGCAGTTTGTGTTTATGCTGAAGAAATTTGCTCATTGCTATGATGCAATGTAGGGTCCTGAACATTTGACATATAACGACAAAGTAAACTCGTATGTTTCGTAATTCTTAAGCTATTGAGATCATTTTGTGTAGGTTTTACTGTTTATTGTTACATAACATAATATTCTAGTATTAACAATTCAGCTGTTTTTCATATGAGTGGAGTTTGTCTCTTAAATATTCAAAATTCTAAGTTGGAGCTTGATTAGGAACTTCAATGCAGTGATTGGTCTCAACGGCCTTTAACAGAGGAGCAAAAAATATATGCAGCTATTGATGCTCACTGTCTGCTTGATATTTTTGCTACCTTCCAACTCAAGGTTGAGAAAGAAGGTTCGTCAATTCTAATACTTGATTCTTCTTGACCTGTCTTAAATGTATCTTGAGTTCTTGACCGTGCAGTGTTTTTACTTATACTAGTATTAGTGTTATCCTCCCAATTTAAGAACGAGCTTGTAAGATGCTTCAGTGTTGTTTCACATGTGAAGTGCTTAGATTCTATGTCATTTCATAGTGAATGAAAGCTGTGCACATCCTATAGCATCTTGGGTCCTATGTTGACTAGATTGGTGCAATGGCTCCACGACTTGGTTATCTCTATTAGACAATATCAATCTCTATCATTGCAGGAACTTCTCTTGATCTTTCTTGAGTTAACCGATTCTTTGGCTGCGCTCTCCTTTATGGGTATGAGTTGTTGCCTTCGTTCCATCCTCACACCTCATAGTTTTTCTATGGGCGGGATACAATGGGAATGATGATGATGATTATGATGATGAAAATCTGATGTTCACATGGTGAATTTTGGCTGCTGCTAGTCCATTTTAGATGTGAATTCTATTATTTTTAATTTGCTATATAGTTGATAATTTTGTAGGAATTCTTGATTCTATTTATATAATTTGCTACCTAGTTGATAATTTTGCGTCATAAAATGGTATTATGTGGAACATTAAATTTTAATGTCGCCTACCATACATTATAGACACAACCGTTGCATGATCCTCATTTGGATTAACAACTAAAAGTTGAAAGTTGAAACATGTCATTTTGCATTATAATCTTGCCATCTTTTGTAAATCCAATAATATCTATATAATAATCCTTAAAACCATCAACATCGAACTTAAACATGATTGTCCATAATCCCGAGTTTTCCTTGTACTCAATCCTCCAAATCTCTATAAACATTATATCTAATTGATGATTATAAACGTAACTCCATCTACAAAGTGATCCTCTAATATTGCATAATGTCATCCCACGTAAATTAGTGTTGCAAAAGGGAAGTTGATGAAAAGTATGATCTTTGATATTAAATCCAATAGCATTATTATTATTATAATTATCTCAAAATTTCCAATATAACATTTTATCAACTTTTACCCCTTTCATCCGGCGTGTATAACTAAATCCATAATTTCAAATTAAACCAATATCAAATGGTAAATTTTGTAAGGGAATTTCTGTCCATAATTATGTTATAGTCCATAAATTATATTTTTGTCTATTCTTTAGAGACTAACTTATGGACTGAAATTTCCCTACAAAATTTACCATTTGATATTGGTTTAATTTTAAATTATAAAATATAGTTATACACACCGGATGAAAAGGGTAAAAGTTGATAAAATGTTATATTGAAAACTTGGAGATAATTATAACAATAATGTTATTGGATTTAATATCAAATATCATACTTTTCATCAGCGTCCATTTTGTAACACTAACACTAATTTCGAGCCTTATGAACGTGGGATGGCATCATGCAATATTGGAGGATCACTTTGTGGATGGGGTTACGTTTGTAATCATCAATTAGATAAAATGTTTATAGAGATTTGGAGGATTGAGTACAAGAAAACTCGAGATTATGGACAATCATGTTTAAGTTCGATGTTGATTGTTTCTAAGGATTATTTAGATAATTATTGGATTTACAAAAGATGGTAAGATTATTATGCAAAATGAAATGTTTCTACGTTTTGTTGTTAATCCAAATGAAGATCATACAACGGTTGTGTCTATAATGTATGGTAAGATTAAGGCGACATTAAAATTTAATGCTTAGATCTCGTTGAAATTTAAATTTAGATGGCATTTCCTTATCCTTCCATTTGGTTCTGCAGGGGCGTCTGTAAGTGATGTTGATGAGCTTGGTTTTCCTAATTTAAGCCTGGGATTGAATGAAGTTCTTAAGAGGCCTACTGCTTGTAAAAGAATAGTAAGCTTTAAAGTCAGTGAGGCTTCAAATATTGTCAGAGCTACAACAGCTCATGAATTGTCGGAAAACGAGTTTCCTGCAGACATGCTTGATTCCGACTCAATTTGCAGAGGGACCTTACCCTTGAAGGAGTCCCTGTCAAAAGTTATTTCCTACTATGGCAGTAAAATTTTACTAGAGGAGTCAGACAGAAAACCCAGAATCTCTAAAAAGAAAGGGAAAAAACAGCTAAAACCGAGTTTGAATCTAGTTAAAGGTGAAAATTGTGTTGATAATTGGCAGGGTCCTCCACCTTGGGATTTTTCAAATGGAGGCGATGGATGCCCAAAGTTTCTCTGTGATGTGATGGTAAGTTGATTTGCTTCTCGACAATTGTTATGTATTTATTCTAAAGGGCCCAATTCACGTTTTATATTCCATTCCGATTTGCTGGTACCTATCCAAATAATTGAAGTTTTCTTCAGATTGAAGGATTAGCGAAACATTTACGTTGTGTTGGAATTGATGCTGCAACTCCCTACTCAAAGAAGCCTGAAAGCAGGTAAAGATTCTAAAGTTTGTTAGTGCTGCAGCTGTTTTGTATTGTTCCATATGAACCCTGAAATCTTAGTGCAAAATACACGGCTACATCACTGTATCGCGACCGTATCACAAAGGTTTTTGAGCTTACCGTGACTGAATAGGCGACTTTGACCGTGCCACGAAATCCTTTTTTGCGACCGCTACCAAAACCATATTTTTGCACTATTATAATAATTATTCTTTTTTTCAGGGATCTAATTGAACATGCTAGGAAGGAGAAAAGAGTGATCTTGACTCGGGATGCCAAATTGTTGAGGCATGAGTATTTGTTAAATAATCAAATATACAGAGTGAAAAGCCTTCTCAAGAATGAACAGCTACTTGAGGTAAGACATGATCACATGATTGAGCGATAGAATTCATATTGATATGTAAACTCAGATTTAATTTTTTTTTTTGAAGTTGTGATGCGAAATAATTGAACGCATTTTTAATCTAATTATACATTTTTGACAACATTTTTACACACGACATGCAAATATTGATATGTAAACTCAGAAAATTGGTTGCTTTTCTCCTACCAACTACAGCCATAATGCAATCTCCTCGCTGTCAAACTATGTTAACATCAGAGAAGCGCCGACCGTCCATGTAAATCTGTACAATGATAATAATTTTTAACATGCTCAGTGGCCTGAAGTTTAGGTGTTTACACAGGTTATTCAGACATTTCAGCTAAAAATTTCCGAGGACCGGCTTATGTCAAGGTGCACGAAATGCAATGGTAAGTTTATTCAAAAACCACTGACGACACAAGAGGCCATTGAAGCGGCCAAAGGTTTTCAGAAGATTCCTAGTTGTCTTTTCAACAAGAATTTAGAGTTCTGGAAATGCATGGACTGCAATCAACTATATTGGGAGGTATGTTAATTCTCACAAACCCTCATCAATTAGGTTAGTTCTTGAGAGGAAACTATGACATGATACCTTGTTTTAAGTTGAGACACATTCGTTTATCTCTTAGAATAAGCATTCTGCTCATGTATAAAACTTAGGAAAAATTACCCAAAATAATTCAACATTTTACAGATTGTCCTACAATAATCCCAACTATTATAAGGGTGGTTGCTAAGAATGCATCAAGGTAACCTCTTACCTATACAACAAGTCATTTTACATAAAAAATTAAAAAAGTAAATACAAAATTAAATTATAAAAAAATTAAAAAATAAAAGAGAAATTAAGTAAGTTTATTTTTTGATTTTAACTATTACTTTTTAATATTTTTGATTTTTTTAGCAATTAACCTTCAAAAATCATTCACCATTTGGGCAACAATGTTCTTGAGTAAGTGACCCTAAAATTGTGGTTTTTCATGATTAATCAAAAGTTGGTATTATTGTAGGAAAATCAATAAAATGTTTGATTGTTCTAGGTAATTTTTCCAAAAATTAATCTATATCGAGGATTTTCGTGTTACCTTATTTGTCAGTATATTCTAGTTAAGTATGGTTGAAATTATTGCATGGAAAGTCATCACACCTTTTTGGAGTAGAGCTTAGTCACACAAGTTATTTTGACTTAAGCTAGGAGGGAGACACCATACTTAAGAGCTAAGATTGGAATGCTATGTGGTGAGATTGTTAATCGAGTCTTGCCTGAGATTACGCGATGCTAGTTTGTTTTTCTTTTGCTTGACTTGATTATCAGCATTTGTTACGAACAACATTCCATTACCTCTAATCCCGAACTATGCACAACGGAATCCATCACGGCATTCATTGACACTCAAAAGTGTTTTCACAGGGAACGCAATATCACAACGCAGTTCAGAAATTCATCGACATCTGCAACTTGAGCGAATAACATGTTTGGCAAAGCTGGAACTGCGTATCTGGTAAAAGAATTCACTATTTCTTGGCACTGTCGGTTCTGTTGATTGTTTGTGCACCAGTATACAAACATCAAATATCGAATGTACACCAAATTGATCTTTCGGAAGCTAGAATATCCCAGTTGAACATCTACTGCACGGGCTGCGCCTTCGTCTTTGAAAATGGAAATACCTTGTGATTCTATGCTAAAAAATACAAAAAGAAATCCTGCCCTTTTACTAAAGTTTAATGGCTTCTTAGTTGATTAAGTGTCTATGTTACCTTTTATTGGTTGTCAATTTCTCATAAAGTTGGAAAATGCCATGCCCTTTACTGTTTTCGGATTCGTTTTTCTTTGTAATTATTTTGAATTAGCGAATGACATTGGGGTAATGTAATGTAATATAATATAAATGTAAGTCGATGGCCCTTGATTTGGGTAATGAGGAGTATAATAAGAAAATCTCCGCCTTAATGATTATGGTAATAAGGTTTTAGACTTTTTGAAAATTATGAGTTGACTTAATCGATGAAATTTATTCTTGATTGTTTTACTAAGGGTTATTAGCTAAAATTGTTGGTTAATTGACGTGATAACTGATTTGCTAGCTATTATGGAGATCTTTAGTAAAAGTTAATTGTTAGTCGGTGTGTTTATTAGATATTTGGTGAAAAATTCAAAAGCCAATGAAAATTTTTAAACACTTCATAGCCTTTTTAATTTTAGTAAGAGAAGTAATGTATGGATAAAAATGAGATAATTTTATAAAAGTGTAAAGTGCAAGTAAAAAAGATAAATTAAAAAGAAAAAGTGTAAAAGTTCAATGGGACAAAAAGAGTATGTGTTTTTGGATGTTGATAATCGGTTAATATGTTAATAGTGCGGAATGATTTGGCACTCTTAAATTATGAGAAAAATTGCAGAAATTTCTAATCAATCACCGTCATTAGTAAATAACCATAAAAAGACAATATAAATATTAATAAAGTAAACAAAACATATAAAAAGATAAATCTGAATTCTAAAAGTCCCATTCTATTAAATTTTTCCACTTAAGATGGTTAGCCAACATACAGATCACTACTATTTGCTTAGACTATTTTGAAAAATTGTTCAAGATGATAACCCTTCATGGATTTTTCTACCATAGTTATAACACTAATTAACCTTGAGTTATTCCAAAAATTTTTAAAAAAATATATAAATTAATAATAAGGGAAAACACAATTTGCAAGGTGTCCCTCTATGTCTCCCACGAAAGAGACCACTACCATCACCAATGCATCTTTCCTTATAGGTGATAACCTCTCTTACGGCCCATTTGGTAGGTGGTGATAAATGGCGATAATGAGAGTAAAAACTAGTGTAATTTTGGTTGGAAAATCTCATAGCCATGCTTGAACAACTTCAATCATCTCAATTTCTTCATAAAATTCATTCAAATATATAACCATTAGGAGAGGTGATATTCAGTAGTAATGGAAATTCATAAACAAAAAAAACTTTTTTCGATCAAAGTTTTATTACTATGAAAATAATATGGAATTTCTGATGAAATTTTACATTATAAATCTCATTACCCCTATTTAATACCACATACCAAACGGCGGTTAGAATCATGTAGATTTTCCTGATTGTTAACTTGTGATCATGAGAATAGTTGATACACGCAAGCTAATCTAAATTCTCAAGTTATAAAAAAGCAAAAGAAATCCATTTAGTTTGATAGTTAGGCAAAAAAATATCTCACAATTCTTAATTACGAAAATATAATTCAAATTTTAAAAACGACCAAATATGATAGTCTCAACTTGAAATTTTAATGTAAAAAATAAAATATCACTAAATTTGATAAGAACTTATATTATATACTCCAACCTATTCACCCTATTTGTCCCATTTATCTTTCTTCACATATGCCAAGACAACATTTTGACATTTAATATCTTTAATTGTGCATGATTAAAAATTATAAAAATCTGATATTAATAATCTTTGCATTGAGACGAATAAAATAAAATCACACATGACCATATTTTAACTTATAGATTAAGATTAAAATACAAATTAAAAGTGATTAGTTAATAGTAACTAAAAAGTAAATGGGACAAGTAGGAAGAATCAGGGGCGGAGCAAAAGTTGAAATAATTTTTAAAGGCCCTGTACAATTTCAAAAATTAGGCCCTGTGCAATTTCAAAAATTATGATCATATGTTTTTATCAATTATGTATCTTTTGACACTAGATATATATTACGTAATTTAATATTGAGGCCCCTAAAGTTTTTAGGGCCTTGTACGGTGGAACATGCTGAACATGCTCAAAACCTCCCCGGGAAGAATAGGAGGGAGTATCAAATAAGTTTTGATCGGTTCAAATTTAATAGAATTTTCAAATGGGATAAAAAATAAAAAATCTAATTAGAGTATAATTTTAACTAAGGCTTTGGGTGTCAAAGAGAGACATCTAAGAAGTATGAAGTACGACTAAAGACCACTTTACCCCACACGGCGACGACCACTTTGCCTAACTTCCCCATTTTATGCCACATTTGAATTTCTCATTTTCTTCCCTTTTTTTTTCTTCCTAAAACAACGAAACTTTCAAACGATTGAATTATCTCTTTTGACAATTACTAGTAAGGGCGGACCTGAGATTTGAAAGATTCGGGGCGAAATATTATTTATGACCACCTACTTACTAAGTATATAATTATAGAATCCTAACTGCTCCCTCCACCCCATAATTGTTGTTCACTTTGAGTTGGACGCACATATTAAGAAAGTAGTAGTTCATCATCATCATCATCATCATCATCATCATCATCCTACTCAGTATATCTCGCTGATAGAAAACTATGGGTAGGGTTTGGGGAGGGAAGGACGGCAGCAACTCATACCCGTAAAGAAGAGCATGGCCAAAGAAATGAGTCTCCTGACTCCAGGAAGATAGAGATTATGTACCTGCCACGTGATGTGAAAAAGGACACATAATAGATTCAATACGCATGTAATAAAGTAGTAGTTGAAGTATTTTAAATGATTACAATGATTGTAAAGGTGGTAGTTGGGATATTTAAGTGATTATAATAATTGTAAAGGTGGTATTTGGGTATTTTAAATAATATAAATGAGGGTATTATGGTTTTTACTAGTGTGAACATATGACATTTAGTTAAAAATTCTTTGCCAAAAATAAAAAATAGACAATTTAGGTGAACGGACCAAATAAGAAAAGTGGACAATTAAAAAGAAATAGAGAGTGTATGAAATATCAAAATGCCCTTTTTTCTAATTTTTTAAATGGACCCAGAACACATGTCTCTTTTGCCCCTTAAGGTTGTTTCTAAAATTTACAAGTCTCTTTAATTTTAATTAATTTTAATATTTTTTAAAAACTACGTTAAATATTTTATTGGACCATAAACTCATATAAGCCATACAATATGACCCTAATAAGTTTGTAAATGACAAAATAACTAAGACTATAAAAGTTCGTCGATAAATTATTTAATTTAAATATGAAGCACATATTATATTATAATGATCGTGATCAACCTATACAACAATTTATAATGATAATAATATATATTTACCTAAAAAACACATATACCTTTTACATCACTTTAATATAAAAGAAATTCAAATAATAGTGCACCTCGTGTCCTACCCTACCTTAATGGAGTATTTAGCCTTTATTGCAACTTTCTTAAGCCCTTGATGGCTATCTAATTTTTAATATTATTATCTTTGACTTTTTGAGACTCCTAGCTAAAATAATCACAAAATAAAAAATATAATACTATTTCCAAATTATTACAAATTAATTACAAATAATTAGTTTACTTCTCGGACCATTTCAATGAATATATCATCCTCTCGACCCATATTTGACGTTATAATTACCCTATTATTCTCGTTATCGTATCACCATATCATATTTTTCGCAATTAAAACTGTTATACCACATCTTATTTTTTACTATCCAACTTATTCGGGATACTAGTATTAGGCCGTGATAATTCGTCACATGATCTCACCGTGGCCCACTCGTGTGGACACAGGACCCCCGTGGGCTCGGGCCCACAAACCCACGGGTTAAGAACGTTCACTTGCACATACACAAGATGAGGTTCACTGATTCCCAAAACCATATGGTGGTGGGCAGATTAGTTCACCTAATAAATATGCAAGTCAACCACCCACGTCTATTTTATCGATATGAGATTTCTAACCACTAGAAGACGGAATACTGGATTGATGACCGACTCTTTTTTTCAACAAACCAACGTCACTAATATACTCATCTTTTTAGTCATACTTCTACTACTCCCTACATAAAAAATTGTCTATCCATGCATCTTCCTATTCCTTTGACTAGTATACATATTTAACCAAAAATTAAATAAAACAATTTTTCAATCCCCAATTACGACCGTTTTCTACTTTATTTTTCCATTTACATCATATATTTATACACATATAACCCATCAAAAATTCATTATCACACCCCAAAATGATCACCATTCTATTATGGTTATTACTAATTACACCCATTTCCATTTTCCTAATTAAAATTATTACTAATACATCCATTTTTTTCATAATTAAAAATTTCTTAATCCATTTTTTAGATCAATTTCATGTATATTCTTTATATAAAATCCCACAATATAATCATCATTTACAAGAAAATATTTTGTATAGAAAAATATTTTCTTACATAAAATCATTACCTTCATTAGAAGATTCGGGTTTTGCCGCTTTATTTTCGGGGGATAAACAAGGTGATATTATTGTATCATTAGACAATAATTATGGGTATGTTTTAGATTCTTTTTTACAAGCTAAAATAATTTGGATTATTAAAAAATATGATAATAATAATGGAAATGAAATTATTTTGAAAATTAGGGCTAAAGATAAAAAAAGAATTTTGGTGTCATATATGCAACATATTTATAAAGTGGTTGATGATATTGAGCATAAGAAAAAAGATTTAAGGATTTTTCTTAACCGTTCATCTTGTGATGATGGGTTTAATCAACGGTGGAGATCTTTTCCTTTTGTTCATCCTTCATCATTTGATAGTATTGTGTTAGATAATGATGTTAAGAGTAAAGTTAAGAGTGATTTAGAATTGTTTTTGAAGTCTAAGCAATATTATAATAAAATTGGACGTGTTTGGAGGAGGAGTTATTTGTTTTATGGTGGGCCCGGTACGGGTAAGTCTAGTTTTGCTGCTGCTATGGCGAATTTTTTATCGTATGATATGTATGATATTGATCTTTCGAAGGCTTATGATGTTTCTGATTTGAAAATTTTGTTGTTACAAACTACGAGAAAGTCATTAATTTTAGTGGAGAATTTGGATTTGTATTTGATGGGTAAGGAGAATAGTGTGAGTTTATCTACGATATTGAATTTTATGGATGGTGTTGTGTCGAGTTGTGGTGATGAAAGGGTTATGGTTTTTACTATGAATTGTAAATATCATATTGACCCGTTGGTTCTAAGACCGGGTCGGGTTGATGTTCATATTCACTTCCCATTTTGTGATTTTAATGGGTTCAAAGCTTTGGCTTTGAGTCATTTGGGTGTTAAAGAACACAAGTTATTTGGTCAAGTGGAAGATTTATTTCAGCAAAATTTGTCACGCGTTAGCCCGGCCGAGGTTGGTGAGATTATGATATCAAATAGGTTATCTCCTAATCGAGCTATAAAAGCAATTATTAAAGTATTACAAGGTGAAGTTGATGGAAGCAAATATTCAAACAGATCGGGTCAAGAATTAAATGTTGGTAGAGATCCAAGTCCAGAGAAGTTAGACGGGTCAGAGATTAAAATTAGAAGAGAAGGTCTTAATGCCATAAGAGAAATTCAAAAAATGTATGGAAGGTTAAGGTTAAAAAATAGTAGAAGGGAGGAATCTTTAGATTTAAGTGTAAATGGAGCATAATACTACATAGTTTTGTTTTTAGGAACAAGGTGTTATTTCAGAGGAACATATAGAATAATTTAATTTGTAGTTATATTAAAAATTTGTAATATTTGTTCGTTTATTTTTTGCTTGGGATAATATATGTTATACAAAGGGGACCATCAAATTATTAGATGATGTAATTAATCATGTAAATACCCCTTATTGTTGAATTATAGTTGCATTTTTTCATTTAATAGAGCAAAATAAATAAATAATATTGTAGAACAAAAAAAATGATTGAAGTTAAAATTAATTAAATGTATTTAACAAAAAAAGATTAAACCATTTCCATAATCAGGGGCGAAGCCACACCCGGGGCCGGCGAAGGCCCGGCCCCCCTTGTCGAAAATGTAATCCTTTGTACTTTTGGTTTCGGCCCCCCTTACTAATATATTATATAATTTAAAAAGTACATGATTGTAATAAAAATTACTATAGATCAATGATTGAGGTAACATATTTGTAATTCAAAGTAAAAGATCAAACCCGAATTTTAACTATTATTTTTTAGTAGGCTAATAAATTTAATTTACAAATTCTCATATGAAACGGTCTCTCGGTGAGACCATTTTAATTGCCTTGGCCTAATGTACATTTATATTTAAAGTGATGACTTTTTAGTCTTAACGTTACCCTTATAATTAACCTTAAAGTGATAGCTCAAAGTGATCTTGGACAAATGGGCTTACATGTATATAGTCGTCTTCAGGTGAGACGGTCTCATATAAGACAGGTTGATTTAATTTATTTTATAAAGTCATTACTATCTATATTTCATAATTCATATTCATCCTTTTTAGTGTGTATCTTTATATTTTTGTTATCTTAATTTTAATACTACCTCCTATTCAGCTTAAATGTCCCATTCAGTTTTTTTGCACTATTCACTCATCACTTTTAATTTGTATTTTACTCTTAATCTATAAGTTAAAACATAGTCATGTGGGATCTTATTTGATTCGTCTTAATATAAGGATTATTAATATCAAATTTTTATAATTTTTAATTAAGAATAATTTGAGATACTTAGGGTTAAAATATTGTCTCGGCAAGTGTGAAAAAACTAAATGGGACATTTAAGCTGAATAGGAGGGAGTAATAATTTTTTTTGGAGACTAAAAAAACAAATATATGAAGTCACAAACACTTAGTTTCTTTTTCAAAAGGGTAAGTATAGGGAAGCTTCAACTCTATTTGTCAAATTTAATTTTTGCTATGATTCAAGTTAATTATGTCTATATGATTCGATTTTCATAGTTTAACTAGTTTATATATAATAAATAACTTGCTAGTATATCGACAATTCGGCCCCCCTAACCATAAATCCTGGCTTCGCCCCTGTCCATAATTATAATGTTACTGGTATATGTGCATAAATTTAATTTCTAAGTGATGCAATTAGATATTATCGTTATAAAATTTATCAAGTTTCGATAAAATATAATTATAGATATAAACAAAAAAAACATACATTTGATTGTGATAAATGCTAGTGGAGATACTAAAAAAATCACTGTTGTTGAGTTAGAAAAAGCGAGAAATCATAAGTGTCAATAAAATCGCGTTATACAGAAAATAAATTATTTTTATCGAGATTTACTACTATCTAATAATAACACTTTTGAATCAAGTTTGCAAGGGAATCTTTCTTTTCATTAGAGCTTTAATCACGTAAATGAATAATTAAAATATTTTTTAAAAAAAATTTAAACGTTAGTAGTTTTAGGAGAAATTTGGGTTAAAGAATGAATCTTTATTTATTCCATTTTTTAGTGGGGAATTTGGGATACTACTGCACATGGAAAAGTTAAGTTTAGATAATAAAATAATTAACCTGAGTTAATTATTTATATCTAATTTTAAATGGGAAAAAAGTTATAAAATAATGAGAAATAACAAAGAAAAAGGCTAGAAAAGGAAAAAAAAATCAGTATATTCTAATAAAAGGAAAAAGTTAATAAATTCTAATAATGGGAAAAAAATATTCAATTATGAAAGATTCTTTTGTTATTCAAAAAAATAAAAAGTTAAACTTGCAATTTGCAAGAAAAGTTTTTTAAGAGAGCAAATTTAATATGTAGTTATAAATTATTGACATTTATTGAAAACATCTAAAAAATTCCCATCAAAAAAAAACATCTTAAAAATAGGTATGTAGCCAATAGATTTTGCCAAATCATCATATATTGTAAGGTAATTATTTTCTAGGTCGTATATTCCTTGAAACTGATAATTGATATTTTACCTACAATCTGCTACTATATCAATTGCAACTAAAATAGAAAGGAGGAGGTACGACGTTATTGCGACCATTAAAGGTGTATATGGTCCAATTTGGTTTGCTCCGACATCAGAATTAAACCAAATAAAAAATTTAACCAGAAAAACCGTTTAAACTTTAAACTACTAGACTGGAGACCATTCTACATAGGGTTGGTCTATTTGATCTGTAATTTTTTGCTTTTAACTTTTTAAATTAATATAATTTTTACGCAAATATTTCACAACTATAATCACCAAATATAACAAGTCATAATTACTTGTTTGGCAGCATAACAAAGTATATATTACCATGTAAAACTACATTGTGAAATATACATGTTGTGACCAATTTTAAAAAATTAAAACTAGTGTTTTCGATCATAATACGTTTTCTTGTCTGGTTTAGATGAAAAACTGAAAATTGGGAGGCAAACAGAGACACTGTTTTGAAAAATCGAGACCAAATTGTTTAGACTATAAACCAAATCAAATACTAAAATTATAATTTAATTTACAGTTAAGACCAAACTTTATCCGGCCCTAGCAGTCTTGATAATTTGAGTTTGTTTTCTTTCTAATACGAGTCAACTCAGCCCGTTTTTGTTCGAGCCCAAATCGTAACCGAATCGTTGCTATTCCCGCCTTCTCTCAAGTTCCAATTTCCAACGGTATTCCTCTCAAGAATCTCAACTATGGCGGCAACAAAACTACGGCTACAACAATGGAGTTCCCCGCTACAATTTCTTCTCCGTCAACCAAACCCTAAAAATTCATCCTTGACAAATTCGTTTAAACCAATTTCTCGCCATTTTTTCTCATCCAAACCCCACCTTCCGAAACGAGTAGGAACCCACAATGGCAGCTTCCACAGCGACGAAGCTCTCGGCTGTTTTATTCTTCGCCAAACTTCCAAATTCGCTGACTCTCACATCATCCGAACTCGAGATCCTGAGGTACTAAAACCCACTTTCGTTTTTTCTGTTTTTAGTTTGGTTTTTCATTAATTGACATAGGTTTTATTCTTGTGTTTTATGGAATTGTGGGCAGGTTTTGGATTCTTTGGATGCCGTGTTAGATGTTGGTGGAGTTTATGATTCGAGCCGAGATCGGTACGATCATCATCAGAAGGGTTTTGAGGAGGTTTTTGGTCATGGTTTTAGTACCAAGCTTAGTAGTGCTGGGCTTGTCTACAAGGTGTTCGACGAAATTTCTCTTTGA
The DNA here is from genome assembly GCA_019776075.1 of Amaranthus palmeri. Taxonomy (NCBI): domain Eukaryota; kingdom Viridiplantae; phylum Streptophyta; class Magnoliopsida; order Caryophyllales; family Amaranthaceae; genus Amaranthus; species Amaranthus palmeri. The sequence goes on from JAAKBH010000297.1 coordinate 596,998, forward strand.
AATTTAGATCTTTACAGTTTTGTAATTTTCTGTTTTCTTGTTTCTTTTTGATGTGAAACTGGACCTAAATGCAAAAATAGTTTCGGTAACGGTGCAAAACGGATTTCATTGGCCAACAGGGATGATTTCACGGCCAATGCGGCCACCTCGGCCTTGTTTTTGCACTATGAATTGGACACATAAATGAAAGGTAAGGACACATAGAGCTAAATTAACATGTAAGCTAGTAGAAATGTGCCTTGAGTAAGCACAACAGATACAAAGGAAAAATTGAGGACGGACAAGTATTTATAGTAATAAATCTTTGGATACTATTTCAACCATAATATTTAATAGTTCGGATTTCTTCTATGTAGTGAATATACAATTACAGCTAATTGGAAACTCACTACCACCCACTAAGTGTTCATTTCTTGAGTGCAAACACCTTCAGTCGTGATTGCTCCTACAGTTAGGGGCGAAGCTACAATGGGGCCAGGGAGGCCTGACCCCTCATTAAAACTGCAATCCTTTGTACTTTTAGCTTTGCCTCTTTTGCTAATATATGATATATATTATGAAGAGTGAATTAATGTGTATGACTCAATGGTTAGAGACTTAGAGTAGTACATTTGGAACTTAAGGTCATGGGATCAATTCTAATTTATGCTTGTATCTTTTTTGTTAAACAAACTAACAAATTTGTATATGATGTCATAGTCTTTCTTTTTCATAATTTTGTATTCATCTTTTTTTTTTTTTGTGTTTGTGTTTTTGCTATCTTAATTTTATTAGTGTTTATCTTTGAGACTTAGGCAAATATAAAGAGTCAAAACACTTGATTTTTTTAAAAGGCAAAATAATAGGGAAGCTTCAACTCCATGTATATCGACTTTTTAACCCTCTTAGTTCAAAATCCGGCTTCGCCCTTGCCTACAATGGAAGACAAAACACTCATAGTTCTCTTAGTGTTTGCACTTTCCTCACTTGTATTTGGCACTCAACTTAGCTATAGCTTCGACAAGCTGCTTGAGCTACTTTCATCCAATAACAAATGGAGTAATTTTCAACAAGATTACTCCCAGTTAATGGTGGTGCTCTATTCTCATTCTACACTCTACAAATTCTCTTGGAATTTTCACAGCAAATTAATTTGGTCTTTATGAAGCTTTCTTAAAGACCACAAAAGCTCAGAGAAATTTATTTAGAACCTGTCAAAGCTAGAACGCATGCAAGACACAAAACTCATTCAGACAAAGCATGTTAGTTCAAGCACAAATAGTTCTCGCAAGGGAAAGCCTTTGGCTCGCCCGAGCACACCTGAAACTAACTCTAGCAAGATTCCTCTTGAAGCTACAGTGGCTGTTCAATTCAATGCACACTTGCTTGGACAAGATCTTGTTCTTGTACTCTGCTGCTCATCGAGTAGTATTCCCACAAAGCTACAGTCTGGCCATTTGCATATTGCTCATTCGAGCAAACCGAATTCTCATTCGATCAGCCTCGTCTAGAACCTTTTCCCTCGCGGCCCCATGTTTGCTCGTTCAAGCATACATTCCAGCAAGTTTCTGCAGCCTTCTGCAACTTTTCTCGTTGGAGCCACATTGTTGCTCCTCTGAGATGATCTTAGTACTTGGCGTTTCACTTTTGTTTCGTTGTGGACTGTGGATGTAGACAGACACGTTTATGTTGTTTGTATACTTTTTTAGGTGGGTGGTTACTTATTGCGGTTGCTTTTTGAATTGTTTTCGAAGTTAAAATTTCAGATTAATTTGAGTTTTCTAGTACTTCTAATGGGCTAAACTAAAATGGTTTATGAACTATATGTCTATATCTGCTTTTATTATGATTTGGGAAACGACTCACGGTATGTACTTCTATGTGCTAGCTTAATTGTCAATTTGAATTAGCATCTTTGTAACTGTAAGGATGAATGTCTGAAAGTGTATAATTGAAGGTTTAGGCTGTGTACTTGTATCTATGTCTTTTTCTTATTTTAAACATACTTAACATGAGATGAGATTAATTGTGATAGATTCTGTAAATTTAAGTTGGTCAAGGGCTCAAGGTAGTAGCTAACTTTTATATAATGTGAAAAGTGCTCCTGAATATATTTAACATTCGTGTTGATATCTGTTTTCTTCTCTCTCTTATAGCATTATGGAAAGGAGATAATCGCAAAGGAGCTTCAACTTGATAAGGAACACCCAGATGTGCATCGCTTGTTTCTAGCTGTTTACAAAAATTTTGTTGAGGTAATCAAACTTTACATACTTGATCAGTCTTCTGAATGGTTGTCAAGCGTTCCTCCTAATGTCTGCCTAAAAATTTTGTTATGTTATACTTTACTAGTTCCTTGTTGGTATTGTTGTATTTTTTGTTTTCTGAGATCAGAGTGAGGAGAAGAGGAGGTTTGTTGGGATAAAATTTCTTTATTTAGTCTTTTCTGATTATTCTTTTAATTATGTAATGTAATTATTTACTTATTGATAACAAAGATTGATGCACTCTACCTATTATGGCAGGCAATTGATGCTGTTGACAATGGAATCAATCAATATGATATAGATGCAACTCCCAAATATTTCATTAACACATACTTATCATCTAGAGTGGGAAGATTAAATCTTAGCTGGACTGATCCTGATCAGTCAGCCGAGCGGGAAAATGATGCCTTTCAGAAGGCAATGGCACTGGCAGGGAGTGAATTTTTGGAGGTGAAACAAATTGTGGCTTTGTGCTGCATAGTCATACCTATAAAATTTCTGATTTCCTTTTTTTTATCTTGTGATACTCGGCTGTTGCTGGATGCATTGACACAGAGATTCCTTTGCCTTTGTTCACATTCAGCTATTTTCTATGTCACAGAACATCCATTTTCATAAACAATCTTGGTTACCTGCTAGATCCATCGTTATGGAGTGTCTTGCTACAAGGCATGATTTTGATACTAGTGGAGAAATCATGGTGCTCAAGAAATCTTGTCCTGTAAGTTGCGTACTGGCACAATTGAATTTTAATGCCTAACATGCTCCCTAGTTTTTTGTTCACCTTTTTGTTGTGAAGAATTCCCTAAAATTCAGTTATAGTCGTACATGTAGTTAATTTTTTAAGCGACTTTCTCTTCCATATGCCTTATTTTGTTATTGGCCTCCATATGTTTTTGCTTTAGTTCCTTTTAAAGGAAGGTTAAGAGAAAATCTCTTTCTCTAATGTTTTATGGAAACTGTATGTAATTTATTTTATTCTTGACCTTTTCCCTGTTTATCCCTTTCTAATGAAAAGAGAACTGCCACGGGAACTGGAAGGTATTATTGCTTTTCACTAATTTCCTGTTTTTGCTTGTGAAAAGTGGAAGCTTCACATCTTTGAGCTTGAGGAGGAAATGAAGGTTGAGCCTTCCATCAAATATGTTATCTATGAGGTAATGTTTGCATATATAGCTTGTATCTTGAGTTACCAGCTCATCTTCTTGTATTTTCTTTTGTCATGGGTATTGGGGTTGGGTGTGAATACTTTTCTACATAATCAAAGAGGAAGCATAATTTTGAGTCAAGAACCAAATCATCCATTGATGATCAATGTGGGCACCAAAAAGGGTGACATTTGATGAAGTGGATGGATTAGGTCATGCGGCGGAGATTTTTGAGTAAAAAACAAAATCACCCATGAATGATGGTGCATTTGAGCACTTGGTGGGGCAATCTATGTCTTGCATTTATGAGGCAATGATGGGGAAGCAAGGGACCTCTATTTCCATGAGTTTGTAGAAACGAAGAGAGGAAAGTTGCTAAAGCATGGGGTTGCTTGACCCGTTGACCAATCAACTTGATCAAAGACTATTGAGCAACAGCAAAACAGAAGGTTTCGTGAAGGGTTGCTTGATCGAGCGAGCGAAGTGCTCGGTTGAGCAGGTGTCTCAGAACCTTGGTTTTGCTGTTGGCACGTGTGATTTCTTTTGGGGATTTCCATGTATGACTTCTGTGACCTTTGAGCTTACAAAATGGGGTTCCCAAGGTCAGAAGAAAGCATGGGGAAGATCGCAAACACTTGGATTTTGGGTAGTTGAATCCTTAGAGGGAACATAAGTGTTTGTATGTGAAAAAACTTCATGGGACTGACACTAGAGGGTGTGTTTGAGAGAGTGAGTCTTAATGTAATTGTTGAATTGTCATCAAGAGATACATATCTTTGATTTGGGGAGGGTGTTCCTTAACGTACTATTAAATACTTGTGTTGTTATCTATAAAGCATTGTTCGTGCTTTGTGGTTGTTGTGCATTGTTACTTCTTCCTCATGCCATCTCCTTTCTCTAACATATGTGCCCATATTCACAACACAAAACAATGCCAAAGTCTTAATCCCCACAAAGAATTATATGACATGATTGACCCTTGAACATGTCGTTATACTACATATTGCTTATTATATCCTTTTTGCTATATGCAGGATGACAGACGGACTTCATGGCGTGTTCAGGCAGTGGCACTTGGACCAGATAGATTTGAAAGTCGGAAGCCTTTACCGCATCAGTGGAGAGGTTTGGAGGGAAAAGAACTCTCTGAGATAGCAGGGATTCCTGACTCTGTATTTGTGCATATGAGTGGTTTTATTGGTGGAAATAAGACTTATGAGGGTGCTCTTGAAATGGCAAGAGCTTCTTTGAAATCATAAAGAGGCATAAACTACTGTGCAGTCGCAAATATTTATCAGCCTACATAAACTTAGAGCTCAAGGATGTCGAAGGGACCGGTGTTGATTATTGTATGAATGATTTCATGAGCATGAAATTAATCAACAGGATTGATATTTTATTTTGCAATGTATACGACACACATGGAGGCTGTTTCTCTTTACGAAACTTGGAGGATTATCAACTCTTGGGTTCTGCAATGCACATTAGTGAATATTTCAGTTTTGCACCATTTGAAAGAGGTATCTTTCCCTTCTAACAGAACTGTATGTTACACTTAAAATCAAATATTTTTGCAACTCTTTTGATTTAATTATCATTGTGAGATATATCATATTTCCCCTTTAGGTTTTTTTCTTTTTTTTTTCCTGATCATATAATTACCTCTAAATTTCTCCATGACGAATCACTACATATGATCATACTCAATCATAGTCTACAATTTTGTGGTGTCATGGATGGTACTGTGATTGATTCTTTATCGATGCTAGTTGACACCTAGATTCACGAGCCTTTTGAGCTTTTAGGATAGAGAACAAAATATCACCCATATTAAAGTAGCAAAATTGTATTATAAAGGTTTTTGAGCTTACTGCGAACGAAATGTTGGTCACAACAACCACTGAACGATCCACATGAGATGTTCTTATATTGGCTTGACATAATACAAATAAGCTTCCGATAATGATTTTATTTAAGTGATAGCCAACTATATCAATACAGATGTGCAATTTTCTCGATGAAAATGTACAAGGAATGCTCGGGTCATGTTGACGAAGATAACCTGCAAATCTGCAATTCTATGTAAGGCAAACTCATTGTCTATACATACACATAGGATGTGTAGCACACGTACAAAATTAATTTCTTCATGATATCATGATTTATATCATTCTTCTGCGACTCCTGGCAGATCTTCTTTGAACCAATTGTAAAGACCTCCCTCTAGGTGGAAGACGTTCTTGTAACCGTTGAGTACAAGCAAATAGGCTGCTATTAATGACCTGGATATGAGATTTTGCGGTTGGCATAATTCATAAGGTTAGAATTATTGTTATATATTGTGTAAATCATGCCTTCTTGAAAGACAACTTATTGAATAAGGTCTACATAAATCGATAGTAATATGTAGTTTGATCAATGTTTTCACCGTGAAGGAGGATTATAAAACATGGGATGAAACTAGATGTATAAATAGTAAGGAATTATAGAAGATATTGTTTGAGAACTAGCTTGTGTACCTTGATTGTTGACCTTCAGGAAGATTTTGGGTGGGTTTCATAGTGCCACCAGATGAACAGGCCACAATTATCTTGGCGTTTTTGTCGATTATTGATTCAACCTCTGTCGATGTAAAGGAAATGATCGATAGGTGGTGAGTCACTTGCATTCATCATAATAGACATTGATATTCTGAGTGCTGCCCATTCTTACCTTGTAGAAAGTTAGGATTTTCTTCAGTGCCTGAAAAGATGCCAAAAAATGCAAATGCAGCTCGCCTGGCAATGTCCCATGCTGTCCATTCCTTTATAAGTCTGTATACTTGCACGTTAATTGCCCCCGGTGGATGGCCCTGTCAAAAATTCAAAACATAAACCGACTCAGTAATTCATGCTGCACTTTTGAGTAGTCCGAGTATCAGATTGCAGTAAGCTTGGCTATATGCGATCAAATCAACAGTCTCACCCCTTTGAATTCTGCTTCTGGCCGTACATCAAGAATCACAAAGTTATTCTCCTTCTGCAGACGCAGAGCTTCTTTCGGATCTACACTTCTTACCTGCATCGTTATTGAGATTAATACTAACATTTTGGTCAGGATGCCTAGCAGGATACACTCTCTTTTCAGTGTATCTTGCTATGATTTTTTTCTGGTGTAAGAGAAGTTAAGAGTATCACATTTGCACCTTTTACCTCACAGTCTGTGATTGACACATCACAAATAGGCAGTCTCACTGTGAAACATGCCCACTTACATGTGGGCTCCTTGTTTTGAGGTCGCCTCAGAGACGGTCTCTCACAAGTCACAAGAGTAGTACATTTCATCTCTCTTTCGAGTCCTGACTACACATTCGACACAACTACAAACTACGCTGTTTCTGATAGAGGTGTTCATTTGGGTGGTTGATTTCGGGTTAGGTGTTTTGGGTCCGTTTGAAATCGTGGTTTGTGTCCATCTTTTACATAATTGTAAATCATTTGTGCTGTCGGTTTAAATCGGATTCAGTTACGTGCTTGTTTTGAACCCTCTAGTTTCTGGCTAGTATCATAGATAGTCAGACATGTTCACTCTTTAATCTGAGATGTCCAGAAGGGGGCTAAAACAACACAGCAGGATGAGCACTGAGCAGTTGAGAACCATACCTTGTTCTTGAGCAAAACTTCGCGCTTAACCTTCCACTCTTCTTCAGCTAATCCCTCCAAAATAATCAACCAGAAAGTCAGGATACATGATCATGGTGGTTCTAGGGACGTGCAAGGTGCCCGACTGCACATGATCCCATTAAGGTACTTGTTACATTAGTTCATATATTGCTTTTGCTTTAGCTTGATTATCTTATAGCCCCCAAAATTTATAACATATAAGATTAATCGGGCCTAAAAAATTATTGCGTGTTTTTACTCCGTCCATGTACATATTCTAAAACCAAAAAAAATCTGATGTACCTGGTGATTTAGCAGGTTTAGTTGCTGCGTTTCGGATGCTTAATCCCACAGGCGAACATCGGTAGTGTAAACTACCTGTAGTTCTTGCAGAACTAATCATTACAGAAGATGATTGAGCAGATTTTGAGTAAAGATAAGAAGGATCTTGAAATTTTTGGCATAATGAAGATGAAATTGATTGGTTCTGTGTAATTGAAGTGAAAGTTGCCATTTTTATGACTTATATCCTGTAGCAAAATTAGAATTCTAATTGGAATTTGTTATAGTTATGGGTTAGTTTTTGCAGTTCTTAGATTGTAGAAGATGGAACTGATGTTTGTGTATCAAGTGGTGGACCATGTTGCTGTGGTGAAGATATTTTGGTTAGAAAACAATCTTATTTTGTGGTTGTTTATTGGTGGGTATACTCTTATTTGGATATATTCTCATCCTCTTTATCTTTCTTTTGATTTGATTGGTAATTTTAGGGGATGGGGTATTAAGAGCACAAGAAAGAAACTCGGGTTTTATCTCAGTTGGAGAGTAGGTATCACCTTTTAAAAAAGGTCTTGAGTTCAATTCTTACCTGACCTACCATCTAACTTGTAATAAAAAAACATAATAAACAGTGTGTTATGAACTTATGGTAGATACTCAAATGATTTATTAGAATCATTTTGTAGATTAAGATAATGTTATTTTTTGCATTGAATTTACTATATTATGTTGATTATAGTGAGTACTTAAAGATGTAGTGTAATAAATGCAAAGGGTGGAGGGAGTAGACAAGATCAAAGAAGTTTAAGAATAATTTTAAAATAGTTACTCTAGTGAAATATTGTCTCTTGGTGAGACGGGCTCAAAACAAGAAGTCAATATGGAAATAATCTATATTGCTATTTATTTATTTATGGGATGCGTCCCACTGTGAAAGTCTCATATAAGAATTTGTGATTTAAAAAGAACATACTCTTAAATTTAATTTGAATACGCTATTTTCAGATGAATTAAGTTTATATAAGAGATATTTAGATTACTATATAAGAACTTCAATGACATATATGGAGTAGGGTATACAAAAACGTTCTCTACTCCATTAAGTCATACCCCATAACTCACATTCTTAAACTTGATTTGGATACACTATTTTAAAGTGGACTAAATTCATATTAGAGATACTCAGATTACTATATAATAACTTCAATGCCATATAAGGAGTAGGGTATATAAAAACATTCTCTACTCCATCTCGTCACACACACTCTCTTACTCACTTTCTTAAATTTAATACGAATATATTATTTTCAGATGGACTAAATTCATATTAGACTCAAAGATACTTGGATTAATACTTCCTCTGTTCCGAAATACTCGCGACATTTTGTTTTTGTGCACTATTTATCGTTCAAGCTTATTTTACATATTGCGACTAATGTGTAAGTAAAAATATAGTCAAGTGGGATCTTGTTTCAATCGTTTAATCGCATACTTTCATAATATTAAATTTTTATAATTTTTAGATAAGTGTAGTTTAATATATTAATGATCAAAATTGCATTGAATTGCGTAAAAAAATGAAATGTAGCAAGTATTATGGAACAGAGGAAGTATATAAGAACATCCATGACATACTCTCTCTGTTTCATTGTACTTGCTATTGATAACGACATTTTTCCGCTCTACACAACATATCACGATCAGGTACGATAATTTCAGAACGGAGGAAGTATATATAATAGGGTATACAAAAAAAAAAAAAAAAAAAAAAAAAAAAAAAAAAAAAAAAAAAAAAAAAACATTCCTTGAGTGCTACTATAAAATTAAGTAAACAAGATTCAAATAGACCAGGGAGAGAAGCAATTAATAATTAATATCCACCGACACATTATTACATTGACAAATGATAAAAGAAACAATAAATTACTCCCATAATCACGCGTCTTTACACAAACATTCCTTCATTTTCTATTTATAATTCCACTGCAAATCCAATTTCTCCCATTTTTCCCGTAACTTGAGAACAAATCGTTCAATTCTTTCTCTTCAATTCTTTTCTCTGAAAATCAACAACAATGGAGTTATTCTACTACTTCGTTTTCGGATCCTTAGCTGCAATTGTGGTAGCAATTGAGCTTAGCAAGAGCAACAAAGATCGTATCAGCACTTCCTCTGCTTTCAATTCCTTCAAGAACAATTATATCGTCGTTTATTCTTTAATGATGGGTGATTATTTCCATTCATTACCTCCGTTATTAGATCTTGTTCTAACATTTTTGTTTTTATGTTTAATTTTGTTCTTGAATTGCATTTTTTATTTGAAAAAGGTTGATCTGTTATTTATTAGATTTTGTGACGATTTGTTGTTGTTGTTGTAATGTTTTAGTTTATTTTTTTGAGATTTGGATTAATTTGTTTCCGAAAGTTATATAATCTTGAATTTTGTATGTTATTTGTTGTGAAACATATCATTTAAGTTTTTTTTCGTGTAATGTTGGAGAAGTAACGTAGGATATGATAAATGTGGTTTACTGTTTAGAATTTGCATGTAATTTATGAGTCGATTGGGAAAAGTGATTTTGGCGTTTCTTATAAGTGCATTTTGCTTCCCTCTGAAAATGGAATTACCGAGTGCAGTTTCTTTTCTCTTTTTAGTTCTTTTCTTTCTTTAAATTTTTTCTAGTTACGATTTTGTAAGAATTGCGGGATTTTTTGTTTATTTTTTACTCCCGTCGTTAGGAAATACACAAGCAGTGTTGTTATAGAGTTGATTATCTGTGTTTATAAGAAGAGGTACAACTATAAGTTGAAATGCTCATTGTTGCCATGAGTTGATTATCTGATAAATAAGAGCGTATACTATTTGTAGCTTAAGAGAAACTTGACTATTACTAATTGATTTTAGCATTGAAATTTGAAATTCCTTTGGGCTTGTAAGGAGTTATCTCTTCGCACTCAATCTAAAATTAAATATGAAATGCTATGTACTACCATCATCAAGGAGGTGTTTGCTTAAAAATATTGGGTACTTGAAATTTGAAATTCCTTTGGGCTTGTAAGGAGTTAGCTCTTCGCACTCAATCTTAACTAAAATATGAAATGCTATGTACAACCATCATCAAGGAGATGTTTGCTTAAAAATATTGGGTACTTGAATTTTTTAAGCATGTGCAGTAGTGTAAAATGACACTTAATTTGATTAGAGGGAGGCTAAAGGAAAAGCATGTTGTCGATGATTTAGGAAGTCTAGTTGAACTATTATTGATTTCGTCACTTGTGTACATCAGCCAGGAAAAGGCTCTGTTATTTTGTATTCATAGTAGGAGGTGGGAAAGTCATGCTAAAAATTGATTGGTGTTGTGTTTCAAACTCATTGCTGATTAGGGTATTGTGAAATTGCGGAATGTGATGCTAGGCTTTCCTACAAGTACAAGTATTCTTAGTGTTCAAAGTTGGTTTGGATACTGCAATTTGGCAAATTTATAGAAGTATAGATAGATACAGTTGTTTAGTATGTGAAGAAAGAACTGTAGACACATATTTTTAAGGAGGAATAGAGTAAGGTTAGTTTGCATATGGACGTATGGTGTAATTTGTAAAAATACTGTTACTAATTTCAAGAAACAAGACTAGTGTCAGGATTGATAGCCAAGACTGGAGGATGTTGACGAGAAATTCCCATATATCAGGAAGCTATGCAATGTTGTCAAACTCATTGATATGTTGAAGCCTGAAGGTGCAGTAAAGGCTTGTAGAAGACACATCAATAATTATAGGGGGGTTGTGCACTAACCAGTGCCGCTAAAATGGTTGTCTGGCATTAAGGTGCAGTAGGTGAACTATCATGTGTCTTATCTATTGGATGGCGATCTTTCTTCTTATTTATTAGATGGAGACTTATTGAATAACTTTGTGTTTTGAATGATAGCATTTGTATAACTGTATCTTCATGGGCTTTGACCAGCTCAAATCAGGGGTGAAATTAGTTGTTTGTATTCTTGAAACATTAACCATTCTTTATCCTGCTATTACTGTCTTTGAAGGGCTATCTCAAGCAGAATCAGTGTAAACACTATGTAACAACCAAATCGCTTTTGAGTTGAACAAGAATTGGAACTGTTTTTTTGATAGTCGTTTTACATGTGAACAGCTGGCGATTGGTTGCAGGGTCCATACGTATACTACCTGTATAGTACATATGGCTTCGGAAAGGGGGAGATAGGACAACTATTTATTGCTGGTTTTGGTTCCTCCATGTTGTTTGGGACTATTGTCGGATCTCTAGCAGACAAACAGTAATATACTTATACCTTCTTGGTGTTACAAATGTTCTATTGCATTTTCTTGGTCTTCTTAATCTTACTTAGTGAAATAATTTAGGGGCCGGAAGCGAGCTTGTGTGACTTATTGCATAACCTACATCCTTAGTTGCATCACCAAACATTCTCCCCAATACAAAGTTCTAATGCTGGGTCGTGTACTAGGAGGCATTGCTACATCCCTGCTCTTCTCTGCATTTGAGTCATGGCTTGTTGCAGAGCACAACAAGGTGAGCTTAAAGCAACTTTTCCTACATTTATTGAAAGTCAATCTTATATGATATCTGCCAGATTCTAGGTAATGTTGCATGCACACATTGGATTGGAGGAAGCCTCTTAAACAATGCTCTTGGTTTTCTTTTGTTGTCTGTTTTTCTGCTCAATGTTCTATGTGAATGTATGAGCTGGTTCACAATGTCTCATTGACATAAACGCATTTGTAACTTAAGAATTGTGAAAATGAAGCACATAGTAAAAATAACTAGGCTTTTTTCACCACATTTGTGACTGAAATGTGATTCCAGTTTTCAGCTTCATGACATGCTAATTCTCTGTTTGTAAGACCAAAAAGAACTTAATTTATTGATAAACAAAGGAAGGTCTAATTTCTATATAGTCTCATTTATGTTTGATTCTGTTAAAAAAAAATTGCCTCGAAAACTCTTTACTACTATTATGTTTCTTCTATAATTTCCTTCATGTTCTGCTTCTGTTTGTGATGGGGGATTATTGTTTGTTTGTAGATTCTTACTGAAAAAAAAATGTGTGAAAATTTCAATTGTAATGGCTTAAGAATTTTTTTGACTTACTGTAACAAACCGCTACTAATTGAGGTTAAGAAAATATGCAAATAAGAAACAAAATCAAGAAAGCCCAATTCCTAACGGTATTCGAGCCACCGCCTAGCTCCTAATCCTTCTCTTCTTTTATTTCTTACTTGACAAAGAATATAATATGTACAAGAGGGCCTTTATATAGGAGTCTATTATAATAAGACCCTTAGGACACCTCATCAAGAAATCAAGAAAACATCAAGTATTTTTATTACATGCCAACTAAGCAATTATTTATTTAATAAACCCCTTCTAACATAAGTCTTGACAACCGGCCCAACCGGTTGCCCCTCCCCACTCGTTATTCTAAGACTTTCACCTTGTCCTCAAGGTGAGAAAGAATGATCTCCCATAAGACCATTCGACAATGCCCTTCGACCCCTTGACCCGAGTCGTTACACTTACATCTCTGTATGTTTATTGTTTCCTGGTCTTAATGATTATATTGAGAAATTTTGAATATTGATTGGTTTAGTTCACTTTGAACTAGTGCATTTTTTTATTTTTATTTTGACTTGGTGTATTGTGGTTCTTTTCTCGTAGGCATGTTGCTTGTATGTTGAATGTTTTTTTTGCCTTTTGCCTGGTTCTAACTTCTAATCAAACATACCCTTGAAGATTTTATCTTCTGGTTATTTATTCTATTGACAATGGGTTTGCTCTCTATTTGTATAGAGGGGCTTTGAACAACAATGGCTGTCTATAACTTTCTCAAAAGCCATATTTCTTGGGAACGGTCTTGTCGCAATTCTTTCTGGATTGTTTGGAAATCTGCTGGTGGATACGTTCGGGTTCGGGCCTGTAGCTCCCTTTGATGCTGCAGCATGTCTTCTTGCTGTAGGAATGGCCATCATTTTATCATCATGGACAGAGAACTTTGGAGACCCTTCGGAGAATAAGGATTTGCTTTCACAGTTCAAGGGCGCTGCAGTGGCCATTGCTTCCGGTAAGTAATTCCTGAAATCTGCGGGTGGATTGTCTAAATTTTAAGTATAATGTCTGTCCAATTTGATTCCTTGTTGTTGGTCAACTCATAAAGAAATTGGCAGAATTACCGTCTTTTTTGCTATTGTTTTATGGTGAATTTTGAGAAGGTAAGTATGAAAAAAATATATATATATATATATATATATATATATATATATATATATATATATATATATATATATATATATATATATATATATATATATATATCCCCTTATCATCTTGAAATAATTGTAAATACCTTGGCAATATTAGTTGCTTTGGAAAATTCTCTACCATTGTTTTAAGTTATCAACGGTCAAAGGATAAGGCAAAGGAGCAAGACTCCTTTTACTGATGTTCAACTTCTTGAGCTACTGTTTAGTTTAATTTTTCGGTCCTTTGGATATCATATTGAGTGATTCTTATTTAATCTTCAGATGAGAAAATTGCTTTACTCGGAGCCATTCAATCATTATTCGAAGGTTCTATGTATACCTTTGTATTCCTTTGGACCCCCGCATTGAGCCCAAATGATGAGGAGATTCCACATGGGTTTATTTTTGCGACTTTCATGCTTGCTTCAATGTTGGGAAGCTCTATTGCAGCTCGGCTTCTGGCTCGTTCTTCTCCCAGAGTGGAAAGCTATATGCAAGTAGTTTTCACCATCTCCGCTGCCTCTCTCTTGCTACCGATTGTGACAAATGTATGTTTGACAGCCAACTCTTAGATTTGATCTGTAATTCTTTTCATTGTCTGACTTTTTTCCTTTTAACAGTTCCTCTTCGAGCCTTCAGAGGTGAAGGGTGGTGGCATTTCATTTTCAGGTTGCATCCAGGTTCTCGGTTTCTGTGCTTTTGAAACATGTGTAGGAATATTCTGGCCATCCATTATGAAGATGAGGTCTCAGTATATTCCAGAGGAAGCTAGGAGTACCATCATGAACTTCTTCCGCATTCCTCTTAATATCTTTGTCTGCGTTGTTCTATATAACGTATGTCATATCATCCTATCTAATTGTAATGTTTTCCTTATTAATTTTTCTTAGAACGCTGCCACTCCATCTATTCTTCATTCAATTGTTTTTTTATTCGCCCTTCTCCCGGGGTGTGGAGGAGGGCTGTTGGTTAATTGTTTTCTACTACAACTTCCATCTTTGGAATCCGTTTGGTGAATCGTAATTACTCATTGGATCAAATCTTGATCCCCTCTTCTGTTTCTAACACTTGTATTTGTTTTTCTGTGCAGGTTAACGCTTTTCCCATCACGATCATGTTTGGCATGTGCTCAATCTTCCTTTTCATGGCTTGTATACTACAGAGGAGACTCATGGTTATTTCTGAAAAACCCAGTAAGTTTTGATGTTCTAGATACTTGACTTCTTTTTAGTTTTACCTAATGTTATTGGTGCTTATCATTATATACTAATGATTTTCCACTGCTCTACTCCTAGAGCTGGTGGTTTTTATTATAATTTTACCAGTCTATCATTTCGCATCAATTTTCTTGCCATGCATTTGCTTATGAATGATTTTTATCTCGCTCAACAGAGGCGTATGAACTCAAGGATAGAGATACTGAAGCTGACCCGTTGAATATCTGAGCTTGGAGAGGTATAGGCGACACAAATAGCTGTTAAATCCATTCAAAGCCGATCTAGCTATTAGTCGTTAGGACATTGACACTTATTAGGATCATTTTTACTGCTCCACTTGTGAGTAAAAGTATACGAACACACAAGATACTACAGCTCTTCCAAAAGCCTACTGCAGCTAATCTGCACGGCAGCTCAACATCATTACGAAGCAATTCTTTGACCCTGTATTCTTTACCTCCCTCATATCAACAAGGTTAAAAAAGGATGTGGATTTAATGTCCATTTTTGTTCTATAGGCTTAATATTGTTTCTCAGTTAATATTTTTTCATAGATTGTATCGAGGATTTAAGATTTTCTTGGTAGGATATTTGGAGCAATTGTTAATGAAATTGGTGGTTGATGTGTGTGGTTTTGTTGATCTGAGCAATTTCTAATTTCCCATTTGTAGCTTATCTTAGTTGTACTTTGTTTGTGTGGAGTAGTTTTTTTTGTACTTGTGCTGATTGATCTCGGAAATGCCTTCTTGATCATATATCCAAAGTTTTACCCTTATTTAATTTGCTGCATTTGCGCTTAAAAACTCATAAAAAAACCACCACAAAACGAGTTGGGGGCATCGAGACAAAAGATAATGCTTTTCTTTGCTTCCTTGATGCTTGGAATATCTTTAGGATAATGCCTTATAGTCTTTGCAAATCTTTATTCATCCAAATAAATACTCCCCCTATGCAAAATAATTGTCCACTTTGAGTTGGATACGAATTTTCAGAAAATGGTAGTTAGGATATATTAAATGATTATTATAATAATTGTAAAGGTGGTAGAGTTAGGGTATTTAAGTGATTATAATAATTGAAAAGGTGGTAAGCTGGGGTATTTTAAATAATATATAAGTTGGGGTAGTTGGGGGTATTTAGGTAAAAAATCTTTGCCAAAAATAGAAAGTGGACAATTAGAAGTACTTGACTAAATAAAGAAAGTAGACAATAATTTTGAATGGGAGGGAGTAGCTTTTTTTTAGTATAGCTATAGGCCTATGGAAACAATAATAATGTCAAAATCTTTATCAATATAAATGATTAAACAAATACTATACCCCTTAAAATTTCCTATATTTCGCTAAAAACTAAATATTATATAGTAAATTTAAATAGACAAATAGAGTAATACTTCTTCCGTTCTGATTTACTTGCTACCATTGCATAGGCACAAAGATTAAAAAGTTATTGTGCAATGATGAGTAATAGGTGGAAAGTTGTTTTTTTGAAATTTTTTAATATTATTTGTTGAAAAATGAAAAAGAAAAATAAGAGTAATTAGATATAGAGTAGGATAAAAATAGGAGTAGATATAACTTTAAATGATTGGTTTTTTACTAAAAAGGAAATGTAACAAATAATATAAAATTTCCCAAAATAGAAAATGTAACAAGTATTATGTATCCTTCCATAAATTAAACATGTCAACAAAGGTGTGCAATGAGTTTATTTGTTAGTGTTGATGAATTGAATTACTCATATGTATAAACATCATTATATTTATACACAACCAGAAAACAAATACCAGTTAGCAAATGTACAATTTAATGTAGTACTACACAACATTACATAATCAAAGAACTGGTGCAGATCTATCACTGGCATTTACAGACTATACATTTATGTAAATAATTTTGTTATACATGCAATAGGAAAATGAAGCTTACATACAATACACATCGAATAAATAGTCGTTATTGATCTCGATCTATTCACATTAATCGGCTTCTTTTTGCTTCGTTAGAAGCAACTTCCAGATCTCCGATAAAGAAAAGAATCTTCTCTAAAATCCCATAACTGGGCCTTCCTACCCGAGACCCTTCCTGATTAAGTTCATTTTGCTGCTTCCTCTGTCTTCTCGAACCCAAATGGCGTTGTACTTCACCCTGGTAGACGAGGTAATAATCAACTCCCTCTCGAATTATCTTCAATCCACTGAAATCATCACATATATTTTAGATTCAGAAAACGACGAGTCAGTAACAAATGTCGGCTTACTAATCTAGCAATTTGAACTTACAGTCCTACACGATCACACCGGTCTTGCACTTCGAATACTTCTTTCCATGTTTTTGATTCAACTGGTGTGTGAAACTCTGCACGAGTTTCACCCCACCTCTCCTTGAAGAGATTTTCCCATAAATCGTTGTCCGAGCCTAACACATTCCATTTCCTGCAAACTATAAAACACAAATAACCATTTCATTCAACACTTAATTGGGCAAGCATCAGCTTGCATTGATGAGGGATTGGATGAGCAATCAAAATCCACAATAATGGAGCAAGCAATGAGGTTAAACAATTAAAAAAAAAACAACTCATTGCAGAAAGTCACAGAAAGTATGCAGAGTGATGTACTCATTCGAGCAAGGAATGCGCTCGAACGAGCACACGTGTTAGTGCCTAGTTTTCGACGCTCCCATGCGTGAAGACTTTGGGGACTCTTAGGTTAGATTCCTTTGACTCCATGGGCCTGTAAAGAAGGCTCCAAATGACATAGGAAAGTGTGGTGAAGAGCACACCGGTCTTGCGCACTTTTTATTTATGCAAAGTTACAGATGAGTTTGTTATCAAGGGTCAATCAGAAACATCTCTTACTTCTAACGAAGTTATGATTGCATATATCTGGCCTCTCGAATCCTATCTAAGGGAGATTCACTTAATGACATTTACGACCTATTTGGTAATCGATACTAAATGGTTGGAGTGGTAATAGAATGTTAGTGTAATTTTGGTAAGAATATATCTATTCTTGACAAATTCAATGATCATACTTATTTTCCTTCAATAATCAGATTTTATTAACACAATTTATTCAAATTCATTACCACTTGAACATGTGGTATCAGACAATAATGAAAAATTGTGAAAAAAACCTTTTTATAATCAAAATTTCATTACCATGGTAATGACATGATACATACATGAAAAATCATTCTCATTACCACCAATTAGTACCATTTACCAAACGGACTGTTTTGGGTAATGTAATGTTATGTAAAAATAACACGACCATATAGACGACAACATGAAAGCACAATGACTTCAGGCGCAAAGAGCTTCTATCAAGTTTCACAAATTCTTAATTCTAAATATATATATTGTTACGAACTCTAAACATAAATTTGGGCTGGACTTTTGATAGTCGACTTTACAAAAGACGATGAGCCGAGGGACTCTTTTGACCGCCCTCTCCTTATGGGTATGAGACGCCGTCTATCTTCCCTCCCCAGACCCTGGAGATAGATTGTCTATGAACGAGATACACTGGGTATGATGATGATGGTCTCTCAAGAGAGACCCTGATCATGTTTGTGGTATTTTAGGCAAGTATATATCTAAATATAATACCAAATTCAATTGAGATTTGAGAACAAGTTCATGTATCTCATCATATGTTAGGATTTATTTACCAAAATATGTATGTCATGCAAGTGCAATGAGCAATCTAATTCGCACAAGAACAAAAAGGAACAAATTAATCTAATTCATGATCATGATCTTTGATCTCTCCAATCACAATAATCTATGAACGTGAATTACGATCCCTCAACAAATCATCAAATTACTCCTAAACTGATAAATTTATGTTCCATCAATATAATTCAACCATTTTTTAGGGAATTACAACTGTAAACAGACATGATCATAAACATAATACATGGATTTATGACTTCATATAAGATTGAAGATAACAATTCATTGGCAGACTCCAATTTCCCAATTTAGATCATATTCTCAAAGTCAAAATTCCAAATAATACTCTACAATCTAAAGCATAATCACACAGTTATAATCAATTTATCAGACAAAACCTAAGAAATCAACAAATTGAAAATTCCCCCAAAAATGGGCAATTAAATGAATAATTCGCTAAAAAGTACATAAATGAAGAAACCCAGAACTAAATTTTAGTTTAAATTGTTATGTAAAAAATTTACAAAGTGGGTAAATACTATTGAGTGTTGACAAACCTTGTTGAGCAACAGAAAGATTCTGATAATCCAAGAAACAGAAGATCTTAAGACAAAGCTCAATGGGTAATTCTTCCATAAATGCCGCTAATCTCAAATTTCCAGATTTATCTTCAAAATTCTCTCTTCTGAATTCTGATGGTTTATGAGAGAGAAAGAGGATCAGAGAGTAGAGATGAATAGATTATAGATGACTCCACTATTTCCTCATATTCCCAATGTCAAATAATATGCTCCCAACCTAAATTTCTCGTTTAGTTTTTTTCACTGTTAACTTATAACTTTTAATTTGTATTTTACTCTTAATCTATTTTAAATATAGTGATGTGATATCTTAAAAAAAAATATAGTGATATAAATTCTTCTTTGATTCGTCTCAATACAAGAATTAGTAAATTTTTATAATTTTTTATTAAGAATAATTTGAGATATTAAGAGTTAAAATGTTATCTCGGCAAGTGTGAAAAAACTAGATGAGACATTTAGACTGAATAGGAGGGAATATATTTTATTAATTTTAATGTAATAGCAAAAAAATTTTATTGTGAGCATGTTATTTGTCTTTTTTATTTCATTAGTTAGTATTGATGGAATTTAACTAATTTGTATTTTTTATCCTTATCATGTTATTTGTCTCAATACAAGAATTATTAAATTTTCATTAGTCAGTATTGATGGAATTTAACAAAAATCTTACACCAAATTTACCAAAAAGAGTATATCTTGGAGCAAAAAAGCTAAGCAAAAAGCCATTAATATGGCCTTTTGTAATGAACCCCCAAAGAAAGTTTGTTGAAGTGCCCATGTGTTACCCATGTGTGAGTTGTCCCATATCGAAGAAAGAGAAGAGTATGCATCACGACTCAAAGAGTTACTCTTACTATCACCAATTGGTTCTAATGTGAACCTTCTTTGGATTTATGAGTAGACTACTTTTTCTCCTCCTTGTTTGGGTTGCCAAGATTCATTTTCTAAATTCTATAAAGTATACAGTCAGAAGCGTTCCTGAGGGTAGCTTTGAGGTGCAATCGCCTAGGGCCCAGCTCATGTAGGGGCCCAAATTGAGTTAATTCTTATTATTAAAAATTGTATTTGCATAAATAGCTTCTAACGTGGATTGAATTTACAATATTGAGTTTCTTAATTAAGCGCATGATCATCAAACTACATTAAAAAACGAACTGAAACTTTAACTATATAAGGGCCATTTTTCAATTTTCAGCCTAGGGCCCGAACATTATTAGGAACGACACTGTATATAGTGCATACTAGTCAACTGTGGCAGCTGACTGAGTCTGGATTATACGAGTATTGACTTGACTTGACTTGACTTGACTTGTTTTTCATTTTATTTTTGTAGTTCTTCCATTAATCTTATAAATATAGCACAGTTTTTGTTATTTCCAAGTTCCAACTAATAAAACCAACTGAAATAAGCAGCTGAATATAGTATAAATGAGTATGAGTTTGCCTAGTTTGATGGCATTACAAGATCAGGAAAATGAAGAAGAATTGGTATGTTATATGGAGACTGATGGAAAAGAATGTCTTCAGTTGAATGCTACTCAAATATTCGATCCCAGAGCTAAATTTGCGGTGGAGAATGGTCCTCATGGATTAGTGCACATTCGAAGCTTCTACAACAATAAATACTTGATCAGGTTTTTATTTTACTCTTTCTACCTTTTTTTTTTCTTTCTTTTTTTTTAGGAAAAATTACCTAGAATAATCCAAACTATTCACGATTTTCCTACAATAATCCCAACTATTGATTAACCATGAATAATCCCAATTTTAAGGGGCATTTTCCTAGAGTAAACTCGGTGACCGGATGACTTCCTATAGTAAGTTTTATTTTTTAAAAAAAAGATAAATTTAAAAAAATGTCAAAAAAATGTTTAAAAAATGTTCATAAAAAATTTATGATTTTTTTTATTATTTAGGATTTTTTATGTAAATTTTCAAAAATATTTTCTAATTTTAAATTAATATATAATTTATTTTTTTGGTGAATTACCTACTATAGCAGGTCATCAGGTTACCAAAGTTTACTATAGGAAAATACCCCTCAAAGTTGGGATTATTCACGGTTAATCAATAGTTGGGATTATTGTAGGAAAATCATGAATAGTTTGGATTATTCTAGGTAATTTTTCCTTTTTTTTTATAACTTTTTATATGTTTTTATCTTTGTTCACATTCTCTTTTATGAGTATGAGTTGCCGCCATTCATCTCTTTCTAGACTCTGATTAAAATTTTTATAAGCGAGATACACTGGATATGATGATGATGTTATTATTATCTCTTCTACTACATATATAGTCCTTCATACATATTTCCTTCATACATAGATTTCATACTCCCTTGGTTATGGGAAACTATTGAATAGAATTGGTTATGGGTCTAAGACCCTATTAGACATGTTCAGGACCTGCCGCTATTTTTAGGACTGAGTTTATTTTTTAAGACCGTGTGAATCTAGATTCAATTTTAGATCCAAAAAATAAATGGGTCTAGATCTGGTCTAGGGTCTTCAAACTCAAACTCAACCCAAACCCTCTCTGGACCCACTGAAAACCTAGATCCGCTAGTGAGTCTAGGTCTAAATCTGGGTATGGATCCATTAAAAATTAATGGGTTTGAGTCCAAATCTAGTTGGACCTGGCCAAAACCCGACCTATGACCATTCCTATTAACAAAATAAATCTTATTAATGACATGCTATTTTTTCTTTAAGGTCAAGAACATCGACAACAAAAGATTACATTGTCCCAGCCGCAAGTGAACAAATGGAAGAACAATACAAATGGAATAGTACATTGTTTGAACCAGTCCTCTCGATCCAAGACTCCATTCTTACCGTCGAATTTATTCACAAACATACTGGCCTATATTTGAGTGTGTCGACAAACTCGAAGATATCCATAGATAATACATCAAAATCAAAAACTTGTTTCCGAGTTTTCGACTATGGATCTCTGGTGAAATTGCCAAAATATGTAGCATTTAAGGGTAACAACAACAAATATCTTATTACTGATTATTTTAACCGCATTCACTATAATCACAAATTTGCTGGTACATGCCTATCCGATAAACGCACAAAACATGAAATCTACTTCACCAATAAGGGTCACATTCATGTTAAAAACATCAATGCTAATAAGTTTTGGAGGTTCAAAAGTTTCATTACAAAAATCTTTGCCCCGGATGGTACTTCTCGTTGTATCAAGGCTTCTGAAGTTGAGGCAATCCAGCTTGATAAACCCAATACACTTTGTCTACGTATCCCAAGTGAAAAACTATTTCTCGGTATGGGGTTCGATGTTACAAATCTTCGTCATGCCTTACTCCCTATAGGGACAACTGTAACACCTGAAACACGATTAGAGGTGGTGGAGCCTATCATTAACAGGAGAGTTGAGCATGTCCAATATCGTCTAGGTCATGCTAGAATATATGGACGAACTCCTCGTACAATGTTCAGGGCAGAATTCTTTAATGATACTGATTTAGTCCACCAGCATTCTGCAGAGATATGTTATACAAAAAGTAGGACGAGTTCATGGAATAATGGTGTTATCACTACAAGCAGTGTGAAAACTAGTTTCAAAACAGGGTATCCTTATATTGTTGATGGTGTGATTGAAGTTTCTACACAGCTTTCGACGGAGTCAAAATGGGGAGAATGTATGCAGTTTTCAGAGCAAGTCAAGAGTATTTCTACTGTCCCTGTACCTGCAAAACATAAGGCCATAATAACTGTGATGGGATCAGAAGCAAAGTGTGATGTACCATTTTCTTATGTTCAGACTGATAAATTTTATGATGGAACAGAGATGATAGCTAAGTTTGATGATGGTGTTTACACAAGTATTGAGACTTATGACTTTCAACATAAAACAATCTATCAACCACTTTGATCAAATTTATCTTCACAAATTCTTCTGTGATACGGTGTTCGTGATATATATGTTCCTTGTACATCTGT
This sequence comes from Amaranthus palmeri, assembly GCA_019776075.1. Classification (NCBI taxonomy): domain Eukaryota; kingdom Viridiplantae; phylum Streptophyta; class Magnoliopsida; order Caryophyllales; family Amaranthaceae; genus Amaranthus; species Amaranthus palmeri. Next base: position 620,032 of record JAAKBH010000297.1, read on the forward strand.
TGAGTAGCCCAATTCAAACAATTATTATGGTCCTTGTAATTTGAAACAAAATTTAGAGTATAAAAGTATGTATGTTATACATAATTGGCAATTTGTATGTTAAACAATTTGTTGGATAATTTATAGTATAAAAATATTAGTTATAACTTATAAATATCTAAGTATACTAAAGTATAATAAGTATAATAAGTAAAGCCCATAAAAAATACTATAAAAATAATTGGCCAAAAAAAAAGAATTAAACAAGCTGGAGTATAGTCTGAACTCTGAAGTACATTTTGGGCTTGCGAATGTAGTAGCCTCTCGCAAGTTCCGCAACATCAAATCTCCTGAGAAACCGTCTTTTTGATAGATGCTTTTTAGGTCCAATTTATTAGAGTTTAATTCTTACTCTTATTCTATATTTTTATTTACGGACCGACCCCAATTAGAGTTGGTCTTTCAAAGAGATCGTTTCTCACGAGAATTTGTGGTTCAGCAATTAGCAGCTTCTGGGCTTTGCTTTTCCGTGGAAAATTTGTGGGCTTTTTTCTTATTAAAGCTGGTTAGGGTTTTTATTAGCTCTAATTAACCCACTAAACATGCCATTAAATAAGGGACATGGGATAGTGAGGATCATGGGAAGTTTTTCTATCAGTAATTTTTTTACCCTTTTTTTTTTTTTAAGTTTCCTTCATCAAATTAGGTAAAATTATGCTACAGCCGGTTGAAAACCAAATGGGCCCATTTTCAGCAAACGTTATCAATAGTTAAGATTATTAAAAAATAATCAATAGTTGAAATTATTTCTGGCCAACGGGTGATGGTTGGGATTATTCTTTGCAAATCAATTCTTAACTCATGGACTAATTAATCTCAATGATCTTCCACTTGAAGAAGATTGAAATTAATTAGTCATATGTACAAATAGCATAGCCCTGAAACTTTTTGATCACAAGGACTGTCTAACTTTAGATAAGTAGACATTTTGTAAAGGAAGAATATGTAAGACATCATTTTATAAAGGAAAGCATATGTAAGACAACATTTTGAAGCTATCAACACACCTCTCCATTTAGTCATTGAGGTGATTATATAAAACAATATTTGAAGTATTAAGTTAACATCATTCATCAACCCATAATACACTTGTGTACTTTTATGTCTCTCAGAATTAAGTTAAACATCATTTGAAATTGTACATAAGCAAGTATTTCAGCCTCATCTTAAAAACTTGACACAAAATTGAGACAAAACACATTAGGTAAAAACAAAATCAGTAGCATCAAAACAGTTTCAGCCTCATACCAAGATCAATATCAAAAAACGAAAGAACTAACTAAAATCAAAGATTTTAAAAAACATCAAACTTAAATTAGACTAAGTATCAAAAAAACCAAATAAAAACAAAAGATTAAAGATTCAAACTAACATGCAATAACAACGAAATTAAAGATTTAAAAAAACAAAGCAATATCATTTGTCTTTTTTATTATTGTATAATATTAATGAATTTTAACTAATTTGTATTTTTTACTCTTACTATATTTACAAATTTATATTTTCAAAAAACTCATATATTAATGGATATAGTAAATCACAATTATTTCTAATTACACGGTTATTTTAAAATGCACTTTTTAAAAAATCATGGAAAATATATTAATGTACTGTATAGAACATTACATAGTGTTTGAAAAAATTCTATAATTACACCTCGTAGAAAATTATACTTCCTCCGTTCCGAAATACTTGCTACATTTTGTTTTTGGGCACTATTCATCGTTTAAGCTTATTTTATATATTGCAGCTAATATGTAAGTAATAATATAGTCAAGTAGGATCTTGTTTGAATCGTCTAATCGCATACTTTCATAATATAAACTTTTTATAATTTTTAAATATGTATAATTCGATATATAAATGAGCAAAATAGTACATTTAATTGCGTAAAAAAAGTAAATATAACAGTTATTATGGAACAAAGGAAGTACTATAGAATAAATTACATTTAGTCTAGTGTAATTGGAATTACACAATTTAGAAAATTATACTGTAAAATTACATTGTGTGTAAAATTATACAACAATTTAGGAAATTACTTGACGTACATAATATCCCCTTTATCCATCAAATGTTATTTAAAAACTAAAATGACATAAAATTCAATTAATTGATCATTAAAATTAGTCATTTATATTGTTAAACTATCGTAATTAAAATTTTGAATTTTAGGAAAAATTTAAAGTATTGATTTGCAATATAAAATATTTAAAATATTAACGTATTTAAAATATTGACCTAATTTAAAAACTTAGATCACATAAATAGATATGACAAAATTATTAAAATAAAGAGTATTTATCATCAATAGATTTTAATATTAATTGTATACTTTTACTATTACCAATAGAAAAATCTACTTTAAATTTTTTCAAAAAACAGAAACGCCTAGAGACACATAACCCGTGTGTCCTCAGTTAGCTCCGCCACCAACTATCTGAAAAAAACTAATTAAAAAGGTTCTGATTTAAATGTCAAATTGCCAACTTAAATAATACTTCCTCTGTTCTGGAATGATTGCTACCAATACATGGGCACTGGAATTAAGAAAACACTATGCAATCATTAGAGCAAGTGGGTATTTCCACTTTACGCAAATTGCCAAATTGCCAAGTGGGTATTTAAATGTGAAATTGTCAACTTAAATAATCAAGTGGGAAGGTGGGTTTTTAATGGGGTATTTATTGTGTAAAAAAAACGGTTGGGATGCTAATTGAGAGAGTTGGGTAGGTAAAATTAGGTGAATTATTTAATGAGAGATTAATGGTAGGATAAAAATTAAATAATAGTAGGTGTAAGAGTTAATGAGATATAGAGTAGGATAAAAGTAGGAGTAGGTGTAAGAGTTAAATGATTGGTTTGATACCGAATAAGGAAATGTAGCAAGTAATAAGAAATTTCCCAAAATGAAATATGTAGTAAGTATTATGGAACGGAGGAAGTATATTATAGGAAAATGAAGAGAAAGTATCAAATTGTACAATCTCAAGTTGCCATTTGCCAACTTAAGTTTTTGCCAACAATATGATCAAAATAATTTCTTAGGCACATGTGAGAATTTGAGCAAGTGGATCCAATTGGATTCTATGTCCCTATGTGAGGGCATTAAAATTTTATAAAAATTTTCTTGATAATAGGATTTGAACCTAAGACCTTATGTGTTGAAGCGTTTATGGAACAATCATAATCACTTGAGATACACTTTCTATATAATTTTTGTCTATTATCATTCTTATTAAGTCGTAATTTAGAAAATTAATGTTCCGATATGAAAACTTGTCGAAATAGATTATAAAATAATATTTTTAGGATTAAATTAAAAACATTAAGTCTTAACATATACTTCTTTATGACACTATCACAATGATATTTTCTCGTTACAACTTTTGAGTACATCGCAAACTTGCTGATTTCGGCGAAAACGCACACCAAAAAGGTAAAACCCAAAAAGAATTTGAAAGAAAAGAATACAACACTTACATGCGTTCATTTCAAAGAAAATATTGAAAAAAAATCATGTATAGAAGTATGAGTAGAAATTTCTAAACAATCACCGTGATTTGTAAATCACCGTATAAAAATAAAAAAATAATAATAAAATAACTAAAATAATAAAAAGATAAAATAAATTATCCAAAATCCCCTCTATAAGATTAGGCCACGTAGTGTGATTTACTTCTCTAAAAAATAACTGTGATTTACTCAGACTTCCTCGAAGTATGAGTGAAGGACCTCGGGAGATGTATTTATTTCTTTTACATTTTATTAATTTTTTTAAATAAAGTAAATCATGGGAATATAAATGAGTAATTCAAAATTTCCTATTTCCATTCTTTCTAAATGTTTCTGCTTAGAAATCAGGTCAATGTCTCCCTGACCGGAAGGTGTTGCTTCGTTGACTATTCTCGGACTTTTTGAGTGAGAATCTGCAAAACAAACGAAGTCAGCCTATCCGGGGGCTTTTTCCCGGAAAGCCTCTCCGACGCTCAAGTCAGTTGGATTGATTTGTGAAATATAATTAGAAATTTGCTTTGGTAAAAGGAGAGAGAAAAGCTTACCAGATTTTGGTGAATAGTGAGGTATTTATAGCAGAAAAATGAGTGGAGCAAATAGCCCCAAGGGCGTTTTGGTAATTTCCCACAAACTGATAGTATTGGGCTTACCATTAAGGCCCAGATGAGAAATTAGGGTTTGACCCAATAACATTAGCCCCACGCACTAAGGGCGTTTACTCCTAAACAGGAAACGGACTTTGAGCGTAAATTTTATAAAAGAGCCCCTGACTTTCCTTACCTTGGGTATTCGGATGTCTTAGGGAGATCAGACATATCTTGTTCGAGGTCTCTTTCGGACCGTATGTAGGGGAGAGGCCGAGTACTGGCGCAGGGGCCGAATACTGACGCTGAAAAGTTACATTCAGCCTTTACCGATAAATTATGTGACGGAGGTCAGTTGTCGATAAGAGAGGGATTCAACTTAGCCGATAAACCCTTTGACCGAAGAGGAGACCGTAATCCTTGAGGGAACAAGGGTCTCCTCCTCAGCCAAAGAGTTCGAGGACAGAGTTGAGGTTAGACCGCAAGCCAGCGTCAAAGGGAAGTTCTCAACTTGGTCGATGAAACCGTCGATGGAGCGGGATACCGCTGTTCCTGAGCGAACCTTGGTTTCCCGCCCCACCGACGGTTGCAAGGGCGAAGTTGGTATGTTCAGCTACGAGCCCCGGTCAGGGGATAAATTCAACTTGGTCGATGAACTCTTCGATGGAAGAGGGGACCCTGATTCTTTGGTGAACTGGGGTTCCCTCCCTCATCGAAGAGTCCAAGGGCGAAGTTGAGATGATACACCAGGGATAAGTGTTGGTGGGGACTTCAACTCAGCCATCAACTTCTCCGGTACAAAAGGGAACCGTAGTCCATGATAGAACAGGGGTTTCCTCTTGCACCGAAGAAGTCAAGGACGGAGTTGATTTGTCTGACCGCGAACCATCAAGATTATGGAGGATCCTCAGCTCGGCCGATGGATTCCGTTGGAGGCAGAGGGATCATCCGTGGGTGAACAGAGATTCCTCTTCCTCCACGGAATCCAACGGCGGAGCTGATATAGCACTGGGAAGGCAATCTCAAGGGTGTTCGGACTCTTGAGGGGGTGCTTCAAGAAACTTTTTAGGACCAAAGTTTTACTCTTCTAGAGGAATTTCTTGGGATTTTTGTGGTGGGGTTGATGAAAATGACCCAAGCAATGGCTTTATTTATAGCCAAGATATTACTGTTCCCCATCACATCAATCACATCAATCATTTTTTGAGGTGGGTGATTTGGAGTCCGGGCACATGACAGGCCGAACAGATGCCAAGCCGTGCAGTGTTCCCTCTTTTCCCGAGGGGTCCGAATATTTATATGCTCAAGGAGTTCATCCCTTAGTCCGGATAGTTTGCCCGGTGGCCGTGCACCATATGGGCCAGACGCATTGCCGTAGCCGAATATTGGCAGAGCCGAACCCTGTACTGGCCGGCTGCCTTAGCGTCCGAATACTCCTCTGGCCGAGTATTGGACTGACTGAAAAAAGGGAAGTCCTCCTTTCCTAGGGGTTCCCGACCCCTTCTCTTGATCTTTGTAGTGAAATTAGCTAAGTATGGACTGAATGGTATTCGGACCTTTAAGGAGTCCATCCACGTAGGGCCGAATACGTTACTGGCCGAGTCCTGGACTGGCCGAATAGGGGAGCCGCCCTCTCCCAGAGGTGTCCGGCTCCTTCTCTTAGTCTTCATACTTAGTGAAATAAGCTAAGTATGGAAAGAATGGTATTCGGACCCTTAAGGAGTCCATCCATGTAGGGCCGAATACATTACTGGCCGAGTCCTGGACTGGCCGAATAGGGGAGCCACCCTCTCCCAGAGGTGTCCGGCTCCTTCTCTTGATCCTCATACTTAGTGAAACAAGCTAAGTATGGAAAGAATGGTATTCGGACCCTTAAGGAGTCCATCCACGTAGGGCCGAATACATTACTGGCCGAGTCCTGGACTGGCCGAATAGGGGAGCCGCCCTCTCCCAGAGGTGTCCGGCTCCTTCTCTTAGTCTTCATACTTAGTGAAATAAGCTAAGTATGGAAAAAAAATGGTATTCGGACCCTTAAGGAGTCCATCCACGTAGGGCCGAATACATTACTGGCCGAGTCCTGGACTGGCCGAATAGGGGGGCCGCCCTCTCCCAGAGGTGTCCGGCTCCTTCTCTTAGTCTTCATACTTAGTGAAATAAGCTAAGTATGGAAAGAATGGTATTCGGACCCTTAAGGAGTCCATCCACGTAGGGCCGAATACCTTACTGGCCGAGTACAGGACTGGCCGAATAGGGGAGCCACCCTCTCCCAGAGGTGTCCGGCTCCTTCTCTTGATCCTCATACTTAGTGAAACAAGCTATGGAAAGAATGGTATTCGGACCCTTAAGGAGTCCATCCACGTAGGGCCGAATACCTTACTGGCCGAGTACAGGACTGGCCGAATAGGGGAGCCACCCTCTCCCAGAGGTGTCCGGCTCCTTCTCTTGATCCTCATACTTAGTGAAACAAGCTATGGAAAGAATGGTATTCGGACCCTTAAGGAGTCCATCCACGTAGGGCCGAATACCTTACTGGCCGAGTAAAGGACTGGCCGAATAGGGGAGCCACCCTCTCCCAGAGGTGTCCGGCTCCTTCTCTTGATCCTCATACTTAGTGAAACAAGCTAAGTATGGAAAGAATGGTATTCGGACCCTTAAGGAGTCCATCCACGTAGGGCCGAATACCTTACTGGCCGAGTACAGGACTGGCCGAATAGGGGAGCCACCCTCTCCCCGAGGTGTCCGGCTCCTTCTCTCGATCCTCATACTTAGTGAAACAAGCTAAGTATGGAAAGAATGGTATTCGGACCCCTAAGGAGTCCATCCACGTAGGGCCGAATACCTTACTGGCCGAGTATAGGACTGGCCGAATAGGGGAGCCACCCTCTCCCAGAGGTGTCCGGCTCCTTCTCTTGATCCTCATACTTAGTGAAACAAGCTAAGTATGGAAAGAATGGTATTCGGACCCTTAAGGAGTCCATCCACGTAGGGCCGAATACCTTACTGGCCGAGTATAGGACTGGCCGAATAGGGGAGTTATCCTTGGGATATGAAGAGTCAGTGACTTTTCGAATGTAATGATGCCTTGAAAGGGCTCTTGGTTTTCGTGCCCAACGTCTCTTTTTTCTATAAAAGGGGGTACTTGAATTCATTTGCTCTTTGCTTCAAAAACTTTTCTCAGAGCTTTTCTAAAAAATCCCAAAAAAACTCTCGAAAAACCTCAGTTTTATCGAATTTCCATCTTTCACATCAAGTTCTTTTCCACTTCAGGTACGTCTTCTTACTCGGTCTTTGTATAGGAATAATGGCCGGCTATAGTTTTTCTTGTTTAAATTTTGACGAAAACATTGAACTTGACTTTATAGACGTATATAATTATGTGACCGAGAACGATGTAAATGAGTCTTGCCTTGAGTCCCCTCTCCATTTTCCGGAGTCTTTACACCCTTTCCCTTGGGAACCGACCGTTGCCTTCGCCCCTGGTAAATTTGATGTCGATAATAGTCGTTTAGAAGGTATAATGATCGTTCCCCCATACTACAGGCCGTATCCTTCAGCTCAAGTAAAAATGGCGCCTACCACTTCGGGCAAGAGTATAGATTTGGGTCAGAACCCCCACTACGATGGGCCGAAACCTACTGCTGATTGTGGTCCAGCCAACTATTTTATTAGACATAAGTGGGCTGATTCTTTGGATAAGAACCTTTCTTTGATAAAACAATCGTGGGCGTTGCCGGATGGGTACTCGTTGGTAAAGCCCCGGAAGAAGGAGAGTGTTTTGGATGCACCCGAAGGGTGTATCGCTATTTATAAGGATGCGATGGAAACCGGCCTTCGATTTCCTCTTCATCCGTTCGCGGTAGAAGTTTTGAATGCTTATAACATCACAGTGGCCGAGCTCTATCCCAACGGGTGGGGTTGTATAGTGGCCTTTATTATGCTCTGCTGTGTTGTAGGAGTAGAACCCACATTGACAGCCTTTCGGTACATCTTCAGGATGAGGAGATGTACATCCAAGCAGGGGCCTGGTTGGGTTACATTCCAGCACCGGTCGGGCTTTCTTATTGTAGATAAACTTAAGGATAGTATGAAGAAGTTCAGAAACGACTTCGTCTTCTTGTATAGGGCCGAACCGTGGCCATTTAAGACGAGCTTTGATGAAGAACCGAATCTTCAGTTAAACAATAACGTCCCTCAGTGCAATCTAGACGAATTTTTGGTGATAGAACATGCCACTAAGGGTTTAGAGTTAGGAGAAATTAAGCCCCAGTTTACGCAGAGAAACTTTACGGTAGATAGATTACTCCTTCAGAATGAATTACTCTTGTCGGCTTTAGGAATTAGTTCGAAGTATCATAGGGGTGAGTTGAGTCCGACTCTGTGTTTTTTCTTTTTTCACTAAAACGAGTTCTAACTTTGTTTCTTTGCAGTGGTAGCTTTTGAAGAGTTGGAGAGGAAGTATCCTGAGACGATGAACTCCATGACCTTTGCTCAGTTGGCGGCTGATGCCCGGAGGAAGAAGGCTCTAGCCGAGGGCGTTAAACTCCCCAATCCCCCAAAGGTATGTGGTATTGATTTGTCAAGTCTCTTTTGCTCCTCCATTCTGCTGATTTCCATTTTTGCATTTAGAATGGCAAGAACAAGAAGCTGCCCGAGGAACTGCAGCAGGCTACTAGCGATGCAACCGGGTCGACTGACTCTCCTAGTCAGCCGGCTAAGCGCCAGAAGACTTTACCTCCTACTGGCAGCTCTAGCCAGAAGAAAGCTGACCCCAAGGATAAGGGGAAGGGAGTGGCTCAGGTTGAGGAGCCGGAGTACGAGATCACCCGGAGGGACACTGGGGTAGTGCACTGTTCTGACGTGCCTCTGTCCGAGTTGACTCCCAAAGATCTGAGGATTCGGTGGAGGAGGGCCATGGGCCAGTTGATGTCCGATAAGGACTTGAAGCAATTAGCTGCTATCCCGGCTAAGTCCAGGGTGAATGAAATTTTGGCGTTGCAGGCTGAGGTATGGTTATCATTCCCTTTTCGTCTGTTATTTGGCTCTTAAGGATTTCTAACAAATTTTCTTGTAGGTGAACTTACGGACTCAGTATGAGCTGACGGCGGCGATGGGGTTGGATACACTGGAGGCGGACTTGAAGGCCTCGGAGAAGCGGGTTCATGAGCTAAACAGTAAGCTGATTTTGAAGAATGACCAAGTGGTGAGCCTGAAGCATGATAACACGGGTCTTCGGCATGCTCTGGACCAGATATATGGTAAGTGCCGATTTCTGAAGGAGGCTGTGCTGATGAGGGAACGCCAGCTCTCCCTGAAGAAGAAGTTGGTCAAAGAATGGCTGGAGACTGACGAAGGCCGTCAGTTTCAATCACGGTTGTGTTCTGATGCTTACAGCCAGGGGTTACGGGTGAAGGAGTTGATGTTACAGCATGCCAATGAGAAGTCTGAAAACAAAATAGACTTTGAGGCTTTACTCAAGGCCGGGGAGAACGAGCATGAGGCGGCCGTTGCAGAGGCCACTGAAGAGATGAAAGAGTTGGAGGCCCTCGGTCCTGACGAAGACGACGAGGCCGAGAAAGCTGCTTGGGAGGAAGCTTTGCCTGCTGAGCTTTTGAAGAAGTTCGATGTGGATTTCGAACATTATGATATCTCCATCCCTTCCAGGCCGCCAACCCCAAGGGCTTCTCCTGTTCAGGCCGTTCCCCTTCTCCAGTCCCCATTGCCGACTTCTCCTGCTTCCCCAGCTGTTTCCGCGGGCCATCAGACTCCAGCCCCAGTTGAGATCCCAGACCCCCTCTTCACTATGGACGAGCTCATGGCTGATTAATTTTAGGATTTGTATTGCTGTATTGCTGTTGGTTTTTGGGTTGTAGCTTGTATTGCCCTGATGGGCTGAATTGTATCGACTTTTGGGCTTCGGCCTTTATTGTGACTTTCCCGTTTACTTTTCTGCTGTTTTTAAATGCTTTTTGAATTGCTTATTTTTGCATCACTTTTCTCTGCATATGCCCAACTATTTAGACGTGCTATGCCATGTATAAACTAGCCGTGGTCGTTTGCTAGTACTAATGAACTAATAATAGTTTCATAAAACGCCAGTCAAACTGGCCAATCAGTTTCATTCATATAATGCCGGTTAGGCCGGCGCAAATTCATACACTGCCGGTTAGGCCGGCGCCAATTTGTTAAAGATCAATAAAACTAAGTCAATAATTCATAAAAGTGCCGGTTAGGCCGGCGATGATCCTTTGAAACAAAAAGCCCCTTTTTCGATAGCGGGCCGAATACAACACGAACTATAACTGTCGCCGATCAATATGTAGGAGTATGCCCCCAGTTCGTTTTGGAGGCGGCGCTTCAAACATAGAACTTCTTAAGATGGTCCGAGTTCCATGGCCTAGGCAGAGGTTTGCCATTTTCTTCTAGCTCATAAGTTCCAGGCCGAATGACTCGAGTGACCCTGAAGGGACCATCCCAATTTTTCCCTAGCTTTCCCTTCTCGGTAGCATTTCCGGTGGCTTCGACTTTCCTCAGTACCAGATCTCCTACCTGGAACTGGCGTGGCTTAACGAGTTTGTTGAACTGCCTTGTCATCCTTTGTTTCTGGGCCACGGACTTGAGGAAGGCGTCTCCCCGCACTTCTGGTAGTAAGTCCAAGTTGATGGGCTTATCTTCATCGTTGCTATATTGATCGTAGTAGGTTACCCTGGTGGAGGGAATTCCTACCTCAACGGGGAGTACGGCTTCTGTACCGAATACAAGCGAGAAGGGGGTGTGTCCCGTGGCCTCTTTGACAGTTGTACGGCTGGCCCACAATATGCCAGGTAGTTCCTCTACCCAATTCCCGCGGCTTCCTTCCAATTTCTTTTTTATCCCTTTGAGGATAATCTTGTTTTCCGCTTCTACCTGGCCATTCGTTTGAGGCCGGGAGACAGACGAGAACCGGGTATCAATGTTAAATCGGGCACAGTACTCCCTGGTGGCCGTACTGTTGAATTGTTTGCCATTGTCGGAAATGATTACTCGAGGTACCCCATATCGGGTGATTATATTCCTCCAAAGAAACTGACACACCTGTTTGTCCGTGATGGAGCTGAGGGCCTCTGCTTCGACATACTTTGTGAAGTAGTCGATGGCTACCAAAACGAATCGCCGTTGTCCACTGGCCGGGGGGAAAGGGCCTAGTAAGTCGATGCCCCATCTGTCGAAAGGCAGGATAGCTTGTATAGGAGAGAGATAGTTGGAGGGCCGGCGAGGCACTTCACCATAAAATTGACATTTTTCGCAAGTTTTTACAAGCTTTTCGGCATCCGCCTTCATGCTGGGCCAGTAATATCCACTTCTCAAAACCTTTCCCACAAGTGTCCGAATTCCCTGGTGGATTCCACAAGCTCCTTCGTGTATTTCTCTTAAAATATAATCTCCCTCGGTGGGGGTCACACACTTGAGCAGGGGGTGGGTATAAGATTTTTTGTATAACGCCCCTTCATACCACTCGAAATACTTGGCTTTTCTTACCAGGATTAGGCCTTCTTCAGGGTCCTCGGGCATTTCGCCATCTCGGAGAAAGGAGATATAAGGATCCATCCAGGAGTCCGTCCTATTGACTCCACCGACGAAGGCATTTATACTGGGGCTGGGCAAAACTTCCCAGACAATGTTGCGAGGTTCATTGCTGATGGCCGAACTAGCCAATCTTGATAGGGCGTCGGCCTGTGCATTTTCTGATCGAGGGATGTGGCTGAGGGTGACGGACTCAAACTTCTCAATGATCTCTTTAACTTTGATGAGATACATTTTCATGCTCTCATCCCTTGCTTCGAACTCCCCGCTCACCTGGCCTGCAATTAGTTGAGAATCAGTGTGCGCAATGACTTTTTTAGCACCCGAGGCCAGACAAATGCCGAGTCCTAAAAGAAGAGCCTCATACTCGGCTTCGTTGTTGGTTGCCACGAAGTCAAAACGCACTGCATGTTCTAGCCTCGCCCCATGAGGGGATATGATGAGCAGGCCGGCTCCTGCACAATCCCGTGTCGATGATCCATCAACAAACAACTTCCACTCCTCTATGATAGAGGTTGGTTCCAACGATCCCGTCAATTCCGAAATGAAATCGGCAAGGGCTTGGGCTTTAATGGCCGTTCTTGGTTCAAATTCCAACCCATAGTCAGCTAGTTGGTTGGCCCAATCAGCTATCCGGGACGACTGATTCTTACTCTCCAGCACTTTCTTCATCGGTTGGGAGGTGCGAACGGTGACGGGGTGAGATTGGAAGTAGGGCTTCAACTTCCGACTTGACATTACCAATGCAAAAATTGACTTTTCAACAGTTGAATATCGGGCTTCCGACCCGCGATATGCATGACTGATGTAATAGACCGGCAACTGTTGCTTGTTTCTTTCGGCCACTAAAACAGCACTTAAGGAAAATTCTGATACAGAAACGTACAAATACAACCTTTCGCCCGGCAAGGGCGACACTAACTTAGGCATCTCGGCCAAATACTCTTTCAGTTTACGGAAAGCATCCTCTGCTTCCTGATCCCACACAAACCTGGGTTGCTTTAATGTCTTGAAGAAGGAATGGCATCTATCTGCCGATTTGGACATGAATCGGCTCAGAGCCGCGATGCAGCCGGTCAGGCGTTGCACTTCTTTAACAGTACGCGGCGAGCTCATTGACAGTATTGCTTGAATCTTATCGGGATTAGCCTCTATCCCTCTTTCATCTACTAAGAAACCTAGACACTTGCCCCCAGTCACTCCGAACACACATTTCTCCGGATTTAAGCGCATCCTGTTCTTCCGCAAGGTCTCAAAGGTCTCTCGAAGGTCTTTCGCGTGGTCCTCGGCGAGCTTACTCTTGGCAATCATGTCGTCAACATATACTTCCAGATTTTTCCCAATTTGCTCCTTAAAAACTTTGTTGATCATGCGTTGGTAGGTGGCCCCCGCGTTCTTGAGGCCAAACGGCATGACCATATAACAATAGACTCCGGAAGGGGTGATGAAGGCAGTATGTGGCCTATCTTCCACGGCCAGGGGGATCTGATGATAGCCAGCATTGGCATCCATGAAACTGAGTAGGGCATGTCCTGCCGTGGAATCTACCAACTTATCAATCTTGGGCAGGGGATAATCGTCCTTGGGACATGCTTTATTAAGGTCGGTGAAATCGACACACATGCGCCACTTACCGGAAGGCTTCTTCACTAAGACCACGTTTGCCAACCAGTCCGAATACTTGCATTCCCTTATAAATCCAGCTTTCAGCAACTTTTCTACCTCTTCTTTTGCGGCGGCGGCTCTCTCAGCGCCTTGATGCCTCAACTTTTGCTTGACAGGCTTGTAGCCTGGCTTGATGTCCAGATGGTGTGAGGCTATTTCCGCAGGTATACCGGGCATTTCCTCTACCTTGTATGCAAACACATCACGATATTGTTGGATCACATTAATGATGTCGTCCTTCACTTGTCCAGCGAGATTCTTTCCCAAACGAATCTTTTCTCCTTCCCATAAAGCGATTTCCTCATAGCCTTCTACGGGTTGAGGCTGGGTACTTCTTCTTTGGTAGTCTTCTACCACATGCATGATTGACTCGGCAATTTTCCTCTTCTTGTTCTCGGGGTTCTTCTCACCTTCTGCCCCCATTTTGAGGCTATTAACTTGACATTCTCTGGCTATCTTTTGATCTCCATGTAGGGTCCCTACTTGACCGTCGTCTTTCTCATATTGAATGAGCAACTGATGAGACGATATCACAGCTTTAATCTTGTTGATCAGGGGCAGGCCCATGATGATGTTGTAAGGAAAGGATATGTCGACTACTGTGAAACGGACCGGCAAGGTCCTCCCATTTCCTCTTTCCCCAAATCGTACAGGGAGCACAATGGTGCCTGCTGGGCTAACTCTACTTCCTCCGAAGCCAACCAACGGCCGATCCAGCTTCTCCAAATGTTCCGAGTTGTATTTGAGTTGTTTTAGGCAATCCATGGTGATGAGATCGGCTGTGCTGCCGGTGTCTACCAAAACTCTCCTCACACTCATCAATCCAACTTTAAGTGTTAGGACAATGGGGTCCGAGTGTGGGTGCTGTATTGCTTGGCTTCCTTCGCCGAATACCATCTTGGGTCCGTCGACTGCCTTTTTGGTTTCCGCGGTCATCTGGCTTAGTGTATGTACGCTGTCTTTCACTGACCGGTTGCTGACAAAAAATTCTGAATATCCTCCTGTTATCATATGAATTACTCCTTGCGTGGCTTCAGACTGCTCATTGTCATTAGCACGCCTTTCCGGCCGGGGACGGGGGATCTCTCTTCTTTCCCTCGGTCGCCCCTCCTGTTTCAAAAATCTATTCAACTGGCCCTCGTCGGCCATCTTGTCTAGTATTCTCTTCAGCTCCCTACATTGTGATAGGGTATGTCCGTGCTCTTTATGGTAATCGCACCAATAATCTGTGTTTCTTCGTCCTTGAGATGTAGAGATTCGTGGCGGTGTGGGTAACTGATCTCTTATTGAATAGAAAATATCTTTTTGACTCCGGTTGAAACGCGATTCGGCGCTTCCTTTTGATTCCAAGGCGGGGTATGCATGAGCTTGTCTCCGTACTTCTTCCCTAGGGGGTCCCATTGGTGACCGGAACCTTTCCCTCCCCGCATTATCCTGATTCCGCCGGCTAGGCGTAGCTTCTTGCGATCTTCCAGCTTTTTCTTTCTTCCTTCTCGAGTCTAAGGGTGTGCAAATGTCGGAGGCTCGGATGAATCGCTGGACAATTTCCATGGCCTCCGTGTATGTAGTGATGTCGTGCTCCAATAGCTTCCACTTTAACCTGGGTGTTCTAACTCCGTTGATGAGGGCAGGGACCGTCGTGGCATCGTTGGCTCCCGGTATGGAGAGCACTTCCTCATGGAACCTTTGAACATATTCGGCCACGGTCTCTCCCTCCTTCTGGATAATTGACATTAAGTGTAAGTTTGATTTTCTCTGCCTCTTCGATGCAACGAAGTGATCGAGGAACAAGGCCTCAAGGGCTGCAAAACTATCAACGCTTCCCGAGGGTAAGGCAGTATACCAGTTCAGGGCTAACCCGGTCAGGGTGGTTGGGAAAAATTTGCAAAGCATGGCCTCACATGTAGTACTCACGGCCATGTGCGCCCGGTAGGAGGCCACATGTTCGCTCGGATCTTGCGATCCGTCGAATGATCTAATGACGGGAACCTTGACCTTGTTCCGGTTAGGAACGGCCAGTATACGTGCCGACAGCGGCGTTTTGAAGATGGTAGGGGCCGAGTCTGACCCGTCTCGAATGTATCCTTCCTGGGCGTAGTCATACCGCTCTTGATATACCGGGCTGTGATAGGATTCTTCCATCTGCTCTTTCCCTTGTCTCCGGGAATTGAGGTGAGTCCTAACATCTTGTTCTTTCTTTCTTCTGTTGATAATCTGACGGGCATCGAACCTTGAACTTCCGGATTGTTCTGGTATTTGACTACGAGCCTGTTCCCGAGCGCGGCTGGGAGCTGGTCGAGTTGGCTCCTCTTGTATCCGACTTTGATGCTGCAGGTTTGGCATGCCCCAGATTGGTTGTTCTACAGGGTCAGGGTTACCTTGCAAAGGTGATTCCTGACTGTCAGCGATGTCTTCAACCCAAAAGTCAGGAGCTTCTCTGGTACGAGTAGTGTGCGGCTCCCTACGCCTTTGGGCAGAATGGAGTAAGTGTTGCTGCTGTGGCTGTAGGATAGTGGGCAGAGTTCTCACAGCTTGCTGAAGTGAGTCTTGGAAGCGAGAAGTTATAGTAGCAGCGAATTCTTCAAGGTCCTGCCTAGTGACAAGATTCGGCAGGGGTGCGGGTTCCTGGTCGTGGACAGAACGATCAGAATGATGTTCAGATTGCCGGGTATTGGCTCGGGTGTTCCTCTTCGAATTCATGGCTTTTTCGTTGGGAATGTAGGTGAAGTCGGTGATGCTTGTCTCTCCCCACAGACGGCGCCAAATGTTTCTGCTTAGAAATCAGGTCAATGTCTCCCTGACCGGAAGGTGTTGCTTCGTTGACTATTCTCGGACTTTTTGAGTGAGAATCTGCAAAACAAACGAAGTCAGCCTATCCGGGGGCTTTTTCCCGGAAAGCCTCTCCGACGCTCAAGTCAGTTGGATTGATTTGTGAAATATAATTAGAAATTTGCTTTGGTAAAAGGAGAGAGAAAAGCTTACCAGATTTTGGTGAATAGTGAGGTATTTATAGCAGAAAAATGAGTGGAGCAAATAGCCCCAAGGGCGTTTTGGTAATTTCCCACAAACTGATAGTATTGGGCTTACCATTAAGGCCCAGATGAGAAATTAGGGTTTGACCCAATAACACTAAACAAACAACGACTTAATATATTTTTGAAACAAAGTCTCATTTCCTCCCTCAAATCCCTCCTACCAAACACCCTCTTAATGTCTTGTAATTACTATCACTATATTATTTTTAATTCAAAATGCTAATATAATAGTCTTGTCTTTCCATATGTATATTTATTATTGCTAGTTATAATGTGAATAGGTGGAAGTATTTGTTATGTAGTATTTTTCTTATATAATTGACTGTTTATTTTTATTTATTTATTTCATGTTTTAAAAATTATTATTATATGCAATATTTCAAAATTAAAACTAAAAAACCATTTAAAAATTATATTTTGAATACATAAATAAATTATCTTGTATAATTATCGGCTATCGCAGCTCGCATTTTTGCACCATAAGGGCAATTATGAAAATGCATGTCAAAGTTTGTATTATTGGTGGTTAATTGAAAGTTCGTATTATTCTTGGGAAATCAGTAAAAGGTCGTATTATTCTGGGTAATTTTTCCTAAAATGTAGTGAAGTGCAGTGCATACTAATCAATATGGGCGGCTGACTGAAACTGTGGATTATAAGAGAGCATTGACTTGACTTCATTTTATTTTTCTTGTTCTTCCATTAATGTTATAAATATAGCACAGTTTTTGTTACTTCCAAGTTCCAACTAATAAAACTAAGTGACATAAGCAGGTCTTTTCAAAAAAAAAAAAAAAAAAAATAGTGAAATATAAATATAGTATAAATGAGTATGAGTTTGCCTAGTTTGATGGCATTACAAGATCAGGAAAATGGAGAAGAATTAGTATGTTATATGGAGACTGATGGAAAAGAATGTCTTCAGTTGAATGCTACTCAAATATTCGATCCCAGAGCTAAATTTGCGGTGGAGAATGGTCCTCATGGATTAGTGCACATTCGAAGCTTCTACAACAATAAATACTTGATCAGGTTCTTATTTTACTCTTTCTACCTTTTTTATATGTTTTTATCTTTGTCCACGTACTCTCTCTTTTATGAGTATGAGTTGCCGCCTTCCATCTCGGCCCTTCGTTCTTAGACTCTGATTAATATTTTTATGTTGCGACTATATTGGAACGGAGGAAGTAATTTTTTTAAAACTTGTAGAAGTATTATTGATTCTTGTTTGTTGAGCAAATAAAACTAAATACTCTTTTTATTCATTATATGACCTTCAAATATTAAATATTTTCCATGTTTCATAATACTCGCTACATTTTTCATTTTAGGAAGTTTCATATTACTTGCTATATTTTATTTTTAGTAAAATACCAATCATTTAAAGTTATACCTACTTCTATTTTTATCTTACTCTATATCTAATTATTCCTATTTTTATTTTTCATTTTTTTACAAATAATATTAAAAAATTCCAAAAAAGCAACTTTCCACCTACTACTCATCATTACACAATAACTTCTTAATCTTTGTGCCCATACAATGGTAGCAAGTAAATCAGAACGGAGGAAGTAAGTAACACTTTCAAAAAAAAATATTAAATAAGTAATAGTAATATTATTTCAATTGTACTTAATTAATTTATTTTTATTTTTTGATATTAAATATTTTATTTTTAAAATGCAATAAAAAACTTTATTTAATGTTTATACAATAAATATGTAAAACTTAATTTACAACACTAAAAACCAATTATTAATAAAAAAACTATAAACAATTGTTCTCTTATTATCGCGACCCGTTCCGTATTGACCATTTTTTTCCGATACCGCGACATGTGATCGCGACCGCATTTTTGTACCATTATATGTAAGTAAAAATATAGTCAAGTGAGATCTTGTTTAAATCGTGTACTCGCATACTTTCATAACATATTTTTTTATAATTTTTTAGATTTGTAAAATTCGACATATAAATAGACAAATTAAAACATTGTGTGAAAAGTCAAATGTAGCAAGTATAATAAAATGGAGGCATATATACTCCCTTAGTCACTAGAAATCTTATTTCTTCATAAAACCAAATAATTAGAAGTGAAATGGAGAGAGTATTAAATAGAATGAAAAAGCAAATAAGAAATTAGAAGTAGAATGGAGGTAGTATTAAAATTTTGTTTAATTTTAACAACTCAATTATATGTATTGAAAATTTTGGTGGAAAAATTTTCATTTCAAATAATTTTTTTAGGATTTGAAGAAAATTAATTCTCCGTAATATCATGAGTTATACTCTATCCGAATCAGTTTAGATGTCTCATTTTCTTATTTGGCAAAACTATAACAATTGTCCATTTTATTTTTTGTCTATCTTTTTTTACCTAAATACCCCAACTTTTCTAATTCCTAATACGTACCCAACTATCACTTTTACAATTAATTTAATCAATTAAAATACCCAACTATCACCTTTACAATTAATTTAATCTATTAAAATACCCAACTATCATCTTTTTAATGGCCCCATTCAACCCTTAAAATCCGTGAAATTCCAAATAAGACATCTAAACTGATACAAAGGAAGTATTATTATGTATATTTTAAACTGTAATGAAATTATTAGTTTTTGAGATGATTAAAGTGTACTATATGTTTCCATTTAATATTTTTATAAGGAATGTTAATAGAGATATTACTTGCGGATAAAATTAATAATTTTTTTTGAGTTTACTTTCCAATTTGTGTGAGTTTTTTACCATCAACTGAGGCAAATTTTAAGTAATAAAGAGAGTATAGGGTCTTCAAAACCTATTGCTATTTTTAAGGGGTGGGTTTATTTTTTTAAGACTGAGTGAATTCAGATTTGATTTTAGATCCAAAAAAAAAAGGGTCTAGATCTAGTCTAGGGTCTTCAAACTCAGACTCGACCCAAACCCTCTCTAGATCCACTGAAAACCTAGATCCGCTAGATCCGCTAGATCCATCTCAGACATGTTCTTGACCCGACCTTATTTATAATAAAAAATTATTGGGAAATTCCACATGGTAGCATCCAACTTTGATGAAATGCCAGTGGTAGCACTTTTTTAAGAAAATTCCACACGGTAGCATCTAGTTTATACACTATCTAATTGCCGTAGCATTTTCCGTTAAGTTCTTGTTAAATTCCGTTAAATTCATCATTTTGTAAGTTTTTTTCCACATGGTAGCATCCAGTTTTTGTTAATTTACCATTTTAACTTTTAATTCATCATTTTAATGTTTAATTCACCGTTTAATTCATCAGCGCTCATAAATGTTTAATAATTTTATTGAAAAATTATAAGAAACTATCTAATCGGGTCGAAATAAGTAACTATTTTTGGATACGTAAACCGAAACAGATATTTGACGTCATTTTCACCTGTTAACGATTTTTTTTCAAAAAACGGACGTTGCAAATATCCTTATGGGGTAACTCTTTCGAAAATCCGGTCGAAACAGGTACTTATACGCCGATTTTTCGATACGTAAACCGAAAATGATATTTGACGTAATTTTTATTCATCATGACGATTTTTTTAAACAACGGACGACGTGGCTACTATCATAACGATTTTTCAACCGATGAATTAAATGTTAAAATTATTTTTCCGTATAATTATTCAACATTTTAATTTTTTTCAATAAAATTATTAAACATTTATGAGCGTTAATGAATTAAACAGTGAATTAAACATTAAAATGGTGAACTAAAAGTTAAGATGGTAAATTAACAAAAACTGAATGCTACCATGTGGAAAAAAAACTTACAAAATGATGAATTTAACGGAATTTTACAAAAACTTAACGGAAAATACTACGGCAATTCGATAATGCATAAACTGGATGCTAACATGTGGAATTTTCTTAAAAAAGTGCTACCATTGACATTTCATTAAAACTTGATGCTACCATGTGGAATTTCCCAAAATTATTCCTAAATTTGATCTAAACCAATTTTAATATTTTTGGATTACTTATATAGAACTCATATACGGATATACCCATTTCAGTACTAATAAAGCCTTTAAAATGTAAAAAAGGTTTTAAGTATGAATAATTGCCTTTACACCCATTTAGGCCTTATATTCACCAGACCTAGCAGGTCTAGGTTCGGATCCAAAATTTTAGATCTAAAGAGTCCAGGTCTAGATCTGGGTAAGGATCCACTAAAAAATAATGGGTCTGAGTCTGAATCTTGTTGGACCCGACCCAAACTTAACCTATGACCATCCCTACTAACGAAATAAAGTGTATAAATGACATGAATGTTGGCTATTTTTTCTTGAAGGTCAACAACATCGACAACAAAAGATTACATTGTCCCAGCCGCAAGTGAGCCAATGGAAGAAAAATGCAAATGGAATTGTACATTGTTTGAACCAGTCCTCTCGATCCAAGACTCCATTCTTACCGTCGATTTTATTCACAAACAAACTGGCCTTTATTTGATTGCGACGACAAACTCAAAGATCAATGACCGTGCCTTAACCCTAGATAGTACATCAAAAACTTGTTTTCGAGTTTTCGACTATGGATCACTGGTGAAATTGCCAAAATATGTAGCATTTAAAGGTAACAACAACAAATATCTTATTACTGATTACTTTAACCGCATTCACTATAATCACAAATTTGCTGGTACATGTCTATCTGATAAACGCACAAATCATGAAATCTACTTCAGCAATAAGGGTCACATTCATGTTAAAAACATCAATGCTAATAAGTTTTGGAGGTTCAGAAGTATAGTTACAAAAATCTTTGCCCCGGATGGTACTTCTTGTTGTATCAAGGCTTCTGAAGTTGAGGCGATCCAGCTTGATGAACCCAATATAGTTTGTCTACGTATCCCAAGTGAAAAGCTATTTCTCGGTATAGGGTTCGACGTTACAACTCTTCGTCATGCTTTACTCCCTATAGGGACAGCTGTAACACCCGAAACACGATTTGAGATTGTGGAGCCTGTCATTAACAGGAGAGTTGAACACGTCCAATATCGTCTAGGTCATGCTAGAATATATGGACAAACTCCTCGTACAATGTTCAGGGTAGAAATCCGTAACGATACTGATTTAGTACACCAGCATTGTGCAGAGATTTGTTATACTAAAAGTAAGACGAGTTCTTGGAATAATGGTGTTTTGACTACAAGAAGTGTGAAAACCAGTTTCAAAACAGGGTATCCTTCTATTGTTGATGGTGTGATTAAAGTTTCTACACAGCATTCGACGGAGTCGAATTGGGGAGAATGTATGCAGTTTTCAGAGCAAGTCAAGAGTATTTCTACTGTCCCTATACCTGCAAAACATAAGGCCATAATAACTGTGATGGGTTCTGAAGCAAAGTGTGATGTACCATTTTCTTATGTCCAGACTGATAAATTTTATGATGGATCAGAGATGGTTACTAAGTTTGATGACGGTCTTTACACAGGTATTGAGACTTATGACTTTCAACATAAAACAATCTATCAACCACTTTGATCAAATTTATCTTCACAAATTCTTCTGTGATACGGTCTATGTGAGATGTATGTTCCCTGTACATGGGTTGAATAGCCCAATTAAAACAATTATTATGGCCCTTGTTTTGAAACACGGTTTAGAGTATAAACGTATGTATGTTATACATAATTGGCAATTTGTATGTTACACAATTTGTTGGATAATTTAAAGTATAAAAATATTGGTTATAACTTATAAATATCTAAGTATACTATAAAAATAATTGGCCAAAAAAAAAAAAGAATTGAACAAGCTGGAGTATAGTCTGAAGTACATTTTGGGCTCGCGAATGTAGTAGCCTCTCGCAAGTTCCGCAACATCAAATCTCCTGAAAAACCGTCTTTTTGATAGATGTTTTTCAGGCCCAATTCATTAGAATTTCATCAGATGTCTCCGAAGAGACCAATTCATTAGAATTTAATTCTTAATCTTATTCTATTTTTTTTATTTACGGACCGACCCAATTAGAGTTGGTCTTTCAAAGATAGCGTCTCTCACTAGAATTTGTGGTTCGGCAATTAGCAGCTTCTGGGCTTTGCTTTTCCGTGGAAAATTTGTGGGCATTTTTCTTATAAAAGCTGGTTAGGGTTTTTGTTAGCTCTAATTAACCCAACTACATGCCACTAAATAAGGGACATGGGATAGTGAGGATCATGGGAAGTTTTTCTATCAATACAATACTTAATAACAACACAACTTTAATACTCCCTTCGTCCCACTGTTATTGTCCACATTTTCTTTTTGGGTCATCTCACTTTAATTGTCCACTTTCTATTTTTGGCAAAGACGTTTTACCTAAATACCCCCAACTACCTCAACTTATATTATTTAAAATACCCCACCTAGCTACCACCTTTTCAATTATTATGATCACTTAAATACTCCACGGTAACCTTTTCAATTATTATAATCACTTAAAATACCCCACTACCACCTTTTCAATTATTATAATCACTTAAAATACCCCGCTACCACCCATTTCTTATTTTACGTGTCCACATGAAAGTGGACAATAACAGTGGGACGGAGGGAGTATTCATCACGAAGTTTTTTAATTAATCGATTGAGACCCAGAGCCTAGATTCGATACCCTTCAACCACGTATAGGAATTAAAAAAGAGCAAAAGCACTAAAATTTACTCCCTCCTATTCAGGACAAGAATCTCATTTGACTTTTCATGATTTTTAAGGAGAGTCAAAATGGGACCCTTGGGGTAGGAGAGAGAGTGTTATTAGAGGTTTTTAATTGTAGAGATTAAAAGTTAATGATTCCCACCAATTTTGTGGGTTTTTTTTTATGAAAACTTAACATTGATAATTTAAAAACCCAAAAGTCGGAATATTTTTCATTACAACCCCGATTTTACATAGTCTTGTCAATTACATACGGAAATTACAAAAATACATCCAACAATTACAATAATTGTCCTAAATTACATAAACTTGAGCCGAGTACTAAATAAAATGACATAAATCCATTACAGTATGTCGCCTAGCCTTCTCAATTCTTCGACGGCCGTGACGTAATTGCAGTCAAAACTGATCATGTGGGTGCGGATTTTCTTGCCATCATTGGCTTCAGTTTTTTAAATTACCAATATAATGCATTGTTAATTTCTTAAATAGCCGCCAAATGCAAACAACCAAATTTTCATAATCATTTTTCATCAAACAATCCACAAAATTTAAAAAATCCCACAAAATTTTTAATATTATTTGTTGAAAATGAAAAAGAAAAATAGGAGTAATTAGATATAGAATAGGATAAAAATAGGAGTAGCCGAGTAGGTATTACTTTAAATGATTGGTTTTACTAAAAAAGAAAATGTAGCAAGTAATATGAAATTTCCCAAAATAAAAAATGTAGCGAGTATTATGGAACGGAGGAAGTATTAGATAGATGAAATTCAGAAATGAGTTAATGGCAATTTTGAAAATTCAATTTATAAAATATAATGACAACTAATAGAGCCCTTGTTATATTCGAACAAAATACTAAACAACAATATTATTTCATATATATCGATGAGAATTAATAGTTAAAGTTTTGATACTAAAATTCGTAAATTGTATTTTTTCCGTTCCATTTTATTTGTAACACTTACTGTTTTTGGAAGTTTCATATTACTTGCAAGTTGCAACATTACTATTTTTGGCAAAAATAATCTACTTATTTTATCTCACTTTATTCTTACTCCACATATCACCATTAATCATACATGACCCCATTAATTATTTAATATACCCACAAGTCACAACCACTATCTACTTATAATATTTTTTTATTTCTACCCTACATATCACCATCAATCATATATAATCCCTCAATTATTCCTAATTAATAACCGTGATTTGTAAATCACCACAAGAAGATAAAAAGAATAATATTAAAATAAACAAAATCAAAAAAGATAAGTAATCGTTATTTACTAAGAGAATCACATCCTAACACATAAAGGTAAATAATTAGTTTCACAAATAACCGTTATTTACTAAGACAATCTCCCTTATCCATAGGCAGACCTATTTAGTAGCAATGGGTAGCATAGGATACCCATGTTTTTTTTTAAAAAAATTAATATTATATTCTAGAACCAACCACAAATTGCCAAAAAACTATCCTAGAACCAAAACACGTTGGTGAATCATGAATGATGCTACCCATGCTTTTGAATCCTGGATCCGCCCTATTTTTACCATACTGATTTGATAACCCTTAAAAAATGTGTTAAACCCCTATGATGCAACTAAAACGGAACAGAGATGATATGCATTATTTTATACGGACAATATCTAGATTTAAAAAAATACTTTTATTAAGAGTAGAGGTGGTTGAAAGTTGAAACATTAATGGACAAATTTATAGGAAAGAAAAGTCTTGATTCTTGATGTTTTAATAGTACAGCTAGTAGCCTAGTACTATTATTAAAAGTCATTACTATTTTTATTGTGTAGTCACCTATATTAAATTTTAATATGAGTTGAACCGGATAAGGTCTATTTAATTCAATATGACCTTTAAATAAGCCAGATTTTAAAATCTTGATCGGGCCAAGTTTTGGCCCATTTTTATTACTAGCAATTATTTAAATCTTCATTATCAGTTTATAACAATTAAATTACTTCTATTATTTATCGTAATTAAATTGAAAAAATATTAATAATAGTCATTGTCTTTATCATTTATAATATTTCAATTATCCGTTGGTTTTTTTAGAGACCGTCTCTCTGAGAGACGTCCTCATGGCTCAACCCATTAAAGCTTAATTGTACTCTTACTTTACATTTTCTTTTATGGGTCAACCTAATTAGAGATGATATCTCAAAGAGACCGTCTTTAACAAGAATTTGTGTTCAATTATACATTAATTATGGTATTTACAGTGGCTCATTTCTGACCCTTATTGAGCCCTTTTATATTCCGCTTTATTTTAACTATAGTACTAGTTTATATTATGAAAGTATATGATTAGACGATTCAAACAAGATCTCACTTGACTAGAATATTACTCACATATTAGCCGCAATATATAAAATAAACTTAAACGATGAATAGTGCCAAAAAACAAAATGTAGCAAGTATTTCGGAACAGAGGAAGTACAAAATAAAATTTTTTGCATCCAGACAAATCTAATAAGATCTTATATAACTATATTTTATCTTCAACATATATTTCAAAATGTAGGGAGACAAGACAACTCAGTGGTGCCATATTCGAACTTCAATAATCGTTGAACCGCATAAAGGTTATCTTATCCACTTGTCTATCAACATTAATCACAAAATATGAAGTACTCTGAGAATGGGTGTTCAAGAATATCTCATCTGAAATACTACTCCGCCCCGTTTAGATTGCATCAAAGAGAAAATGATGAATTTTTGAGGAGGTGGTAATAAATAAGGAGGGAGAATGAATTGTGTGGATAATATTAAAAGAGAGTAATGTATGGATGAGATTAAAAGAAAGTGGTGGACCACTATACAAAAATAGAAATGATGCAAATTAAGTGGGACGGACCAAAATGAAAAATGATGCAAATTCAATGGAACGGAGGGAGTACTACCTCTCTTCCATCTAAGTTGCACTATAAGGGTTTGGCATATTATTTAAGGATTGTCAAATCATTATGGTAATAGTAGGAATAATGTATGATTGATAGTGATATGTTGGATAGAAATAAAAAAATACTCGGTCCTTCCCATTTATTTTGTCCACTTTAGTGTGGGCACGCAAAATAAGGAAAAGTGGTAGTGGGGTATTTTAAGTGAATATAATAATTGAAAAATGTGGTAGTGCGGTATTTTAAGTGAATATAATAATTGAAAAGGTGGTAGTGGGGTATTTTAAGTGAATATAATAATTGAAAAGGTGGTAGGTCGGGTATTATTAAATAATATAAGTTAGGGTAGTTGGGGGTATTTAGGTAAAAAGTTTTGCCAAAAAAGGAAAGTTGACACTTAAACTGGTATAACCCAAAATGGAATAGTGGACAAAACTAATGGGAGGGAGGGAGTATTATAAGTAGATAGTAATTGTGACTTGTGGGTATATTAAATAATTATATGTAAGTGTTGCAAGTAAAATGGAACAGAGATAGTATTTAGTATTAAAAATTGGATAAATTATCTGTTTTTTTTTTTGAATCGATAATTCGAATTGGGTGTTTGGTTTTTAAACCAAGTAGTGGATCCAGATCGAAATATTGACAAACCCAAATATCCGGTTGCATATCTAATTTAGTGTTAAATAATTTAGATTTTTGAAATTCAACTATATTTCCAAAACAATTTGTATTCAAAGTTTAAAAAATAAGCTTAATGACATGCTATTTTTTCTTTAAGGTCAAGAACATCGACAACAAAGATTACATTGTCCCAGCCGCAAGTGAACCAATGGAAGAACAATACAAATGGAATTGTACATTGTTTGAACCAGTCCTCTCGATCCAAGACTCCATTCTTACCGTCGAATTTATTCACAAACATACTGGCCTATATTTGACTGTGTCGACAAACTCGAAGATATCCATAGATAATACATCAAAATCAAAAACTTGTTTCCGAGTTTTCGACTATGGATCTCTGGTGAAATTGCCAAAATATGTAGCATTTAAGGGTAACAACAACAAATATCTTATTACTGATTATTTTAACCGCATTCACTATAATCACAAATTTGCTGGTACATGCCTATCCGATAAACGCACAAAACATGAAATCTACTTCACCAATAAGGGTCACTTTCATGTTAAAAACATCAATGCTAATAAGTTTTGGAGGTTTAAAAGTTTCATTACAAAAATCTTTGCCCCGGATGGTACTTCTCGTTGTATCAAGGCTTCTGAAGTTGAGGCAATCCAGCTTGATAAACCCAATACACTTTGTCTACGTATCCCAAGTGAAAAACTATTTCTCGGTATGGGGTTCGATGTTACAAATCTTCGTCATGCCTTACTCCCTATAGGGACAACTGTAACACCTGAAACACGATTAGAGGTGGTGGAGCCTATCATTAACAGGAGAGTTGAGCATGTCCAATATTGTCTAGGTCATGCTAGAATATATGGACGAACTCCTCGTACAATGTTCAGGGCAGAATTCTTTAATGATACTGATTTAGTCCACCAGCATTCTGCAGAGATATGTTATACAAAAAGTAGGACGAGTTCATGGAATAATGGTGTTATCACTACAAGCAGTGTGAAAACCAGTTTCAAAACAGGGTATCCTTATATTGTTGATGGTGTGATTGAAGTTTCTACACAGCTTTCGACGGAGTCAAAATGGGGAGAATGTATGCAGTTTTCAGAGCAAGTCAAGAGTATTTCTACTGTCCCTGTACCTGCAAAACATAAGGCCATAATAACTGTGATGGGATCAGAAGCAAAGTGTGATGTACCATTTTCTTATGTTCAGACTGATAAATTTTATGATGGAACAGAGATGATTACTAAGTTTGATGATGGTGTTTACACAAGTATTGAGACTTATGACTTTCAACATAAAACAATCTATCAACCACTTTGATCAAATTTATCTTCACAAATTCTTCTGTGATACGGTGTTCGTGATATATATGTTCCTTGTACATCTGTTGAGTAGCCCAATTCAAACAATTATTATGGTCCTTGTAATTTGAAACAAAATTTAGAGTATAAAAGTATGTATGTTATACATAATTGGCAATTTGTATGTTACACAATTTGTTGGATAATTTATAGTATAAAATTATTAGTTATAACTTATAAATATCTAAGTATACTAAAGTATAATAAGTAAAGCCCATAAAAAATACTATAAAAATAATTGGCCAAAAAAAAAGAATTAAACAAGCTGGAGTATAGTCTGAACTACTGAAGTACATTTTGGGCTTGCGAATGTAGTAGCCTCTCGCAAGTTCCGCAACAGGATCTCCTGAGAAACCGTCTTTTTGATAGATGCTTTTTAGGTCCAATTTATTAGAGTTTAATTCTTACTCTTATTCTATATTTTTATTTACGGACCGACCCTAATTAAAGTTGGTCTTTCAAAGAGATCGTTTCTCACGAGAATTTGTGGTTCGGCAATTAGCAGCTTCTGGGCTTTGCTTTTCCGTGGAAAATTTGTGGGCTTTTTTCTTATTAAAGCTGGTTAGGGTTTTTATTAGCTCTAATTAACCCACTAACAATCTAACATGCCATTAAATAAGGGACATGGGATAGTGAGGATCATGGGAAGTTTTTCTATCAGTAATTTTTTTACCCTTTTTTTTTTAATTTCCTTCATCAAATTAGGTAAAATTACTTAACTTAACCTGCTACAGCCGGTTGAAAACCAAATGGGACCGTTTTCAGCAAACGTTATCAATAGTTAAGATTATTAAAAAATAATCAATAGTTGAAATTATTTCTGGCCAACGGATGATGGTTGGGATCATTCTTTGCAAATCAATTCTTAAGTCATGGACTAATTAATCTCAATAATCTTCCACTTGAAGAAGATTGAAATTAATTAGTCATATGTACAAATAGCATAGCCCTGAAACTTTTTGATCACAAGGGCTGTCTAACTATAGATAAGTAGACATTTTGTAAAGGAAGAATATGTAAGACATCATTTTGTAAAGGAAAGCATATGTAAGACAGCATTTTGAAGCTATCAACACACCTCTCCATTTAGTCATTGAGGTGATTATATAAAACAATATTCGAAGTATTAAGTTAACATCATTCATCAATCCATAATACACTTATGTACTTTTATGTCTCTCAGAATTAAGTTAAACATCATTTGAAATTGTACATAAGCAAGTATTTCAGCCTCATCTTAAAAACTTGACACAAAATTGAGACAAAACACATTAGGTAAAAACAAAATCAGTAGCATCAAAACAGTTTCAGCCTCATACCAAGATCAATATCAAAAAACGAAAGAACTAACTAAAATCAAAGATTTTAAAAAACATCAAACTTAAATTAGACTAAGTATCAAAAAAACCAAATAAAAACAAAACATTAAAGATTCAAATAACATGCAATAACAACGAAATTAAAGATTTAAAAGAACAGAGCTATATCATTTGTCTTTTTTATTATTGTATAATATTAATGAATTTTAACTAATTTGTATTTTTTACTCTTACTATATTTACAAATTTAAATTTTCAAAAAACTCATATATTAATGGATGTAGTAAATCACAATTATTTCTAATTACACGGTTATTTTAAAATGCACCGTTTAAAAAATTATGGAAAATATATAATGTACTGTATAGAACATTACATAGTGTCTGAAAAAATTCTATATTACACCTCGTAGATGTAACACCCCAGAATTTCCGACCCCTTAAACGAAACCAAAATCGTAAAGGACGGAAGGAAATTCGGGTGTTACATAAAAAGAATAGGAAAAAGAATTTTGATAAACATTAAAGATTAACTTCAATTTAAGGTGGGTAGAAATTTCGGCAACACTTGCCCTAAAACTATGTGTCTTTGTAGAAAAACATGGTTATTTAGAATCAAATAAAGCAAAGTCATCAACGGTCTATCAAAACTATCACGGCGGAATGATTCATCGCCGGCTTCTCAAATCAACATGCTAAGCATGGATCGTGGTTCCGATGACAACGCTTGCATTTTAAAAAGATTTGACTCCTTTAAACCGTACAAGTTATAAACAACGCAGCGGAAATACAAATATACAAAAGGAGAACACAAGGCCTCATAACAAACGTATGTGACCAAAGCTTACAAACGATAAATAAGAACTACAGAATCAAATTAACGGTATGACACAAGTTATGCTTCGCCCTCGTCACTCTCCCCCAATGCAATGCAATGCAAAAGAAGCTCCAATACCTGCTACGACTGCCCATGATACTCCTGCTGCTCAACATTAGACCAAGGCCAATGTGTCATAGCAGGACAATCATAGAAAGTCATCAAACAATCAAACATAAACACAAACACGTACACGTCAGTAACTAGTATCAAATATAATAAGAACAACTAATAGATAACATTATGCAATGCAATAACATAAGATGATTTCGTCGGACACAAGCACAGATAGTAACCGTTTGTCGTCCACCTATGCTTCTTGGATAGAATGTGGGTCTTCACACTTCTCTTCTCAAAATATGAGCTCTTGTAGAACACACGTAGCATCAACTCCACCAAGGCACTAACAAACTATCTAACACACGACTTTATAGAGCTTGTCTATCTTAAAGTAAGCGTAGTTATAGCCCATCTTTGAGACTGGTAACTCCTTTGAGGTAAATTAGCTTAGGCGTACTTCTCACTAGCATAAACTACTCTATCATTGAATAATAAATGAGTAACCATTCTATTAAAGTGTAAGCTTTCTATGAATCAATAAGCTTTCTATGAATGAGTAACATTCTATCAGTAGATCTTTTCTTCACTTCATGGCAGTGACATGGCCATGGGCGTTATCAGCCACCCGGCGCCCATGGTAAAGTATGAGCTCATACCCCCTCCAGCTGACCCTCTCGGGTCCTACCTTTGGGAAACTAACACTGGGGTACCAATCCAGTGGAGAGGCAACCATATTGGGGTTTGCAAGGCCCGCATGGTGACACCTCGGTCAAGGGGCGTTATCGGCCACCCGGCGCCCAATTGACAAAGTATGCTCATACCCCCCTTACGGTGGTCCCGTCGAACCTCACCTAGGGGACTACTAAGTCAACCGGATATAATCCGGTTGAGTCACGCCAACTAATCCTAATTTAGTACTTTATCAAAGGGAAATAACCCCCGCTTTTGACTATTAATGAATGCCCTGGGATAGCAGAACGCCGAAACCCACTGAGCAACTCAAATAAAAATATGAAATTCACCTATAAAGGAGTCATTCTAACTCCAAGTAAGGCATAACCCAATTCTTAAATAAATGAGGGGGATGGTCCCCGCCTTCTACGAATACTCTCATTCTCTAAACTATTCTATACTCAAGGATTTCGTAATCGATATCTCTTCGTACAAGGCTTACTCGCTAATTTTTCATAGTTTCGATACAATGCATATATCACAATAAACAATAACAATAATGTCTTAAAGGGAAATTGCATATAAGAAGTAGTTACTGCGTATACGTACCTGTAAGCGTCACTGCACGACAAAAATCACGATAATCACCCAACTAAGGTTCTACCGTCCTTTTATGAACTGGGAACAATGGTAAAACTAGCAAAAAGGTGAAGATGTGGATGGAGTTTATGGTAGTGGTGCACAAGGCCCACAACCGGCCGAAGGGAGGGCCCAAAACAGCCGCTGCTGGCGGCAATAGGTTGAAAACGCAGCTGTTGCTGCCTTGGAGGGAGGAGAGACAAGACCCCACTGTCTAAGCTGCTGCCGCCTGCTCGTGGAAGGGAAGGTGACGCCGCCGGCTGGTGGTTGCTCGCGGCTGCTGGCGGGTGGGCTGGCGGCTGCTCACAAAGAGGGAGGAGGGAGAAAGAGAGAAAAGAAGAGGAGGAAGATGTTTGGGCTTTTAGGGTTTGAAGCTTCTTACTACTCTTTATTATTATTATTATTATTATTATTATTATTATTATTATTATTATTATTATTATTATTATTATTATTATTATTATTAATATTATTATTTACTTAGATTTATTTTCTTGCGCGGCCCAACTAAGAACTCACTTAAGTGCGCACACATTTTAATAAAATAATAATTTTAATTCGAACCTCTTTATTTTAGAAATCGTATCTGTATCTTTAATATATATATATATATATACGTTAACCTCAAATTCGTATATAAAAGAATTTTATTAAGGCTAACTTAAATTAATTTAATATATTTATAAAATCTCCAAAACTGATTATAATAATAATAATTAATGACGTTATTAAAATGACGGGGTGTTACAGACTACCCCCCTTAAAAGGAGTTTCGTCCCCGAAACTAGAGTAATAAGGACACTATTCGTAAAAAAAATTGTATTTCTAATGACTCGAGAAGGTAATCTAACCATTTTAAGCCTAAGAATATGCTTAAAGACCGTGACCTTAATGACACAATTAACAAAGAGTACTCAATCTATCAAAATAGTCATACATTTATCATTTTGAGTATTTATAATCACCCAAATTAGCTCAACACCCAACCAAAACATGTAAACGTCACACAATTGACTTCACACAATCAATCAAAAACATGTACATATCACACAATTTACTCAACACGATCAATCAAAAGCATGTAAATATCATACAAATTGATAAATATTACACCAATTGATTCGAACAATCAATCAACAACATGTAAGTTTGTGATGGTTGTTATCATAGAGGCGAACATGCATGAAAATGCTGGAGAAAATGCATGTAAATGCGCGAAATTTTACCACATTCTACCCCCCTTAAAACTTAGTTACGACCCCGTAACTCACTAACGTCGATTCATTGGCAAGGGTTGTTTGGTTAGACTATGAAGCTTTAATTATTTAATATCTCTGATCTTAGTACTACACACCTTAGTATCTAGGTTTCAATATGTTCTCTTACTGAGACAAATCTCCTAACTGTTTACAAAACTAATGGAACTAGCACATGTGGCTTATAAAAAGTGTATCTCATGAGCTCGTAACAATATGAATGTCCTGTTATCTAATATAATTCTTTAAACAACTTTTTTTTTTTTGCGTGACCATCTAAGGTCGTACTTTGTGATAATCTTACAATGTACTAAAGGTTCAACTATTGTAACTTAAACCATAAATGGGGAAAAAAATATCAAAACAACTAAGTCTTAAAAGTTAAGTGCACGAAGTTACTCAATACTTAACTCGTATTACAATTAGACACCTTAGGCCTAAAAATACATGAATCTCATAAAACTGATGGGTTATTAACCCCAAATTAATTCACCGCTAATTTTACTTATCATAACATAATCCTAACCTTTTACTTAACATGAAATGCTCTTTTCATTAATCATATACGACCAAATTATTTTATAACATATGAAATCATAAATCATGACTCGATTAGTAGATTAACAAATCAAATTAATAACTTAGAACATAATACATGTTTCAAGTATATAATCCAATTATAAATACCGCCTTTTAGCAAGCTACTGTAGTTAATAATTTATACGTTCACAACCATGATACTAATACACATATCGTAATTGTTCTGCACTTTTATCTTGTATCCATCATAATATCAAATTTTAATTACGATTATAAGACGATGATTTAGAATCATAAATGGCAAGGTCAATGGTCACCCACATTTATTATTATTATTATTTTTTTTATTTTATTTTTTTTATTTTTTTTTTTTTTTTTTATTTATTTATTTTTTTATTTTTAGCTATTCCTTTGCCGTACGACTAGATATGTTGAAAGTATACAACTTGTATCAAGCTACATATTAGTGAAGTTATTAGTTATACATGCACGTGGCAAGGATTTCAATAGTATGATAATAGCAGTAATGTTCAACACAGATGGTCTTTTAATACACAAGAAGGATAGTGTGTGAACACATCTATCTTGCTATAAAAACTATCAAAACATTTTTGACATAATGTCGACCTAAGCATTAGCAATATAAACATCAATAACAAGATAAACATCAACCATAAATTATTACATTAACAAACCCAGCACCATATGAAAATACAAAAACATGATAACAAGGTAATACATCGCTTAACATTTTCCATCACATTAGTTCATTTGAGAACAAGTAGGGTTAAATCCCTCTGCAACATAAGATGATAAACTTAGAACTAACCGCTATAACATATGTGTTTTAAAAAAAATAACTTGGAAATTACAAAACTTCCTTCGTCTAAAGCTTATTGTAATCCAACTATTTAGTACCATCTAATTTAACTCTTTTTGAGACCAAAGCGAGAATTAACTCAGCTCATCACCTATTAATGATTATTTTATTTATTTATTTATTTATTTTTTTTTTTGTGGCTTCTAATGGTGCTGAATATGTACCAATGGCGAAAATTTCATTATTGATTAAAAGACGATGAATAATGTTATATTGTAGGCATGCTCAAACTAAAGCACACTCAAAGACAAAGAACTAATATGGTATTTGAATTCTTGGAATACTTATAAAAAAAAATGTGATCAACTCAGTTTAGTACATTCAAAACACAACGAACCACTAACTACACATATATATTACTTTAAAGTCTCACTACAGGTATAAGACGTTGACTTAGAACTAACAAATAAATTACATGATCCAGTCAACTTAAATATGAATTACAAAATCATTAGACTCATCCGATGTATAGATTTGGGAGCATTTATCAATAAGCACAATCATATCACACTAAACTTAGCATCAATGTTGCTATGACCAATTACCAAGCTTAAAACTGCAATTGCAATTAGCCCAAGGCTTACTTGGATTTGACAACACTTAAACTCCAAAGCCATCTCGTAATAATTATAAATTCAAAGAAAGATGTTAAACCGATACTAGTTTGAACAATACTCTAATGCATCATAACTTGGTACTTAAGATTAAAACTTAGAACAAGACATATTAAGAATCATTGTAACCAAAACAACGTAAAAGGATAAGTAAGTTGAACCACTCGATTTTTTTTTTTTTTTTTTTTTTTTTTTTTTTTGGATTTTCTAGTGTCATTTCTGCATTAACAACTTTCGATTCTTTATATTCTAACATACTCCATCAACATTGATAATCACCGTGTCATTTGGATTCATACTTATCCATATACCTTAAATGATTTAAGACAATAACTAATGATCTCTAATTACACTACCCCAAGGTGTAAATATTTTATAACCAATTTTAAAAACATGAATAAAATTGTCGCCAATTGAGTTAAAACACCAACTTGACTTTAGAGGCTATAACATAATCCTAAGTTTATGATCAAGGCATTATCTATAGGGTATAATATCAATTTCCTAATCAAGCAACTTCATTTACGATCACGTGTGAATCTTTAACTTATTTTTAATTCCACGTCCTCTTGTTTAACCCAATTACAATCTTACTTGCAAAATCATTAACCATTTTCAAAAGAATTGTGATCAATACATTCTATGTTACGATGAACGAATGCACTTGACAATAAAATGTTCAACCAGATATAAACGGTGGATTTATGTATAGAATTCATATCAAAACACGTAAGCTTTATAAAAACAATTAGCATGAACGAATATTAGGACACATAAGACTAAATTTTGTATTATCGTCACAAGTAAAGGAAAGTTCATGATGCAACCAACTTCTCTAGAATTCCATTATTCATACTTTGTTCCCCATAATTACTGCTTATAACACAACTCATAAGTTGAACAAAATACTCAATGTTTTCTTTATTGTTTGATAATACATAATTCAAATATGTTGATTTATTAAATCATATCATTATTCAAACCACCATCATAACTTTTAAATATAATACTAACACACATGAGACTGAGTCTCATAAAAGCTAAACAATTATATGTTTATCTACGCATGTGCAAAGATAATCATTATGCAAGAATATGTATTATGCACCTATGCCATATCTACCCAAACTCTCACGAATAACTTCTAACTTTAAAAAAAAAATTTCTCAACGACTTTAAGAACACAAGGCGTCGAAGATAGGAACCACTGGCTTAAGTTAGCCTTAATAAAATTCTTTTATATACGAATTTGAGGTTAACGTATATATATATATATATTAAAGATACAGATACGATTTCTAAAATAAAGAGGTTCGAATTAAAATTATTATTTTATTAAAATGTGTGCGCACTTAAGTGAGTTCTTAGTTGGGCCGCGCAAGAAAATAAATCTAAGTAAATAATAATATTAATAATAATAATAATAATAATAATAATAATAATAATAATAATAATAATAATAATAATAATAATAATAATAATAAAGAGTAGTAAGAAGCTTCAAACCCTAAAAGCCCAAACATCTTCCTCCTCTTCTTTTCTCTCTTTCTCCCTCCTCCCTCTTTGTGAGCAGCCGCCAGCCCACCCGCCAGCAGCCGCGAGCAACCACCAGCCGGCGGCGTCACCTTCCCTTCCACGAGCAGGTGGCAGCAGCTTAGACAGTGGGGTCTTGTCTCTCCTCCCTCCAAGGCAGCAACAGCTGCGTTTTCAACCTATTGCCGCCAGCAGCGGCTGTTTTGGGCCCTCCCTTCGGCCGGTTGTGGGCCTTGTGCACCACTACCATAAACTCCATCCACATCTTCACCTTTTTGCTAGTTTTACCATTGTTCCCAGTTCATAAAAGGACGGTAGAACCTTAGTTGGGTGATTATCGTGATTTTTGTCGTGCAGTGACGCTTACAGGTACGTATACGCAGTAACTACTTCTTATATGCAATTTCCCTTTAAGACATTATTGTTATTGTTTATTGTGATATATGCATTGTATCGAAACTATGAAAAATTAGCGAGTAAGCCTTGTACGAAGAGATATCGATTACGAAATCCTTGAGTATAGAATAGTTTAGAGAATGAGAGTATTCGTAGAAGGCGGGGACCATCCCCCTCATTTATTTAAGAATTGGGTTATGCCTTACTTGGAGTTAGAATGACTCCTTTATAGGTGAATTTCATATTTTTATTTGAGTTGCTCAGTGGGTTTCGGCGTTCTGCTATCCCAGGGCATTCATTAATAGTCAAAAGCGGGGGTTATTTCCCTTTGATAAAGTACTAAATTAGGATTAGTTGGCGTGACTCAACCGAATTATATCCGGTTGACTTAGTAGTCCCCTAGGTGAGGTTCGACGGGACCACCGTAAGGGGGGTATGAGCATACTTTGTCAATTGGGCGCCGGGTGGCCGATAACGCCCCTTGACCGAGGTGTCACCATGCGGGCCTTGCAAACCCCAATATGGTTGCCTCTCCACTGGATTGGTACCCCAGTGTTAGTTTCCCAAAGGTAGGACCCGAGAGGGTCAGCTGGAGGGGGTATGAGCTCATACTTTACCATGGGCGCCGGGTGGCCGATAACGCCCATGGCCATGTCACTGCCATGAAGTGAAGAAAAGATCTACTGATAGAATGTTACTCATTCATAGAAAGCTTATTGATTCATAGAAAGCTTACACTTTAATAGAATGGTTACTCATTGATTATTCAATGATAGAGTAGTTTATGCTAGTGAGAAGTACGCCTAAGCTAATTTACCTCAAAGGAGTTACCAGTCTCAAAGATGGGCTATAACTACGCTTACTTTAAGATAGACAAGCTCTATAAAGTCGTGTGTTAGATAGTTTGTTAGTGCCTTGGTGGAGTTGATGCTACGTGTGTTCTACAAGAGCTCATATTTTGAGAAGAGAAGTGTGAAGACCCACATTCTATCCAAGAAGCATAGGTGGACGACAAACGGTTACTATCTGTGCTTGTGTCCGACGAAATCATCTTATGTTATTGCATTGCATAATGTTATCTATTAGTTGTTCTTATTATATTTGATACTAGTTACTGACGTGTACGTGTTTGTGTTTATGTTTGATTGTTTGATGACTTTCTATGATTGTCCTGCTATGACACATTGGCCTTGGTCTAATGTTGAGCAGCAGGAGTATCATGGGCAGTCGTAGCAGGTATTGGAGCTTCTTTTGCATTGCATTGCATTGGGGGAGAGTGACGAGGGCGAAGCATAACTTGTGTCATACCGTTAATTTGATTCTGTAGTTCTTATTTATCGTTTGTAAGCTTTGGTCACATACGTTGTTATGAGGCCTTGTGTTCTCCTTTTGTATATTTGTATTTCCGCTGCGTTGTTTATAACTTGTACGGTTTAAAGGAGTCAAATCTTTTTAAAATGCAAGCGTTGTCATCGGAACCACGATCCATGCTTAGCATGTTGATTTGAGAAGCCGGCGATGAATCATTCCGCCGTGATAGTTTTGATAGACCGTTGATGACTTTGCTTTATTTGATTCTAAATAACCATGTTTTTCTACAAAGACACATAGTTTTAGGGCAAGTGTTGCCGAAATTTCTACCCACCTTAAATTGAAGTTAATCTTTAATGTTTATCAAAATTCTTTTTCCTATTCTTTTTATGTAACACCCGAATTTCCTTCCGTCCTTTACGATTTTGGTTTCGTTTAAGGGGTCGGAAATTCTGGGGTGTTACAGTAGAAAATTATACTTCCTCCGTTCCGAAATACTTGCTACATTTTGTTTTTGGGCACTATTCATCGTTTAAGCTTATTTTATATATTGCAGCTAATATGTAAGTAATAATATAGTCAAGTAGGATCTTGTTTGAATCGTCTAATCGTTTACTTTCATAATATAAACTTTTTATAATTTTTAAATATGTATAATTCGACATATAAATGAGCAAAATAGTACATTCAATTGCGTAAAAAAAGTAAATATAACAGTTATTATGGAACAAAGGAAGTACTATAGAATAAATTACATTTAGTCTAGTGTAATTGGAATTACACAATTTAGAAAATTATACTGTAAAATTACATTGTGTGTAAAATTATACAACAATTTAGGAAATTACTTGACGTACATAATATCCCCTTTATCCATCAAATGTTATTTAAAAACTAAAATGACATAAAATTCAATTAATTGATCCTTAAAATTAGTCATTTATATTGTTAAACTATCGTAATTAAAATTTTGAATTTTAGGAAAAATTTAAAGTATTGATTTGCAATATAAAATATTTAAAATATTAACGTATTTAAAATATTGACCTAATTTAAAAACTTAGATCACATAAATAGATATGACAAAATTATTAAAATAAAGAGTATTTATCATCAATAGATTTTAATATTAATTGTATACTTTTACTATTACCAATAGAAAAATCTACTTTAAATTTTTTCAAAAAACAGAAACGCCTAGAGACACATAACCCGTGTGTCCTCAGTTAGCTCCGCCACCAACTATCTGAAAAAAACTAATTAAAAAGGTTCTGATTTAAATGTCAAATTGCCAACTTAAATAATACTTCCTCTGTTCTGGAAAGGTTGTTACCAATACATGGGCACTGGAATTAAGAAAATACTATGCAATCATTAGAGCAAGTGGGTATTTCCACTTTACGCAAATTGCCAAATTGCCAAGTGGGTATTTAAATGTGAAATTGTCAACTTAAATAATCAAGTGGGAAGGTGGGTTTTTAATGGGGTATTTATTGTGTAAAAAAAAACGGTTGGGATGCTAATTGAGAGAGTTGGGTAGGTAAAATTAGGTGAATTATTTGATGAGAGATTAATGGTAGGATAAAAATTAAATAATAGTAGGTGTAAATGATTGGTTTGTAACCAAATAAGGAAATGTAGCAAGTAATAAGAAATTTTCCAAAATGAAATATATAACAAGTATTATGGAACGGAGGAAGTATATTATAGGAAAATGAATAGAAAGTATCAAATTGTACAATCTCAAGTTGCCATTTGCCAACTTAAGTTTTTGCCAACAATATGATCAAAATAATTTATCAGGCACATGTGAGAATTTGAGCAAGTGGATCCAATGCAATTGGATTCTATGTCCTATGTGAGGGCATTAAAATTTTATAAAAATTTTCTTGATAATAGGATTTGAACCTAAGACCTTATGTGTTGAAGCGTTTATGGGACAATCATAATCACTTGAGATACACTTTCTATATAATTTTTGTCTATTATCATTCTTATTAAGTCGTAATTTAGAAAATTAATGTCCCGATATGAAAACTTGTCGAAATAGATTATAAAATAATATTTTTAGGGTTAAATTAAAAACATTAAGTCTTAACTTATACTTCCTCCGTTCCATTTTACTTGCAACACTTACCATTTTTGAAAGTTTCATATTACTTGCAACATTACTATTTTTGGCAAAAATAATCTACTTACTTTATACTCACTCTATTCCTACCACATATCACCATCAATCATACACCATCCCATTAATTATTTAATATTAAGGTTGTCAGAATCGGGATTCTACGTAGGATCGTTTAGGGGTTAGGATCGAAATCGGTAGAATCGGATCGTAAGATCGTGTGATCCTACAAATATGCATTAATATGCTTTAGATAATGGATTTTCAATTGTATTTGTTCGTTTTTTTTTAATTTTAAGGTTTATATTTATACTTATTTGACTTCTACTAGGTTTTATATAAGAATACCTTTAATAATCATTTTTAAGATTCGAATCAAGAAAAACTTGAATTTTAGTTATATTAATTAATATAATTGTTTAGATATATACACATATATGCATAAGTAAAATCTGGATTATATATTTTTTATGATTGAAACTACCCTTATAGGATCGGATCGCAAGATCGTAGGATCGTAGAACCGTGTTATGATTCTACCACTTAAATCTTGGAGCTATGTAAGATCGTTCGATTCTACCAATAAAGATCCAACCTACCATCCAGATTGGTCGCCTAATTTTGGGTCGTAGGATCGTAGAATCGTTGATCAGGATTGCGATTCTGATAATCATGATACCCACAAGTCACAACCACTATCTATTTATAATAATTTTTTTTATTTCTACCCCACATATCACCATTAATCATACATCATCCCTACTTTTACCATACTGAGTTGACAACCCTTAAATATTGTGCCTAAACCCAATGGTGCAACTATAATGAAACGGAGGTAGTATCTATGATATACTAAAATTTTTAATGGATATGTGCATCCTTCTTTATGACACTATCACAACGATATTTTCTCGTTACAACTTTTGAGTACATTGCAAACTTGCTGATTTCGGCGAAAACGCACACCAAAAAGGTAAAACCCAAAAAGAATTTGAAAGAAAGAATACAACACTTACATGCGTTCATTTCAAAGAAAATATTGAAAAAAAAATCATGTACGGGTATAGAAGTATGAGTAGAAATTTCTAAACAATCACCGTGATTTGTAAATCACCGTATAAAAATAAAAAAATAATAATAAAATAACTAAAATAAGAAAAGATAAAATAAGTTATCCAAAATCCCTTCTATAAGATTAGGCCACGTTATGTAGCATTTTTCTTATATAATTGACTGTATATTTTTATTTATTTATTTCATGTTTTATAAATTATTATTATATGCAATATTTCAAAATTAAAACTAAAAAACCATTTAAAAATTATATATTGAATACATAAATAAATTATCTTGTAGAATTATCGGCTATCGCAGCTCGCATTTTTGCACCATTAGGGCAATTATGAAAATTCAATATAAAAGTTTAAAGGTCAAGGCATTTTCATAATTTTAATAATTAATTTAAAATAGGAGTAACGATAAAATAAAGGAAAAATTACCCAGAATAATACAACCTTTTACTGATTTTCCAAGAATAATATGAACTTTCAATTAACCACCAATAATACGAACTTTGACATGCATTTTCCGCTGGCATACATGACCTGTTTATAACCGGTAGTACAGGTCTTTTTTTGATTGTTGCTCAGTAGGTTTCAACCGGTAATACGAACTTCAATTAACCACCAATAATACGAGATGAAACCTGCTGAGCAACGGTCAAAAAAAGAACTGTACTACTGGTTATAAACAGCTCATGTATGTCAGCGGAAAATGCATGTCAAAGTTCGTATTATTGGTAGTTAATTGAAAGTTCGTATTATTCTGGAAATCAGTAAAAGGTCGTATTATTCTGGGTAATTTTTCCTAAAATGTAGTGAAGTGCACTGCATACTAATCAAGTAATCAATATGGGCGGCTGACTGATACTGTGGATAAGAGAGCATTGACTTGACTTCATTTTATTTTTCTTGTTCTTCCATTAATTAATGTTATAAATATAGCACAGTTTTTGTTACTTCCAAGTTCCAACTAATAAAACCAAGTGAAATAAGCAGGTGAAATATAAATATAAATATAGTATAAATGAGTATGAGTTTGCCTAGTTTGATGGCATTACAAGATGAGGAAAATGGAGAAGAATTGGTATGTTATATGGAGACTGATGGAAAGGAATGTCTTCAGTTGAATGCTACTCAAATATTCGATCCCAGAGCTAAATTTGCGGTGGAGAATGGTCCTCATGGATTAGTGCACATTCGAAGCTTCTACAACAATAAATACTTGATCAGGTTCTTATTTTACTCTTTTCTACTTTTTTACATGTTTTTATCTTTGTCCACGTACTCTCTCTTTTATGAATATGAGTTACCGCCTTCCATCTCGGCCCTTCCAAGACTCTGATTAAAATTTTTATG
Organism: Amaranthus palmeri; assembly: GCA_019776075.1. NCBI lineage: Eukaryota > Viridiplantae > Streptophyta > Magnoliopsida > Caryophyllales > Amaranthaceae > Amaranthus > Amaranthus palmeri. Next base: position 662,665 of record JAAKBH010000297.1, read on the forward strand.
AGCGAGATACCCTAAGTATGATGATGATGTTATTATTATGATATTATCTCTTCTACATATATAGTCCTTCATGCATATATTTCCTTCATACATAGTTCCTCCGTTATGAAATAGTTGCTACATTTCGATTTTGAGCATTGTTCATCGTTCAAGCTTATTACTCTCTCCAAATCATTTTAGCTGTTCCATTTGAGTTTTCACGGTTATTAAGGGTGGTGTGGGGTCCATTAAAAATGTGGTATTTGAGTATTTTAATTAACTAAATTAATTGTAAAAATGGTAGTTGAATATTGGAAATTGGAAAAGTGGGGTATTTAGGTAAAAACAAAAGATAGACAAAAAAGAAAATGGGACAATTGATATATGATTTTGCCAAATAAGAAAATGGTACAACTAAAATGATTCGGAGGGGGTATATTATAGATGTATTGCAAAATATCGGACGTTCCAGAACGGAACGAGCGATCCATAACGGTTTTGAAGACTACCGACAAAAAATGGAAATGGAGAACAAAGCGTTGAGACAAGACTATTTTATTAGTGAGCAGGGAGAAAGATGGTTTAATAATTATTGATTCTTGTTTGTTGAGCAGAACTAAATACTCTTTTTATTCATTATGACCTTCAAATATTAAATACTTTCCACGTTCCATAATACTCGCTACATTTTTCATTTTAGGAAATTTCATATTACTTGCTATATTTTATTTTTAGTAAAATACCAATCATTTAAAGTTATACCTACTTCTATTTTTATCTTACTCTATTATATCTAATTACTCCTATTTTTCTTTTTCATTTTCCAACAAATAATAATAAAAAATTCCAAAAAAGCAACTTTCCACCTACTACTCATCATTGCACAATAACTTCTTAATCTTTGTGCCCATACAATGGTAGCAAATAAATCAGAACGGAGGAAGTAAGTAACATTTTCAAAAAAAAAATATTAAATAAGTAATAGTAATATTACTTCAATTGTACTTAATTAATTTATTTTTATTTTTTGATATTAAATATTTTATTTTTAAAATGCAATAAAAAACTTTATTTAATGTTCATACAATAAATATGTAAAACTTAATTTACTACAACACTAAAAACCAATTAATTATAAAAAAACTATAAACAATTGTTCTCTTATTATCGCGACCCGTTCCGTGATAATCGTTTTATTCCGATACCGCGACACGTGATCGCGACCGCATTTTTGCACCATTATATGTAAATAAAAATATAGTCAAGTGACATCTTGTTTAAATTGTGTACTCGCATACTTTCATAACATATTTTTTTATAATTTTTTAGATTTGTATAATTCGACATATAAATAGATAAATTAAAACATTGCGTGAAAAGTCAAATGTAGCAAGTATAATAAAACGGAGGCATACTCCCTTAGTCACTAGAAATCTTATTTCCTCATAAAACCAAATAATTAGAAGCAGGGGCGGATCTAGAAAAAAATTAAATGATGTCGATAACGATAACATTAAAATTGACTCCGTCGAGTTTTCATATTCTGAAAACGACACATAATATCATCATTTGACAAACTTTGTAACAAATCACATTCAAAATAAGTTTCCATTTCTAACTCTTTAAAACACAATCATTTGTTTAACAAATTAACAAATTAACACAAACAAAAAATAACCCTAATAAATTGATTAACAAATCAAGTAATCAACAATGTTTAACAAATTAACAAGAAACAAATTAACACAAACCAAAAATAACCCTAATAAATTGATCAACAAATCAAGTAATCAACAATGTTTAACAAATTAACAAGAAACAAATTAACACAAACCAAAAATAACCCTAATAAATTGATTAACAAATCAAGTAATCAACAATGTTTAACAAATTAACAAGAAACAAATTAACACAAACCAAAAATAACCCTAATAAATTGATTAACAAATCAAGTAATCAACGATGTTTAACAAATTAACAAGAAACAAATTATCACAAACCAAAAATAACCCTAATAAATTGATTAACAAATCAAGTAATCAACAATGTTTAACAAATTAACAAGAAACAAATTAACACAAACCAAAAATAAACCTAATAAATTGTCAAGATTCAAGAAAAAATGTTTATGGAGAATAACCCTAAATTGATTAACCCTAATAAATTGATTGTTCAATGTTCATGAATGAACAAAGAATGTCAAGAAACAAATCAAGTAATCAACAATGTTTAACAAATTAAGTAATTAACAAATATCAATCAACATAAACCAAAAAATAAGATTAAATTATTTCAAATACTCAATGAGAAAATAAAAAAAAAAAACAGGGCGAGACTAATACTTGAACCTGGGTGAGGCGTCGGTGAAGCAGTCAGCAGATGGATTTTCCGGTGAAGCGGTGCCGGTGAGCCGTCGGTGAAGCAGTTAGCAGATGGCGGGATGGGATGGGTTTTGCCTTTTGGAAATGGGGAAATCAAAAATGGAGAAGGAGAAGGGGTTTTCGAAATTTAGGGTAAATAAATGGGTAAGTTTTGGGGAAAAAAACGTTAAAATTTTGCTGTTTGGAGGAATTGAACCTGGGTGTATGCTGTCATATGCCAAAATACTTACCAGCTGAGACACTTGGTACACTAACATAAAACTATACTTGAAAATCTATATCAGTCAAATGCTGTCAATTGACAGCAATGACAATACGTTAGATCCGCCCCTGATTAGAAGTGAAATGGAGAGAGTATTAAATAGAATGAAAAAGCAAATAAGAATTAGAAGTAGAATGGAGGGAGTATTAAAATTTTGTTTAATTTTAACAACTCAATTATATATATTGAAAATTTTGGTGGAAAAATTTTCATTTCAAATAATTTTTTTAGGATTTGAAGAAAATTAATTCTCCGTAATATCATGAGTTATACTCCATCCGAATCAGTTTAGATGTCTCATTTTCTTATTTGGCAAAATCATACCAATTGTCCCATTTTATTTTTTGTCTATCTTTTTTACCTAAATGCCCCCACTTTTCTAATTCTCAATACCCAACTACCACCTTTACAATTAATTTAATCAATTAAAATACCCAACTATCACCTTTACAATTAATTTAAGAGAAATTATCATTGGTGCCCCTGTGTTTTGGCCTTTTATCAATGGTCTACAATCTTTTTTTTTCCAATAGCCCCCCTGAAGTTCAGTCTAACTAACAACCGTGACACTTTTGCCCTTTTTTCCGTTAACTTAACGGTAAGTTTGAAATTAACTTAACTAGGGTTAGTTTATCTTCTTCTTCTTGTTCTTCTTCCATGGTTGCCTTCTTCTTCCATTGTTTTCATTCAACAAATTCTTCAATAAACATCTAAAAATCTCTCCTTTGTTTTCATTCAATAAATTCTTTATTGAATTCTTCAATAAACCCAGAATGTTTACCTTCAACAAATTCTTCTTCCATTGTTTTCATTCAACAAATTAGAAAAGAAATTTCATCTTCTTCCCTTATGTAATACCAAAATTACAATCCAACTTTCAGAAACTCTTAAAATTAATGAATAGTTTTTCCCATAAAAATCTGGAATCAAAATGAAAATAAGGGTAAAGAAGCAACAAAAACCCAGAAAGTCTCCCCCAAAAAGAAGACAAAGCAACCCAGCTTCCCATCTAGAATCAAAATGAATAGTATAAATTGATCATTTTTTTGAAGTAAATGCAAAAGAAATAAAAATTCACTCCAAAAATTCACTCCAGTGCAGGAAATCCACCACTTAATTCATTATCAAATGCATTCAAAAAGTTCAAGCTTTAATTTTACACCCAATAAGTGCATTTTCTTCAATCTTTCCAACAAATTTGTTAGAAGATATGTCAAGATACTTCAAATTTGGACAATTTTCCCCAAAATTAGGCATGGGAATTGAGATATTATTGGAAGAAAGACCCAGATAAAGATTCATTGAAACATCCAATGTTTTGAGGGAAAGCCCAAAATGAGCCCCTTTCAAATCCTTGGAAGAATCCAATAAATTGAAGGAAATATTCAGGCCTGACAATGAAGAACAAGAAGAAAACTTTGACAAATCAAAGAAAGACCCAGAAATGGAGTTTTGAGATAGGTCAATTTCTGATAGTGAAGAAGAGCAAAGAGAGAAAGGTTTAAGAGAACCAGAAATATTTGAAGAAGCCATGGAAAGAGAAGTTAAGTGTTCAATAAAGAAAAGATGGGTTATGATTTTGCAGTTTTATTAAGCTAAATTTGTGGTTTCGCAAATGGGTTTTAGTGAATTAAGGTCTCAGAATCAGCCATTAAGCTAAATTTGTGGTTTTGCAAATGGAAGAAGAAGGCAGCCATGGAAGAAGAACAAGAAGAAGAAGAAGAGAACTAACCCTAGTTAAGTTAAAATCATAAACTTAACGGATTTTTAACGGAAAAAACTTGAAAAGGTCACGGTTGTTAATTACCCTAAACGTCAGGGGTGCCATTGGAAAAAAAAAAAAGATTGTAGACCATTGATAAAAGGCCAAAACACAGGGGCACCAATGATAATTTCCCTTAATTTAATCAATTAAAATACTCAACTATCATCTTTTTAATGGCCCCATTCAACCCTTAAAATCCGTGAAATTTCAAATGAGACATCCAAACTGATACGAAGAAAGTATTATTATGTATATTTTAAACTGTAATGAATTTATTAGTTTTTGAGATGATTAAAGTGTACTATATGTTTCCATTTAATATTTTTATAAGGAATGTTAATAGAGATATTACTTGCGGATAAAATTAATAATCGTTAATTTTTTTGAGTTTGCTTTTTAACCAATTTGTGTGAGTTTTTTTACCATCAACTGAGGCAAATTTTAAGTAATAAAGAGAGTATAGGGTTTTCAAAACCTATTGCTATTTTTAAGGTCTGGGTTTATTTTTTTAAGACCGAGTGAATTCAGATTTGATTTTAGATCCAAAAAATAAATGGGTCTAGATCTGGTCTAGGGTCTTCAAACTCAGACTCGACCTAAACCCTCTTTGGATCCACTGAAAACCTAGATCTGCTACATCCATCTCAGACTTATTCTTGACCCGACCTTATTTATAATCAAAAATTATTTTTAAATTTGATCTAAACCAATTTTAATATTTTTGGATTACTTATATAGAACTCATATACGGATATACCCATTTCAGTACTAATAAAGCCTTTAAAATGTAAAAAAGGTTTTAAGTATGAATAATTGCCTTTACACCCATTTAGGCATTATATTCACCAGACCTAGCGAGTCTAGGTTCGGATCCAAAATTTTAGATCTAAAGAGTCCAGGTCTAGATCTGGGTAAGGATCCACTAAAAAATAATGGGTCCGAGTCTGAATCTTGTTGGATCCGACCCAAACCTGACCTATGACCATCCCTACTAACGAAATAAAGTGTATAAATGACATGAATGTTGGCTATTTTTTCTTGAAGGTCAACAACATCGACAACAAAAGATTACATTGTCCCATCCGCAAGTGAACCAATGGAAGAAAAATGCAAATGGAATTGTACATTGTTTGAACCAGTCCTCTCGATCCAAGACTCCATTCTTACCGTCAATTTTATTCACAAACAAACTGGGCTTTATTTGATTGCGACGACAAACTCAAAGATCAATGACCGTGTCTTAACCCTAGATAGTACATCAAAAACTTGTTTTCGAGTTTTCGACTATGGATCACTGGTGAAATTGCCAAAATATGTAGCATTTAAAGGTAACAACAACAAATATCTTATTACTGATTACTTTAACCGCATTCACTATAATCACAAATTTGCTGGTACATGCCTATCTGATAAACGCACAAATCATGAAATCTACTTCAGCAATAAGGGTCACATTCATGCACTACAAGAAAAAAGCTTTTGGGCGACAAAAGAATTTGTTGCACTAAATTGTTTTTCGTTGCCCAAAGTATTGTGCAACAAAAAAATATTCGTTGTGAAGTCGTTGCCTAAGGGTCGTTGCACAAAATTATGGGCAACAAGTTGTGAATTATTTGTCGCTCAAAACCGTTACTTTTGAGCAACAACTAAAGAGTATCTTGAGCAACAAATTTTATTGTTGCCTATTGAGACGATGTAGAGCAACAACATTTGTTGTTGTCTAAGGTAATTACCAAGGGCAACAAACTTGAGCGTTGCTCATTAAAAAAAGCATTTAGTGCAACGAAAATAGTCGATGCCCATAGAACTATCTAGTGCAACGAATTACATTGTTGCCCGTATATATTACCTTGTGCAATGAACATTTAGTTGCCCATTTAATTTTCTATATGTACGAGATTTGGAGATAAAAACGCATTTACAAGATTATTATAGCATAAACTTGCATTAATAAAAATGATACAATTCATTACAATATACAAACCTAAAAATCCATATCTAAATTACAAAGATAAACATCCTTCGTCCTATATATCTTGATGAAATAAAAAAAATTGCCTACAAAAGTGTAATCTTGTAATCTTGAAATCTTGAAAAAAGCATTCGTCTCTTAAATCTCATGCATCTTGTAATCTTGACTCCATCATCAGAATCTCTTCCTGTCATAAAATGTAAATTAAAATTTATATATATATCAATTAATAAAATTTAAATGCAAAATATCAATTAATAAAATACTCAATCATACGAAAAATAAATCTAGAAAAATAAATTGTCCAACAAGCTACATCATGCAAAATCAAGAAACATGAAAATATCAATTAATAAAAACTCAATGATACGAAATCAATGATAATAACCGACAAGGCCACAAAATACTTCATTTAATCCCTAAAACACAAACAAAAAAAATGTTAAGGCAAGAAATTTACCATAAATGACCAAGAACTGCAAAAATATAGTCGAGTAGACTTAATGATAATAGAGTGTGAATGATAATGGAGTGCGTTTTTGTGAATGATAATGGAGGGAGAAGTTATACACTTTTAGAAAATGAAAAAGATATTAGAGGGAAATTTTCGCTCCTTTTCTTTAGTATTTTGCAACAATATAAAATTATACAAGAAACAATAATTAATTATTTTTATTATTCAAATTATAGATATTGTGCAACCCAAAAAAAAAGTTGTTGCCAAAAACATATAATCAACAACAAAAATTAAACTTGTTGTACAAAATGTTTATTTTTTGTGCAATAAAAATGAAATTTGTTGCCTATTATTGTAGTTTGTGCAACAAAATGAATTTTTTGTTGCCCTATATGTTGTTTGTGCAACAAAATGATTTTCGTTGTGTTTACTTTAAATATAGGCAACGACAAAAAAATTTGTTGCCCATTTTTTTGTCATTTGTTGCCCAAAAGCTTTTTTCTTGTAGTGATGTTAAAAACATCAATGCTAATAAGTTTTGGAGGTTCAGAAGTTTAGTTACAAAAATCTTTGCCCCGGATGGTACTTCTTGTTGTATCAAGGCTTCTGAAGTTGAGGCGATCCAGCTTGATGAACCCAATATAGTTTGTCTACGTATCCCAAGTGAAAAGCTATTTCTCGGTATAGGGTTCGACGTTACAACTCTTCGTCATGCTTTACTCCCTATAGGGACAGCTGTAACACCCGAAACACGATTTGAGATTGTGGAGCCTGTCATTAACAGGAGAGTTGAACACGTCCAATATCGTCTAGGTCATGCTAGAATATATGGACAAACTCCTCGTACAATGTTCAGGGTAGAAATCCGTAACGATACTGATTTAGTACACCAGCATTGTGCAGAGATTTGTTATACTAAAAGTAAGACGAGTTCTTGGAATAATGGTGTTTTGACTACAAGAAGTGTGAAAACCAGTTTCAAAACAGGGTATCCTTCTATTGTTGATGGTGTGATTAAAGTTTCTACACAGCATTCGACGGAGTCGAATTGGGGAGAATGTATGCAGTTTTCAGAGCAAGTCAAGAGTATTTCTACTGTCCCTATACCTGCAAAACATAAGGCCATAATAACTGTGATGGGTTCTGAAGCAAAGTGTGATGTACCATTTTCTTATGTCCAGACTGATAAATTTTATGATGGATCAGAGATGGTTACTAAGTTTGATGACGGTCTTTACACAGGTATTGAGACTTATGACTTTCAACATAAAACAATCTATCAACCACTTTGATCAAATTTATCTTCACAAATTCTTCTGTGATACGGTCTATGTGAGATGTATGTTCCCTGTACATGGGTTGAATAGCCCAATTAAAACAATTATTATGGCCCTTGTTTTGAAACACGATTTAGAGTATAAAAGTATGTATATGTTATACATAATTGGCAATTTGTATGTTACACAATTTGTTGGATAATTTAAAGTATAAAAATATTGGTTATAACTTATAAATATCTAAGTATACTAAAGTATAATAAGTATACTATAAAAATAATTGGCCAAAAAAAAAAAGAATTAAACAAGCTGGAGTATAGTCTGAAGTACATTTTGGGCTCGCGAATGTAGTAGCCTCTCGCAAGTTCCGCAACATCAAATCTCCTGAAAAACCGTCTTTTTGATAGATGTTTTTCAGGCCCAATTCATTAGAATTTCATCAGATGTCTCCGAAGAGACCAATTCATTAGAATTTAATTCTTAATCTTATTCTATTTTTTTTTATTTACAGACCGACTCAATTAGAGTTGGTCTTTCAAAGATAGCGTCTCTCACTAGAATTTGTGGTTCGGCAATTAGCAGCTCTGGGCTTTGCTTTTCCGTGGAAAATTTGTGGGCATTTTTCTTATAAAATGCCACTAAATAAGGGACATGGGATAGTGAGGATCATGGGAAGTTTTTCTATCAATACAATACTTAATAACAACACAACTTTAATACTCCCTCCGTCCCATTGTTATTGTCCACATTTTCTTTTTGGGTCTTCCACTTTAATTGTCCACTTTTTATTTTTGGCAAAGACGTTTTACTTAAATACCCTCAACTACCTCAACTTATATTATTTAAAATACCCCACCTAGCTACCACCTTTTCAATTATTATAATCACTTAAATACTCCACGGTAACCTTTTTAATTATTATAATCACTTAAAATAACCCACTACCATCTTTTCAATTATTATAATCACTTAAAATACCCTGCTACCACCCCTTTCTTATTTTGCGTGTCCACATGAAAGTGAACAATAACAGTGGGACGGAGGGAGTATTCATCACAAAGTTTTTTAATTAATCGATTGAGACCCAGAGCCTAGATTCGATATCCTTCAACCATGCACGTATAGGAATTACAATAGAGCAAAAGCACTAAAATGTATTAAAGAGGAAATATAACAAAATCACTAAAAATATATGAAAGTTATAATAAGTTTTGAATAAGATAAATCTAGAGCTGTTTAAATGTGATCCGACCCGAAAATTCGACCTGAAACCGAAAGTTACCAGATACAAAAATGTGTTTTTTTTGAGGTTTATCGAACCGTCAATACCTGAACCGAAGTTGTACCGAACCGATTTACAACCGGAAATGGGAAAACTAAACCCGAACTGCAACCGATTTTTAGAATCGATATATAACAGTGAACCAAGCAGTGCCGTTTCCGACTATTTTTGGGCCCTAGGCGAAACTTAAAAAAAGGTCCTCATATGGGTTTTGTTTCATTTCTTTTTTTCTCTAACTATACATCATATAATTTCTCTTTTTTTAACACTTTAATGTCAAATAAATGTACAAATTTAAGATCATATAATAATAAGGTACTTATGCACAAACTAATTTTTATTAATAAGGGTTAAGTACTCAATGTGGGCCCTTTTATAAGTTGACCCTAGGCGGTTGCACCTCAAAACTACCCTCAGGAACGGCCCTGGAACCAAGAGTACCCGAACCCAATGGTGATCGAACTGATTCATATCCGATCTGTGTCATGCATGAAATCGAACCCAAATCGACTGAAACCGACTTAACCCGAATCAATTTTAATTCGAACTGTTATAAACCCGAACATATTTTTAATTGAACTGTTGTAAACCCTCGATTTACGATCCTACAATCTGATTTAACAATTTAGTCTTAATTAGTATTTATTTTTCTATATACCATTCATACTATTTTCTATCTCATACATATGGTTTCAAATACTCCCTCTGTTTCCCAATGTTTTTTCGTTTAATATATTTTACTTTGGAGAGAGAAATTCGATTAAGATTTTTAAGACATATATAGATGAAAAAATATATCCATGTTAGATCTAGTTAGATTCGTCTTAATGTATGTAACTTTTTATTGTATATTTTTTATAATTTTTTAAGATGCGTATTTACAAATATTAAAGCTCAAAATTTACTTTTTAAAATCGTGCAAAAAGTAAACGAAAAGAGAAAAAAATAATGGAGAGAATATTTTATAATCATAATAATTTTTTTTTCTAATTGATTTAGAGTTTTATAATATTTTGTAATCGATTTACACGTTTTTCATCTTATTATAAAATAAAGTAAAAAAACTTTAATTCACTAATTTAAACTTTGCAAGTGAATAATGATGACATAGTACTAAATATTTAAGCTTATTTGTAGGCCGGTTGTATTGTTCTCATCCGACCTATACCTGAAGGGGGGGTTGTATAGCCGAATTCAAAAAGGAGAGGAATTTAAGACAAGATCATCCGGTTGATGTTCCCAATCAATTTCATGGATAACAAGCACTTATATTTACCATTTTCATTCTTTAATACCAACAATTAAACGAGCTATCTTGGGCAAATAAAACTATTATAAAGTTTCTATACAAATAAAACTATTATAAAGTTTCTATACGAAAAATGTAGCCAAATAAGTGGAACAAAAAGTATAATACCCAATACTTCAACATTTTTTGCTTCCTTTTTTCTTAATGTTCTAGAAATTTTCTCCTGCCAAGTTTGCTTTGAATGTCTTAGCAATCTTTGTATCTCTTAATACTTTGCTCACCTCTCCAGCCTTAGAAAAAGTTTTATCTAAAAAATTCAAACACTACAACAAATTTAATTTTTCGCGATATTGAATTTAGCGGCATTAAAAAATGCCGCTTATTTATATTTTTAATGTAATAACTATTGGTGTTTAATTTTTATTGCACTACAAAGTGATTTAGCGACATTTTATTTGTTCTTTAGTCGCGTATATAATTGTTACTATAGTCTATAGTGGCTTTGATGAGAAATATCACTAAATCCTATGACGCAGAAAGCTTTAGTGTGATTTTTTAATATGCTACTAAAGGATCTAATAAATGTCACTAAATCCTTTATATATACTATTAGAAATTTGATGTAGTGACATTTACAATAAATGTCGCTAATCCATTAAAACCAAAGTATGTTGTAGTGAAACTATTAGTAATAAAAGTAAATTGAGTAAACATTTCAAATTTATTTCCATTAGGCTTCATTTTTTAAACATTTTATATTGGTGCATCAAAATGTTTCTTTTGGTTTCCTTCACTTGACTTGTAATGGCAAGTTTATCCCATATTTCTTTCACTAAAACTTGGCCGAGACGGTCTCATTATGAGACGATAGATGGGCGGGCCCAATGATAGGCGCGTGTGTTGCATGCGCGCGCTTTGCCCTTCAAATTTCCTCTTTTTTTTTTTCATTTTTCTGGGAAAATTTCAATTTGGACCTCAAAGGTATCAATTTTGACCTTAAAGATATCAATTTTGCTCTTGCTTTGCTTAGTTTTGCATTCAAGTTTAGAATATGAATATTGAATTACATTAATGTAGTTTATACAAAGTGTAATCAATTTTTCCATTAAATTGTTCAGTTTTATTATTAAATTGTTCAATTCTTCATTGCGCAAGATTTTTAAGCATAATTCATGATATTTAATGTTGTTGATGCTTGTGAATTTTCCGCCCCATCTTCAATTTCATTACTATCCTTTTCAATTATCTTATTAACTTCATCAATTATTGCATTGTATAGTGTTTGTACTAATACCTTCCTTGCTTCTTCATTGCTTTGTGACTTTAAGACAAGATTGTAAAACTTACGTCCCATGCTTTGTCTCCATGTAAGTGTGGAAATTCTGGGGGGTTCCAAGCCTGTAGGTGGGCAGTGGTTACCATAAAGCGTATCCCATATAATGTAGTTCATACATGTCTTCAGTTTTTATAGTATTCGGTTTCATTGTTAATTTATTCAATTTTCATTTTATACTATTCAGTTTTATGATTAATGTAGTTCATACAGGTATTAAGTTTTTATAGTATTCAGTTTCATTGTTAATTTATTCAATTCTCATTTTATAGTATTCAGTTTCATGATTAATGTAGTTCATACATGTATGATTAAATTGAAATTGATATCTTTAAGGTCAAAACTGATACCTTTATGATTATAATTGAAAAATGCCCAGAAGATGAAATCAAAGAGAGAAAGGTGGGCTGGACCTTGTCTCAGAATGAGACGGTCGCAGCCAAGACCGGCTGTATTTCTTTTGCATTGACACAAGAAAAGCCCAATTGAATTTTGTTCTATGTAGCTCACAACATAATTGATTCATTGCTCTATAATTATTTAATTAAGACTACTTCTAAGACCTTTGACTGAATTTTAATTTTGATTTTGGAATAACATTGCCGCTTGAATCTTATTTCTTTATTTGTATTTTTGGATCATTTTTGATGATTTTTCATAATTTCATATCTTGATCAATGACAAATGTTTTCATCATAAGTTTTCCAATGAGAGAAATTTGTGCCAAATAACAAGAATGGCCTAGAGTAGGAACGACCTTGTGCGAAAAGACATTCTCCTATAGGATCCATTGAAATCTTCACTCATTACTTAGAGTTTGCCCCCATAAGAGTTTCGGTCATTTGAAGGCAAATTTTAAGCGACAAAGGGAGTGTATGGATACTAATGAAATAAAGCTTAGCAATGACAAAAATGTTGTCTATTTTTTCTTTAAGGAAATGGACATAGACAAAAAATATTACATTGTTTGGGGCCGCAAGTGAACCAATAGAAGAAAGATACACATGGAATTGTACATTGTTTGAACCAAGACCCCATTCTTACCGTCAGTTGTATTCATAAACATACTGGCCTTCATTTGATTGCGACGAAAAACTCAGATCAACTACTGTGTCTTGTCTTATATAGATAGTTCACCAAAAACTCGTTTTTGGGTTTTCGACTATGGATCACTGGTGAAATTACCAAAATACGTAGTATGTAATGGTGACAATGGCAAATATCTTATCATTGATTAATATTCTAACCACTTTACATTTACTTTTTTAAAAAGATATCTTGTAAATAACTACCAAATTTATAATTTAAATTTGTATACTAGATGCATAAATTAGAAAATTGATATTTATAGTATATAAGTACCTAGGCTACTACTATTGTGTGTTATAAAATCTCCAAAAGCTTACCATCAATATTATGACATTATGTAATTTGTGTTAAAAGCTTGTCTAAGACGTTGCTTTTTTCACTCAAACTAATAGATTTTATCTAAAGAATTATAAAAGCAAGAAACCAAGTAGGGAAAAACAAATTAATGTTTATTATAATCTAAGCGAACAAATAGAACTCTACAATATTATAATTGATACATTAATTCATTCTATTGAAAACTCTATACAAATCAGAAATGATTTATTGCAATTTTCTATGAAAATACATACATGATACAATGTTATTATTAGGTCAACTTTATTTTTGCAATATTTGACAACTATTTTTTTTTCTCAAATTTTGTCCAATTAGTAATATATTTATAAGGAATATGTTGAATAAAGGGCCAATATTCACCTGTTGGACTTTGGCACTTTTCCTCAAGCAAGCTCGAGCAGTGGACAATCTCAAGGGACTGCAATTTGGACAATTGACTTATCTGATACAGCAATGTTTCAAATCTTGGGCAACAATATATTTCAATACTCGTGAGAGATGTGAGGCTGTCGATCCATTCTGGTAAAGCTTTGAGGTTTTTGCAGTCTCTAATATATAGTTTTTGTATGGCAGAGCAATAACGAAACTCCTCATGAAGATTTTCAAATTCATAATACTGTATTTGTAATTCAAAAAGGTTGGGAAATAAGTTATTTTGGAGGACGAATGCTTCTTGTGGATGAGGTTGTTGTTGATGTGCATAGTAACAAATGTTGTTAATAGAGAGTTTTTGAAGAGAAGTTAAGCCCATTGACACACTTTTTGCAATCACGATTGCCATATTCATACTGTTCACTCTCAGTGTCTTCAATTTGGGAAACGGAGATACACAATTCCAACCAACTAGATGATGGTTTTGATCTTCTACTTGGATACTTTGTTTTGACGTTGACATTCTCCACATTCCTTTTAGTTTTGGCATTGCAAAAATCACTAGTTCATCAAGGCTTGGGAATAATAGATTAGGATCTTGCTGAGCTTCATTACTACTATCATTAATGCTCTCTATGTACTCCACTTCATCTAGCAACATTAGTTTTAGTATTTGAAGATGGGGAAGTCTTCCAAAGGAGCAAAGATATTTGCACCGACGAAAATCAGATAGATTAATTGAGATGAGATTTGGAAGCCAAATGTGAAGTTCATCCCTTATCCACTTTGGTAACCTATCTCCTTTGCGATAATTTATTTCTAAATGTATCAAATTAGCATTGGGTACAAGAGATTCTAGTACCATCTCCTCATCAACTTCTATGTTATCCCTAAATGAGATTGTAATACTTGTAAGGCTCTCTTTCCTTTTTAGGTCTGCTTTCCTCGCTTCAGCAACTGTAGATTCTGATCCTCCACGCAAGTCGATAACCAATTCTCCATTCAGATTGTTGAGACGATTCAACTCTTCTAAGGTGGACATCGCATAAGAATCACCACCATCAACACGACTCTCATCCCTTACCACAAAATAGTTTAAAGATCGAAGATTTGTCAAATTTCCCAATCCCATGGGCATACAAGTCAAAGCACGACAACTTTTTAAGTCGAGGTATCTTAGCATCATCAAATTGCATATGCCCATGGGCAACTTCCGGAGAAAGTGACAATTGGAGAGGTTAAGATAGAGCAAGTTCTTCAAGTACTTAATTGAGCTTGGGAGTCCAAACATGTTGTTGTATGACAAATTTAGGTAACTCAAGCACCTTATTTTACCTAAAGATTCTGGCAATTTCTTAATACCAAGGTTTCTTAGGTCCAAGACCCTTAAAATGAGAAGCCTGGTGATTGATTTATCTTCGACGATCAAAGGTGGCCATGATGTTAAACTTTTATGTATTGGAACACAATGGATGAATGATTTTAATGACTTGAGTCTCATAATTGAAGATGGAACATTCCATTTCATAGATTTAGATTGCAGTTCCGAGAGATTGAAGGATAAATGATTGACTCTTTCATCGATTTCATTTGTTTTTTCATCTGTAGTCTTATACTTATATCCTGCAATCCAAACCACAAGATCATGTACTAAATCATTCATCTTCAATTCGAAGTTATCGTCAAAGGGACAAAAGAATCCTCGACAAATCAAACTATATACATACTCTCTCCCAACATCTTCTATGTTTTGATTCTTGTCATGTGATTCAATATATCCCAAAGCCATCCACAGATAAATCAAATTGTCTGGATCAAAACAAAATCCCTTTGGGAATAAAGAGCAGTAACAAACACAAAGCTTCAACTTCTCATCAAGATGATCGTAGCTAAGCTTAAGAGTTTGCATGATGCCACGACCATATGATGTGAAATGTGCAAGCTGATCATCTCTAAAGGCTTGCCATTCTGAAACCGTACGTTTCTCTGCTAAATGGCCAGCAATACTCCATATCACAAGAGGAATCTTATGACACATCCTTGCAATCTGCTCTCCAATGGCCTCCACGCCTGGCTCTTGCAGCCCTGTAAAAGCTATTCGTTTAAAGAGAAGCCAAGAATCATCTTCGGTTAAATCCCCAATCTTGCACGTGTTGGCACAGTCCATCAATCCAGATACTTTTGTATCACGTGTGGTAAGCAGAACCTGACTCCCATTAGCCCCTAATTCTAACAGGCTTCTCAAACCAACCCATTTTTCCCTCAAAGAATCTTGATCCCACATGTTATCCAGAACAAGCAGAAACTTCTTCCCACCAATTGATCGACGAAAGTGATGATATAGTTGATCCATATCCCAATTTAAGGGCTTTTCCCCAGTATCACCACTTAATATTATCTTTTCTAACACCTTATTGAAATCAAAATCCTGGGTTGCCGAAACCCAAAACTGAACCTCAAACGTATTTTTGACCCTCTCATCATTATAAACATACCAAGCCAATGCTGTTTTTCCCACTCCACCAATCCCAACAATGGAAGAAACATAGAGTTTCTCTAAAGCCATGGCGCCCTCAGAGAGAGCGCTGACAATGTTGTCTCTTTCTTTATCTCTTCCAACGACTAAATCGTTGATCCCAGATTTGTAAATCTGGCTCCTGCATGCCCGATTTTGATTCAGTACAGGAAGATTGGCAGTTAAGGCACCAAAGTGAGCATGGTTTTTGGCTATGGCATCAAATCTCTCCACAATAGCTTTGAGTTTATGAGCATCTCTCAAAGGAGAATAGAGCTGATTTGACTCAGAAAAGAACACACGTACTTTTTTAATGAACTTATTTCCATGAATAACTTCTTTAAGCTGGGCTCTAGTTTCAGTCTCATCCAAGAAATCATCTAACTCAACAAGCGCAGAACGAAGCTTATTGAAGACATCTTGTTGAGAATGAGTGCAAGACTCCAGTAAATCAGCATCAAGAAGAGTAGCTTGAACAATTGTTTTCAAGTCTCGGAGTTTTTCGATGTGGGAATCAAGGCTCCTTGCAAACATTATTTTTTTGTATGCATCGGATCCCAATGTGGTCAACATTTTGGAAAGTACATCACTGATTATGGATTCAGCAGCCATTTCTGGCCTTGTTGAAAAAATTGATTTTGATTTCCAAAGAGAAGAAAAACAAAAGAGAAGAAAAGAGAAGAGAAAGTGTTTGTGTTTTGTGTGACGGTAAACTTAGCTCAATCATCAATATAAAAGCGAAAAAGTAATCTCATCACGCACCATTCCTGGAAATTTCCGAAATTTCGCGTGCATGGTGTGGTCCAAAACATTATGATGATGCTTTACGACTTTGCATGACTTTTACTAGCTTTTATTTTTAAATTTTTATAGTCAAGTCGTCTATATACTCTTATAGTCTTATGAACATTGTATTAGTACTTATGCTCCCTCGTTTCCTAATGTTCTTCCCATTTAGAATATTCTGTTTTGGAAAGAGAAATTTGATTAAGATTTTTAAGACATATATAGAAGACAAAATATATCCATGTGAGATCTCGTTAGATTCTTCTTAATGTATACTTTTTTATTATATATTTTTTTATAATTTTTTATTATGCGTATTTGGAGATATTATAGGCTCAAAATTTGCTTTGAAAACTGTGCAAAAAGTATGAGAAGAACATTTGGAAACGGAGGGAGTAGTATTTTTTTTTGGTTCTTATCTTTCATTATAGATTGTTTTATTTATTGTTTTTATAAAAGATATTTCTATATAAATAATAAATTTTGAATAAAATTTATTTTATTTATCTTTATTTTAATGTTTTACTTCTTATGTCCATTTGAGATAGTATTATTTGACCAAAAAAATGAGCTTTTTGAGTTAAATGATGTAAATTCAAAAGGATAGAGGGAGTAATAATGTTTATTGCCCCACATATCTTCGTAGGGCTCTTATCTTGTTATGAATGGTGTGACTTGAATGCACCAAAATAAATCAAGTGTGACTCTTAGGATGAAATCCTATGAGAGCAAGTGAATGGGTTTGTTAAGATGGTGTTTAATGTGTATCGAATGTAGTGTTTAAGCATATGGATTAATGAAGTTATGAAGAAATTAAGTGGACACTTAAGCATGGGTTTAATGAGTAATGTACACGAGTTATGAAGTTGAATGGTCGAATCAGAAGCTGCTGCATAAGGGAGCTCGAACGAGCTCTGTTAGTGCAAGTAACAATATTCCTAATTTTGATGATAAATTTGATCACTTAATTGAACATGCTTTATCATGTACTTTGGATAATTATGATATTGATGTGTCGAATAAAAGTGAATTGAGGTTCGGGACTATACACGAGGTGTTAAACACTAAGAGTTTGAGGTCCCGATAATGCGTGGTACCATGCCTTGAACGAATCAAGGCATGGCAAATGGGTTGTATGCAAATACAACAAATGATGAAACAAGGCAGCAGCAAGAGGACTGTGTGCAGCAGTAGTAGGCTTGACAGAGCAGCTCGTTCGAGCGTCTGAGTGCTCGTCCGAGCAGTGGAAGCAGCAGCAGTCAGTAGGTCCATGGAAGGTGTGCTCGTCCGAGCACATAGAAGGCTCGTCCGAGCAGGTCACACGAGCAGCAAGTCAGTGCAGTTCAGCAGCCCACCTTTTCGACTTCCCTACTGTTTTGGTTCTTTTATTGCCTTGTTATTACTTGTTAAATGTGATGTTAATTAGCTTGTTTAATTAGCTTGATGTTACTAGTGTTAATTGGTGGTTAATGTGAGACTCTAAGAGTCATACTCTTCTTCTATAAAAGAGAGTATAACTCATAGAGTTAGATACACCAAAAACACATTGTTGAGAAGTCTTAGTGCATTGTAAGAAACTATTGAGAGTGTTCTTATTTTGCTTAAGCATTGAGAGGTTCTTAAGAGATTGTTCTTAAGACTTGGGGAGGTTTATTACATTGTATTGTTGAGTATAATCTAATAAACTACAATTTGAGGGGGAGGTATCCAAGATACCTCATAAACACTTGTGTCTTTCATTTTGCTCATATTTTCTCATTGTGTTTCATTGTTAAGAATCTTGCTTGGCACCGTTCCTTTCAATTGGTATCAGAGCGGGAAGATCATTGGGTCATTTGGGGTGAGAAAGTAAGGTTAAAGAACAAACAAACACTATGAGTGAGGGGGGGAAATTCCAAATTCAGTTGTTTGATGGCAAAATTAACTTTGCCGTTTGGAAAAGCTCCGTGGAGGATTGCCTAGTGCAACAAGGCATTGATGAGGCTTTGTTGCAAGAGAGGCCAATTCATATTGAGGAGGCAAAATGGACACAAATTCGGAAGAAGGCGGTAAGCACAATCCGGCTTGCCATTGCACCCGAAATCAAGTACAATTACTTGAAGGAGACTAATCCCGGTGCGTTGTTAGAGAAATTGCAAACGGTGTATGCTTCTAAATCTCTAACTAACAAACTATGCTTGAGGTGGGAATTGTATCAACTCATGAAAGATGAGGATACATCTATGCAAGACCACATTAACACGTTCAACAAGTTGGTGTGTCAATTGTTGAATGCGGATGAAAAGTTAACCGATGAGGAACAAGCCTTACTACTCTTGGCTTCACTTCCCAAGGACTATAAGAACATAGTCCAAACGTTGCTCTTAGGTAGGGAATCTATTACTCTTGATCAAGCATTGGCGGCGTTGAGAGAGAATGATAGGTTCATGGTAAGAAGAGATGGGGAAGAGAGAAGGAATGTTGGGGATGACTTGTTTGGTGAGGGTTCTTCAAGGGGTAGGACCAAAGACCAAGGTTACAAAGGTAGGGGAAAGTCTCAAGGGAAGGGTGACTATAGTGACAAAGAGTGTTACTATTGTAGGAAAAAGGGGCACATTCAAAAGATGTGCAAAGAGTTTAAGGAAGACCTTAGGAAAATGAAAAGCTTAAGGTATAGTAAAAATGATGATGAGGTTAGCGGTAACGCGGCTCTAGGCATTGGAAGTGATGATGACTATGATGGGGCTCTCTTAGTTGATGGGGGAGAGGTTCATAGTAAGGAATGGGTAATTGACTCCGGTTGCTCATTCCACATTTGTTGTGATAGGGAAAAATTTACTAAGCTTAGTGTGGGGGATTATGGCCTTATTACTTTACCAAATGATGAGAAGGTGAAAGTAGAAGGTATTGGAGAAATTATAATTGAGACTCTCGGAGGGGTCAAGAGAAGACTCGGTGATGTGAGGTATGTTCCTAGGTTTGAGAGGAATATAATTTCATTGGGTAGACTTGAGAGTAAAGGATGCACTTTCAAAGCACAAGGAGGGGTTTTGAAAGTCATTAGGGGGAGCATAGTGCTCATGAAGGGAGTAAGAAACTTGAGGAACTTGTATGAGCTACAAGTTGGGTGTGGTAGCCTAGGCCACACAAATGTTGGTAAGTGTGTTTTTGGGTCAAAGAAGGTGTCTTTTGATGATGGCAAGAATATTGCACTTGAGGGGGAGATTGTTAGTGCAAGTAACAATATTCCTAATTTTGATGATAAATTTGATCACTTAATTGAACATGCTTTATCATGTACTTTGGATAATTATGATATTGATGTGTCGAATAAAAGTGAATTGAGGTTCGGGACTATACACGAGGTGTTAAACACTAAGAGTTTGAGGTCCCGATAATGCGTGGTACCATGCCTTGAACGAATCAAGGCATGGCAAATGGGTTGTATGCAAATACAACAAATGATGAAACAAGGCAGCAGCAAGAGGACTGTGTGCAGCAGTAGTAGGCTTGACAGAGCAGCTCGTTCGAGCGTCTGAGTGCTCGTCCGAGCAGTGGAAGCAGCAGCAGTCAGTAGGTCCATGGAAGGTGTGCTCGTCCGAGCACATAGAAGGCTCGTCCGAGCAGGTCACACGAGCAGCAAGTCAGTGCAGTTCAGCAGCCCACCTTTTCGACTTCCCTACTGTTTTGGTTCTTTTATTGCCTTGTTATTACTTGTTAAATGTGATGTTAATTAGCTTGTTTAATTAGCTTGATGTTACTAGTGTTAATTGGTGGTTAATATGAGACTCTAAGAGTCATACTCTTCTTCTATAAAAGAGAGTATAACTCATAGAGTTAGATACACCAAAAACACATTGTTGAGAAGTCTTAGTGCATTGTAAGAAACTATTGAGAGTGTTCTTATTTTGCTTAAGCATTGAGAGGTTCTTAAGAGATTGTTCTTAAGACTTGGGGAGGTTTATTACATTGTATTGTTGAGTATAATCTAATAAACTACAATTTGAGGGGGAGGTATCCAAGATACCTCATAAACACTTGTGTCTTTCATTTTGCTCATATTTTCTCATTGTGTTTCATTGTTAAGAATCTTGCTTGGCACCGTTCCTTTCAAGCTCAAAGCTGCCTCGGACGAGCACTAAACACAGTAGAAATCAGTAGCTTCCTGGAGAATGAGTAATGTACATGAGTAATGACTTTAGTTTTACTAGAAATTTTTATAGTCAAGTCGTCTATGTACTCTTATAGTCTTATTGAACATTGTATTAGTACTTGGTAGTATTTTTTTTGGGATCTTCTTCTCTTTCATCATAGATTGTTTTATTTATTGGTTTTATAAAAATATTTCTATTTAAATCATAAATTTTGAATAAAATTAATTTTATTTATCTTTATTTTAATATTTTCACCTTATGTCCATTTGAGATAGTATTATTTGACCAAAAAAAAAATGAGTTTTTGAGTTAAATTATACAAATTCAAAGGGATAGAGGGAGTAATAATGTTTATTGCCGAACATATCTTCTACTAAACTTATTTTTGCAGGGCTCTCATCTACTGGGGTAAATTGACTGCTTTTCTTTAGTATTTCCTCTCAAGAGAGTATGAATATGAATTATATATCCGTTACATTCCCTCACACAGACCCTGTTTTTCAAGTGGAATATTGGGTTGTTAATGATGATGAATAAAAAATAGTGTATATTACTTTATAAATTTGAGGAATAACTCATTCTACTTGCAATAGCATTTAATACTGAACCACCTTTGTAGTTGTATATAGGTTACCCTTTGCATCATTATTTGCGGTGCTCATGCCTATTTTTAAACCCGCTTCTTAAATGTCGTCATCTTTTTTAATTTATCGCCACTTTTTTAATGAAGTTGCTAAAGTGATCTTGAATTCATTTTCATTATAAAATAAAAAATGTTATTATTAATTAAACTAAAAAAATTGAAAAAATGAACCTCACACACATGTTTTGTGCGACTAGCTAAGCTCATTTTACATTTTATTATTTGATTTTTTTTGCCGTTTATTTAATGAACATTTAGTTTTTTAATCAATCGTATTATTTCGAGTAAGAGTTCGAAATCAATGCTTACCGAGTCTTTTTGGGTATCAAATTAATCAATCATATTATTTTGATGTTGAATTATATAGTTGATAGGAATTTTAGAAGGGAAGAGATGAAGAGAAGTTGAAGTGATGTTGTGTTTTGTTTGACAGTATGCTTTATTCAACCAAACTTATATTACGAATCGTTGTGAGAGATGGTCTTTTCAAAAGATATATTAAATATATAGACTAAATAGTCCAGTTAATACAAATTTAAGAAAATTAACAATATGAGCATATTATTTTGAGATCGTCGTTTTTTATAAGACACTCTTTCACAGGAGTAACTAAAGTTATAGAAGTAAATCAGAAAAAAGTTGTTGCAATCATTCCCGGAAACATCCGCCTTAATTTCCTGAGTGCTTTGATAATATTCCCTTTTGTAAAGTTAAAGTGTGCTATCAAATCAAATAATCAATATAATAGGTACTCCAAAATAATAATAATAATAATAATAATAATAATAATAATAATAATAATAATAATAATAATAATAATAATAATAATAATAATAATAATAATAATAAGGGAAAAGTGTCAAAAGTACCTAATAAAATTATTTTTTTCAAAAAAGTACCTAATAAAAAAATATTTTTAAAATAATACCTAACAAAAATTTTCTTTTCAAAAGAGTACCAACTAACGGCTGAGGTTATGTTTTCCGTTATAAATTTTTGTCCATCTTTAAAAAGTACCTAATAAAAAATTTCTTTTCAAAAAAGTACCTAATAAGAATTTTCTTTTCAAAAAAGTACCAAGAACACAACATAATTATTAATTATCCAATACAAACACAATATAATATATAACTCTAAAAACATCCATAAAAAGTTCACACATCATCCAATACAAATACAATAATAATAATAATAATAATAATAATAATAATAATAATAATAATAATAATAATAATAATAATGAAAAAGAGTCAAAAAGTACCTAATAATTTTTTTTAATAAACGGTCAACTTAACACCAACAGTTACTTGGTACTCTAGGTTTGTGTTGGATATGTTCTTATGTTGTGTTTGTATTGGGTAATGTGTGAACTTGTTTATGGATGATGCTTTTAGAGTTATATATTGTATTGTGCTTGTATTGGATAATTATGTTGTGTTCTTGGTATTTTTTTGAAAAGAAAATTTTTATTAGGTACTTTTTTGAAAAGAAAATTTTTATTAGGTACTTTTTAAAGATGGACAAAAAAAGATAACGGAAAACTTAACCCCAGCCGTTAGTTGATACTCTTTTGAAAAGAAAAATTTTTGTTAGGTATTTTTTTGAAAATATTTTTTTATTAGGTACTTTTTTTTAAAAAAAAATTTTATTAGGTACTTTTTGACACTATAATAATAATAATTAAGGGTAATAATATATACTTCCTTTGTTTCGAATTTCGATTTACTTGCTACCATTACATGGGCATAAAGATTAAGAAGTTACTATGCAATGATGAGCAGTAGGTGAAAAATTGCTTTTTTTGAAATTTTTTAATATTATTTGTTGAAAATGAAAAAGAAAAATAGGAGTAATTAGGTATAGAGTAGGATAAAAATAGGAGTAGGTATTACTTTAAATGATTGGTTTTTTACTAAAAAAGAAAATGTAGCAAGTAATATGAAATTTCCCAAAATAAAAAATGTAGCGAGTATTATGGAACGGAGGAAGTATTACATAGTAGATGAAATTCAGAAATGAGTTAAAGGCAATTTTGAAAATTCAATTTATAAAATATAATGACAACTAATAGAGCCCTTGTTATATTCGAACAAAATACTAAACAATAATATTATTTCATATAGATCGATGAGAATTAATAGTTAAAGTTTTGACACTAAAATTCGTAAATTGTACTTTCTCCGTTCCATTTTACTTGCAACACTTACCGTTTTTGAAATTTTCATATTACTAGCAAGTTGCAACATTACTATTTTTGGCAAAAATAATCTACTTATTTTATCTCACTTTATTCTTACCCCACATATCACCATTAATCATACATTACCCCATTAATTATTTAATATACCCACAAGTCACAACCACTATCTACTTATAATATTTTTTTTATTTCTACCCTACATATCACCATCAATCATATACTTCCTCCGTTCCAAAATATTCGCTACATTTCGATTTTGTGCACTATTCATCATTCAAGCTTATTTTACATATTGCAACTAATGTGTAAGTAAAAATATAGTCAAGTGGGATCTTGTTTGAATCGTCTAATCGCATACTTTCATAATATTAAATTTTTATAATTTTTAGATAAATTTAGTTTAAGATATTAATGATCAAAATTGTGCATTGGATTGCGTAAAAAAGTGAAATGTAGCAAGTATTATGGAACGGAAGAAGTATTATCCCTCAATAATTCCTAATCTATAACCGTGATTTGTAAATCACCACAAGAAGACAAAAAGAATAATATTAAAATAAACAAAATCAAAAAAGATAAGCAATCGTTATTTACTAAGAGAATCACATCCTAACACATAAGGGTAAATTATTAGTTTCACAAATAACCGTTATTTACTAAGACAATCTCCCTTATCCATAGGCATACCTATTTTGTAGCATTGGGTAGCATAGGCTACCAATGCTTTTTTTTAAAAAAAAAAATTAATATTATATTCTAGAACCAACCACGAATTGCCAAAAAAATATCCTAGAACCAAAACATGTTGGTGAATCATGAATGGTGCTACCCATGCTTTTGAATCCTGGATCCGCCCTACTTTTACCATACTGATTTGACAGCCCTTAAAAAATGTGTCAAACCCCTATGGTGCAATTAAAACAGAACAGAGGTAGTATGCATTATTTTATACGGACAATATATTAAAAAATATTAAGAGTAGAGGTGGTTGAAAGTTGAAACATCAATGGACAAATTTATAGGGAAGAAAAGTCTTGATTCTTGATGTTTTAATAGTACAGCTAGTAGCCTAGTACCATAATTAAGTAAGAAATTTGTGCACAAGATTTTTCAAAAGTCTTCAAAACATGAAAATTCAAGGAAATTCAGTTGTTTTCTTACGCGGCATTGTAAAAGCCATTATTAAAAGTCGTTATTATTTTTATTGTGTAGTCACCTCTAAATTTTAATATGAGTCGTGTTGGATAAGGGCCTATTTAATTTAATATGACCTTTAAATGAGCCAAACTTTAAAATCTTGATCGGGCCAAGTTTTGGCCCATTTTTATTACTAGCAATTTTAAATCTTCATTATCAATTTATAACAATTAAATTATTATTTATAGTAATTAAATAGAAAAATTATTAATAATACTCATTGTCATTATCATTTATAATATTTTAATTATACAGTAACTATGGTATTTACAATGGTTCGTTTTCGACCCTTATTAAGCTCTTTTATACTCATCTTGCATTAACCCTTCGAGCTCGAACCGCCATTAGAGTACACCCTATTCGTTCCTAATCACTACCCCAAACCATCTTACCGAATTCAATGGAACATGGGCATCAAAGTTAACCTTTACCTAAACCGTCATTGAAGCGAGCCACGAAGAACTCTTAATAAAAAAATGGAGGTATGCCCTCACGTGAGGGCACTTTATTTTAAAAAAATTGGATAATTGAATATAATACTCCCTCCTATTGTCCACAAGTGTCCCATTTGCTTTTTGGATACTGTTCATCTCTTAATCTTAATTTGCATTTTATTATTAATCTATAAGTTAAAATATAGTCAAGTGAGATCTTGTTTAATTCGTCTCAATGCAAGGATTTTTTATATCAACATTCTATAATTTTTAATTATGCACAATTAGAGATATTAAGGATTGAATAAGTGCATTAGATAGAGTGGATAAAGCAAATGAGACACGTGTGGTGAGGGAGTAGGATTTGAACCTGCGACTTGCATAGGCAGATCTACGTTATATTAATGGGTAGGTAGTATAGGCTACTCATGATATTTTTTTTAAAAAATATTTTTCTATTTTTGTGATCTTATACTTCTTCTGTTTCACTATACTTGCTACATTTGACTTTTTACGTAATATTGTTAGAGTATATTACATATTTCGGGGCCTCAACCACCAGCTTAAGCTTTTGGTTGAGTTGGTTCATTAACAAATAAAATATATTATTTTAATTATTTATATAATGAAATATGCCCATTAAAAATTATAAAAAGTTAATTTTATAAAAATATGCGACTAAACGATTCAAACCAAGATCTCACTTGCATATATTTGTTCTTTGAATCTTGTTGTAATAACTTGTAACTTATAATTTTGTACAATGCGATATGGATGACATTTATCGCCATTTTTATTTTATAGTGTTAGCGACATACAATTCTTAGTAAGATATTTTTTGTACATGTCAATTTGGAGTCATGAAAAAAATTTTGGTTTTGCATTTTACAAATAAGACTCGGTCGAAATTCTTTTACTTTGATTCAACATGTTGGTGTTATCCATAATTTTGAGTTTTGGATATGACAGTGACGACTTGCAGTTTGTGAGGCAAAGCCTAAACCAATTTTGCTATTCAGGTTTCTATATTAATAAGGAATTTTAATTGGACTTAATATGTGTTTAATTATACAACATAGCTCAATTAAACAAAATTATAATTTCCAATAAGTATTTAAAACATAAATAATTTTTCTTAATTTTTACTTTTTTAACGGTTTGAGAAAATATCCAATTGAAAACATTAATTATATATAAATATGTATAGGTAAATTTTCATGATATGTATCATTTGTTTACAAATTCCATTCTCACGTAATATCCTATTTTCAAATGGTTATGCATTAATTAAAATGAATTTTATTAAGAAAATGAGATTGCTAATTGAGAACAAGCATAATCATTACTAGCTCCCTCCGTCCCATTGAATTTGCATCATTCTCCATTTTAGTACGTTCCACTTAATTTGCATAATTTCTTTATTTGGACAATAA
This sequence comes from Amaranthus palmeri, assembly GCA_019776075.1. Lineage (NCBI taxonomy): Eukaryota > Viridiplantae > Streptophyta > Magnoliopsida > Caryophyllales > Amaranthaceae > Amaranthus > Amaranthus palmeri. The sequence goes on from JAAKBH010000297.1 coordinate 689,763, forward strand.
CCCACTACTTTCTTTTAATCTCATCCATACATTTTAACTCTCTTTTAATTTTATCCACAAAATTAATTCTCTCTCTTCATTTATTACTACTTTTTTAAAAATAATTTAATTTCTCTTTTGATGCAATTTAAAGGGGACAGAGTACTAACTTCTTAAAGATATTCATACCAAAATTCTTTAACGGACTATTCATGATTATCTTATATTTTCTTCACAAAATTTATTTACATACGTTAACATTTGGAAATGTGATATTAGGTGATAATAAAAAATTATGAACAAAATTCTTTATGTTCAATAATTCATTACCATGAGATTCGAGAATGATATACTTCTTTTGTTTTATTATACTTGCTTCATTTGACTTTTTTTGCAGTCTAATGCGTTATTTTGAACATTTATATATTGAATTATACACGTCTTAAAATTATAAAAATTATATTATGAAAATATGTGATTAAAAGATTCAAATAAGATTCCACTTGACTATGTTTTTTCTTACACATTAACCGCAATATATATAAAATAAGCTTAAACAATGAATAGTATCTTTTATTACCAACAACAAAGTATATTGTAAAAACAATAAAGCCATTTACTTTGTTTTTGTTGTGAGCCCACAAAAAAAGATGGGAGTGCATACTAGCCAATTAGCCATTAAGAATTGAGCTACGTTCCAAAATGTGTTGACTGACTCTGTAGATAATTGTTGTATTGACTTGACTTCATTTGTTCTTCATTGCTTTTTTTTTGATCCATTAATCTTAATACCACATAATTTTCTTTTTTACATTTCAATCGATGTTACGTAATTCACTAATTTTCTTGCAAATCACAAATTAAAATAAGCAAATTACGGTTGATTTTACACAATCCAAAGTTACTTGATTTCATCGGTGTTCAAAATAGACCCTAAGATCCGATATTCACCCAATTATATAACCGAACCCGATTTAATCTGACTTAAAAATGGATTTACAATTATCTAAAAATCAATGTGTTCACAAAACCTGATTTTAAACCGACCCAAAACACTTATACCACAGTTAACCCATAATATGAATAAACACCTCTACTTGATTTACATGGCATAGCTTGAATAAAACATTACAATTTATATATTAATATTAACATGGAAAAAACATCAAACATCTTTCACTTTGTGCGAGTTTCGGAGAAATTTCCATAGGGCATGATTTTAAACTATACTAGCTAGATAAGACTTAGGTTCGGAGTACTTTTAGAACAAACTAATGGGCACATTCACATTATAATGTGGAATATTTTGATATGATATATGTGGAAAATTTCTTTTTTTTTTAGTTTAATATAATGATCTCTTTGTATTTGTTCTTATTATTTTATACAAAAATCCATTAGACTTTATATTTCTCTTATGGTATGTTTGGCAATTTGGAATTCATTTTCAAATGTTGAATTGGGCCAAATACGATGTTTGGCAAATCTTGAATTTGAAATGTGGAATTGAGTCAATTCCATAGACTTGCAATAACAATGTAAAATTTGGTCAAGTAACAAAATTTGCAAATTACAAGTATATATGTGTTATTTACAATTCTTAAATGTGAATTTCGAAATTCAATTCCCAATTTTCAAATAAATTCCATGTTGCCAAACACTACCTTATATACTTTCAATCATGTTATTTTAATTGCAACCAAGTACAAGTGCATGCTCACTTAAAAAAACAGTACAAGTGCATGCAAATTAGTAGAGATGTTATTGGAAAATTTTAAATTACCCTTTGGAACTTGCTAGGGTATTTAAAAATAGCAAAAATTAAATTTATATCTATGAAAAAAGCATTAAAAATTTTGTTTGGTAGTACAAAAAAGTCAATATTTCCTGTTTTCAGTGAAAGGGTGAATACATAAAAAAATAATAAAGAATCAGGTATTGTCTTTGTTATGAAATATTAACATACATTTCAACACAAAGTATATAGCAAGACACGTACTTATAGTCAATTAGTAAATAATAGTCACTATAATATGTGGGATTTTGAAAGGAAATCTCACATATGTTACCTATCCTTTTCCCTAATTCTTCTTAATTGTTCTGGTTTTACCTTTTAATTAAAGTAGTTATCGTTATTGAATTATTATCATTACATTAGCAGTATTATTTGTATCTTTCAAATTGGTATACATTTAGAGCAATCATACTATTGTCGTATCTTTAAGTAGAGTGGGATTGGCGATGGACTGGCGACGAAAGGAGTCATCGCCCAATGCCTGTTGCCACCCGTCTCGTCGCCCCTTACTCGTCACACCCAACGTATTAATGTCCATTTTATTTTTAGCGACCAAAATCAGCGTCACTAATTTTTATCGTCGTCAGATTCAATTTTTCCAATTTAGCAACAAAAGGGCAAGACCATGTGTCGTCCCCCTTCCCTTTCATTTGTAGTGATAGTAATATATAGCAAGTTGCAATATAAATGTGTTTATAGTTGGACTAATAACTTGGTATACACTCGCATCATAATAAGATTACTTTGATGCAAAGAACTTCAACTCTTCTTGGTTAAACTATAAAATCATTATAATTACAATGCAATTAATGTTAATTACTCCGCTTCAAATTACAATTTTAAATTTAATAGAATTTCTTAAGACAACGCATACGACCAAGTGTCGTTCCCGACATTGTGTGGGCCATAGGCAAACTGAGAGAAGTGGGTCCTCTTTATGATCTATGAAGGGTCAATTCTGAACTTAAACGAGTGTTTAGAAAAATAACAAAGATGAACCCTATAAATTATAATTAGTTTAAAAAATATAGACGTATCATATAATTCTCAAAATAAGAAAAGAACTACTCAAAAATTACAAAGTTTTATATGTATGCTTCCATTAACGGTCATATTCTAATTTTAGGGCCTTTTTAACTATGGGCCCTAGGCAAATGCATATCTTGCCTATGGTCAAGAACGGCCCTGCGACCAACCAACTAGTTAACATTACCGACCAATCAGAGTGATCAAAACTAAGGATTTCCCTTTACTATCTCCATTCCATTTATATTCCCTTCTTGTTTTCTTTTCTTCCGAGTGTGAAGAATTGTAGAATTTTCTGCATTCAGATGATACACATACATCAAGATTATGTGCCATTTCAAGCCAATCTTCTCCTGTTGCCTCTTTTAGACTATCCACAAGGCCCATAAAGCAATATTCACATCTACTCAGTGTTAATCTGTCCAAGTTAATCAGTAGCTTGAACTCCCTTTTCAATAAATCTATCTTTTCCCTGTCATCAACACATATACGCTTTAATTTGGGGAATGCTGGTTTATTGACAACGAGATCATTTGAATCATCGTCTCCATTCGCAATCCTCCACCATCCCTTTAACTTCGGTAAGCCCTCAAGGGAGAGCACTTCAAGAGATGGGAATAAAGGAGCATGGAGTGCATCCCTCATGTCGTCAGAGCTATCTGCGATGAACTCCAAATTGTCTAACCTCAAAAGGTACAAATGTGTAAGTCGAGGAAGCTTCCCGAAGGAGCAAAGGCTTTGACAGCCTTGACAATTGTATATTGTAAGGTAGACAAGATTTGGAAGACAAAAATCGAGCTCATTTCTCATCCAGCTTGGTAATCGATTTCCAGTGTAACCATCGATTACAAGTTCTCTCAAGTTGGTATTTGGTCGCAGATGTTCGATCACCATCTCAGCAGTATCATTATCCTTTTTGCCATCCTTGAATTCTAAATGCAAGCGTGTAAGCTTATCTTTACTTTTCAAGTTAGCATCCTTAGCTTGAGAAACTGCATCTTTTAACTTCGTACACATGGATATCTTCAACCCTTTTGTTAGATTGTTGAGGTGATTTAGCTCGGCTAACCCACCAATGGCATTGGCCTTCGGTCTTTTTGGTGCCTTCTGCTCGTTAAATATGAACGTGTCTAGGATTTGAAGGTCTCTCAAGTTTCCGAACCCCATAGGCATATGACTCAATGCGTCACACCTTTTGATGTAGAGATATCTCAGCTTTGTTAACTTGCTCATTTCTCGGGGCAACTCTCGAAGTTCGTAACAACCAAACAAGTCAAGAGATAATAAATTTATTAACCCAGTGATTGAATCAGGGAGTTTAACAATTGGATTCCATGACAAATTTAGATACCTCAAACATAGCAGCTCACCTACACTTCGTGGCATCTTTTTTATGCCAAGATCATGCAGGTCTAGTACTCTCAAGCCTGAAAATCTCGGAATATATTTCTCACTTGTGGATAAATTTTCTAGTATCAATTTACAATGCGGAGGCATTGTCAACAGCCAGGACTTCAGGTGCTTGAGTTTGAATAGCGAGGAAGGGATTTCCCATGATGCTTCAGAATCTAGTATTACACAATCAGCGTACGATCCTTCCCTCCATATTTCTGACATTGTACCACCGAAGGATACATGACGAACTCTTTCATCAAAGTCAACTGTGGTTGAATCGATCCTTTTATGCTTGAACCCCGCGATTGAAAGCATTAGATCATGCATTAAATCGTGCATTGTCAATTCAACCTTAAAGCTCAAGCCTAAATTGTCTCTATCAGACGAATATAATTGAAAAAAGTTGTAGTTTACCAAACAGAGCATGTAAGCTTCCCCAGCTTCCTCTAAACTTTGATTACTATATTGTGGCTCAACGTATCCCAGCGATATCCAAAGCCGAATCAATTCATATTTATCATAGACAAATCCCTTTGGGAACAAGGAGCAATAAGCAACACAAAGCTTGATCCTCGAATCCAGTTGATCATAACTAAATTTAAGTGTTTGCATGATGTCACGTCCATAGGAAGACAAATTTGCAAGCTGATCATCTCTAAAAGCTTGCCATTCTTGAATTGTTTGTTTTCCTGCTAACAGGCCTCCTATACTCCGTATAACGAGAGGAACATTTGGGCACATTCTTACTATCTCTTGACCGATTGCCTCCACACCTGGATCTTGCCAATGTGTAAAAGCAATCTTTTGAAACAGAAGCCAAGAGTTGTGTTCTGTTAAATCCTTCAGAGGGTAAGAACCAATGGAGTCCAGTACACCAGCAACTGTTTGAAATCGTGTGGTAATAAGAACCTTACTGCCTTTGGCTCCAAAAGCCAACAATCTTTTTAGTTGCAGCCACTTTAGCCTCAAGCCATCTTGATCCCATATGTTATCCAGAATAAGCAAAAACTTCTTTTCACTTATTGCGCGTAGGAAACTATCATAGAGTTGATCCATCTCACATTCGAAGGGATTTCCATCCATAACAGATGCTAGTATCTTCTGTAGGATCTCCTTGACATTAAAATCTCGAGTGGTAGAAACCCAAAAACATACATCAAAATAGCTTTTAACCCTCTCGTCATGGTACACATACTGAGCCAATGTAGTTTTCCCCACTCCACCTATCCCAACAATGGAAACAACAGAAGGGGTCTCTGAAGAGACAGAAGCAAAGAGCTCTCTAATGACGTTGTCCCTATCATCATCTCTACCAATGACTACATCAGTAATGACATGAGACCAAATACTTTCAGCGCTTAACATTTGTGTTTGGTTTACACTCGGCATGCAAATAATGGTACCAAACTGGGAGTGGTTTTTTGCAATACACTCAAACTTATGCATAATAGCCTTGAATTTGTGTGAATCTTTCAAGACAGATAAAACTTGGTTTGACTTCGAAAAGAACAATCGTACCTCTTTGATGAGCTTGTTTCCATGCATGACTTCTTTCTGCCTAGCACAAGCTGCTTTTTCATCCAAGAAATCATCCAATTCAGCTAGCGCACAGCTGAGCTTATCGAGCACATCTCGTTGAGCATTACTGCAGGACCCCATAGAGTCTGCATCAAGAAGGGTAGCTTCAACTACAGTTTTAAGTTCACTGAGCCTTTTGATGTGAGAATCGAGGTCTTTTGCAAACATTATTTCTTTGTATGCTCGTGAACCAAGTTTCTCTGCAATAAAGGAAACAACTTCACCCGCAATAGCTTCCGCCATTTCTTTGGCTCTCTATCTTTTTGGGTGGGAAACAGAAGTCTGTATACACTAATGGTATGAATATGGCTGAAATTCAAAGAACAGGGGTGATTTAAATTAACTATTAAGCAAAGAATAAATGATAGGCTTGTGTTTAAGTCTTTAGTACTCCACAATACCCCATTTTATTATAAAGTACCAAAAAATAACATGTCCTTGCAGAATTTTCCTACGAATTGACTGGAAACTAAAAGTGAGCTTCTGTGTATCTTCCAAGTTGATGTACATATCAACAGGCAAATTAGTTGATTTTAATACATTGGTTTTCATACACTTTCTTCGTTTGTTTTCACACTTGCATCATATACCCCATCTTGATATACCTTAATTTTTTATCCTATTCCTTTCATGGCCATCGATTAGCAAGGGCAAAGCGGGCTACCGCCCAGGCCCTGAATTTTCTAGGCCTAAAAAACTAATTTTATGTATACATGTGATTTTAATTTAAATTAATTTAGATATAACTTGCAATTTTTGCTAAATAATATGAGTTCTTGGTGCTTTTTTATTAAGTAGTTTAAATATAACAATAAAACACAAAAAAGATATTATATTATTCGTTACGCCTTAAGTTGTTAGGACCTTTTTTAACTTTTTCTATGGGGCCAAAAAATAAATGGGATGGCCCTGAATTTCCTTCCTTCCATTACTTGCTCCGAATATCCGATCTTATACTTGGGTATGCGGGTATTTCAAGTAGCATATCATAGATTGGATCAATTAGGGTTTTGTGTGCACTTCATATGCAACATAATGGATTTCATATATTCCGGTTGAATATCGACATGTTTACTTATCTCTGCCAAACTAATTAACTCTATAAGCCGACGTTCTCTAAATTTCGTAGCTCTAACCAAAAATTTCATCTGAAACACCATTTTTTCTAGTGTTTAATCATTTTTTTATATGCATCATTAATTGTTTAAGAACTCACAAATTAACTTCTTTCTCGCTCTTGCATTAACATTCAATTTAGTGAGTAATCTTCGCCCAATCTCCAAAATTAATTGGAATCTGAATTTAATTTACAAAAAATAAAAGATTTGAAAACACCTTCTGCCTCGATTCGGTTCGAGCGACCACGACCTCGCCAGTACTAGTGACTGCTCGTTCAGTGCCATCATCATCTTCATCATCTCGAACTTTTTTTGAAGAGATCATCATCTCGAACTGCCATCCTTCATAAATTGTAAAATAAGAACAAAGATTAAAAAAATACCAAATTAAATTTCTTGATCATGATTCATGAATGAGATAGAAAAAAAAAAAGGAGAAAGGACGAAAGTACCTGATTGACGTCTGACGAGTCTAACGGCGCTGCTACTGGCGCCGAGCAATTTCTTGTCATTTTCCCTCCTACTAGTCGGAACCGGAAGCACCCTCAAAAATCAAATTTCTTCAAATAATAATTTTTTTTTATGTTAGTCTTCATTTATTGTTCCGTAAATAAATTTTTTATTTATATCACAAATTTTGTAAATAATCAATCATGTTAATTAGTATTTTAATATTTTGCTAATGTTTAAGGTCTTTATATATTTTTCATTAAATTTATTCAATAAAATAATATATACACTATCTATTTTTCTTAGTTTTTGTGAGCATTCCTTACGGGAACAACATTAACATGGAACTTAGAGACGCTCACTCGGTTCATCAGATTGATTTTGGATTAGGTTGGTTTCGGATTTTGTGTCCATATTGTTTTCATATAATTGTAAATAATTTTTTAAAGTCGGGTCAAATCAGGTTCGATTACAAGATCAGGTAAATTTCAAATCATCGAGTTTGTTTTGAATACCTTTAACGGCAAGAAAAAGTTTGTGTTTGTGAATGTTGCAATCTTAAAACATAAAGAATAATGATTGTTAATAATTTTAAATATATACCATATGAAAGTAATTCTTATGAAATGTTGTCAATTTTGATTTTCCAAGCCAACAAAAGTACAACAAAAACATATATGCACAATTCAAGACACATAACTCATGAAATCTTGATCCAACAATAATGAAATCATTGTATCAGTTGTTAGGCATATTTCTAGCTCCACACTTCTTCCTCCGTCACGCCCTGGATTCGCCATCACCTTCCCGTCATCCTTATTGGTTTGTCCATCTCGAACTGCAATCGTTCTACCTAGTCCGAATCTAGGCTCATTCATATCGAATCTCGAAGGTAATCCACCTATGATAATAGGTCGATTCGATCCAAATGTAGATGATGACCAACCGGGTTGGGCTACAAAAGGGGACTTAACATAGGACTTAAAAGCAGCGCGAACTGCTTGATCATCCTGCGCTTTTACTGCTTGTTCTAACACCATTGCAGCCCAACCCAAGCCCTTTTCGAGTAACTCACCGGTCTTACATTGCCCTCGAGCCATCATAGAATAATTCCCAAAATACTCTTGACATAATGGTGGGTTGTAATGAGGCCGGCTGTTGACAACCAAGTAACAGGTTGTCAACATATCGTATGGCTCATTTCGAGCCTGTGTGATGGACTTCCATACAAGGGCAGCTAAGCAATTGAAAGGCGAGATAGATATCGAGTCTTTGTTGCACTCAGCAATGACCTTGGTTTTGAGCGATGTAATAGTTTCAGCTGAGAACTGAAATATCCGTTTCCTTATCTGAACACCCAAATCAAATCGGGATATGAACTCATCAGGGTGCACATAAGGGAGCTTGATAATCGGACTAATCCCTTCTGGGAACGATGTCCTATACATAGGCACCCGAGATATCATTGCAGGGCACGAACTCGTTACATCTGAGTCGTAGATTTCAGACAAGGTTTCGATGAAATGCCACAAAGTAGTTGCATCCGCCACACTATGGTTCATAGTAAACCCCACGAAAACACCATCGACAAGGTGTGTAACTTGAACAGATAGCAGAGCTCGATAATGGCCATCGTAATTGACAATCCCTCGTTCACCCAAGTCAAAGAGTGAGCGAGTGAGAGGAACGACATCAGAAAACGAAGAGAGTATATTGGACATTGACATGGTAAGGGAATCCGTCTGAGCGAGGATGAACCGTGCACCAGGCCCCTTGTTGCTGTCAACATAGATCCAAGAACAATTTTCATCTGCATACTTTTTGGTAGCCAGGCAGCCTGCCAAAGGGTGAAAATGAAGGAGGGCAATCGACAGCGAGTGCTTTAGCTTGTGCGCGAATGCGACACTGTCGAACCCTGGTGGCTTGTTAAAGAGTAGACCCTTATGGATGTAGTGTAAAGATAGCATGACTAGATCATCTGGTGCTAAGTAATGGATGTGTTTCGAATCGTCGAATCTTTGTTTTGGTTTTATGAAACATTCTGAGATTATGTTTACTTGACATGGATTGTTCTGCATCATTTGTGTTTGATGGGTTTATGTGAAAGTCTTGTTTAGGATGGAATGGTTTGTTTAGTTTAGGTTTGGAAGATAAAATGGAAAGATGTTGAGCTCAAGTTGAGGTATAAAATAGAGCAACTAGCTAAAAATAATGAAAGTCAAATCCAATTTGCAATTAAGGTAAGCAAATAAAAAATTATAAATGGGGCCATTGACATATACAAGGTTAGTGGAGATCAAATTAGTTTATGAATTAATAATACAGCTTGTGTTGTATGAGATTATTTCATCATTAGGCGAGCGTATGTATATGGGTCAGCTTAATAAAGATGGTTTCATAGTGAGAATGTCTTGTTTAAGAATTTGTGTTAATAACATAAACAGATCCATCATTCCAATGCCTGAAATTGGGTTCCAATTATGCGTGATTTGAGAGTTAGATTTACGCAATTTTACGTTTATGATTGATTAACATTATTAAGAAGTCCGCATAACACAGTGAGTTATTTTTATATTTTATATGATTCGTTATAACTAAAGCCAAAATTATATAAATCTTTAACCTATCAAATAGGAATATATTACTATGAAATAATACTACTACACTTATTTAATTGTTTTGTCTAAAATGACCTAATTTAAAAGGTTCGTGTTTTAGAATTGTGGGTTAATAGAGTGATTGAAGTTATCTTTTCACCTTTGCAATGCCAATTTGATAAAATATTAATTATAGGTCTTTGACAACAAAATATACTATTATTGACCTCTAACTATTAACTATTAAAAATTGCTTTTTGAAAATTTTTTTGAAGGGCCCGACGAACAGGCCCTTTTTGCTCTCTTATAGTGCTGACTAGAGGAGTTCTATGGGGCGGGTCGACCCAATGGGTCAAAGGTCATGTCACATTTTAACGGGTCATTAGCGGGTCGGTTCATTAACGGGCCCTGATGTAAAGGGTCAGGCGGGGCCGTGTCGGAGAATTATTAGAATTAATTGCGAAAAAAATTACCACTTTTTTTTAATATTTTTAAATGATATTATTATGTACATAAGTGGGTCGATCCAATGAGCCATAAAATAAAATAAAAAAGAAACTTTTAAAAAGGGTCAAAGTGGGTTGGATTTAAACGGGATTTAACCCGTTCCAACCCATTTAACATTTGACATGACATGTCTCGACCCACCTCGTTTAACCTTTGACCTGACCCGACCGATCCGACCCATTGAACACCTCTAATGCCGACCTACCAACTATTCTAAAATCTAACCCAATATACCTAACTTCTTATCCTGCATATGTTGAATTGTACATTTTGGGAATCATTGAATTAATAATAAGGTCTAATTTCCACATATAATTGCTTTGCAAAATCGTTGCATACTTGATACCACTTGATATATATATAATTATTAGTTAAACCCACTATTAATCACGTTTGTTTCCAATTCTCCACCAAGGTTCAGGAGCAATTGAATTAATCACGTCACTTATATACTTTCAAGTCATTAATCAGTTTTTGTTGTAATTTTAATCAAGTTTAACCGAAAATTAAAAATAAGAATCCATATCGACAATCATTAAAATAGATATATTAATTTATACAGTTAACCCTATGAAATTAACACTTCGTCATTATTATTGATTATCTTAGATACTGAATTCAATTAAATTTATATTAGTTTTAGTATATTAAAATAGCACATATAGAATTATAGATCATCAAATATTCTGAATTTAGAGAATTTAGGACAAAAACAATATATTAAAATACACTTAAATTTATAAAAGCTAAAAACTCTTATAATTACATCCTACCCATCATCATAATCACCTTCATAACTATCATCCTTATCTCTCCGATTCCAACACTAATTATAGCTTTTATGAGCGAATATACTGCATTGATCAATCGGGGTACACTACACCATTTTGATCAGGACAATCTTAACTTTACTACATGGGGGTGTTTGGATGTCGACTTTTACATTAGTTTTTTGGTTGGCTTTTGGATTTGACTTATTTGGTTGGTCAAACAGCCAAAAAATGTGTTTGGTAAATAGAATTGAAAAACTGGCTTTCAAGCCAAAATTAAAAAGCTACTCTAGTTAGCTTTTTTTTCGTTAGCTTTTGGCTTCTTAACCCACTTTTCTCTAATAAAAATCCAACAATCAATACTAAATTCACCAAACATCTCCATACACATATAACTTTTTCTCTAGCTTAAAAGCCAACAAAAATGACAACATTTTCAGCTGATTAAATAAGCCAACAACCAACAGCCAACAACCAACAACCAACAGCCAACAGTCAATCGCCAAACATCCCAGTATATATAGAAGTATTTGTTTCACATTACCTTATTGCAAGTAAAATGTGTATAAAAGGAATATGTTGAATTTTAGGCCAATCTTCACCTTTTGGTTTCCTACACCTCTCCAAAAGCTCCTTGGAGCAATCATCAAGTGTAAGTGCTATTAAGTTACAAAGCTTAGCAATACACTTTGGTATAGCCTTAACATTTTCACACTTATGTATTGATAAATACTTCAAATTGTGTACTTCTCCAAACTCCCTACATATCCAAACAATCCACTCCATATTGTCAATATGCAAGTCCTCCAATCTAAGGAACCCCTCCTTCCCAACAAACTTGTCTTGTATTTGCCATCTCGAAACTTCGTTACCATTCGAAACCCTCCTCCGCCATCCCTTCAACTTGGGTATGTCTTGAAGTAAAAGCCTTTCGAGGAATAGGAAATGTGGATATGTTTCGGACTCATCATCGCTTGTGCCCTCTTCGATATACTCCACGTTTTCTAACTTGCTAAGACTTAATCCCCGAAGATTAGGTAGCCTTCCGAAGGAACATAGACATTTGCACTCTTTTAGATTAGATAAACAAATGTCTACGAGATTTGGAAGCCAATACTCGAGTCGATTTGTCATCCATGTTGGTAATGTCTCCCCTGCATAGCCTTCTATTTGCAAGTTTTTCAGGTTCGGATTGGGCATAAGACCTTTGATTAGGCTGCCATTTTTGAATTCTAGTCTTAAGGTCTTGATCTTTTCCGACTTTAATTTTGACGATGCGTTATGTTTGAATGTCCCATACACGCGTATTGTTAATAGTCCCTGTAAATTGTCGAGGGAATTCAGCTCTGCTAAACCGTTATCTGCATTCAGTATGAACATATCGAGAGTTTGGAGATCCGTCAAGCTTCCCAATCGGGCTGGCATATGACGCAATGCATCACAGCCTTTGATGTAGAGATGTCTCAGATTCGACAACTTGTACATATCCTTAGGTAGCATCAGAAGTTTGTCGCACCATGACAAGTCGAGAGACAGCAAATTCAACAGCCTTGTGATCGAACTCGGGAGTTTTACTATTGGGTTCCTCGACAAGTCAAGATATCGTAAGCAAACGAGCTCACCTAGTGATCTTGGTAACATCTTTATCCCTAACTTGTGTAGGTCTAACACCCTCAATGATGTAAAATTATGAATTAATTTGGTACAAATGGATAAGTTTTTTAGTGTTAGTTGACATTGTTTAGGCATTGCTATGAGAAAGGACCGTAAGTTGTTGATTTTGAATAACGAAGAAGGGACTTCCCAAGATGTTTCCAACTGCGTTCCACCAAACGACACATGATGAACCCTTTCATCGAATTCATTTGTGGCTGAATTTGCCATCTTGTACTTGAATCCCGCGATTGAGAGAACAAGATCGTGCATCACATCGTGCATTATGAATCGACGATAAGATGTCCATGAGTGCCATTTTACTATGAGAAAGCTACTATTTATCAAGCTAAGCATGTATGCTTCCCCTGCCTCCTCTAAAGTTTGGTTTCTGTATTGTGGCTCAACATATCCCAACGAGATCCAAAGACGAATCATTTCATCTTTATCATATTGAAAACCTTTCGGAAACAAGGAGCAATACGTAACACAAAGCTTAAGCCTCGCATCTAGATGATCATAACTAAGTTTGAGTGATTGCACTACATCACGACCATAAGAGGAGAAATTTGCTAGTTGATCGTCTCTAAAGGCTTGCCATTCTTGAAGTGTACGTTTCCCTGCTAAGAGGCTTCCTATATTGCGTATAACAAGTGGGTTTTTCGGACACATTTCTACAACCTCTCGCCCAATCACCTCCACACCCGCCTCTTGCCATTGAGTAAAAGCAATCTTTTGAAACAAAACCCAACAATCGCGCTCTGTTAAATCCTCAAGCACATAAGGACTAACACAATCCGCAATACCATCAACTGTACGAAAACGTGTGGTTAATACAATCTTACTCCCATGAGCTCCAAAACCCAACAATCTTTTAATTTGCACCCACTTAAGCCTCAATCCATCTTGATCCCACACGTTATCTAGAACAAGCAGAAACTTCTTACCATATATGGCTCGAACGAAATGGTTATAAAGCTGTTCCATCTCCTCAAAATTGGGAGGATCATTTTCATCCATACCCGATTCCACTCCTAATATCTTCTCAACCACATCTTTTACATTGAATTCTCGAGTTGGGTTAACCCAAAAATGGATATCGAAACAACACCTAACCCTTTCATCATGATACACATACTGCGCCAATGTAGTTTTCCCGACTCCCCCAATCCCAACAATCGAAACAACAGACTCTGATTCAACAGTATCATCACAAAGCATGCCTATAATCTTATCTCTATCGCCTTCTCTACCAATAACCATATCAGTACCAACACTAGACCAATCCTTTTCAACACTTGCTAATCTTGTTCGGTTTATAGACGACATACTAACAATATTACCAAATCCAGCATAATTTTTTGCAATATACTCGAACTTATGCAAGATAGCCTTAAGTTTACGAGCTTCCCTAAAGGAAGAAAAAAGAGGATTTGATTCAGAACAGAACAAACGTACCCTTTTGATGAACTTGTGTCCATGTACGACATCGTTTTGCTTTGCACGAGCCATTCTTTCGTCCAAGAAATCATCTAACTCGACAAGCGCACAGCTGAGCTTGTCGAGCACATTTTTTTGAACATTGCTGCAGGATTCCTCCAAGGAATCTGCATCAAGAAGTAAAGCTTCAATAAGTGTTTTAAGTTCATGGAGCCTTTTTATGTAGGAATCCAGGTTCCTTGCAAGCATTATATCATGGTATGCTTGTGACCCGAATTTCTGCACAATATGTGAAACAATTTCAGTCACTATGGTTTCACCCATGTTCTTCTTTTAGTGGTAGAAAATAGAATTTGTGTTTGTAATTGTTGTTTTTGTTATAGGAAGTTTTAAAAGATATAATTAGTCTATTTTTCTGATTGACAAGTTTAAAATTATAATTGATCACTTTTAAACTGTGAGTGATGATCACTTTCAGGTTATAGGAGATTATATTAGGGTAATAAGTTTACATTGGATCGGTCTAATAATAAAGGTTTCACTGTGAGTCCGTTTCATTTGAGAATTTCTTTTTATAAAAAAAGTTGGAAAATTCTATAAGATAACCCTAAAGTTTTTCCTTTTCCACGTGGTAGATAAATGTTTTTCTAATTGCTTGGTGACCTTGAGCTTTCAACTTTTCCATATGGTAGACAAAATGTTTAACCTTTTGTTAAATTAAGTATTAATTGTTTTAATGTTGATTGAGACATTTGTTTTTATGAAAAAAAATCTTTATGAATACTTATGATGGAGAATAATGACGTAACTTTAACAAAAAATTTAATATTTTTGTTAAGTGGAAAAGTTAGAAACTTAAGGCCACCACACGGATAAAAAATATTTGTCTACCACGTGAAAAAGCCAAAAAATCGATGTGACCCATGGAATTTCAAAAAAATCGAGAAGTCTTTTGATTGCTAATAAGTGGAGTTAGCTAGACTAATCTAGTGATTAAGACTAGTAAATTTGACGTACATATGATAAAACGGCGTGGCAAAATATTAGCCTTTAGTACTATCTCTATTGTCTAATTCTCGCCAACAAATGGCTGAATCCATTATCACTTACACTGTCTCAAAAATATTGACTACATTGGCATGAAAATTTAAAACAAATAAGCAAAAAACATAAAAAAATTTATATTATAGCAAATTTTGAAACTATTTTTCAAAATAAGCAGTTTTTTCTCAGAGTTGAAGTTTGACTTGTTCGCACTTAATAACAGTGAATACATGCAGAGGGATTAAAAAAGACAAAGGTCTATTCTCTGTAACTAACAGCGAACAAAGCTAAAACCTGGTCAAATAGGGTCAAAATGAGGAAGAAAAGGTGATCTTTTGTTTTTAGCGTGCATCTGTTTGCTGTTACTAAGAGCGAAACAGTGAATAAAGAATGGAAGTTAAAAATAGTCAAAGTCTTTGATCGTTGTTAGTACACAAAGAGTATTTTAATGAAACAACTAAGTATTGTGTAGATTATGAAATTAGAAAATACACAAAGGGTTTATACTTTATAACTCTCTTTTGGATATAGTTCATGCAAAGAAGAGAAATAACAAGAGAGAAATCATAAATGTAATCAAGCTCTATGTTTCGTTTTCCATGTTTGGCTTCAGGGTCGTCTCGCTCATTTTTGGGCCCCAGAGCAAAAGATAAAAATGGGCCCCTAAAAACTTAAGATATAACGCATAATATAATCACAAAATCTCACAAGAGACGGTCTATAGGATAGACCACAAAATTAGGCCAGCCCATTTCCCTTAACTGATTTTTTTTATTATAATATCAATTATATTATGTTATAATCCTAAATGTAAGGTATTATAATCTCGAATATACTATTTTATAACCCCAAATATAAGTTATTATAACCCAAATAATTTATTATAACCCCAAATATATTATGTTATATTTTGGGCTGGGTTTTATGGATTCCGTCTATAGAATAGACCGTCTCCCATGAGACTTACTGTAATATGATACATCTTTTGTTTTTTATTGTTAATATTTAATTTACTTTACAAAAAAAACACTAAAAATTCATATTATTTAGCAAAAAAATGTAAGTTATATATAAACTTAATTCAAATTAATATCACTTATATACATAAAAATAAGTTTTTTGGGCCCTAAAAAACACGGGGCCCTGGGCGGTTGACCGCTTTGCACTTGCCATTCGACGGCCCTGTTTGGCTTTTCATTCAACTTAATTTCAATGCAGATATACTAGGACCTCTATATACTCTAAATATTTAATAATCCTCCTCCATTTAGAGTCTATTCGGACCTCTTTCTCTTTTCACAAAAATTAATTTGATAATGTTGTTTCATACATCAATGCTAATATCCTACAGACTGAATGAATTCCTTGTACAACACACTTTACAAGAACTGATCACACTAAAATTGATATCTTTACGTTTGAATCAACTAACTGATCCAACCAATTGAAGATGAAGTACACACAAAACAAATAACATAAGGTTGTGTTTGGGAACTAGCATTTCATTTCAAATTAATGATTTCAATTATGAAATCATGAATGTAAAATTTGAGAATGACAAGGTTTGGGATGTCATTCTCAAATCCTTATCTTTAAACCATTTTGATAACAATTGTGGATTTGACTCAAATCCAAATTTAAAATTCGAGTATTTGCCAAACACTAATTTTGATTCAAATTCATATTTTCAAATGAAATCCTTATTCCCAAACATAGCATAAAGTTATTACTGTGACACATTATAAAGGTCGTGTCCGTATCTATTCATAAGTTTATCATATAACTATATGCTAATCTTTATTCTTTGTGGCGACCAACTCCAGTCCTGGCCCCCTCAAAAATAATTCAAAAAAATAGTCATAAACTTGGCGACAAACTAGCGACCAACTACAATCATCACCTTTTGACTGGAAAAGCAGGCGATGAGTAGGGCAACCAACATATATCATCGCCAAGTGACATTGAAAAAGTCAAAAGTCAAAACCAATATCCAGCCTTGCAACGGATTGACGACCAACAATGTGTCGTTGCCTTCTTTTTGCTATCGCCAGTCCGTCGTTTTTTCGTTGTCGATGGCGATGAGTTCGTTGGCGTAGCCTTTGATACGTCCCAAAAAGGCATTTTTTTTAGTGATGTTCTATTAGTGTTAAAACATTGGTCTGACCATATTTACATGTGAATATTATAGTCTCTTCAATTAGGCAATTACCTTGGTGATGTGTCTTGCTTGCTTGCGGTCTTGCTTTCTTCTTCGTCCTTCCTATAAAAATAATCCTAGTGTTAGAGTAGGCTAACGATTGTTAGAGTAGGCTAACGAATGCGGAAGCGTGGGCCTAAAGGTGACACGAAAGGTTAATTACCATGGCTTGAAGGTGTACTAATGAAACATGGTTTATATGCAAGTATTAAGGTGATTAAAGCAATAAAAGTAAGTAAAAACAATAACACCAAGATTTAAGGTGGTTCACCATTAATTAGGCTACAAAGCCCATTACAAAAGTTGAAGGAATCATATCAATGGAGTGTGTGTGTGAGCATTAGAGGTGTTCAACGGGCCGGGGCGGGGCGGGTCGGGTCAAAATTTAAATGGGCCGGGGCGGGGCGGGTCATGTCAAATGATAAACGGGCCGGGGCGGGTCAAGCCCATTTAAATTCGACCCGCTTTGACCCTTTTTTAAAAGTCCATAAAATAGCTTTTTTTATTATTCTTTATGGCCCGTTGGGTCGATCCACTTATGTATATAATAATTACAATTAATTTTTTTAAAAAAAAGTAGTAATTTTTTTTCTGCAATTATTATTTATAATTTTCCGACCCGGCCCGGCCCGACCCTCTACACAAAGGCCCGTTAATGACCCGCCCCATCATTGACCCGACCCGCTAATGACCCGTTAAAATGTGACCCGACCCTTGACCCGTTGGGTCGACCCGCCCCATTGAACACCTCTAGTGAGCATACATGGAGTAGAGAATTAAAGAGGAGGATGGTAAGGATAATATGGGAGGCTCAAGCTCTAAGCTTGGCTCTACACAATATACACAACATACACATGTATATATATAGGCTAAGTATAATGGGACAACAGGTGTAAGTAATATGGGACAGCATAATATGGGAGGCTCAAGCTCTAAGCTTGGCTCTACACAATATACACAACATATACATGTATATATATAGGCTAAGTATAATGGGACAGCAGGTGTAATATGGGACAGCAATAATATGTAAAGCAGCAGGCAGCAGATCACGATCAGAGGGGCATAATCCCTCGCTCGACCAGTGGCTCGGTCGAGTGGGAGGGTCGAGCCACATACACAACAGCTTCTGCTGCTCCCTTTTGATGCATTTCACTTGTTCTTTTGGTCCCCACTTTGTACTACTTCTGAAAATACACTTTGCAAACCAAGGTATGCATCTTCCAAGCCTCCACTACCTATAGGGCTATAGTACATTGTACTATGGTACTTTGTTTGATTCCCAATCATCCAATCACAAAATTATGTGTCCTTTACCATTTTCATAACTCATACTTAAGGCCTAATAATCTTAATTAGTTATTTAACCTTTAAGACCAAATTCTTCTACTCATTAATTGTCATCTAATACATGACTAATTAACCCCAAAGACTCAAGTCACACTTCTTTCACCTAGCCACCACAAATCAGGTAAATTGACTTGGATCAGCATACCCAACTATATGTTCCACCTTCAATTCAATGATCATTCAATTCAATGATCAGTCAGTGATATGGATGTAGCAGAGATGTGTATGTTGAGGTGTATGTGTGGGCCTAAACGGATGCACGAATCAGAATGTGAAAAGTTAGAAGTTGCCTCATTATCAATAAAGTTGCAGAAAATATGTTGAGGTGGTTTGAATATGTGAAAAGAAAGACTACTGACACGCGAGTGAAAATAATGAAAAGCCTAATAATTGAGGGTAAAAGTTATGGTAGACTTAGGAGAACATAGGACATGAACTTGGGTGAGTAACACTCTAAAGACCTGACGAACGATAGAAGTAGTTTGAAGCGTCGAATTCGTATCCCTGACTTCTGATAGTCCCTTACACTTACCTCTGTCTAACCTATATAGTTTTGCTTATTTTTTTCCTAATGGTCCACTAATAGTCCAATTTGTTCTGTATTTTGCATGTGAGTTCTCCTATGGTATGTTGGTGCTACCCGTTCTCCGTTGGGCTCTCACTACTTAAGCGTTAAATTTGATCGCCCGCATTTCTCCTACTCTTGCCCTTAAGAGGTATAAAAATGATTTGTCCAATGCTAAATCAATAACCAAGACCAAGACCAACTATTAAAAAATGGTATAAACACTACCTAATATTTTAATAAAAAACCGTTAGTGGGGAGTAGGTTTTAGGATAATCAATTTCTTTGAAATTTCTCGTCCTAAAAGACTTTTTTTTTAAAAGCGTTTTGAGTACAAATTTCATAATTACTTATGGTAATTTGGCTATTGGCTTATGGTATTACAATATCAAGACTTTTCTTCTCACTTAATTTCTCCATATCATTTACTTTCTACATTTAAATTTTCTTTTTCAGTAATTTTATGTATCATTTTGATCATTTATATATTAAACTATACAAATTTAAAAATTATAAATATTTATATTATAAAAATATGTGATTAGATAATTCAAATATAGGCGTAGTATTAATAAAATGTTTACAAGACTATATAGACCATTATAAAATTTACAAAAAAAAACCATCTAAAAATCTTGCTAGCTGTAATAACAATCATGTTTTGGGCCACACCATGCACGCGAACGCTTTCCGTAAAATACAATTATACAACATAGATTTTTACTTGAGACCAGTTTTTGTAAAGATATTTCTCAAAAGTTCAATCCAACTCTAAATATATATTGTTACAACTCTAAATATAGATCTAGAGTGGACTTTTGAGAATTATCTTTACAAAAGACGGTCTCTCAAGTCTCTCAAAAGAACACCTGACTATGCAAAGTAAAGTAGGAAAACACAATCAATAGTCAATAATAAATAATTAATCAATATGAAGTAAATAATGAACATCAAATTGTTAACTTCATAGCTATACACTAACGGCCCGTTTGGTTAGTGGTACTAAATGGTGGTAATGGGAATAGTTTATAGTGTAAAATTTCATCAAAACTTTCATGTCATTCCCATGGTAATGAAACTTTGATCACAAAAAAGTTTTTTTGTTCACAAATTTCCATTACCACCTAATACCATATCTCTCATTGGTAATGCATTGGAATGAATTTTATAAATAAAATGAGATGATTAAAGATTGTCAAGCATGGCCATTAAGGAAGCCAAGAGATTTTTCAATCAAAATTACACTAATTTTTCATTCCCATTAACACGATTTATTAAGGCTTAGTAATAACTTTAAGAACAAATAACAATAATGTCATCATTAGTCAAGCCATAAGTCATATTATATTGATCTACATTGGTAATGGGAATGGAATCGAAATACTCAAGAAAGTAAGGTCGAAATTTCCGCTAATGTTTGCATTAACTTTATTCAGATTATAAAGTTTGGTTGAGCTAAGTGTAGTGTCATACAAAACACAACATTTCAAGTTACCCAAATCATCATAGAAAATAAGAGACAGAAATGGCTGAATCCATACTCAGTGAAACTGTTTCAAAAATATTAATCACATTGGGATCCAATGCATATAAAAAAATAATGTTTGCAAGGAATCTGGATTCACACGTCCAAAAACTCGAGGAATTAAAAACAAGTGTTGAAGCTACTCTTCTTGATGCTGATTTACTTGAGTCCTGCACCAATTCTCAACAAGATGTCTTCAATAAGCTTCGTTGTGCGCTTGTTGAGTTAGATCATTTCTTGGATGAGACCGAAACAAGAGCCCAGTTTAAACAAGTTACTCATGGCAATAAGTTCATTAAAGCTGTATGTGTGTTCTTTTCTGAGTCAAACCAACTCTATACTCCTTTGAGAAATGCTCATAAACTTAAAGCTATCATGGACAGATTTGATGCCATAGCCAAAAATCATGCTCAGTTTGGTACTTTAACTACCATTGCCAATCCTCCTATACTGAATAATAATCGTTCATGCAGTGTCCAAATCAACGAATTAATCGTAGGAAGGGATACAGAAAGAGACGACATTGTTCGTGCTCTCTCTGAAGGAGCCATGGCTTTAAAGAAACTCTTTGTATCCTCCATTGTTGGGATTGGTGGAATGGGTAAAACAACATTGGCTTGGTATGTTTATAATGATCAGAGGGTGAGAAATATGTTTGAGGTTCAGTTTTGGGTTTCGGCAACCCAGAATTTTGATTTTAATAAGGTGTTAGAGAAGATAATATTAAGTGGTGATATTGGGGAAAAGCCCGTTGATTGGGATATGGATCAGCTTTATCATCACTTTCGTTTAGCGATTGGTGGGAAGAAGTTTCTGCTTGTTCTGGATAACATGTGGTATCAAGATTCTTTGAGGAAAAATTGGGTTGGTTTGAGAAGCCTGTTAGAATTAGGGGCTAATGGGAGTCAGGTTCTGCTTACCACACGTGATACCAAAGTATCTGGATTGATGGACTGTACCAACAGTTGCAAGATTGGGAATTTAACCCAAGACGATTCTTGGCTTCTCTTTAGACGAATAGCTTTTACGGGGCTGCAAGAGCTAGGCGTGGAGGCTATTGGAGAGGAAATTGCAAGAACATGTCCGAAGGTTCCCCTTGTGATATGGAGTATTGCTGGCCATTTAGCAGAGAAACGTACGGTCGGAGAATGGCAAGCCTTTAGAGATGATCAACTTGCACATTTCACATCATATGGTCGTGACATCTTGCAAACACTTAAGCTTAGCTACGATCATCTTGATGAGAAGCTGAAGCTTTGTGTTTGTTACTGCTCTTTATTCCCAAAGGGATTTCATTTTAATCAAGACTATTTGATTCATCTCTGGATAACTTTGGGATATATTGAATCACGGGACAAGAATCAAAGCTTAGAAAATGTTGGGAGAGAATATATTTATAGTTTGCTAAGTCGAGGATTCTTTAGTTCCAATCACCATATTGATAAATTTCTGGAGATGAATGATTTAGTACATGATCTTTTGGTTTGGATTGCAGGATATAAGTACAAGATGGTAGATGAAAACACAAATGAAATCGATGAAAGGGTCCATCATTTATCCTTCAATCTGGAACGTCAACCTATGTATTGGAATGTGCCATTGTCAACAATGAGACTCAAGTCTTTGAAATCATTCATGCTTTGTGGTCATGAATATTTCAATCATACATCAAAGATATGGTCGCCTGAAGCTGTTGTCAATAATATAACTAGCAAGTTTCTCAGTTTAAGAGTCTTGGACCTACGATTACTTGGTATCAAGAAATTGTCAGGATCCATAGGTAAATTAAGGAGCTTGAGTTACTTAGATTTGTCATACAATAGGATGGTTGAACTCCCAAGCTCAATTAAGCACTTGAAGAACTTGCTTTATCTTAATCTATACTTCTGTGATCAACTCCAGAAGTTGCCCACGACCATATGCAATTTGAGGATGCTAAGATGCCTCAACTTAAATGGTTGCGCGTCTTTGACTCATATGCCGTTGGGATTGGGAAATTTGACAAATCTTCGAACTTTAAGCATGTTTGTGGTAGGGGATGAGAGTTGTGATGATGCTGGTGATTCTTATGAGATGGCCACCTTAGAAGAGTTGAATCGTCTAAACAATTTGAATGGAGAATTGTTTATCCACTTGCGTGGAGGATCAGATTCTACAGTATTTGAAGCGAGGCAAGCAGACCTAAAGAGGAAAGAGAGTCTTACAAGTATTACAATATGGTTCAAAATAAGTATAAAAGTTGATGAGGAGTTGGTGCTAGAAGGTCTCCATCCCAATGCTAATTTGAGACACTTCAAAATAAATTATTACAAAGGAAATAGGTTACCAAAGTGGATAAGGGATGAACTTCACATTTGGCTTCCAAATCTCATCTCAATTACCCTATTTCGTTTTTGTAGCTGCAAATATCTTTGTTCCTTTGGAAGACTCCCCCGTCTTAAAAGACTAGAACTAATTGGCCTAGATGAAGTGGAATACTTAGAGAGCATTAATTATAGTAGTGTTGAAGCTCATCAAGATCCTAATCTATTATTCCCAAGCCTTGATGAACTAGAGATTCGCGAAATGCCAAAACTGAAAGGAATGTGGAGAATGTCAACGTCAAGACAAAGTATCCAGGTAGAAGATCGAAACCATCATCTGGTTGGTTGGAATTGTGTATCTCCATTTCCCAAATTAAAGACACTGGAAGTGGACAATATGAATACGGCAATCATGATTGCAAAGAGCTTGTCAATGGGCTTAACCTCTCTTCAAAAACTCTCTATTATGGGCATAGGTCACAACATAGTTGAACATCAACAACTACCTCATCCACAAGAAGCATTCGTCCTCCGAAATAACTTATTTCCCAACCTTTTTGAATTACAAATATGGAATTGCGAATTTGAAATTCTTATTGAGGAGTTTCGTTATTGCTCTGCCCTTGAAACGCTATGGATAAGTGGCTGCAAACAAATCCAAGCACTACCAGAGTGGATCGATAGCCTCACCTCTCTCGCGAGGATTGTAATAGAGAATTGCCCAAGATTGAAAACATTGCCGTATCAAATAAGTCGTTTGTCTAAATTGCAGTCTCTTAAGATTACCCGCTGCTCGAGCTTGATAAATGAAAAGTGTCGTAGTCCAACAGGGGAATATTGGCCCTATATTCAACATATAACTTTTATAAGTATTTCATAAAAAAAGTATTTAATATTGAATGAATGATGTAAATAGGGGAATGTTGTAGGAGGCAATGTAGTCGACCTTACAAATAGCAGTTTTGTTAAAAATACAAACATAAAAGAGACAATTATCATGTATATATTTTCATAGGAAGTTAGCAATAATCATTTCTCATTTGTATATAATTTTTCAATTTTATATATATATATATATATATATATATATATATATATATATATATATATATATATATATATATATATATATATATATATATATATGATTGAGCTTTTATCGTCCACTTACGGCCAGGATTATCAATTTTGTAAAAAATTTGGAATTTATAGAATTTGAACTTAAAACCTTTTGTATTAGAGTCTTTAAGAAACACACATAACCAGTTGAGCTACACACTTTTTATGTAAGTTTTGTTTCGTGACATTGTTATTAGCTAATCTTTCATAAAGCTCAAATATATATACATTTCGATTCGCAATTTCAAAAATTAATCTCACAATGTGAAATCTCGTCAAAATAGATTATAAAATATTATTTTGTGGTGTTGATTGAAAAAAAATTAGCATATATATATTTATGCTTCTTTTTCTTATTAAATTATTTTTGTCATTACTGTGCTCTCACTGAGTTTGACTTCTAGATCCGCCACTGTGTAATAGAAGAATAGCTAAACTCAAATAATTGCACGGATCTAAAAAAACATATTTAATAATAGTTAAAATGTAATTATTAAATTTAGTAGAGTAAAATAGTTAAAATTATATAAGAAAATATACAAATATAAGATATTAAATAAAGAAAATTTTCAAAATTTAGAATTTTAAGTGTGGTTAAATGATACTGAATTTAAAATATGACTCCGTCAATTATGCAAATAACTTTTTTTCTTTATGAATTTGCTGTAACTCTAATCAAAATGAGAGTTTGTTATTCTATAATATACTACATCTATAATAGACTGATTTTGGTCTGGAATTTTTTTAGACCAGACTAGACCGGATCAGACCGTTCTATAATATCCTACATCTATATTCAGCAAAATAATCACCCCCTGGTATTTCTACTGCGTTCCTAAATGGCAACGTCATCAGAAATTGGGACACAAATATACAAGGGAGCTTGATCTTACATGCCAGAGTGAGGGTGAACGCTAATCCAAAACCTTATGATTGTAATTTTGATTTGCTAATATAAATATTGTTGGGATTGGTGGAATGGGTAAAACAACATTAGCTTGGTATGTTTATATTGATGAGAGGGTGAAAATATGTTTGAGGTTCAGTTTTCGGTTTTAGCTACCCAAGATTTTAATTTCAATAAGGTGTTAGAGAAGATAATAATAAGTGATACAGAGGAAAAGCCCTTGGATTGAGATATGGATCAACTTTATCTTCACTTTTGTAGAGCGATTGGTGGGAAAAAGTTTCTGCTTGTTTTGGATAACATATGGGATCAAGATTCTTTGAGGGAAAAAGGAGTTCGTTTGAGAAGTCTTATAGAATTGAGGGCTAATGGGAGTCAGGTTCTCCTTACCACACGTGATACCAAAGAATCTAGATTGATGAACTGTTCCAACACTTGCAAGATTGGGGAATTAACCCAAGATAATTCTTGGCTTCTTTTTAGATGAATAGCTATTACAGGCTGCAAGAGCCAAGCGTAGAGGCGATTGGAGAGCAAATTGGAAGAATGTATCAGAATGTTCCCCTTGTGATATAGAGTATTGCTGGTCATTTAGCGGACAAACATACGATTCGAGAATGGAAAGCCTTTAAAGATGATCAACTTGAACATTTCACATCATACGGTCATGTCACCAGCAAACTCTTAAGCTTAGCTACGATCATCTTGATGAGAAATTGAAGTTTTGTGTTTGTTACTGTTGTTTTTTCCCAAAAGAAACTCTATTTATTCAAGACTATTTGATTTATCTATGGATGGCTTTGGGATATATGGAATCATAGGACAAGAATCAAAGGTTAGAAAATGGTGGGAGAGAATATGCTTAAAGTTAGATAGGTCGAGGATTCTTAAGTTTCAATCCCTATGTAGATACATTGGTGATGAATGATTTAGTACATGATCTTGTGGTTTGGATTGCTAGATATAAACATCACATGGCAGTTGAAATAACAAATGAAATCAAAAAAAAGTCTATCATTTATCTATCCATCTGCAACATGAAACTATGAAATGGAATGTCCCATCTTCAACAATGAGACTCAAATAATTGAAATCACTTTTCCTATGCACTAACATCCAACTTATCAAGCATAACCTATAGGTGAATTCAAATTTTACATAAATTTATAGTCCCAGTTCTAAAGAAACTCATTTGATATTGTTTATTGAAATATACAAAAATACCAGTTTAGTCCTTTAACTGCCCAACAAAAGCATCAAGGATTTCTATATTCAATTTACAACAACTCCGGCAAACAACACCAAGTCAGTTTGTATCTAGAATTTAGGCAATCCAATGAACTATTTTGTTCTATTATAAATAAAACTACACATATCTTAAAATTATAAAAATTTAATATTATGAAAGTATGTGATTGGACGATTCAAACAAGATTCCACTTGAATATATTTTTACTTACACATTGACCGCAATATGCAAAATAAGCTTGAACGATGAATAGCGCTCATATCCGAAATGTAGGAAGCATTTCAAAAAGGAGGAAGTATATTTCAACATTCAACCAATCCTTGTCATGAGTGAATTAGTGAAATTCACATTTAAATCTCCTTCTCCTTTGTTCAAAAGATTTTAACAAAAAACCAAATATAACTAACTCAGAGTCAATGATCAAGGTCCATCAACAATTTCACAATTGAACCCAACCCAACAATATCAAACTTCCAACAAATAAATTTCAACAATTAATAATAGCCTTATTTACATATTGGTGTGAGAGTGCCTCAATATCTTGTTCTCTACTTTAGATTCAATTCACCAATTGTTGATTTCATTCATGTTTTCATCTTAAATCTAATCAATTGGGACCCAACAATTACTAATTGGCCTAATTTCTATAATTTCAACAAGATTCAAATTCAAACATAAAATTTAACAGCATTTGAATTATTTGAATGGCAGTGTACCTTAAAATTCTTGGGGTAAATTATGGAGATGAATTGAGGGGAAATGGCAGTGACGATTGTTAGTGGTGTTGCCGGCAGTTGTCTGCGTTATGGCGCACTGGCGGTAACAGGGAAGGCTCGTCACCCATGTCTGGTGGTTGATTCTGCTGGTGTTGGCTGCAGCACAGCAGCAGCAGCAAAGGACATGGGTTGTTGCGGCTCGGTGGTGTCGTGGGGTCGACAGAAGGAAAGCCATAAGGAGGGTGAGGAGTCGCCGCTGGACTGGTGGTACCGGCTGAGGGTGGGGTCATGTGTTGGCTGGGATGGTGGGCGCCAGGGGCGACTATCTTCATTGTGAAGGTATTCATATGGTGAGTGAAAGGGGAATTTGTCATGAATAGAAGTGAAACTCATTCGGATTAAAAATTTAAAACCGCAAATCAAATAACAAATATGATTTGGTAATTTTTAAATTTGTTTTGGATTATGTTTGGAATTTTCAAAAACCGCAAATCAAATTTCTAGACCGCAAATCGAAATATTTAAGAAATTACATATAGTTCACTAACATTAATGTATTACCCAAGCCCAATACATTCTAAACCTAAAAAATTGAAACCCTAGTCCCTAACCCTTGATAATACAGCACTACCGCCAACCCACTTCCACACCAGTTTAGTATTTTGCAAGATTTGTTATTTTAAATGACTTTGTAGACATTATGTCTATTATTATTAATCTTGTATGATTTGCTATTGTCTTAATTATTGTATTTGTAGTTTAAATTGTTATTCGCCCCAAAAAAGAAAAATCGGCCTAGGAAATTTGGTCTGGGCGGTTTGGTTTGGTCTACAAATAAAAAATATGGTTCGATTTAATTCGGTCTATAAACTAATTTGGTTCAGTGTTGGTCTGAAAATATGGAGACCGAATAAAATATGGTTTGATTTGGTTCGATGAAAGTCCAAACCGTAGACCGAACTTTCACCCCTAGTCATGACGCATGAGTTAGTTTTCTAACTTTTTTATGGGGTAGACACTTTTTTTTCAATTTGTATTATAATTTAAGTTTTCAACTTTTCGATGTAGGTATATAAACTAGAGTAAGTTTTTTGTTGAATTTACGATTTGTTTGGTAGATGGTAATAAATCGCGGTAATGAAAATGATAAGTAGTGTAATTTTGGTTGAAAAGTATCTTGGCTATGTTGATGGTCATGTTTCACAACCTCTAATCATCTCATTTTGTTCATAAAATTCATTTTAATATATTATTGTTGGGAGATGTGATATTAGGTGGTAATGGAAGTTTGTAAATAAAAAAAAAATTTGTGATCAAGTTTCATTACCATGTGAATGAGATGAAACTTTTGATAAAATTTTGCATTATAAATCATTCTCATTACCACCATATATAATAGCTATTTCTTACGAGAGATCGTCTATTCAAGAGACAACCTTAAGATAAGAGGTCATATTTTTTTTTCTCTATTAGGCTGCATCGTCGGAGAAACCGTCCTTTACAAAAAGTTTTTGAAGGTTAAAAGGGTACAATCAATCGATAATCCATAATAATAAATAATTAACAGGAACAGAAGAGTAATCCTAAGCATGAATTTGAAACCAATCCCGTTACCACAACCACCAGTGAGGTCGGAATCGCCGATGACTCAATCCGAGTCATCGTCGCCATCTCCGCTTGCATCAGCGGCAATGGCGGCCGTGGAAGAGCTAGTAGATTCACTGAACCAGCGTAAAATGTACAGAGAAGTAACTCTGGCTCTTCGATCTGGACTCAGAGATGCCCGAGCTGAGTTCTCTTTCCTCCGAGTCCGTGGTCTCCGTTGTCTCCTCAAATTCCTCCGTTCTGTCGCTGGTTCTGACTCCACAATTCGTCTCTTTTGCCTTACTCAATCTCTTCCTGATCTTCAAGGTTTGTTATTTTCTGATTATTTTTTAACACGTTGGAATTAATTATTTTTTGATGTTTGATTTTTGATTGATTGATTGTCTGTGTATCATTTTTTGATTCTTGATGGTGAAATAGCGGCGTATTTTATTGCGCGATTGAATTATTTGGAATGTCCATTGAAGTCGTTATAGGAATTTTTGTTTACATATTAGGTTAAGGACACTTGGTAATTGTGTTTCTTAGGACTTAGGACTAAGGTGCTAATCTATCTAAACTTTAGGAGTCCACAAACATTCAATTGTCCAAATATATCACATATAAACAATTTTAGAAGCAATCAAGAACAATGACATGAAATTGAAGAACAAAAGTGAAAAGTGAAACAGGAAAGAACACACTAATTTGGAGATCCTTCAAACAAATTACTTGAAGACTATATAACACTTTTAAATAAGGGAGAGTCAACTGTAAAGACGAATGATTGAATACAAGAGATTGTAAGGAATAAGCTATCACTAATTTCACTCACAAAACCCGAAGGAACTTAGTGTTTACATCATTCAAATCCACTCTTTTGTAGCTCTCAATACGCCTTACGAATGCGCTCCAAACATTATGAAAGTTACATGGAAGCAAGGAAGAAAATTGCGACTTAAACTTCTGTAAAACCGGCACAAAACAACAGCCAAGTGCTCGCCTGAGCTCTAAATCAAAATTATGGAAGAAATTTGCCAATAACATGTGGTCGCCCGAGCACCAGCACCCGTGCACTCATGCACCTAGAAATTTCTCCCATGTCATTTGTGCCATGGCATTGTAATCTTGCTCTCTTGAGGAAGCTTAATACATGTCATTGCAGCCCCTACAGAGCTCCTAGACACATCTTTCTACTCCATACATCAATCATAAGATCACCAATGCATCTAACCAACATTCCGAGCTAATTTATTGAGTTATAACTATACTCGACAATGTTGGTTAAATTTATGAAATGATTTGAGAGGTGACACTTAGGAGAGAAAGGAAAGAAAAGGAAGAGAGAGAAGAGAAACGAAGGGAGGGAATAATATTAAAAGTTTTCCTTGTTCGCTTAAGAGGGAAAGCAAAGGAGTTTAAGAGAAAAGAACATTCTTCTTCCAAAACATTCAACCTTCGTAGAGACGATTACTAACAAAATATAGAGACATAATCCCTTTTTCCAAATCCCTTGCCTCCAAAAATTGGCATCCAAACAAAGATAAGTATATCCCTCCAAACTCCTCCCTTAGTTTCTTTCTCTCCAATTACTTCAAGTCAAACAATGTGTAATAGTTTGTTCATTTTTTAATAACTGTAGATTAATGTTACCTTAGCTAGGTCATCATTCATTACATGAATTTTGTATATCTATTAACAACATGCCATTACCCTAATGTTAAGCCACTTCCGTGTAGGCGATACTTGAGGGTGGATATACACAACTTTAGACCTTATAATAATAAAGATTAAAATCCTAGAACAATAAAGTTATATTTGTTTTAATAAATTCATTTCAAATAGTACATTATGGTTTCTAGGCTGACATCAAAAATCAGAAAACAAGACTTCATGTCTATGGAATGACTCAAAAGAGTGCTTAACCAGCTTAAAGTTGGAATTTGTTAGGACTTAGGAGTTACATCAAATTAAGATGGAATCATGGAAAGATAACATGAAGATTTATGAGAGGATTTTGGGCATGATTTTTCTTTCGGAACTCGGTGTTTGTTTTAGAATTGAGCAATACACGTACGTTAGTTGAGCTATTTTTTTTATCATGATTTATTGTTTGATGTGTATGCAGTGGTTCCTGTTCTGTTTCAACATTCACTTAAAGATACTGAGGAAGATATAGTGACGAGTTTAGATCATATATTCACTGTTGAGCCTATGAAATTAACAAGCCCTTCAACTGATACTGAAGTCGCACTTGCACTACGTGTTTTAGAAGGATGCTGCCTGATTCACAGACAAAGTACAATTTTGGCTCACCAACACAAGGCAATTCCGGTACCACATGGTCCTTTTGTCTTTGTTTGATTCCTTTTTTTTATTTTGTAATATGGTTACAAGTCTTATAACAAGTTTTTCTAATTGCAATTAACTCCCACTCCAAAATCCTAAAGGAAAGCAGTGAAGTAATATTATGTGCGAGAGGTATAGTAAAATCAGTGAAGGCCAATAGGGTCAAGATTGCTTGATATTAATTAAAATGGGCAGGGCTAGCTTTATTTGCTATAGGATTCTTAAAATTGCATGGATATTGATTTTTATTTTGATTTAGTACTAATTTTGATTTTATATACATGTAGAATAATATTATGTTCTTTTCTTTTTATTTAAACTGCTGCTTGGGAGTAAATTTTACACGATTTACTTAATATAGTTTTTTTTTTTTTTCATTTTCTCTCATCAGCTTTTCGCAGTTTGTTTTGTTTATTTTTACGCAAAGTGCTTGTTTGCTTCCTGTTCTGACTATCAAGTCTTTAAAAACCACAGGTATTGATGAACATACTGTCAAGCAGAGGTGTTTTAGAGCAAGGTGCCTGCTTGGATGCATTGATTGCATTGATGTTAGATTCAACTGCCAATCAATTGGTAATATCTAATCTGTGTTGACTCCTGTCAATGCTCTCGTACTCCGTCATTAATATTTTCATAAATTCTTGTATTCTGCTTTCTCCTTTTGTTATATTATTTTTCGTGTTTCCTAGGATTTTGAGAACTGTAATGGCATTGAGGAAGTTGCTGCAATCATTAGAGACAAACAAGTCGATGAGAATCTCAGGTTCGTTAAAATCTCACTTTAAATTGATGTGTAGCTTGCTATTTATTTTGTTTTTTGCGCCACTATGTGGTGAATATCCGCGGACCTTTGATTGATGCTCATTGTGGGTATGCATCTGCTTACTTGACAAGCTAAAAACAAACTGATAACTGTATTTCGTCCATACTATTTATATCTACCGCAATTGTCCAAGGAAATGTAAGATGACCTTATATTGTGTATACCTCATCTTTAATCACCTCCCTTGTTGATTTGGTTTGGTCCTTTCTTATAGAACTTGTAGTAAAGTGATCTTTTCCTAGTCGCCTTAGTTTTAAAAGGCGCGAGACTTACCAAGGTGTAAAAGGTCCTTGGAGCTACGTGCATAGCACAAGGTGAAGGTGTAAGCTTTTTGTTGGCGAGGAGCACTTTTTCGCTAAAGCTTAAAAAACATATACTTCAAACAAGATATTTTTAGTATCAACAAACTTAAAAACATTTATTATCCTTATGGTAAACACCACTTATAGCCACAAAACTATTACTACCTCCGTTAATTGTTTTGTGCAACCGCAGTACAAATTGCGGTTGCCAATGCAATTTTTCTTAAAGCAAAATTAGAGAATGTGGGGTAATGTAATTAAAGGT
The DNA here is from genome assembly GCA_019776075.1 of Amaranthus palmeri. Taxonomy (NCBI): domain Eukaryota; kingdom Viridiplantae; phylum Streptophyta; class Magnoliopsida; order Caryophyllales; family Amaranthaceae; genus Amaranthus; species Amaranthus palmeri. The sequence continues at coordinate 722,369 of JAAKBH010000297.1, forward strand.
AAGATAGGAGAGAGAAATAATGGAAGTAGGGATAGGTAAGTAAGAGAAAGAAAGAGAGAGGAAGTAGGGATAGGTAATTTAGGAAAAAGAAGGAGAGAGAAAATGATGGGATAGGTGATTAAAGGAGAGAGAAAATGATGGGATAGGTAATTAGATTGGTTATTTTTTACTAAAAAAGGAAAGAAAAAAGTAAGTTGCAAATAACCTTGAGCGGACAAAAATGGCAAAAGTTGCAGAAAACAATTAACAGAGGTAGTATATTAAGCATATGAAAAATTCCCAAAGTTATTTCTTTTTCGCATGCTTTTTGTTTTTCTTAAAAAAGCAACGGTTTTTCTAACTTCATATTCAATAAATTTGGGTGTTGAGTTCTATTTCTTTTTCGAACAAACAATAGTAAGTTAATTTCCTAGCCTAACGAGGAGGTGCACCGGGCGCACTAGGTGTGAAACGTATCGAGGCACCTATAAGGCGCACACCTCTTGTACTGGGTTTTGCCTCACCTAGCCGAGGCGTTTCAGCCGAGCCTGAGCTCGAAAAGCACAAGGCGCAAAGTGTGGCACTCTTTAAAACTAAGTTAGTCGCAAGCATTGTGGAATGTGGACTGCCAATACTGAAAAGTGACTATTGATACATACGAGGCATATCCATATTCTTGGTGCAGGTTTTGTATAGAGTTTTACAATGTTGGTATCGGAAAGAAAATTGTGTTCCCGTTTCCATTGGTTTTGTTAAATCAAACATTTCCATTTTTATATCCAGAGAGCAATTCATTTCTTAAATCTGTTACTGTGCTTCCATGACCGGTAACACTTTTCTTTAAACGGTAGAAACAGAGGATAAATTATTTTCAGCGTTCTCCACCCAACATAACACATAGTTTCTCACCATGGATTATTAATACCATCTATTGACCACTTCCACACGATAGAGAAAGTGCAAAATTTGGTTATGGAGTCATTACAGAGAAGGAGAAGGAGAGAAACATGACCAAGTAATTTGAAAACAGAGATTAAGGAGAAGTTTTAACGTCAATTTGTTGATTTAACTCTGGATCTTTCTGAATCATTTTCACCATTTCTAGTCTTAAAATTTTGTATGTGAATTGGAGGGAACTGGGAATTTATTTTTTCTTTGTCAAAATGGTGTATTTTAGAGATGCAGAATATTAATTAGGCGTATCTGCAGAATTTGTAACTATAGTAATAGACCTTATATTTAGGATGATAATGATGTAAGTTTCGAAATCCCGTAAAAATACTCCATTGATTGTATCTCTCAAGTAAGGAAAGAGGAAGGCTAGTATCTTATGAAATATGTGATAGTTCAATGAATATTGCAATGCCGCCCATTTTGAAAATGGAACTCTTGTCTAGATTTTTTGCGCTGATTGAAGTTCTTCAGCTGTAATATTTATTCCGTGTACTATGGACAGCTAATGCTCACTTTTTCTATTGATAGGATGAAATGTGGAGAATTTTTGTTATTACTCATCGGACATGTGGATGCTAGAGATATGCAACCCATGGCAACAGTGCATGAAGACATACGTCGACTTTTGGGGGAGAAATCTGCATCTTTAATATGGGCAGCTAGTCAATTTGGCTCTACTCTTGATCCAGAGGAGAGAATGACTGCTTTGCACATCCAAGCTCGTAGAGTGTTGGAGTCGCTTGATCTCTTTGGAGTATAGAAGTGAATCGGGTGCTTGTTCATTAGTAAATAGACCTTTTTTTCCTAACTAATGTTGACGAGACAATTAGTATGCAGAAGATTGGTGCCAAACAAGCAAACACCAAAAGATTTGTGATGATCTGATGTCTAAGCTAGATCCGTCCTTTGAGTTTGCTCTATATTGATTGCCCCCATGTCAGCTTCTTTCAAGGCACGAGACAGTCAAAGGGGACAGAGAATAAGAAAATGAGTTGGCTTGTCGCAATTGCTATAATTCTGTTCCCTTTCGAAGTTTACTCTTTCGAGTTTGGTAGAATTGATCATTTTTCGATATGTTAAATGTTTAACTCCTGGTTGTTGTATAGAAAGCTAATCCCATGGTTATTGGTAGAAACATAAAGCAAAGTAAATGATGATTCAATTGTGGTAATTTTCAATAATATGTTAAGAAATGTAATGATATGGTGGCTGATGTAATTTCCTTTATTCTTAGATGCTGGATTGTACTTGGATCATAATACTGATTTGTTCCACTAAGGGCATCAAATCTTAACCCTTTTCTTAACTATCATTCAAAATTTTGATTTGATCGTATTATGGAAGATTTGTTCCATTAAGGGCATCAAATCTTCATGTATTATCCTCTATTTATTGAGTTTATGGATAATTTCGTCTTTTGATTTCATGTTTAATAACTGATGAATGTACATGTGTGTTCGAACGGGCATCTATAGTGCTCGAACGAGCGCATGCCAAAATTTGAAGAACAAAATCATTATAATTTTTGTGTCACAAAACATTAGAGTGCTTGAATAAACATTACAAAATAGTAGAAAAAAACATCCGCCAAATAATATATGCTTGGATTCTACAAAGTATCGAAGCATAAATAGTGTAAATAGGAAATTATTTTATTTTTTTAAAAAAATATAGTATATGATGTGATTTTTGGTAAATAGCGTCATCTGATACATTACATGATGCAGTTCTCTGTGGCATTGCCTTGATGTTAACCGACTAGGCATTGCCTTGATGTTAATCAGTTAGGCAACTTTCCAGAGGTTTAACGACAAGTACTGCTTTAGCCACTCAGAATAGTGGTGACTTGTTGCCTGGTCATTTTCTTAAGTCTTCGTTCTTTCCTCATGCAGCGACTTCTGTCTTTTGTATAGGAATTTGGCGGCGAGTTGTCACTTAGGCTTTATTCTTATACTCGCTTTTTCTTCTCTTGTTTGGGTCTTAGGCCATTTTTCCAACCTAATTATTGTCATAATAAGTCTTTTATTTCACCTCAAATGTCATCAAAACATGCAAATAATTGCACTTATCAACCATCATTAAAGTACCTTATGTTTTGCACATTAACACTTTGTCTATTATTTACTCCCATTCATTTGGAGAATAGCATTTACTCTTGCATTGAAAAGCATTCATTAAAAGTCTCACGCCACATATAACCCTAGTCTATTCATTCAAATTAAAATAAGCCACAATGCACTTGTAATGGTCTTTCTAAGTACTCTCTTTGTACAGAAGTGTTATATATATATATATATATATATATATATATATATATATATATACTATATATATATATACATATATATATATATATATATATATATATATATATATATATATATATATCTATATATATATAAATAATATATATATATATAAATATCTATATATACTATATATATATATATATATATATATATATATATATATATATATATATATATATATATATATATATATATATATATATATATATATATACATATATTATATATATACATATATATATATATATATATATAATATATATATATATATATATACATATATAATATATATATATATTAATATATATACTATATATATATATATATATATATATATATATATATATATAATATATATATATATATATATATATATACTTCCTCCGTTCCGAAATACTCGCCTACATTTCTATATTGTGCACTATTCATCGCTCAAGCTATTTTACATATGACGACTAATGTGAAGTAAAAATATAGTCAAGTGGTGATCTTGTTTGAATCGTCTAATCTCATACTTTTATAATATTAATTTTGATAATTTTTAGATAAGTGTAGTTTAAGATATTAATAATCAAAATTGTGCATTGGATTGCGTAAAAAAGTAAAATGTAGCAAGTATTATGGAACGGAGGAAGTATATATATATATATATATATATATATATATATATATATATATATATATATATATATATATATATATATATATATATATATATATATATATATATATATATATATATATATATATATATATATATATATATATATATATATATATATATATATATATATATATATATATATATATATATATATATATATATATATATAATCTCTCACACCAATTTGTGTTGCTATATTTCTGTGGACTAAAATTAGACTTATACAACTCATAGATCCATTTAATTACTAATGAAACCTTTAAAATGTTAAAAAAAAAAAATCTAAATATGAATAATTAAATAAAAAACTCATTTAGGAACCATTTTAAACCGTAGGTGCGAGTCTAGGTCTACATCCAAAATTTTCAAATCTTTAGACTCCAAGTCGAATATTTGAAATAAATAAGATTATTTACCAAAAAAAGCATATAATAAGATTATAATCAAACTTATTCCAAATATATACCCCAGAGCACATGTTCAGGGCTGTTCGCACTTAGTAAGTGCGAACAATAATAAACCGGTCAAAAAAATCAAGTGTCTATTCGCACTTAGTAACTGCGAACAGGTCAAACAACGGGCCTTTACAAAGGATGAGTCAACAAAAATCAGCCAAGTAATCGGCTACTCTTACTAACAGCGACCGATTGAGTTGACTTTTGTTGACTTTTTGACTTTTTGACCTCAAACAAGTTGTTCGCTATTAGTAAGTGCGAACAGTCTGTTTCAGTTTTTCAGTCTGTTCGCACGCTTAGTTTGTTTTAGAATAAGTTTGATTATGATCTTATTGTATGCTTTTTTTGATAAGTAATCTTATTTATTTCAAATTTTCCTTTAAGACCAAGTATAAATCCATCAAAAATTAATCAGTAAGTCTCATGGGAGACGGTCTATTCTATAGACGGAATCCATGAAGCTCAGCCCAAAATATAACATAGTATATTTGGGGTTATAATAAATTATTTGGGGTTATAATAACTTATATTTGGGGTTATAGAATAGTATATTCGAGGTTATAATACCTTACATTTAGGATTATAACATAATATAATTGATACACAAAATCTCACAAGAGACGGTCTATAGGATAGACCACAAAATTGGGCCAGCCCATTTCCCTTAACTGATTTTTTTTATTATAATATCAATTATATTATGTTTTAATTTTAAATGTAAGGTATTATAACTTCGAATATACTATTCTATAACCCCAAATATAAGTTATTATAACCCCAAATAATTTATTATAACCCCAAATATACTATGTTATATTTTGGGCTGGGCTTTATGGATTCCGTCTATAGAATAGACCGTCTCCTATGAGACTTACTGTAATTGATATTATAATAAAAAAAATCAGTTAAGGGAAATGAGCTGGCCCAATTTTGTGGTCTATCCTATAGACCGTAGACACAGGACCAAATCCGATATAACCTGACCCATGGCCATGAGGCCCATGAGTCCATGACTATCACTACTCTTACATTTTTTAAAATCCTTATTATATTTTAACGGTACTATTACTTGTTCAACATTCTGTTGCTTATTTTGCGAAACCTCCGCCATAGGTTTCTGTCCGACCTCGTACTTTTCCTAAATTTTAGTGATCTGTTGGCTAGTTCAAATTTCAATTTCCTTAAATATTGAGACCTTAAACGTTAGTAATCTGTCATATTTCTTATCTCCATTTCCATAAATCACTAGAGCAAAGTAAAATACCCTCTGAATTCACCATCTCAATAAACCCTAAAATAGAATGGCCGGAGTTTCCGCCGGTAAATCATCGCCTCGAAACGATTGGCATGATTTGTTGAAGGATTTGGATACATCTCAGATTGCCGACCTCTTTAATGGGGTTTGTTTAGATTGTCAAGCTTCTCTTAAATCCCGTCTTATGGTTGCTAATGGTAAACAATAAAAATTTCTTCTTTCTTTTTCATCTCTATTTTCTGCCCTATTTTCTTCTATATGTTCTGTTAATTACTAGTCCAATTGGTTTGATTTGGTTGTTAGATGGATGATATAATAAAGGGTTTTAATTTCATATATAAATATAGGGGTTTATACCGGATTCAGTTCAAATCGTATATTTTAGGGTTCTGCTAATTACTAATCCAATTGGTTTGATTTGAATATTTTGTTTGCTTAATGAAGTATATAATAAAGGGTTTTAATTTCATATATAAATATAGGGTTTTATACCGAATTCAGTTCAAATCGTATATTTTAGGGTTTTGTTAATTATTCGTTCAGTTGGTTTAATTTGATTGTATGATCGGAGATATTATCTAGCTTGCCGAACATTTTAGGGTTTATGCTGAATTTGGGAAATTTAATTTTTTTTTTGTCACCATTAAGCTTTATTGACAGAAGTAGAGATTTACAAGTTATATTTTGGATGGTCTCAATTGAACCGAAATGAATTCGATTTTCTGGGTTTCAATCGAACAAATCAAGATCAAAATGAACATGAATCTATGAACTTAATCTTAATTTTTTGACTGATTTAAAAGAAGTGGAATTTCACAAATCATTATTTATTTGCAGAAAAAAGTGTCAAAAAACCCAATGGAGTAGATTCATCAAGTTCCTTTTCTTCTGAGACGAGTACACTGTGTTCTACTGTTAACAATCATGAGAGAGTTCCACACAGCACAGAATCTGACGGCAAATCAGTTAACTCAAAGCCACAATTACGCGATCTTTTCAGCAACGGTGAATCAACTTCCAGCAATGGTAACCTCGAGCCTTCAACTTCTGTCGCTAATGGGACGACTGATGAGGAATGGCGCAGATTTTCGCAGATTCAGAGGAAAAAGGATTTCGTTCATTATGACAGGGTTGATGGGAAAAGGGTCAATGTAGTTCAAGGATTGGAGCTTCATACTGGGGTTTTCAATGCTCAAGAACAAAAGAAAATTGTCGAAAGTGTGTACGAGTTCCAGAGGATGGGACGAAAAGGCGAGCTTATGGGTATGTTTCTGAATCTTTTTGCATCTTCTAAGGGCTTGTTTGTTATCACTTAACGTCAGGCCAATTACTATTGAGTTGTAATGATTTTTGTTATATTTTGGCACTCTTTATAAGGGGGCCAAAGCTAAAAATACAATAATCACATTTTCGGCAAGGGGGATTGGGCCTTCCTCGAGGCTCCATGTAGCTTCGCCTATGCTTGACGTCCTCTATCTTAATTCTTGTTTGGTTAAAACATGTGCAGCGCGTACGTACTCGGAACCACACAAATGGATGCGTGGGAAAGGACGAGTGACCATTCAATTCGGTTGCTGTTACAATTATGCAGTGGTAAGTCTTTTGTTTTCTTTTCTTGTGCTGTTAATTGCTTCAATGCTTGTAATCTGAATGCATATTTTTTTATCAGGACAAGGATGGGAATCCGCCGGGTATAATAAGGGATGAAGAAGTGGATCCAATGCCTTCCATATTCAAAGAGATGATTAGCAGGATGGTAAAGTGGCATGTCCTACCTCCTACATGTATCCCCAATAGTTGCATTGTGAATATTTATGATGAAGGCGATTGCATCCCGCCTCACATCGATCACCATGATTTTCTCCGGCCATTTTGCACCGTCTCTTTCTTGACCGAGTGTAATATTCTCTTCGGTTCAAATCTTAAGATCTTAAGCCCTGGCGAGTTCTCTGGTCCCGTTTCCATCCCTCTTCCTGTTGGGTATGACTCTCTAACTTGTTTACTTCATTTTGTTTTTCAAATGTATTGGTTGGGTAGTAGTGAATCTGTTTTGAATCAATTTTGTTGCATACTATTCAGAGCTCTTATCCCCCTTCCTATACTAGTTTCCCCGTCTTATATGAGACCGTCTCACGGTCAGACGACCTCAAAATAAGAAACCCATAAGCTAAACGTTTCCATTATTGGCTATTTAACCCCAAGTATGACGCATGTCTTACGGTGAGACCGTTTCATACAAGAATTTGTGTAGATTATTTGAGATGAAGTTATTGATTGAGTGCGGCAGCCCGTCTTGTATAAGACCGTCTCACAGTGAGACGGTCTTATAACAAGAAGCTCACAAGCTAAAATTTTCTAAAATTGGGCTATTTAACTCAAGTATGAGACGGTGAGACCGTCTCATACAAGAATTTGTGTGAGTGCGGTTATTGGAACCTAACCTTCAATTTCATTGATTTGCGGTTTTATAAACAATCTTGATGATCAATAATTTTGTTTGTTGCAGATCCGTGCTTGTTCTGAAAGGTAACGGAGCAGATGTCGCTAAACACTGTGTTCCTGCTGTCCCCGCGAAAAGGTTCTTATACTGAACGACATCTTTCGCTGTTACTACTTTATATTTGCCTTCTGATGTTCGTTCGTTCTGCTTTTTATGTACTTTATTTGACCTTGTTTACGATCTTGCCTTTTTCTAGGATTTCGGTCACATTTAGGAAGATGGATGATAGCAAAATCCCATACCGATTCTCCCCAGATCCTGATTTGCTGAACTTGAAGCCTCTTGTTCGATCTCTCTTGCCCAAAGCAGGCATGGTAAACCGAAATCAACATGAAGTTTTCAAACTTAATGGCGAAGCAAATAAATCGAATAAATTGGAATCGGCTGGTAAATCAAATGCAAAAGCAACACTTAGCCACTCATTCGTCCTCGAAACAAACGATTTCCCTCCTCTCGGTGGCATGAAATCGAGAAAATATTAACTTAGGCCGTGATTTATACATTATCGATATTCTTTGCTCGATGGTCTTCTCGTTTTTATTCTCTTATTTTAGCATTGTACATGTGTACGATTCGAAATGTAGGATCTAGGAAGAGTATGTTTCGCTAAATCATCGTGTTGCAAGGCTTTTTTCGATATTGTTCTTCCCTGCAAACACGAATTAGTTCGTAGTTCGATTTATAAATGATAATATAATGTCTATTTTACTTGTTGATGATCTTTAATTGATCCTTAATAATCCTCTGTTACACCAGCATTACTATTTTTTTTTTTTTTTTTGAAATCCCCGCATTACTATATTATTATGGTTTTAAATGTGAAAGCTCATTTGATAGAAGTATAAATATTAGCATAATAAGTGGGATGAAGGAATGTTTTCTAATAATTTAGTATTTATTTGTTCTTCTTATTCACTTTTGCGAAAATTTCAATGCAAATTTAAAAGTAAAATAATTTTAATAGTGAGTTTTTAAAAACTTTAAAACATTTATATTTATAAAATATATATTAAGACGAATCTATCAAGATCCCACATTAATAGGTTTTTTCATATAGATTGATGAGAAATCATAGTCAAAGTTTGACTGTAAACTAAGTTCTATTTAAGAGAACATATGAAAATAGAGGAAATACACATTTTTATAATCGAGGCTATTATTAATTATTAATTACTTCAAAAAAAAAAAATCTGTCTACGTTTAAGACAATTTTAATATTTGTTCATCCTATTTAATTCACTACATTTTCATTTATTGGAAATTGTCTCCATTAGTTTATGTAATGTTTATCCAAACATGATTATTGTTCTCTGTGCATTTAAATTATTTCTTAATATTTGCGTTAATTTATAAAGTAGCTAACTCATGGGACCGAGAAGTGCATTCTTTTGGTTAAGAAATTAGCTATTGTTTATAGTTGAGGTAAAAAAAAAGTTTTTTTTATCAATGAGTATACTCAACTTAGATACGTTTCATTTAATTTGCTACATTTTTAATAGTTACATATAAAATGAATATAGTAAATTGTTGGAATGAAATTGTGTACATATTAGTTCAATTTAAAGATGATTATTTAGCCTAATAATCATTCTTAATTGATCCAAAGTCGTATTGTTACACTTTTTTTAAACAAAATAAGTTTGTAAATGTCAAAATCTAGTAGAAAATAAACACCATAAACAGAAAATTCAAATAAAATAAAAGGGAGTATTTTCACAAATCACAAGGGGATTGATCTTTTTATAAGATTTATCAAAAAAAAAAAAACTTATATAAGAAAGAGATATAGGAGTATAATATAAAGACAACTAAAAAAAAAAGAGTATATTTTAGTATTGTAGACTAAAAGACTTTTTTCGAGTAGAAATAATTTGGAAAACTTGATATTATAGAGTAGTAAATTTCATACCCACTTTTTAAATTTTACGACTCTTTTACTTTCATAACCTAGACTTAAATTTAGTTAAGTTTAGCACCAAGTTTTATCTCACATTTCGACGAATTTTTCAATTCAATTTAGCCTTATTTAGTTTTTGGTCATCAACTACGTATAATTAATTTAATTCTATCACGCTTTATTAATTTTTTATTTATAACAAATATTTCAAGTAAATTAATCCTCCTCCTTTATTGCTCTTTAAAAAAGACTAAGCTTGTCAACTTTTATTTCATTTTTTATTTTTTAAATGTGGAGGGGTTGTCAATAAGTCATTGTTTAAATAATAATAAAAATAGAATCCCTTACACTCTAAGTCTTACCTAATTACGTGTATCTGAGTGTGAAAGCATTACTAATCATTATTATTCTTCATTACTAATCATTATTATCATATTAATGTGTAATTAATTAAGAAGCTTCTGAATTTCCACGAATGTTTTATCAGGTGATCTCTTGAGATACTGTTTTTTTGTAAAGACGACTCTCAAAAGTCTAGCCTAAATCTATATTTAGAGTCGTAACAATATATATTTAGAATTGGACTGGGCTTTTGAGAGTCGTCTTTACAAAAGACGGTCTCAAATAAGAATTTGTGATAATTTATTTGTTTACCTCACTGGAGAATTTAAGCTCGGGTTTGTCTAGGTTGAAGTCCAGATTATTTGATTTAAAACCTTGTTAATATTAAATCGTGTAACATATACTCTCTAATTCACACCAATTGTCTCATTTGGTTCTAACGTTATATCCAACACACTGATTCAATATTAAATATCTTTATTGTGCAAAACTAAAAATTTACAATTTAAAAATAATCGATGAACAACATCTAAAAATCAAATGGAACAATTCCTCTGTATCAGAGGGAGTGACACACAAAAACGACAGACGAGTTGATTTTGTACACATGTGTAGAGGAGTGTTCAGTCTATCCTATATATATCAACATTCTAGATTGCCTCTAGCATACAAAACAAGCCAGAGAAACACATGGGAAACCAATGTTCTTCCCCTTGTGTTGATCAATCTAAAAAACCTCCTACACCACCACCTTTAGAATACGACGAATTCATCGAGCAGACTCATAAGCTCGGTCCGTGCCAATCCTCCATTCTCGTACTCATCTCGAGCCATGCTAGGCTCTTACTTACGAACTTAGAGTCACTCGAGTCAGACCCTTCTTTCAACTGGCTCCCTTTACCCGATCCCTATAAATCGCACCCTAACAGACATACGTACACAGTGGGGTGCTGCAACAGACTGGTCTGCATCAGTGAGATCGTTAACACTAGATTTGTACTCGTAAATCCATCTATCAGTACACTCATAGAAACCGCGCCTTTTGATCACTTAAAAACTCGTAAACATAAGCCAACATCAGCCAGCTTTGGTTTCGGTTATGATGCTTGCAATGATGATTATAAAATTGTCGGAGTCATGGAATATTATGTTCGAAACAGTATAGTTAGGGAAGTTGCGGTTTACAGTCTGAGGAACAATTCTTGGAGAGTGGTTGAGACTACTAAATCCTCGAAGAAATCTGCATATACACTGGAACATGATCAGAATGGAATCCTTCTAGATAACCATTTACTTCATTGGATTGTCAGACGATCTTCTGATGATCATCGTAGGATTCTCTGTTTCGATCTTCAGAACGAAAAATGGGTTCCAGATGATATATCTGTTCCTGTTAACTTTAAAGACGATGCCTCTGATTCAAGATACCATTACAAGCTTGCAGTGCTGCAAGGATACTTATGTCTCATGGTTGCTAAAAGCCGTAATTATAATTATGAAAAGGTCGACCTGTGGGCGATGAAGGAATATGGTGTGGTCGAGTCTTGGGTGACTTTGCTGAGTCTGTCGCATCAGCGTGTTGCCAGGATTCGGAATATTTATCCATTGTGTTACCGCGAAGACAGCAAGGAGATTTTGCTATGCAAAGTTGATAAATTCGATAATAATACGGCTGAGTTTGTTTGGTATAAAACTAGTGATGAGCAGTTTGAAAGAGAACTTGAGCTTGATTATGATGTAACCTTCAACCTTGTGGATGCTCATGTGTGCCTTGGAAGCTTGTGAGTTTGTGAATTGTCTCTATATTGTGTGCTTGGCTTTAGTAATTTCATGGAGTTTTTTGGAATTTTTATTTGTCTATTCTTAATGGAACAAAAGATTTATAGTTTTTTGTTGACTTGGAGTATTCTTGTATATTTAAGTAAGCAGCAAGTCTTGTATGAGACCGTCTTATTTGAGCTGACCCAATTGAAGTCGTTACACGGTGAGACGGCCTCAATAAAGAATTATCTTTAAGCAAATTATATGATATTTGTTATTAAGGTCAATCGGATGTAACTTGTTATTACAAGGGTAAATTGTACATCTAACCCAAAGCACTATCTTTGGTAGAGGTCATTGAAGTGTTAAAGTGTAAAACTCCACTAATTTATGAAAAAAATTCAATATTTTCGATCCAAAATGAAGTGTTCAAGTATCTTACCATGTCCGAGTGTCGTGGATTCCACATGGATACTCAAGATAAAACAAAGAATTCGAGTAATGCAGCATTGGGTTGTCAGCGCCTTACCTACAAAATACAGAAAATTGTAAGACAATAGCCTTTAAACCACCAGCTACTCTTGTGAGAGACTGTCTCTCAAAGAAACGACCTTAAACAAGAAGTCTACATTCTCATTTTCTCTTTAATTTGCATTAATTGGGCTATTTAGCCCACTGCCCATATATCTGATACGTCTCTCGGAGAGCCCGTCTCTCACAACACTTAGTGTTGAACCACTGGCTCAAGATGTCATAACTGATTTCTCACAGCATACTTTAGCTTATATCATACATACAAATATACAGTATGTGGTTATCTACAAGTACAATCATAATACTGCAATATCCATCCATGTTTTCATCTGCGTGGTTAAATTCATCAGCATCGCATATATCTCCTCCGTTCTCCTATGAGACGTATCACTTGCAGTAAACACATGAACATCGTTCCCATCCTCGAACCAACTACATCCAGCGCTCTTCCGCATCCTTCTCTCTGTAATGATCTTTCTTATTCTTGATAAGTCATTCCATTGTCCTGCAAGGGCATACATATTTGCCAATAGGACAAAATTAGCAGTATTGTTTGGTTCCAATTCTAGAAGCTTTTTGGCTGCCATTTCTCCAAGCTTTACGTCACCTGAAACAGCACAACCGCCAAGCAAAGCCCCCCAAGTCACAGAATCTGGTTCCATCGGCATTTTTCTTATCAGCTCAAAAGCTTCGGTTGTTTTACCGCACTTACTTAGCAGGTCGACCATACATGTGTAATGTTTTAGTGAAGCTTTTACATTAAAATAATTCATCGAGTTGAAGATCTTACGACCAATCTCTACTTTTCCGGCATGAACACAAGCGGAAAGAACTGATAAAAAGGTGACTTCATCCGGTGCAAAATCATTGGCAAGGATTGTATAGAAAAGAGATATACCTTCCTCACCAAGGCCATGCATAGCATAGGCGGTAAGCATAGCATTTTGGGAAATTAGATTCGGCTTTGAGATTCTTTTATTAGCCCTTATCGCGCTCTTTATGCTCCCACATTTCGAATACATGTCTACAAGGGCTGCTCCAATATAGACATCCGAATCATACCCACATCGAACTGAATACCCGTGAACCTGCTTCCCTCGTTCAATTGTAGCTAATCTAGAACAGGCAGGCAATATTATCCCCAGTGTATAGGCATCAGGTTTCAACTTTGTACTCTGCATCTCCAAAAGCAACTTTAAAGCAACTTCATAGTGCCCGTTTTCCACATGACCAGAAATAATTCCGTTCCATGTATATACATTCGGCTCACAACCATCCTTTCTCATTCTGTCTAGAATAATTGGAAGGACATCCATCTGATTGCATCGAGCATAGCCCGAGATCAGCGTATTCCATGTGTTAATATCTCTATCAATAACTTCTTCAAACGCCTTCTGAGCAGCCTTCGGATCGTGAGTTTTAAAGTACATTTCCATTAAGGCTTCTCCCACGAAAGGATTAGAGTTCAGACCCTTGATTATGGCTTGGCAATGTACCTCCTTTCCTAGTCTTAAAAACCCCTGGCTCGAACAAGCAGAGAGAGCACTTCCTAAGGTATATGAGTCTACTTCAATCCCTTCTACCATTTGCATCTCCTTAAACAAGTTTAATGCTTCTTCAAAAAGGAGGTTGTCTACGTATCCAGAAAGCATTGCGTTCCACGTTGTAATATCCCTTTTAACCCCATGAATTTCTGATTGATTAAGAAGATCTTTCGCTTTTGAAATATCGCCATTTTCACAAAATCCAACAATGATGGTATTGAAGGATACTAAATTCTTCACCGCAAACCTCAAAAACAATCTCCAACCACTTTCCGTATCATTACACCTCCGGTACACATCGATTAGTCCATTCACTACAATGGGGTTGATCATAAACCCATGTCTTGTGATATAAGCATGAATTTCCTTAGCAAGTTTTCGTGTCTTCAGCTTAGCAAAAGCAGGTAAAACACCGGTAATTGTTTGTGCATTTGGCTCCACTCCTACTGCTCGCATTCTCACAAGCAACTCAATAGCTTCATTTGCATACCCATTTTGTGCAAAACCATTAATAACTGCACTCCAAGATATTACATTCGGAATATAATCTTCTGATCTCGACATCTTATCCAAGTTCTCCAATGCCTCATTAACCATGCCATTCAAAGCACAAGCTGAAAGAAGAGAATTCCACGAAACAGAATCCCTCTCGACCATCGAACAAAAAACCTTCTTGGCATCACCCAAATGTCCACATTTCCCATACATGTCAATCAAACAATTCCCCACATAAACATTCAAAATAAACATCCCCTTTATCACAAACCCATGAATCTGCCTCCCAAACCCAACATCCTGAAACCCAACACAAATCTTCAAAATAACAGGGAAAACAAAGAAATCCAACCTCACATCATCATACAACAAGTCTTGTAAGACCGAAAAAGCATCATCAAACAAGTCATATTCTACATAAACACTAATTATTGCTAACCAAGAATGTAAATTTCTCTTGCGCATTTTATCGAACATCAAACGTGCATCATATAAACACTTGCACCTAGCATACATTTGTAGTATTTTAGTCTCAACAAACTCATGCCCATAAAACCCGGATTTGAAAGCATGTGCGTGAAGGGATTTTCCCAGAATTGAGGATGCACAAGAGTCAAAAACCGACGCATAATAAGTGGTGGAATCCATTGATACATTGTTGAACAAGTGATCAGAAGAAAGGGAATTACGAATTGGCTTGAATTTTGGGATGGGAAAGGTTATATTTGAGTATTGAAAACTTGGGTTCTGCTCAGGTGGCTGTGAAAACCATGAAATTGGCGGGTAAGCAACTGTATTTAACGGTAACAATGTCATGTTAGTTGACAGTTGACAGTTGACAGTTGAACGCCTAGGAGAAGGCTTGGTGTGTATATTATTATTTATATTAGCGTAAGTTTAGCTAATTCATCCTTAATTTTTATTTATAAAATTAAATCTTGTGATTTTTAATTGATAAAAATTATCCGCCGTTGAAATATAATGTAAAAGGTAATTAATGGATTTACTATAATATGAATACATTTATTACATTGTAGCTTGTAGGTAGACTTTGCTTATAAGTATTGCCGTTGAAATATAATGTAAAAGGTAATTAATGGATTTACCATAATATGAATGCATTTATTACATTGTAGCTTGTAGGTAGAATTTGCTTATAAGTATTTAAGCTTACCGAGTAAGATTAAAAACTTTCTATGGTCTAACTTTTACTCTTTCTACATTCTCCTCATCCTCTCTAAGTTTTAACATTCACAAGTTTCTTTTCCATATTGTGAAATTAAAAATACAAGAAATAAGGTCACGTTTGATATTACTATGAATTTCTAATTTATTATTTTCTTATAATTTTTAAATTTTATATGATATATATCATATAATCCTGTAGCATGTGAGTCAAATTTATTGAGAATGTAATGATTTTCAAAACTAACAATCAAAAAATAAAAGTGAAAACCATAATTTTTAATTTTCCTTTTTATAATTTTTAGTTTTCAAAAACAATGAAAACAAAAAGAATAACAACTTCTACCACAAGTGCTTAACTAAATAATTGTTCAAATAAATCCCTTTTTAAAAAATATTAGGATTAATGTAAAGAGTTAAAAGACTAAAAATAATGTCAAAGTGTCCCACCTGTTAAAACGATTGGGTGGATGGATTAGAGGTTGGGTCATTCTAATCAGGTTTGGGTCATTTTTAAACTGGAAAAGTTTTTGGTCGGGTCTGATAAAGTTTGAGTCAATTCAATGGGTTAGATTTTATCATTAATATATTATTTTTCAAAAAAATATATATAAAACTCATTTTTTATAATAGATGAAAATTTTCTTATAAAAATACCAAAATACATATTTTAAGACAACAATAAATAATTGTTGACCCACATCCCAATATATAAAAATTGACTAGAAATAAGTGATTTTCAACTAAAAAAGATGACACATAATTAAAATGATGAGGTGAAGCTAAAAGCGGGGTAAAACGATCGAGTTTGAGTTCAGGTTGTCTTTGACCTAATTTTGGTATTTTGAATCGAGTTACTTTTGGGTTACATGTCAAAATTTTCGAATATAAACCACTAATTTTTTGTTGAATTTCATGTCATTTTCAGACTGATCAAATTTTAGCAATATATACGTGAATAACGTGACCGTATATGGTACATGATGAAAAGCTTGGGTCGATGATAAGTGCAAACCAACCATCTATGCTAGAGTTTAGTAGCAAGCGAGCACATATATCGGGATCAGGGGTGTTTAATGAGCGAATAAGAGCAAGTCGGATTGGGCTCAAGTAAATATGGGCAAACCGGATAAAGGCCATTTAAAAGTAAAATGGGTTTAAAGTAGGCCGGGCTTTGACCCGGCCCATATTTACTACTAAAAATTATTTCAACCCCATTTATCAATTTAGAACAATCAAACTATCATTTATAATTATTAATTTGAAAAAAATGTTAATAATTCAATTGAAATTGTCATTTATAATATGTAAATTATATATTAATTATGTTATTTACAAAAGCCCGTTTTCGGCCCTTATTGAGCCCTTTTATAGCCCGCTTCATTTTAATCATAGTATAGCCCATTTTCGGGCCGACCCTTACAAATTCCTTCTAAAAACGGGTTGAATAAGAATTCAAAATAGGGATCGCCCATTAAACACCCCTAATCGAGATGCATAAATAATGAAGCTTTAAAACAATGAACTAAAATTGAGATCATATTATATGCAACAAAGTAAACAACAAACTTAACCCTAACAGTAAGTACTAAGTAATACACATATATACTCAAAGATCAAGCAATTAAAACAATGAACTAAAATTCAAGCACCAAACAATTAAACAAAACCCCCAAATTCAAAATCAAACTGAGATATACATATTGTGGTAAAAGATAAATATACTACCTTATAACATGTACATATATTTATATTTATAAAGGAAAAAATTCATATTATTACAATAATGTCATCTGAATATGTGGACCTTTTATAAGCTGCATGTACAACTTTAAGATGATGTCTTAAAAAATTTCCACAGTCATTTAAATTTGTATGTACATACATACATACATACATGCACAGGGCCGATCCATAGTTTTTAAAGGCCCGGGGCAAAAAATAAATTTTGGGCCCCCTAACTATATACTTTCTCTTTTTTTTATACTTTAGTTTTTATAATCAAACAAGTCAACGATTGACTAATAATATTTTAAAATCTATTATGAACCATATGTTATAGACATGTTATTTTATAAATTCAAAATCAATTTTAACATGAATATCTATGAATATCAAATCTATGAATACCGGTGTCCGGTCATGATAGAAACCAACGAGAATACTATATATTCAAAATTCATGTTATAAATGATTTCAATCAAACCTTTAGAAGCATTATTGATTCACATTGGAACATATGAAATAAAATTTTAGTTATAAGTTATTTGCATTAAAATTCATGTTACAAAAATAAAATCAATTGATGTAGTGATATTCATGTAGAACAGTAGCCGACAAAGGAAAGTATCATTAAATAGAATTTTAACATTTTAGATATAATATAGTGAAGTAGTGTAGTGGTTAAGTACATAGTACTCTTGTAACATGGCCAAGGTTCGAAACTTGGTTACAACATTTTTTGCACTTCTGATTTTTTGAGTGGGCCCTGGGCATGGGCCCAGCTCGCCCTGCCTAAGGGTCGGCCCTGTACATACATACATACATACATACATACATACATACGTACATACATACATACATACATACATACATACATATATATATATATATATATATATATATATATATATATATATATATATATATATATATATATATATATATATATATATATATATATATATATAATATATATATATATATCAAATACCTACTTAGTATAACTCAAGTACATGTTTGTTTGATCTCAAATTTCTACTTAATATAACTCAATCCCTTACTTGATAACCCCAAATAATTATCGGTATACCTCAAATTCCTCCGATATACCCCAAATATCTAATTGATATATATCTCAAATTAGTATAACTCAAGTAGTTTTAGAGAATTTGTCGAGAATGTATTAATTTTTTTAAAATTTGTTTTTTTAACATTGTATTTAGTTAATGAAAAATATTCTAGGGTGTGTTTAGCAAGAGATAATTGAGGTTGGAGTGGGGATTTTGAGTAGATTATAAAAAATTCTTTATTTGTTTAAGGGGAATAAAAATTGAAAAATGTTGGGGTTGAGACATGAAAAGAAAAAGTCCCACCATAAAAGTCTTTTGAGAGGGTCATAATTTGAGTTAAGACTTGAGTCAGTTATAAAAGGATATTTTTGCACTTAATGATAGTAGAGAAAAATGAATAGTTATAAGGACAACTTTATAAAAATAATCAATTTTTATAACACGTTATTTATTTCAATTGGTCTTGAACTCTTGATGAGACGACCTTATAATGAGACGGTCAATTTGGACCGGCCCAATTCGCACGTGTAACAACTTGGGCATTTTTTAATTTTCTGAAAATTTTTCAATTTTGATCTTAAAGATTTAAATATATTAATTTTCAAAATTGATACTTTTAAGGTCAAAATTTATAAATGCCTAAAAAATTGAAATATTCTTACACGCGCAAATTGAACCGACCCAGATTGACGGTCTTATAATAACACTATCTGGCCCAAGTGTTTTTATATTTATTTTTTTCATTTGCCAAACAATAAAAAAAACTTATTTTAAAAGCCTCGATCCAAGTCTCATCCTAAAATCTCAATTATCATTTGTTAATTCTCATTTCCACGTGCCAAACGACAGGTGCTACATCCTTCAAAACGACCCGGAGTCTTGACCCTAATGCACGAACACGGCGTACTACTAAATCGAACCCCTCTTATTAGCCAATTTAGGGCATAATTGTTCATCTCCTCCCTTTTAGCTATTCTTCCTTCCTTCCTTGCCCTTAAACCAGATTGTATAGATATATCTTCCTTGATTCATACTGGCGATTCCAGTTTTCGAAAATCTGCGTAATCTTCTCGGTATGTCATCTTGGATCAATGTCACTTGCTCAATCGATTTGTTTTTTCTTTCTTCTCAATCGTGTTGTTTCTATTGATATGAATGAATTAAAATTTGTTTGATTGGATTTTCTTGATTCAGAAATTTATTTTTTCTATTATTCTCTTTTTTTGAATTTTATAATTATAATTACTGTTTTTTCAATGTCAGCAAGAACTTTTTATCGATAATGAAGGCTTTCTTTGTGTGGTGAATGTAATCAGTATCTTTAGTGAGAAATTTGAAATCATTTTATGAATTGTTTTTTTTGGACAGTGATTTTCAGTTGCATTTTTCCCGTAATAATTTATTAGATAATGAATGTTGATTAACTGTATATGTTAATCACTAATTATACAATGACAATGATAGCGTAAGCTTTAGGGCATTAGGTAAACTCGGTGTTCATTGCTCGTTGATAGGTTAATTATTGAAATTTGTTCCTTGTTTCTCTTAATCTAGAGGTAGAAGCTAAGCTTTATGCCAACATTAAATTTGTTCTTGGCAGTTTTATTTTGGATTTAATTTGATGTTGACTCAATCCTTTTTTTTTGAAGGTAATCTCCTTTTGCTATAGGCTTCGAAGTATATCATAAGGATACTTTGATCATAGACCATGTTTGGCTCAAGTAACCGTAAGTATTCATTTGCTTTGCTTTTGTTTGAAATGCATTTTTAGTATTTTATTGACTAAACATAAACTGTGCCTTTTCTTACATAGAACAATATCTTTTACTGCTGCCATGTGGAATATTTCTTATAGATTACCCTAAATATGTTTTGTACCTCACTACCTCATGACCTCCTTAAGTCTGCAAATGATGGATTAGTTTTACCTACTTCGCTAATAGAGTTCTGAATGAAGAAAAGTGAACTATAGTCGGCTTTGGTTTGACTTTGGACCATTTTGGGTAAATTGTGAATTAAAATCGAGAATAGGATAGAAAATAGCATAGAGAATTAGGTTAGATCCAATGAGACTCAAGTTTGGTCCTATTGCCAATGTGTTTTTGCTCTTTGTTCGGTAGACTTTTTCAGTTTCTTTGATCATTTAACATTTTGGCTTACAATCCTCTAATTAGATCAATGTATTATGTGTTCGCTGGGTGTTTTTGATGTTTGTTTAACTGATTGTTTGTTTTATGCTCTGTCAGCTTTTGGGCAATCACCTAGTGCATCATTCGGAACCCAATCCCCTTTTGGGCAAAGCAATCCTAATAGTAATCCTTTTGCTCCAAAGCCTTTTGGAGCTGTCAATGCTTTTGGTTCGCCCACCGGAGGTTCAATGTTTGGCAGCACCTCTACTGGTGTGTTTGGTCAATCATCATCACCATTGTCTTCAACACCAGTGTTTGGTGCTACTTCATCACCAGGTTTTGGGAGTTCGAATCCTGCTTTTGGCAGCACATCGTCATCTTTTGGGGGTACGTTTTAGCGGCATTATATATCTTGTTTAATGTTTTGGTGTACTGCTTGCTCTTCCCTCGAATGTTAAATTAGACTCGTTTGATTGTACAACTTGAACATCATCTACTTCATTTCTTGGTATTGAGGGGTAGTAGATAACTGTAGTGGAAATTGTTATTTCATCTTTTTTGTTACAGTTATTGATTCTTGATTGCACCCCTGCACTAGCTGTCCTCGCTTTATAGTGTGCTAGTCTTTAGTTAACATCTTGTAGAAATTTTGCACCTGTTGGTTTGAACCATATACCTCTTTGATTAGTGTCTTGGGAATAAGTTTCCTCTCTTTGCTTCACTTTGACCACTCTATATCTTGCTGGTTTTCCTTATACCTCTCTTTTTTTTGGTCTTTTAAATTGGTAGTTTGGAAAACTGATGGAAGGATAAGAGATGATACAAGATAAAAGAATGTTGAAAATTTGGTGCCTCCGTTACCTTATGAAAGGGGAATTCCTGTTTTCCTTTTTTCCCTTATTCTACCAATTCATTTTTTCTCAAGTGAAAACCTGGTTCCAATTCCATACTTTTTTCTTCTGGTTTAAAATTTTTTTTATCCGACCAAGTTAAACAATCTTAAATGAGCTTATGTGCACTTTTTATATTCACTCTCTACCTATCTTCTCTTTACTTCTCCTTTGCTGCCATGATGTTTCTCTACTGAGATCTAGAAGCCATATATTGAAGTATTATTGTCACAAACACTTCAATAGAAGTGTGTATTTTAACATGTTGAATGTTCCTTGTTGAACATTTATGTAGTATTACTTCTTACAATGTGTCCTTCTAGCCATTGTCTATTGCAAAACCCTTTTGTCGTATGAGTTTCTTTTACAGTGGCATGATTTGATTTGAAATATCTTTGAGCAGGATCAATATTAGGTGTGCACTATTATTCGATTCTTATGGTGTCTAATATTATTAGTTCTGAACGTAACAACCTCATTATTTATATTTTAACATGATAAAATCAAAAATTTGAAACACTAACCTATTAGATGTTTTTCTTGGGCTGTTTGCAGTCGAGGATAAAAAAAATGATATTAAAAATTTTTCGAGACCAATGTTACATAATTTTCTAATTGCCTTGTGAATCGCAAATCAAAAGTGAACTATAGTTAATTTTAGCCTAATGAATTATGATTCGTTGTTTGAGACACTAACCTATTGTACATGTTTGTATTTCTTATAAGAGAGAGAGATGGGGAGCAGCAAAGAGAATGTAAAAAATTCAAATTAAAACCATAATTATACAAATTCATCATTGGCTAATGTGAATTACTCAGGATTTATGCTCTAATAATTCAATCCAAATTTAAAAACACGCAATTTGTTGCTTCTATTCGCCTCCTATAAATCCAAACCTTTGTACTAGTCAAAGCAAACAATATCAAATTATTATGTAACACCTTTGTGAATGTTATAACTTTGTCTTGATTTGCTGGATGGTTGCTTGGAAATATCTTTCATAGTAGAGAATTTTAGAGATATTTTAAAAAGGGTTATATTATATTGCGAAATGTGATCATAACATCATACTTGCCTATATATCTGTGCAACACTATATTCTAATGTTGGAAATCAAGTCTTGTTTGGTCAACCCTTTTGAGGATTGTGCACACTGCACTCAGAGTCTAAGGCAGTCGAACTCATGTTATATGTGTATAAACTAGTCCGATAACATAAACTCTTTATAGAAGCAAACTTTAGGATCCTCTGAAATCTGAATCCACATAATTTTAAGGGTCGGAAATGCGTACTATTTGAGCTTTACCTGTTGATTGCTAAATGATTTTCCGTTAATGTATTCGTTCTTTTCTTTTTGCTAGAAATTGACAAGTACTTGTTTTAAAGTTTTAAAGTGAGTTCCTTATGCATGCTTATAAACTTGCAACTTTGCTGATGAAAGCTAAATCCTATCCAGGTTCTTTTGGCCAGAAGCCTGCTTTTGGAAATTTTGGTTCTGGTACTCAAGCAAGTCCGTTTGGAAGCTCATTTCAACAATCACAACCTTCATTGGGTAGCAATTTATTCGGTGGTACGTCACCATTTGGTGCACCAAGCCAACCTTCATTTGGTGGTGCTACGACCCCTGCTTTTGGATCGTCAACTACACCAGCATTTGGTGGTGCAAGCACCCCAACTTTTGGAGTTACCAATTCAGCTTTCGGTTCAACACCAAGTTCGGTTTTTGGAAATACAGGATCTGCTTTTGGTGCCTCAACGACACCTGCATTTGGGTCTGGAGGTGCATTTGGTTCAGCAAACACCTCTGTATTTGGTGCTACAAGCACTCCGGCATTTGGTGCTACAAGCACTCCGGCATTTGGTGTTGCTACTACACCAGCTTTTGGTGCTAGTGCTAGCACTCCAGCATTTGGAACAGCAAATTCCAGCACCCCATCTTTTAGTTTTGGCTCCACGCCAGCCTTTGGTCAAACTACATCTACTTTCGGTAGCACTGGTTTTGGATCTACACCGTCCCCATTTGGTGCCTCAAGTTCTCCTTTTGGTAAAATTCAATAGTTTGGGTTGATGTGTGAGGTGCAATCATAATGGCTGGGATAATTTTGTGGTTTCAATAACTTACTGAATTTGCCTTTTATATGTAGGAGCATCTACTTCAAGCACCTTTGGTGCTGTTGGGCAGTCAAATTTAGGAGGAAGTAGAGTTACTCCATACCAACCGTCTCCAGAAGTCGATGGAGGTAGTAGTAGCACTGGTGGACCTGGAAAGTTAGAGTCAATATCTGCCATGCCAGCTTACAAAGACAAAAGCCATGAAGAGCTGAGGTGGGAGGATTACCAACGTAACGATAAGGGTTTGTCTACTATTCATTCTACCCTGTCTTTTGTGGTTCAATGAATAAATGTGAATATTGCTAAATAGTACTTTGTTTTTCATTGTATATCTAAAGCTGTTTGATTTGGAGCAAACTGACCCGGCCGTAAATATGATCCGACAAGACTACCAAATGACATTTGTGTCGTATCAAACAGAAATGAAATGCTAGTATAAGGCTGTAAGCACACTTAAAACCCGAGATGAAGTGTGTATTACTTGGATAAGTGGATTATAGTTGAGGCTTTTACTCTGAGGTCATCATGTCATTGATTGTCAATTCTAGTGCTTGTGCAGACTATAATGATTGTAATTGAGGTTGCTTTCGTACTCTACTTCTATTGTGTTATAGGAGATTGTTTGGCATTAAGTTATCATATGATATTAATAGATGTATGAAAGTTCAAGTGCGAATTCTAATGTAATGGTATTTGGAGCAATTGTTTCTGTGTTCGTCATATCTAAGTTCCTCCTTTATTTGCTGTGATATTTTCCTTTTTCTCCTATTTCAAAAATTTTCCCTCTTCTTTTAACCTGTATTCTAATTGTTAATCAATCACTTCGTTTGATTGAGCAAGTTGGGTCATACATTTGGTATCACATTGACAATCTTGAGTCTCATCTTCACGTTGTGTTTTAGTCAAAAAAGTTATGATTGAAGGAAGTCCTGTGTAATTGTTTTAATGAGTCTCAAAATACCTTACAAAATTCTCGAGCTGGATGCTACTTACTTGCAGAGGGGGGAGTGTTAAGGAAGGAATCTTATTAATTTTCTGTAAATGGGTGTAGTCAGCTGGGTTGCGAAAAAAGGTTGGCGGTAAGGAGAAAAAAATATATGACCTTATTTTGTTGCTGATGATGAAGATAACCTTTTTTAAGCAGGAAATTTTTGAGGGTGTGCCATTAGTAAAGAATGGCTTATTGGAATGTGAAATCTCATTTTGCTCAATTTTCCAATTTTGTGTTTGGTCTTACTAAATCCTTTTAGTCACCACTTTTTAGGTAAATCCTTTGTGTCATTGTAGGGGAACAACTACGCGTACCTGACTCTTGCAACTCTCCCTTTAATAGTAACCTTGGTGTTGGCTTATTGGGGTAACTGTACAATATGTTCTGCTTGAGTATCCTTTCTTAGTGACATTCTTGCTGAAATAATTTTGAGCAAGCTCTAGAAACTTTTCTGCCTATTTAATAAAAAAGGTACTTTGTATAGTATTGTTAGTTGTGCTTTGTTGATGCGTGTCTAACCATTTGGATTGCATCACTTCGTAATAATGTGCTTGCATTTTATGTTTTAAAGTACTCTTTTCATACCCAAAAATAAATGTAATTGGGCAATCTAATGCTGTCTATTCCAGGTGGCCCTTCTCCTGCCGGGCAATCTACTCCGGGGTTGAACTTTGGTGCATCTCCTTCTACTGCTCAGTCCAGTCCTTTTGCAACATCAACGTTCGGACAGCCAACATCTAACCCCTTTGGGACACCAGCGACTGCACAGTCGAACCCATTTGGTGCAAAACCTTCGGTATTTGGTGCTACAACTACTTCTACATTTGGCTCTTCTCCTTTCGCTTCTATTACAACACCCTCCACTTTTGGGTCAACTCCAACACCAACGTCAACCATTTTTGGAGGGTCTACTCCAGCATTTGGATCAGGCACTGCCCCTTCTCTTTTTAGTACTGGTAGCTCTTCAGCTATTGGATCTTCGTCTATATTTGGTTCTACACCTGCTCAGGGGGGTACAACAACTTTTGGTTCTTCTTTAAGCTTTGGTAATACGCAGCCATCATCTTTGTTTCAGTCGTCCCCATCACTTGGAACAGGAAATACTTTTGGGCAAACTAGTTCTGCCCTTGGACAGAGTCCTGGGTTTGGTCAAAATCCGTTTAATAATGCATCTGGATTTGGATCAAATTTATTTTCCAACTCCACAGGCAGCCAATTTGGCTTTCCTCAAACCAATGTAAGTTCGTCCAAAATAGTTGAATTTTTTTCCCAAATTTTTTTACTTTAATGAGACCTGAACTAGTTGTGATAGTGTTATTTAGTTCTTTGTTCTTGAATGTTTCTGTCTTAATGGAAGATATGACGTTTTTTATTTTACATGTAGATTGTGTTGTGTTGTTGTGTTGATGCAGATTGTGTGAATGTAAATTGATAAAAGTAATTTAGGAATGTAAAGATTACCAGCATGTTATAAGCCTTTGGTCTATTCGTCTTTCCAGAGTAGCCTAAGGTAGGAAAGATCATCAACAAGGAAGCAGGAAGCAAGCTATTGTCTAATTGAGTGTTTAGATATTGCAAAATCTGGATTTAAAAAACTTCAATTTTCTTAAAATAAGAATTAAAGAATTATTTAGTCCACATATTCACACTGTAGTTCCGATTCAGCTATTTATGTTCTACAATGTTATCCTTTAGTGTAGGTAATTCTTGTTTCCCCTATTGCCTCTTGATTCTCATCAAGCATCTAACACAAAGGTTCTTAAATGATCTCTAGACGTTGACTTCTAAAGCTGAGGAGGTCTTTTTGGTATATGGATTTGGATTTACAAGTTGTTGAGGAAGTTTATAAATCTTACTTAAGATTGAAAATTCAGAATTCTTGCGAAAAAATAATATCATTCAGTTGCGATTGACACTGTGGGACTAGGGCCTCAAAGACTGAGGTTCCCTTGTGTGCTAGATTGTGAACCTTTGCAGAATTCTCATTTAAAATGTAGATCTTTACTAACTGATCAATTCGCTTACAAGTAGAATGGAAAATGGAAGGATTAACCACAAGGTGGGGCCGTCTAGGCAATTGATCATAGTTGAGAAAATTAGGAGCGGCAGCTGGGGATGGACTGGGAAATAAATTTGCTTTAAATTTTGCAAAGAAGAGCCTGAGGTTTACAATCTGAAGAGTGATGATGAATGATGATCCAGGACCCAAGTATAGATGAGGTTGAAAAGTTGAAGACTTGAAGTAGTTATGTGGATGACCCATCATAAGAAATCTAAGCTTACAGTTCTTAATTCAGAGACTCTTAAAGTCATACTTAAACATGGTTTCCACAGGCTCTCTTCTCCATACGCCTACCCAAAATCTCGTTAGTATTTTTATAAAAATTTTATAGGCAAGGGTCTTTTCTTTGTTTTTTTATTTTTTATTTTTTTCCCTTTTGGATTCGGTGGTTAGCTAGAGATTCCGCACTTCCTTGGGAATTAATCCTTCCGGAGAGAACCAAATCACTCAAATTCCTAAGAAAAGAGAATCAAACTTGTCAAACTTTCAACCGTTGGCTAATCCTTGATTCTCAGGCTAGGGTCTTTTCTATTCAAAGTTAAATGCTAAATTTATACCCTTCTGCATTGCTGCCTAAGGGAACTACTTGTGGATTTGTCTAGTTGAAAATATGGGTTTACTTTTCAGCTGAATTATGTGCTGGCTGAACCGATGAACAAAATGGGCACAAGGGATGTTGAAATTAAGAAAAAAATGTTTTTTATACTTGCCAATATTTTCATTGAATTGCAGATTTTTTTGTACCAATGGTTTAATATACTCCTTCTGTCCCTCTCTACTTCCCCCCATTCATGCTTTAGTTTGTCCCACTTATTTTGCCCTTTCATAATTTTGGGACATGACCCCACCACTTTTACCCTAGATTCCCTCCCTTATTTCCAAATGTCCCCTCCATTTTCACCCAATAATCTCCACCATTATCACCCGATGTACCTAACTCCTAAATCTCCCTGCCATTTGCAAATGAATGTTTGTGACAAAGGGAGTAATGACTATTTGAAAGAGGAAGAATCACACTATGTTTCGACTTATGACTGCCACATTGAATCATCTGATGTGACAATCGTGTTGAGAAATCATATTTCAGTATATTTTCAATCACTTGACGAGGTTTTTGGAGATTGTCTGATTGACTACAACAGGCTGTAGATGTGGTTTTTAGGATGTGAAATGATAATAAAAGTAAACATCAGCTTATGATGTGCTGAAAATGTAGCTTCTAGTTGGATTTCTTTGTGTCTTCTGATTTATTGTTGGTTCATGCTATGCTAACGAGTCCAAGATATGCGACTCTTTGGCTTAAAGTTTTCTACAATTGCAGGGTTTTTAGCCCTGAGTTTAAAAGGGCTCAAGCCTCAAGGTGCAATTGTATTTCTTAGGTATGGGTCCTAGAGCCCAAGTACAAAGGTCAGGGATGACTGATGAGATAAGACTCTTTGGATTTGAGGTTTGATTGTCAAAAGTCAAAATAGGTTGCAGACATGTTTAATGCACCTACTATTTGCCCCTGATTGAACATTCTCCACTCCATCCGTTTGAATTTTAGTCTAGCCTATTTCAAGCACACCATTTTCAATACTGCTTGTAAACCATAAAACTTGATTATGCGGTAGGAAAGGTGTTTAGGAGACCTTGATTTCCTCAATTGCCTTGATATTGGTCATGTTGTAAAGAGTTAAGCCAAGGGGTTAAAATTGACTTGGGTGGAGGTTGTTAAAACAATATACGAAGAAACTAGATTCCAGCACCAGCCGCACTAGATAGAATATGGAAGAACAGGATCTTTGTAGAAGACGAGAGGACGTGGTTTCCTGCTTCATGCTTCCCACAGCCAACTATAGTTGGATTGGATTAGGGATCTGTTTTTGTCAAGTTACAGACAAGTCTAGAAGATTAATTGTTTTATATGCTAATCTTGCAAGTTTGAGTATCATTGTAATCCTGGTAATTATATTGGTTTCTGCGGTCAGAAATTCGGACTTAATTTGAAATGTTTCAAGGAATCTTCTGCAGCACGTATGCGTAGACTTATGATCTGTATTGGATAAAAAGGTTTCTTCATCCTAAAGTGCTTGTCCCAAAAGACTTTTCGTACTACTCAAGTGCATTTGTACATGCTATGATTTATGAGTAAGATTGTCGTGGTGGATTATAAATTTACAGCCATAGTGGATATATTTCGTACTCTGTTTTCGCGTAGCGAGTCTGCAATCTTGGAAACCTGCTCTTGGTTATTTTGCCCTTTGAACGGGAAAGTTTATGAATGCTCCTAGGTTCTGTTGCTGTCATTGCATTTGCAGTAGCTTGTCAGTCGTCAGTATTTTTAGAAGTTTTGTTAAAAAATCTGCAATATGTCAACGTATTCCACGAAGCAGACAATATGTCAACGTATTTTTAGAAGTTTATGAATGCTCTTTTCACTTAAGTTCTTTTTCTTCCCCCTAGTACCCCGTACTTTTTCTTATCTTTCTCCCATCCTCAGTCCTCACCCCTTCTGGCTTTCTCCAACTTTTCTCTCTCTTTGTTCTTACTCTTTTTCTTTTCATCCTTGCACTTTCTTTTATGTTTCTTCTCTATGGGAATACATGGCAATTAGTTTTTTCTTGGCT
This sequence comes from Amaranthus palmeri, assembly GCA_019776075.1. Classification (NCBI taxonomy): domain Eukaryota; kingdom Viridiplantae; phylum Streptophyta; class Magnoliopsida; order Caryophyllales; family Amaranthaceae; genus Amaranthus; species Amaranthus palmeri. The sequence goes on from JAAKBH010000297.1 coordinate 751,829, forward strand.
TTTTTGTAAAGCTTTATCTTTTGGCTTTTTAGTCGGTCAAATAGCCAAAAGCATTTGGAGAATGACTTTTAAGCTAGGTGTCAAGTGGCTTTCAAGCCAAAACCAATTAGCTACTCTAGGACCTTAGTAGGTTTTTCATTGGCTTTTGACTTTCGTTTCCTAGCAAATAATTTTCAAACCAAGCTAAAACCGTCTGCCAAACCAAGTGTGAAACATATTCATTCCGAGGGAAAATCGGACAAGTTTTACCGCATAGATGCATCATGCATACATCATGTGTAATCAATGATTTAGGCGTTTGAAATATGGCTTTTTTTTATTTCGAAGTAAGATATTTGAGAACTGAGATTGCTGATTGCTCTTGTATTTTCTGTCCTAGACTTAATACATTTGTTTTGAAGGGAATTATCTGAGGCTCTTCCTTTTGATTATACATTAGTTGCATGGGATCTGGATGAAGTTGGTTGCTATTGCATTTCTGATTACTAGCTTTGATCTGCTGACTTTTTTTAATGCTGACTGTGTAAACAGACTTTCTATCAAGAAAAAACAAAATTTCTTATTACAAAACTTTTTGCTATCTGATCACCGTTCTTATCGTTTATACGGTTTTGTCCAACATGCAGCCTTCTCTTTCTTCTGCTTTTCAACCTAGTTTTCCCACACAGACAGCTAGTGGTTTCAATTTAAATACCTTTGGACAGGCATCGTCAGGTACTTAGTTAAGTCTTTTATAGTAATGTTGATTCGGTTTAATTATCTTTTGCTGATTTTATTGTTCGTGTGTTAGGTATGAACAGCGGCCTTGGTGCATCAAACCTCTTTGGGCAAGGTCTTGGACAGTCGTATGTTCTGCTTTACTTCGTCTCAACAGTATCACACACTTATTTCCTTATTTGATGCTAGTGTTTGAGTTATTCACATAGTAACACTGAAAATACTATTTGTAATTTGTATGACTTTTTCCGGCTAAACATTTGATACAAAAAGACCTTTCCATAACAAAAAAATATATGTTGCTTGCATGTGGGTGGTTCTGAGAAAGTCATGTCTTTTTCTGATGAATAGAGAATTAATGGACACCATCTTTGTTTTGGGGCGGGGGATAGTGGTTTAGCTGATTTCAAAAAGGATAAGTTATTTTCCATGGATTGTTATTTCTGTCTCCATTGAGGAGAAGAGGGAAAGTAGGTTATTGCAAATGTTGAGAGAATGTTTACAGTATCATGCATCAAAAGCTCTTACATTTGGCATAAAAATCCTTTTTGGACTTGTTAGAACTGCAGTTGAAAATTAATTGAAACAGCAGTGGTGTTTAGTGCATCATACAACATATACTGTAAAGCAACCACTGAGCACTGATTAGTTATGTGGCTGTAAGATGGTGGCTTCTCTGTTGATTATATCACTATATTTTATGGAATTTTCCTGTTGTGCAAAATGTGGAAGTTGTGTGGCCTTTAACAGTACTTTTTGTCTTGAGTTGAGAAGAGGTAGGGGGTTGTAGGTGGGAGAAGCTTTGCTATACCTGCACGTCTGTATTCTTTTAGCTTGCCATTTTGAAACAACTGGAGGAATCAAGAGGCTCATATGATATTCGTGTATACTTATGCGGTAGATGATATAGTGTGGAAATTTTTGGGCCTTTGGTAAAGCTGTCCTGCTAAATATGTAATCATATGCTGATTAAATTGGAAATGAAAGCCAATAAGTAATAAATGGGAGCAGCCGAGCAGTTATAAGCCTCCAACTCTTAATCAGCCATCAGGAAATAGTTTTAGGATACACCCTCTGTGCTTTTGTTTTTCATTGTCATTGTTTTGGGTGCTAGGCTGTAGTAGGAAGAATATCTGTTTTACACCATATGATCCATCTGCTTATTTAGTACTCCCAGTAAAAGAAAGGATGGAAATTTGATTGATTGACATGTCCTATTTTTTTAGAAAGTATTCATCTTTTTGCTAATCCATGCATATATTTCTTAGAACTACCACTTGGGAGTACTTTTAGCGAATTGTGTATAACTACCACTTGGGAGTACTTTCAGCAAATTGTGTATAACTACCACTTGGGAGTACTTTTAGCGAATTGTGTATACAGTCATAATGACAGTCCTTTTTCTGTTATAAACTAGCTATTAAGTACCAACTACAAGGTGATGCTATTTTCCAAACTAGGGGGTATTTGGTTTGGAAAAAATTATTTTCCTTCAAATTAGTTTTTCATGAAAATTATTTTCCAAAAGATAAAATTTAAATTAATTTTTTTTGAACCTAATAGATGGAAGAATTGAGGGAAATAGGTTTCCTTCCAAGCTTTGGTGAAAAATGTTTGCAAAGGAATGGAAAACACTTTTCTCTTTTCGAACCAAACGGCGGAAAGTGGGGGGAATAGTTTTTCGAGAAAACGTTTTTCCCTAAACTGAACACCCCCTTAGTTTTCGACCGTTCAATATGCTGTTGATTACCTAATTATATGTATTTCCTTTACATGTTGCAGTTCTTCCAATCAGATTTCTGCAGTTGCACAGCCTGTTGCGGTCACAAATCCTTTTGGGACCCTTCCAGCAATGCCTCATATGTCTATTGGCAATGCTGGAACCTCACCATCAATTCAATATGGAATTTCTAGCATGCCTGTAAACATTTTCTTTTCTATCATTTCACTAGTTTATCTAATAATACAAACTATTATGTGACAGTTGTGAATTTGATGACGTCTTCTTTGCCAGGTCGTTGATAAGCCTAACCCTGTAAGAATTTCTTCCTTTTTAACATCACGCCATTTATCTCATAGGCGGATCAGGCTACCCACAAGGAAATATCATCCCAAAAATGATGGTTCTAGGGTGAGTCTTATTTCCATTCACTGTTTGTCTGGCAATTGTGCTGTATTCTTCATATTTAATTTTTGCTGCATGCAGGTTCCATTCTTCAGTGATGATGATGAAGCACCTAGCACCCCCAAGGCAGATGCTCTGTTTGTTCCCAGGGAAAATCCTAGAGCCTTGATTATTCGGCCTGTGCCAAAATCTTCGAAAGAAACATGCGTCTCGGGACAAGAGAATGGTATTATATTTCCTTAATATTGTGTATCTTATTTATAATATTAGTACTTTGATTTGATTCCTCATAAGATGCTGTTTTCAAAGTCCACTGTCTTCCATTTACCAGTACGTTTTCAAATGAGCACATCTATTATCACCAAAATAAGTGGATTGCAAATGCTAACATTACGATGAGATATATATTGATAGATATTGAGAGTGTGCTCAGGTGGATGTGTCTATTGTAAGTAGGTGAGAAGATTTTGCAATTTGTTTGCTGATGCGTTTGATGAAAATTTTGGGAAGTGGAACTTTACATTGATTTAGAGCATCAATTGTAGATGTGTATGGTAGGATGGAATATTAGCTTAACTAAACTGGAGTGGTATTATTGCTTTTAAAACCAATTTTAAAACTTGTTTAGGCTGCAACGTTGTTCATGCTTAAGAGTCTGTGTCTATTCATTCCTTAAAGCATAGCTCTCCCATTGTAACTGTAGTTTAAAAAAATTGTCTGGAATTTTGTTGCTATATCAGACTTTTTCACCCATCTTTTTCTTGTAAAGGTAAAACATCTGAACAAAGTGGACATCCTCAGAATGGATCTCTTGCAGAAGTAAATGGCAGTGAGTTTCTTCTTCCTTTGTGAATTATGATTTATGATACAAAAATTGAAAAAACAAAGTAGTGATAATGCTGTTTATAAATTATTTTCCTTGATAACAAAACATCTTGTGTTTCAAAACATCTTGTTTTTTTGCATTTGGGGGTTAAAGCTATGGTTGCTCCCTGTTGTATTGTTTTGCTTAGTGATGTTGCTATTTGCATTATGAATCATGAATGTTTGTACTCACATACTTGGAGTCTCGGAGCATTGTGTAAAAATGCGGTTTGGGTCATGGTGATGCGTTTGTTGTACCACCAAATATAGGCTAAAACCATGAGACATGCCTTGAACTGGTCTCAAATGTAATATTTTTAACACTTCTATGATGCGGACTAGGTCGTTATGCTACGATGCCACCTTGTTGAGCTCTATTCTTTTTCTCTTTTTTTTAGCTGAATTTATTGCTACTAACCTGTTTCTTTTTTGTTGAACCGAACTTGTTGCAAAATGAATTATTTTTATCAAAAATTGAACTTATTTCCCTTTTTTCTTTGCAGTTTGTGATTTTAATGAAATGAACTTGTTTCAATACATTGAACTTGTATTTACTGAACGACATATTTTCATTTAGTATCATTGTGCTATGACTTGGTATTTGGGGATACTGGTTTACGAAGGGGTAATTAGGTAATTACAACATTAGGAGTAACTTGGAGAATAAGCTAGTTTTAAATGTTAGTTTTCTTATAATAAGGGTAATTAGAAGCTCATTATCATCAAGAATATTAAAGAAAATTGTGGGTGAGTTTCTACTCATTTAGGAGACTTCGAGCTTCTCGAATTGCTTGATCTATCTTCTTTATTTTGTAAATGTTCTTTAATCATCAATTTGATAGTATAATTCATCTTTTGTCATTTTATTCTTTCAACTCTCAATTTACAGCTTTATTGAAATCATCAGTCCATAGCACATTGTTTTAAAGTGAAGAGAACACGAGTCCTTCAGCAAATATAAATATGGTGTTTAATGCGTTGGCGTTTAGTCATTTTGCCATTGACAGGATGTTTTCAGACGCTATTCAGTTTGGAAGCTAGTTGTTCTTAAACATGAAACATCCTTAATTAAGATGTTGTTAGACGTTAGTATACCTAACAATACATTTAGCACTCCCAACATACCAGGGTATCTCTAGTTCAGAGCCTCTCAGCCTCATCTCTGAGATTGTCTTGCAATATAATCATTTAAGTTTTTCTAAAATGTCAATTTCTTTTCGCTGCTACGGTGGGCTGTTATTTATTAAATTTTTTTTCTTTGTAATCCTGGCTGTATCACAGGCATTGCCAATGGTAATGGATTGATCAAAGAACAAAGACATCCTGTCAAAACCAACCAGAAACCTGGTACCGATGGTACTTTGAATCATAAAGGAGATTCGTACATTACACTTTCAGGACACAGAGCTGGTGAGGCAGCAATTGTATACGAGCATGGGGCTGACATTGAGGCGATGATGCCAAAGCTCCGACACTCTGATTATTACACAGAGCCTCGGATACAAGAGCTGGCTGCCAAAGAAAGGGCTGAACCAGGTTACTGCAGACGTGTAAAAGATTTTGTAGTGGGTCGACATGGTTTTGGAAGCATTAGGTTCCTAGGGGAGACTGATGTAAGACGGCTTGATCTCGAGTCTCTAATCCAGTTCAATGATCGCGAAGTGATTGTTTATATGGATGAGAGTAAAAAACCTCCAGTTGGTCAAGGTCTCAACAAGCCTGCCGAAGTAACTCTGCTTAACATCAAATGTTACGACAAAAAGACAGGAAATCAAATCTTAGCAGGACCAAGACTTGAAAAATACAAGGAGATGCTGAAGAAGAAAGCGGAAGAACAAGAGGCAGAATTTATATCTTATGATCCTGTAAAAGCAGAGTGGAAATTCAGGGTCAATCACTTCAGCAAATATGTGCTTTGCGACGATGATACATGGGATATGGATTGATGATACTGCTTATGCTTGCTTGGTCCGTGTATCCGGTTGCTGCAAAATTTATTCTGCTAGCTCATCGTAATGCTTTTTTCCGGCAGGATCTATGTTGTCATCTTCTGTTGGTCTTTATAGGTTTTGTATAATGCAACATTTTTTGGGTTTGCCTGATGGTGACAAAATGTTGTAATTTCATTTTTGGTGGTGGTTATGCGAGACAAATCATCCTGAAACTCAGCCCTCTTGGTCAGCTGTGGACTTGTGGTTGTGGGCCAAACCTGAGGGAATTTTATACATTGGTTTTTCGGAGCCAAATATTATAATCATTTAATCTAAAGCGTCTGATTATAGTTTTTTGAAAATTCTAATGGGTGATCTTTTTACTAAATAAAATTAATGTAAATTGCAGATAAATTATTTAAAAAATAGATAGTTCTTTTCCATATTTCCACAATGATCTTGACTTTTAGAATTTTCAACATGGTAAATAAAGTTTTCTTTTCCATATTATGATCCTATAATCTAGATAACTAGTACATTGTGAACAATTTAATTAAAAAGCATTTAGTCTTGGTCAATTTCGCCCATTTTATTAAAAAAAAAAAGTAAATTCGAAATTCATCATCAAAGATGTTTAGCACATACTCAAAAATTCGGTTAATATTAGTTACTGATGTTGATGTATAGGTCACATGTTAGTAAATTTTTATTAATTATATATGTTTTGATTGTTAAATATTAGAAAAAAAATTACTCTTTGTACAAAAACTATCTTTGTGGTTCTGATTAATATAATATAGGTTTTTATTAATTAAGTATAATTAAAAGTTAAAAGTCAATTATTGACTCAAATAAAAGCTAGGTCTGATTAATATTTTTTTATCAAATACTCCCTCTTATTCAAGCTAGTAGCTCCATTTGTTTTTGGACACTATTTTCTTATCACTCTTAATTTATATTTTGCTCTTAATTTATAAATTAAAATATAGTCATTTGATATCTTGTTTGATTCGTCTCAATGCAAGGATTATTTATATTAATTTTTTGTAATTTTTAATTAAAAATAATTAGAGATATTAAGGATTAAAATGTTGGCTCGGCAAATATGAAAAAGAAAATGGAACTAGTAGCTTGAATAGGAGGGAGTATAAGTTTCTTTGTAATGAACTTATGACTTATGACAAACCAAAAACAAGCTAGAAGTCAAACCAGTAACTCAAAAAAAAAAAAAAAAAAAAAAAAAAAAAAAAAAAAAAAAAAAAAAAAAAAAACAAGCTAGAAGTCAAACCAGTAAGATGATAAAAAAAAAAGTCACTTACCAAATAAAGTCGTAGTTTTTTCAATCAAAAATCCAATTTATAGTAAATGTTTGTTGAAGGGGGAATGCAACTGCTACTTCCACAACGATAGAATTAACAAAAAATAATTTTATTAACTAAATTAACTAAAATAATTGAATAACAAACCATTTGCATCTAATAGTCAGGAATTTACTTCAGAAGTGATACATATTAATGCAAACCAAGTATATATCCCATAAAGTGATCTTAAACAAAACTTTGTATTCAATGGAGAAACTCCATCCACATTACTACTGAGTAGTGATTTTAAGGTTTATGTTTGCTACGGAGTTTTGCGACCGACACTGTAGCTCAACTGTCCTGATTTTCGGTCTGCAAGTTCAACATTTGAGCTAAAACGAGCTTCGAGAGCTCATTGATCATGTTTTGAACTGGTACTTCTTCGCCATCCCTAGGTGATCCCCAGGAAGATGATCGTGACATTAGCCTCGAGTATTCATGCGCAGCTACATTTGTCTTTTTTGACGTCATGAGGACTTTCTCTAAATCGGTTTGTGTCAGTGGCCGTGGAGCCTGAAAATGCACAGAACACCAGTGTCAATGATCACAAAATATTTCCAGCATAAAGTTCAATCCAGTAAATGCTAACAATGACCGTAAATGCTAAAACTTGCTTAACCGAGATTCTTAGCTTATTCTTATAATATTAGCAGAAGGGAGAAAATGAAATAAATACTTTCATGTATCTGCCCATCTGACAAGTCAATGCAACCAGACAAATCAGGGCACCATAGATTCGTAAAAAAAATCCGCTTGCGTTGATTTACTCTTTCCAACCCAAAATTATAGGCCACATGTAGAAGTATTATGGTCGGTGGTGGAGCTACGTTAGAACGAAGACCTCAAAGTATTTAGTGGTGTGACAGTAGAGCCCACGAAGACGACATAGAAGAAATGAGTGTAGCATGATTCACCAGTTAATTTGTTTTTTGAATTCGCGGTTCGGCGGGTTCGTTTAAATGACCCTAAAATAGCCCAATACCGGCCAAATTTTTTTAATGATTTGCGACTTGCAAGGAGAATAGTGAATCATGTGACAGTGGCAAGAAACAAAAAAAAAGGATGATATAGAAAGTTGCTTACATTAAGTGGTTTCCCACTCTTCTCATCATCAAGGAGCTCCCTGATTGGAATATATGCCGCCTTTTTACAGAGATCAAATAGATCAGAACCAGTACATCCTTCACACAAGCTAGCCAGATAATCAAAGTCGATGTTCTCCTCCACTCTCTCGCCCTTCAGAATAACTTTCAATATCTCTGCCCTCTCCTTGCGAGTAGGTATTCCAATTTCAAAAGCCTGAGAAAAACGGCGAAGAATAGCTTCATCAAGTTCTGATGGACGATTTGTAGCAGCGAGAACCATTACTCTGGCATTCTCTACATGAACAACACAAAGCTATCATTCAAAATCCAATTTAACTCCAAGATGAAAACAGAATTAAATCAGCATCATAGCTATTGACTTACGATCAGTTGTAAAGCCATCCCACAGAGCCATGAACTCCGTTTTCATGTTCATTAATGCTTCATGATCAGAGCTTTTGCGTTGTCCTAAAAAGCTATCTACCTCATCAATGAAGATAATAGCAGGCTGTAACTTGTAGGCTAGGCTAAATACAGCAGCAACTGCAGATAAATGAAGTATTAGCCATGAATTATGATGATGTCACGAATCATGCATTAGTGTAATTCCTGTTAGCCTCCAATAAAATCTTCTGTAAGTTACTTTAACCTATTATATACGAGGCTCTAATAAAAGGTGAAGTATACCAACATATGACACCGATTAGAAAATTAAGAAGGGTTTTTCCATAAAAGAAATTTTTATGACTTGGTAAACTTAAAATCTCAATTTTGAAAAATTTCCAATAAACAATAGTCTCGAGAAAAAAATAGAGTGATTATAAAGAAACTAAACAGGCTCTTTCAGCAAATTCTACGTTCCCTGCACCTCTTAACAACCCTCCATCAAAAAAAATGAATTCTTGAACACAGCAATATGAGTCAAGATCAAGCAACTATATCATCTCTTGCACTTAATCTTTAGATTTTAGACTCACCAAGTTTTTGTGCATCACCGAACCATTTACTCATCAAATTTGCTATCCTCACATTGATAAAAACAGCACCGGACTCTTTTGCAATAGCTTTCGCTAGCATTGTCTTCCCAGTTCCTGGAGGACCATAAAGTAAGACTCCTTTTTGGGGACCAAGCAGTTTCCCATATGTAAACAGCTCAGGCCTCCGCAGTGGAAGAATGACCAACTCATATAGTGCCTGCTTAATGCTCTCTAAGCCCCCAATTGATTCAAACTTGCAGTCTATGTGGTCGGGATTTATGACATCACATGCAATAACATCCTGAAGGAAGTATACACACAAATCACAATGAAAGAACAATCAGTAATCATCTTTAGCTCCCTCTCTGTGACAAGCATTCCAACGACATCAAAATTGCCGACCACAAAATACATCTAGGTGTAGGTGAAGACTTGTGAATCATAAGTTGCACTTATTACGAATCATAACGCGTACTTACAAAACCAAATTAAGAAATATTGAATAGTAATTCTTAACGGATATGTTTTTTAAATGGAATTGTAAGGCTTTACTATCAAAATTCAATTCGATGATGTACTATTGTCTGATGAGAAATTACACCCAAGTAGAGGTGCATCTAAGAATCCTTTATTGAAAAACAAGTGATTACTAAACGGAAGATACAAATCGTGATTGGCGACTTAACTGATTATGATTGGCTCTAGCATTAAGTATGCATCACATAGGAGGTTAAGAAAAGAGAAGTGGTATGGTCCTCTAAAATATAAGCTCAAAGGAATTCCTCTACCCCAAATTCAAGTAAATTATTGCCAAGTTCAAGTAATTTATTCGAAGACAAAGCAACCGAATGCAATGCTAAGATTTATCCCTGTATAATCTAAGCTGATTGTTCTAGTAGTCCAGTATTTCTTGCTTCAGAAACCAGCAATTCATGTAGTACAAGAGTATAAATAAATCACCATAACATCTTCATTATTGCACCTAGACTAAAATCAAATACAGTGGTCTAATTGTTAAAACCTACATATTATCAAAAACCTAATTTAACATCAGCAACAATGCGAAAATAGAAATTTCAGAAAGCTTTCTATGTAAACCATCTAACAAATATCATGAACAGATTGTAATAACTTATCATCAAGAACAATACAAGAACATAAAGCAAAAACATCCCCAACAAAAACCCTAACCCCCAAAATCCCAATTTCTCAATCCATCATGAAAACCAAAACAACGCAAATCAAAACAACCCATGATGCAAAATATCAAATTCTTATCTTAAAAAACAACAAAAGAATAAGAAATTAACATTTGAAACAATAGAAAGTAATTACCTCATAAGAATTAGTATGAATAAGAGGTCTACCCAAACGTTTAGAGATTTCTTTTTTCAATTCAAGGGCTTTCTTAGAGGATTCACGATTTGGGTCCAAGTGTTTAAGCCCTGCAAACAATACCAAACAACTAAGAGCTGCACTTGCTGCATATAATGCCAGTTCCTGAAGAAACTTTGTGCCATTATCTGAAATTCCCATTTCCAAAACCCTGAAATTGTTTTGTTTTCAGTATGTTTCACCCTAAATTACTTCTCTTTTTATCAGGAGATTTGCACCAGGAATGGAAAAGGGGCTCGAATTCAGCGGATAATACGTGAAAGAAGGATAGATAGGATTATATACGGAGGAGTTCTTCGGGGAGGGTGAGAGATAAAGCTTCTGGAATTCTAAAGGAAGCTCCCAACAAGAAAAAACAACAAATTTTTGTTGGTATAAATATGAATGGGCATGGATCCTTGACCCATGGGTCTAAATTTAAATTCGACCATAGTTTTGGATTATTTATCAAAAAAAGCATACAATAAGATCATAATCAAACTTATTTCAAAACTAAGCGTGTAATTCTCGAATCTGAGGTTTGGGATGTTCGCTCTTAGTAAGTGCGAACAGCTTCTTGTCTTTAAAATCAGCATGTTAACCCTGTTTGACTTGTTCGCAGTTACTAAGTGCAAACAACCACTTGATTATTTTTTTTACCAGCTTGCTTCTGTTCGCACTTAATAACTGCGAACTAACCCAAACCTGTGCTCTGGGGTATTAGGCGCTTATATTTGGAATTAGTTTGATTATGATCTTATTGTATGCTTTTTTGATAAATAATCTTGTTCATTTCAAATTTTCTATTATTTTTGGGTCCTATGTATCTAAGCTACCTAAGCTTATTGTTATACAAAGATTCTTGAACTGAGTTTCAAAAATAATTATTTTTTAAATCAAGCGTTCAGGAAATTATTGTTAAAGACGGTGATTTTAGATTCTATTGGACTGAAGGTTACGTTTTAGGAAATTTAAAATCGCTATCCAGGATAGTTGTTTCACTCAAATGCAATATATTGTTCTTAGTGGCGATTTTGAAGTTATTTTGATTGTCAAGGCAAGATCAAAAGACAAGGTTGACTTTTGGAAGTTAAAAACCTTAACAACAATTTTTAGCTACATTAGACACCTAGCCTCCAACCCAATAGGACCAAAAATCGATGCCTTGGGAATGATTTTTCTGTACGTTAGTTTGAAAAATGTTTATTCGGAGCTTAGTATAGGAATTTTTTATACCAAAAGGCTTTTTTTTTCACTTTTTCCCATTATGTTAGGGTTCGTATTTAAATAAGAGTTTAAGATTTGTAGATTTTAAATCCGACACGTATCCAATCCTTAGACCCTATATTAAAAACAAAAGAACAAAAGTCACTATGACTTGATTTCTTACATACAACCCTTACGGCCCGTTTGGTAGGTATTAATAAAACGATGTTAATGAGAATGAAAAATCTAGTGTAATTTTTGTTGAAAATATCTTAGCTACTTTGACGTCCATGTTTTTCCAACTTTAATAATCTAATTTTCTTCATAAAATTCATTCCAATGCATTACCATTGTGAGAGGTAGTATTAGGTGATAATAAAAATGTATATACAAAAAAACTTTTTTGTGATCAAAGCTTCATTACCATAGGAATGATACGAAACTTTTAATGAAAATTTACACTATAATTCATTTCCATTACTACCATTTAATACCACATACCAAACGGGCCGTTAGGGTTGTGTATATCATTTTCCTTTATTTTAAACTTGGTTTGCCTTGTAACTTTAAAGACAAAAGACATGTAACTTGAACATTGCTTATCATTACATTAATAATGTCCAATTAAATGTACCGTGAATAAATTTTTTCTAGTATATCGACAATTTAGCCTCCTTAATTCAAAATCCTGACTTCGCCTCTGATCGCACATGCTTAGACGATAACGATTAGCATTGACTTTGTAGTGGAAATGATCCCATATGAAGGCAAATTAAAGTTTCATGTGGAGAGCATTTATTATTCATTATCCTTCACCTTAACAAGTTAATGATTGTCAATGATAGATATGGCAAATTGGAGACCAATCTTCATACTATTGACTATTAAGTAGAGACTGCTAGGAAACAGACGAGGAAATAATGCTTGGGGTGGTTGGCATGGCTGGGAAAAGGGTAGTTTTGCTTCTTCAATTTTTTACTCCCTCCTATTCAGTCTAAATGTCACAATCAGTTTTTTCACACTTGTTGAGACAACATTTTAACTCTTAGTATCTTAAATTATTCTTAATCAAAAATTATAAAAATTTGATATGAATAATCCTTGTATTGAGATGAATCAAACAAGATCCCATATAACTATATTTTAATTTATAGATTAAGAGTAAAATACAAATTAAGACTGATGAGTAAATAGTTTCAAAACAATACATGGGACATTTTAGTCTGAATAGGAGGTAGTATCTTTTTATTTATTCCTTTTTTATTTTATTCTTTTTAAAATTTCTTTTATGATTTTATTTTCCCGTTTCATATAAAATGCGTGACCGGACTGCGATATGGTCGTGTAAAGCGCGCTATCGGACCGTGGTAGTATCACGCGTTTTACGCGATCATACCGCGGTCCGGTATTGCGTGACTAGATGTTAAAAAATCACTGCAAACTTTGAACGGTCATCATTTCTAGCTCAATTTTAGCACAAACAAACTTGAAACGATCGTCATTTCTTGCTCGGCTATCGGATTTGACATATACTTCATTAGAAGTAATATATCATTGGAAAGTTTTATAAGTCTAGGTTATAATACCGCAAGCATTGCAATAATATGATTTTCCTATCAAAAGCAAAGGCTAAAAGATTAATCACGTATCAAATTTAGCACAAAACGTGTTACCAGATTTATTTTTCGATTAAAAATTATTTTCTTTTTTAAAATTAATATTTATTTAAGTAATAATAATGGTTAATTTTATAATTAAAAATAAATTTAAATATATTTTAGTAATTTTATTTAAAAAAAAGTTAGCAATGCAATGAAAAGAGTGAGGACTAAAAAATGGAATAATTCATCACATTTGTCCTCAATTATTATTGATTGTTAAAATTGGTCCATTATTAGTGAACTTACATCAATCTCTTGAGTATCAACAATCCCATCATTAATTAGCCAAGTTATGGCCACATACCCATAAAAAGCTCAATTGCTTTAAAGTAAAGTAGAGGTATTTTACTCTAAACTTTCTTTGTCAAACAAATTCTTAAGTGGGAGTTGGAGGAAAAAAGTGAGTCAACTAGAAGCCTAACAATTTCAGCCCAACATTTGTTCTTTTCTCTCTATACACCCTCTATTCCTCTAAATTAGTACTCCTTATCACTTTCATGAAGTACCATTTATTCAGAGCCGGTCTTAGATATTTTGGGGTCCTGGGCGAAATGGTATATTGCGACCTTTTTCCTTTGTAATTAATAATCTATATAGACCTTTTACAACTATTAATTTTGCTTTTTTGACATGGGGTCCTGGGCGACTGCCCCTTTTGCCCACTCTTAGGGCCGGCCCTGCATTTATTATGTCTTCTGTTTAGGAATAAGAATTTCATTTAAATTAAGGATTTTAATTATGAAATTGTAGATGAAAAATTTGAAAATGACAAGGTTTCGATAATTAATCTCAAATTTTCAACATTAACCACTTTAGAAACAATGGTGGAATTTGATTCAAATCTGAATTTGAAAATTTTGATTTTTCAAACAATAAATTTAAGCTAATTCCAAATTTTTAAATGAAAAATCAATGTTTCCAAACATAACATTATCTTAAAAAGACAGGAAATGTTTTTCGGTTTTCTTTTTATTAAATTTACCTTATTTTTATTTTTATTATATTTTATATAGATTTATTTTTTATCTCATTCATACATTTAGCTTATTTTTTTAATCTCATCTACTTAATTATAATATTTCATCTTATTCGCTCTATGTGTTCCGTTTGACTTTTCACTATTTTTTAGGTGGTCAAATGGGATCACATGTAAAAGAATAAAGTATAGTATTTTCTAACTTTAATATGGGTGACGTGGGGATAGTAGGTGTAAAGATATGAAAAGGTTAAATTTAAATTAATAAAGTTAACATATCATAAATAGAAATAAAACGTTTAGAGGACTTAACTAAATAAGAAAATGAAACGCATAGGGTGAATAGTAGGGAGTATTTGTTTTTGTTTTTAACAATATACAATATACGACAAATTTAGCCGAAGAGACATAGAGTAGAACTATTTCCAAAAAAACAACTCTTCTTGTATGAGACCATCTTATCATAAAACGAATTTATATAATTAGTTTATATTTATACTTTAATAGATAGACTAAATGTATACTTCCTCGGTTCCATATTAGTTGCATCATTTGCTTTTTCACAATCCCCCATGTACGAATTGAATCTTTAATATCTCTAATTATACATATCGAAAAATTATAAAATCTCAAAATTAATAAACTTTGAATCGAGACGATTCAGACAAGATCTTATATGACTATATTTTAACTTTTAAATTACCGATAATACTTATAAAAGTCAATTTGCTTAATGAATAGTACTACGGTAAACAATATTACAAGTTAAAAAAAACAGAAGAAATATGAAATAAGATAATGTCACTATAAAACCGTCGAATTTATTACAAAGAAAAGAGGGTAAAATGAATAAGGATGGGGAGTACATTATTCTCCATTGACAACTTTTGATCTCACCTTTTGCAGTACAAATTTCCAAACTTTGTACTACTATTATGTCAGTACTAGAAAAATTGCCAGTAATCTGCCTACCATTTCCTATAAATTTCCCTTTCACATTTCACCTAATTTCATTCTACTCATCACCCATTTCTTGTTTGTATTGAAACCTGAATTTCATTTTAGGATTTCCATTATTGAGCAAAAAAACAGAGAAACCCATTTAATGTTTTGGGGCTTTTGATATTTTGAAGAATTTTTATTGCTGAATGCAAATACCCACTTGTCTTTTTATGTTTTTTGAATAACCCAATTAATGATTTAGGGTTTTTGATAAAATTTAGACGAATTTTAATGCTGAATGCAAATACCCACTTGCCCAATTTTTGATTTCTTTTTACATTTATTAAGGGTTCATTGCAAATTGCAATCGTCATAGAATCTGATTGTTCTTTTGTGGCAAAAAGCAAACGCAATCGGTGTGAGGTAAGAACTCTCAAAAAAGTGTTTATTTTTCTTTATTTGCACCATTTAATACAAAAATACAATACCCATATTTCTTTTTTTGTTAATTCATCTTCCAATTTAGTAAATGAGTTGTAATTTACAAATTATAACAGGAAATGGGTAGTAATGGTGAACCAATGGAGATAGATAGAGAAGATTTTGAAGAACAAATACAAGAAGATATAAAAAGAGTTCAGCCATGGCAAAAACAAATAACAATAAGAGGAATTATTGCAAGTTTAATAATTGGGGTGATTTATAGTGTTGTAGTTATGAAGCTTAATCTTACAACTGGTCTTGTTCCTAATCTTAATGTTTCAGCTGCTCTTCTTGCTTTTGTTTTGCTAAGAACTTGGACTACTTTGCTCCATAAAGCTGGGATTGTTACCACTCCTTTTACTAGACAAGAGAATACTCTTGTTCAAACTTGTGCTGTTGCTTGCTATAGTATTGCTGTTGGAGGTTAGATTTTCTCTCTTTTAAGCTAGTTTTTGTTACTTTCACGGCCGTTTGGTAGGCAGTAATAAACAATGTTAATGTGAATGAAAAATCTAGTGTAATTTTGGTTGAAATCTCTTAGCTACTTTGATGTCTATGTTTTTTCAACTTCAATAATTTTATTTTCTTCATAAAATTCATAAAATTCATTCCAATGCATTACCACGGGGAGAAGTGGTATTAGGTGGTAATGGAAATTTGTATACAAAAATCTTTTTTGTAATCAAAGTTTCATTACCATGGGAATGGGAATGATATGAAACTTTTGATGAAAATTTACACTATGATTCATTCCCATTATCACTATTTAATACCACTTACCAAACGGGCCGTTAATGGTGTCTTAACTTTTAAGCTTTATGGGTTTTGTATGAATTAGCAAATTAGTTGGTTTATTTAGCTAAACAACCTTTACTAACCTTATATATGTTTTAGCCTTGAGGTGAAGTGGGGTAAGGATGTAGCTATGTTATTCTATCTCTTATTTTCTATTTGAAATCTATCATGAGGATTACTACTATTCACTAGGTGATAGACTCTTCCTATTGTTGTTAGATAAGCTCTTCTGTGGACTTAGTGCACGTTAAAATCTTTGACGTGTTAGTGGGCTAGTGGCATAGAGGGTTAGGGGTGTGAGTCGGTGGAGTTGAGAGTAAATGCGAGGAGTAATGCACAATAAAAATAAGTGTGCGCTAAGTCTAAATTAGACTTTTCATTTTTGTTAATAAGAATTTAGAAGTTTCACTAGTTGATAGATAAACTCTTGTGCGAATTTAGTGTACAAAAAAATCTTTAACATGTAGTGGCATAGAGAGTAAGAGGTGTGAGTTAGTGGAGTTGAAAGTAAAGGCGAGGAATGATGCATAAAAAAATAAGTGTGAATTAAGTCTATATCAGCTTGTCAATTTTTTTAATAGGTATTTAGAAGTTTCATAAGATTACGGAGTTTGACATTTGGACACGTATATAATCAATAATTATGACATTTGATGATTGAGGTTGTTGTTTTGATGGATGAAGTTATTATTTTACTAGTTATGAATAGACTAAGGATAAAGTGTTAAATTGTTATGTTATCTTTAATGAAATAGAGATAAGTGCAAATAAGTTCTCACTAATATTTTAGCTAAGGATGTTATGTTTTGATAGAGTTTAACAAATCCATATTTACACATAAGGGATAGTGGGCTACTTAGGTGCAATTTCTCAATTAAAATAAGTTTAGAAATTATAGAATACCATAATTAATTAGGATAAGGATTAACATGTTCAAATAAACTTAGATAAGGGTTTTTGAGGATTAAAGAATTAACAAGCCTCATTTCATTTGATGATGTGCTCTTATTAGTCATATACAATCATTAGCCATCTCATTTAGTGGGAAATTTTTTGGCCTTGAACAGTTTTGTATGCTGAAAAAATAGTACTTTTTGCATTCATATGGTATGAATTGTACTCAGAGATGGAGCAAAAAATTGACAAATTCTTGAAAGCCCTGTGCAATTTAAAAAATTATGATATTTTTCTAACAACTTTATATCTTTAAACATTTAAAATATACTACGTATTTAATATTAAGGCCCCTAATTTTTTGGGGCCATGTGCAGTCGAACATGTTGAACATGCTTAGAAACTTCCCTGATTGTACTTAACATAATCTCACACTAACAGGAGGTTTTGGATCATATCTTTTGGGTCTTAATAAGAAGACATATGAGCAAGCCGGGGTTGATACAAAAGGAAATGTTCCCAATAGTTATAAGGAGCCTGGAGTTGGTTGGATGACTGGCTTTCTTTTTGTTAGCAGTTTTGTTGGGTTACTAGCTTTGGTTCCACTTAGAAAGGTTTGTTTTATCCATTCCCCTTTTTCAAGAATTAAGCAAAGAACTTGCATTTTTTTTCAAGAAAAGAATTTATTATCAAGATAAGGATATACAATAACAGTGTCACCTAGAGGAAGATTCTCTACTTAGCTAATATGTGATCAATGATCATAGTGCCATCTTGGAACATTCTTTGCTAGTTGTTGATTCTCTACCATAATTTTTGGTTTGCTTTTGGGCATATTGTGTGGGGTTAAATTCCCACTATGAAAATGGTTACTTTTTAACTCTTTTGTCTTTCTTGGTTGGCTTCTTTGTTCAATTGATTTCCGCCTGGGTATGGTTTGTAGGGTCAGATGTACGCAACTTTACTCTTGTATTAACGAAAATTCTATTGACCCCAACTGCAAATAATATCAACTTCACATAAATAAAAAGCACAAATGATTTAACGAGTTATTTTACTTTAGTCCATTATAATCTGGAATAAAGTGAAGTATTTATGACATGAAGAATAGTACCTTTTCTTCTCTATTAATGTTTAGTTTCCCTCTTTGTCCTATCTATCAATCATATCTATTAGCCTATATTTGTGAAACTGAGATCCTTCTAACCTTACAGACAAGGAAGAGCCATTTCTTCTTGAAGTGTTGAAGAGACTAAAAAGTACCATACATCTTCAGTTTGTGATTAATTTTCTCGCTTAGTACTCTAGGACTTTTACTTTCGGACTTAAAAATTCACGCTGACCTATATAGACGATATTTTAGAATTTTTTGGTACAGTTTTTCTGAACATCATTGAACTACAGTAGCAAGAACAACAACATTCCATTATCCATATACCATTAATTAAGTGACTTTTCCGTGGGATTTGGGGGATCAGATGTACTCATCCTTATCCTTGAAGAGGTTATTGCGATCTGATCGGATTTGGGGTTCTGCTTTCTGATGGGTTTTCTTTTTAATTCACTTTGTGACTCTCTTTTTTCGGTTTCTCCTCAATTCATAACTAATAACTAGCCGAACTTTAAGACAACACCACCACCATCAAAGCTTTAATCCAAACATTATAATGCGTTCTTCAAAAGTTTGTGATACACTAAGAATTTCTGTAAATGTGATCTGCAGATCATGATAATTGACTACAAGCTAAGTTATCCTAGTGGAACTGCAACTGCAGTTCTTATTAATGGTTTCCACACTCCTAAAGGCGACAAGATGGCCAAGTAAGCCTTTTTTTTCAATCTAAAATCTACTTCATTTACCTTCATGACAAATTGGTCACATCATCATCAAACGTAGTATATCTCGCTCATAGAAGCTATGATCGAGGTCTGGAGAGGTCGCATCTAAAGCGATAGGCGGATAGCACTTACACATCTGTCTGATATTTTTTTCAGGAAGCAAGTTCATGGCTTTGTTAAGTACTTCTCCATAAGTTTCTTATGGGGTTTTTTCCAGTGGTTCTATTCAGGTGGAGATCAATGCGGATTTTCTCAGTTTCCAACATTTGGGTTAAAAGCATGGAAAAACTCGTGAGTATTACTCTCTTTTTCCATCACTTTTTACTCCACTCATTAATCAATATTCAATCATAATTCGAGTTTTATGATTAAATTTTGCAGATTTTACTTTGATTTCAGCATGACCTATATTGGTGCCGGAATGATATGTTCTCACCTTGTTAATTTGTCATTGCTTCTTGGCGCTGTTCTGTCTTGGGGAGTAATGTGGCCACTGATCGGCGACCAAAAAGGAAAGTGGTTCCCTTCATCGTTGCCAGAAAGCAGCATGAAAAGTCTAAATGGATACAAGGCATGTACTGATTATGCGCTTCAAATTTCATTGTTTTCATTATCTATGCGAGTCTTGCACATCAATTTTTATAAGTCTTGTGTAAGGGTGTTCAATGGGCCGGATATGGGATGGGTTGGGCTTAATGTGCCCGACCCGGCCCATTTTTATGACTAAAAATTCTCAGTCCCTATTTATCAGTTTATAACAATTAAATTATCATTTATTTATAATAATTATACTAGAGCTCGTTTTGCGGTTTTGGCCCGGCCCTTACAAAACTCTTATAAAAACGGCTTGGATAAGGGCTCAAAATGGGGGCCCGGCCCATTGAACACTTCTAGTCTTGTGCCTTAATTACCGACTATACGCAGAATTCTGATCTTTACTGCACTTCTCAATGCTCTTATGCAGGTTTTCATTTCTATTGCCCTAATCCTAGGGGATGGACTCTACAATTTTCTCAAGATACTGTTCTTCACCATCCGGAACATTCATGGCAGCCTGAAGGAAAGGAAACATAGCTCAAGTATGTTAGACACTGAATTTACCTTTTTATGATACAAAGTATTGATTGTTTTGGTGTTTTTTAGTAATTGTAACTAGAAAGTAGCCCGTGGAGTAAGGTTATTAGGATCGGTATCCTGCTTTGGGTCGATGAGGTCACGTAAAAATTGAATTGTTTGATGGATTTTATTATTATCCATATAAAATGAGATTTATGCACTTTGATTAATTTCTTGGACATTTATGGACTTTAATTAATTTTATCGGTTTGTCGGTAATTGTTTGAACAAATTTTTTAATACAACTTTTAAAAACAGAGTTTTTGGAATAACTACCATCATTAATCTAAATAAAAACGTCCAAATATCGTAATTAAAATAAGTATAATTGTTAGATTGTTTCCTATGGCCGGGACTAACATCAGTTTTGCCTACATTGGACTGTCTTTACCAGGTTCCGATAACCAGAAGCAAGCACTTGATGATCTTCAAAGAAACGAGGTCTTCATGAGAGAAACAATTCCCATTTGGCTTGCATGTGTCGGCTATGTATTCTTCGCTATAATCGCAATCATTATAATACCTAAAATGTTCCCCGAGTTAAAGTGGTATTACGTCGTTATTGCCTACATGCTAGCACCATCTCTCAGCTTTTGCAATGCTTACGGAGCTGGTTTAACCGATATGAACATGGCCTACAATTACGGAAAAGTTGCACTATTTGTGCTCGCTGCTCAAGCGGGTATGGATTCTGGTGTCGTTGCAGGGCTCGTGGGATGCGGTCTAATCAAGTCAATTGTTTCCATCTCTTCCGATTTGATGCATGATTTCAAGACCGGCCATCTGACGTTGACGTCTTCCCGATCCATGCTCGTTAGTCAAGCAATCGGTACTGCAATCGGTTGTGTTGTTGCTCCGCTCACATTCTTCCTCTTCTACAAGGCCTTTGATGTTGGTAATCCCGATGGAGAGTATAAAGCTCCCTATGCCCTCATCTATCGGAACATGGCCATACTAGGAGTGGAGGGCTTTTCCGCTTTACCTCAACATTGCCTACAATTATGCTACGCTTTTTTCGGGTTTGCTGTCATCGCCAACTTGGCAAGAGATACCTCTCCGAAAAAGATCGGAAAGTGGGTCCCCCTCCCAATGGCAATGGCCGTGCCTTTCCTCGTAGGGGCATACTTTGCCATCGACATGTGCATCGGAAGCTTAGTGGTGTTCGTGTGGCATAAGGTAAATAGCCGGAAAGCAAGCTTAATGGTTCCAGCAGTTGCTTCAGGACTGATATGTGGTGACGGATTCTGGATTCTTCCATCGTCGATAGTTGCCTTGGCAAAGCTCAAGCCGCCTATTTGCATGAGCTTCGCTAAATCTAGTTAAGCAACTAGTTTCGGGAATAAATCGATTAAAGGGCAAGCATACAGAGATATACTCTACATTACAGCAATGGAGATTCGAGACGGTAAATTTTGCGTCGAAGAAAACGAGTAATAACCTCAAATGCCCAGTCAATCTTGTTACACAGTTATACTATACAACCAATACATAAATATGTTTACTAAACATCTCACTTTTTTGCTCGTCAAATCCTGTAGTTACGCAGCTCCGAGGACTAGTCTGATATAGGTTCAGTGCACACTAATTTATCGACCGGTACACATTAGGAGTTTCTCGTCTGTATGTAAGTGTCATTATGGTTAAATTTAGATATTCACGTCTTTATATGTAATTAATTTTTTTCTAAAATATACGAATAAAATAGTATTATTTAGTTTGTAACACATTTTTCATATGTTGTGTCTTTTTCTTTACGTAAAATTTGTAACTTTTTTACTTAAAAGTAGAGTATATACAAGATACTTTTGATTTATATGGTTACATTTGTGGAGTACACTTTCTTTTCTTTAGTATTTAATTGTACATAATAGATAGTAAAATTTGTAAGATTTTTTTCTTTTACTGGACTTATAATTATTAGTTTAATTGTTTTTATTTTTAAGTATTAATTTTTGTTCTTTCAAAAAAAGTATTAATTTTTGTAAACTGAATTAATAGTTTTAGGAGCTCAACTTCGTTTTATTGTAGCTCTGAAAATCGTTAAATTCTTGGAGTAATATAAAAATCATTTTTTTATAAAAAATATGACATAATTTTATTTGAAAATTATATATTGAAAAGAGAAAAAAAATAAAATTTTGTACCTGTTATATTGATTAAACGCAACTCGACCCAAAAGACCCTAAATACATCCGACAACCGATTTAAAAGGTTTAGTTGAAGGCCAACAAATCAAGCTTTGTTTAATCACTTCTTTTAATTCCAACCAATAATAAAGCACTCTCAATTACCAAAATCCTTTTTGGCCAATGGCCACAATTTCTTTTGTTGTTCAATTTACTGTCTTTTATTTTTCTTCAAACCTTCATATTGTCACCGAATTCATTTTGGAACAAGTAATAAACTTCATTATCTTATAGACTATAGTAAACGAATTTTAATTTATTAAATTATATTTCAATTGGAAAAATTATTACTTTTTCAAGCAATATTTTGAGCTTTTTCACAAAATAATTATTCTCCTCTCCCATAACCTATCCTATTACTAACAAACAAAAGTTTTGAATTATTGCAAGTGAAATATAAGTGGTTCCCTAAAAAGTTTAAGAAGTAATATTTTCTTTTATTTACAATTGTTTTTCTAAATTCATTCAAATACTAATATGTTTACAATAACATTTCAAATTAATTTTACTTCCTCCGTTCTATATTAATTGCCAATTTACAAATACCTTTCGAAAATTGTAAAAACTCAAAATTAATACACTTCAAATCAAGACGATTCAAACAAGATCTCATATAAATATGTTTTAACTTTTAGATTACCGATAAGCAACAATATTAAAGTCAATTTACTTGATGCATAGTACCGCAATCAACTACTTCCTCCGTTCCATAATACTTACTTGATTGTAACAATTCCCACACAACATCTCACACTCAGTAGCAAGTATTATGAAACAGAGGAAGTATGTTGCAAGTAGGTGTTCATTCGGGTCATCTCGTTGATATCGACTCAAGTGTTTCGGGTCGGTTCAAAATCGAATTTTTTGATCACATTGGTTTTTCCATAATTGTAGATCCATTTTTAAGTCGGGTCAAAATAGATTCGGTTATAAAGTCGGATATCTATCAGGTCATAGATCTATTTTGAACACCTCTAGTTACAAATAAAAAAGAATATAATATCTACCAAAAATACACATATTTCCCAAAAAGTTTATAATTATAATTTATTTATTTGTGAAGTCACACAAAAATTCTCTTACGTAGCACTCCTAAAGGCTAACACCCCTTCCTCTTCTCTTCTCAATTCTGACTCCTACAATTAAGGAAGGGGAAAAATAAAAATAAAAATAAAAATAAAAAAAATCTTTTTCCACCAACAAAAATAAAACAAAAATTCATTCAAGAAAACCCGTCTTTTGAAAAACAGCATTCCGGACGGTAGTCAAATCACGACCCTTCAACGTTCTTCCAGCACCTTCCATTACCGAAAACGACATCGTATTTTTATACGACTGAGCTACAATCTCATGCGGCGGCACCATTTTTCCATCATACACCAAATCATCTCCGTCGTCTTCATCAATCGACCCAAACCCGAACCCGAACCCGTTTTTACTCGTCCTTCCATCGTTAAACCTTTTAGGCCAAACGGGTACGTTAACCGGAGCGGACTGGTGATATTTCGGCCCGTAATAATACCCAGATCCATTACCGCGGGTAAACGATGAGGAAATCATTGCAACAGGGGATGAAGTTGTTTTGCGTTGAATTGAAGTCGGGCTTTGAGGTTCGGTGGAGGAGAGTAAGGCGGCGGATAATCCCGGTGTGGGTGTAATCGAAATGGGCGGAATTTTAGCGGCGATTTTAGGGGTTGTTTTTTCAGGAGAGGAAGAAGATGATGATGACCAAACGACATCGTATTCATCCAATTCAACCTCATCCTGTTCGTGATCTTGATTAGGGTTTTTGATGGAGGATTGATGGGTTGATGGGTTGAATGAATTGATGAGAAAAGGGGTTCGTTTCAACACCATTTTTGATTCCGAAATGTGTGGAATGTGTTCCTTAATTTGGTATGTGTTTGGGGATTTGTGAATAAGATTAATGGAAGGAGAAATATGTGGGAAAACTGAGAGGAGGGAAGTACGATAAGGAAGAATTAATGGAAGGAGGAAGGAAGAAGGAGAAGTGTAAATTGCGGTGAGTGGGGGGAGGTGGAGAGAGAGGAGGGTAAAGTTATGCTAAATGTGCTTAACGAATTTAAGCCACACGTGGTCAGATTCTCATCATCTATTTTTTTTTTTTTTTTTTTTTTTTACAAATTCTCCCTGTATAAGCCGTTTTATTGTGAGACAGTTTTAATTGGGTCGGTGTAAATTTTTGTGGCCTGTTTGGTAGGTGGGGATAAA
Organism: Amaranthus palmeri; assembly: GCA_019776075.1. Taxonomy (NCBI): domain Eukaryota; kingdom Viridiplantae; phylum Streptophyta; class Magnoliopsida; order Caryophyllales; family Amaranthaceae; genus Amaranthus; species Amaranthus palmeri. Next base: position 776,593 of record JAAKBH010000297.1, read on the forward strand.
TGACACAAATTGTTATTTGAGACCGTTTTTTGTAAGGATAACTCTCAGAAGCCCAGTCTAATTCTAAATACTATCTCCGTTTATTTTTATTTGCAACTTTTGTACCAAATACGGTTGCCAATGCAAAATTTTGTAGGAGAAATTAGAGGAAGTAAGTATAGGTAATTAAGGGAAAGAAGGAGGGAGAAAATGATGGAAGTAGGGATAGGTAAGTTAGAGAAAGAAGTAGAGAGGAAGGAGGGATAGGTAATTAAGGGAAAAGAAGAAAAGAGAAAATGATGTGATAGGTAATTAAAGGAGAGAGAAAATGATTGGTTAGGTATTTGGATAGGTTATTTTTTACTAAAAAAAGGAACGAAAAAAGTGAGTTGCACATAATAGTGAACGGACAAAAATGGAAAGTGTTGCACATAAAAATAAATAGAGGTAGTATATATTGTTACAACTCTAAATATAGATTTGGGCTGGACTTTTGAGAATTGTTTTTATAAAAGATGGTCTCTCAATAGAGCACCTGAATAAATAATAGTAATGAGAATGAAAAATTAGTGTAATTTTGTTTGAAAAATCTCGTGGTTACCCTTATGGACATGCATGTCTAACTTCAATTATCTCTTTTTCTTTGTAAAATTTTTTTCAATATATAACCATTGAGAGAGGTGGTATTAGCCTATTAGGTGGTAATGGCAATTTGTAAACAATTAAACTTATTTGTGATCAAAGCTTCATTACCATGAGAATGATATGAAACTTTTAATAAAATTTTACACTATAAATCAATCTTATTACCATCAGTTTGTATAACTAACCTAACGGATAGTTTTTTTTTTTGGCAAATAAAACGCTTTTTCATTTACCAGAAAAACACCAATACATCAAAGTCAGGGAAACTCGGAAAAGCCTAATTGCATCAGTGTGGAACCGAAGCCCACCTTCGAGGAAGGGTTTCCCCGGCCCACTCTTCATGTGCATACGGGAAAAAACCGAGCCCACAAAACAGCCGACAAATAAGTCAGCTAAAGTAGCTATACAAAAAAAAAAAAAAAAATAGCACAATAAATACACTATACTGTGCAAAACAAACAAAAATAGCAAGCAACATGAGCATTACTCAAAACAGCATCCCAGCATGAACCAATATCACCACATCATCAAGTCAGTGAGTTCCAAAAAGCACAATGCAAGCTTGAGTATAGTGCAACAAGGCCTCCAAAATCAGCATATCCAGCATCAAAATCATCAAAATAAAACATCACAATGCAAGCTTGAGTATAGTGCAAGTTGACCCAATGAAAGAGCAACACAAACTGCATTCAATAGAATAGGGCCAAGCAGTCCACTCCATAGGACAAGCAGCAGCTCAAAACACCTCAAAAAAACCAATAGCTCATGTGACAAACAGGAGCAGCAGCTTAACAAATCAGTAGATCAGTAGAACCCCTCCAAAAGCTTAGCAGCCAGCAGGCGTAACCAGCAACAGCTTACTCCTCTTCATATAAGCCAGCAACCCTCAGCAGCCTCAATTAGCTATACTATAAGTAAGCAGCATCAGTACCACACAAAACATCAGCAGCCATGGTAAAGCCCCATATCAGTAGGCATCAAGTTAGCAGCATCATAAGTAGTAGACTGCATCTACACTATCAGTTACTCAAAATCCATAACATCATCAAAACCAGCAACCTCCATAGCAGATCATCAAAACAATATCAGCTCACCAAAAAACAGCACACCAACAAGTAAACCAACAGCCCCCCGCCATAAGATCAACTAAGGCACCATTAAACAAGTACAAAAGAGACTCCAACACAACACAGTGTACCAAACAAGCCACCGCAACAAACCAAAAGACATATCAAAAGACATAAAACAGCACATAAACTCCAAGATCAAAAAAACCTACTACATTGAGGCATGTTGTCCATCCGCAAACCTATTAACCGAAGTCGAATTTGTTGTTGAACGACCCGCACTAGAGAGGAGGGAAGGCAAACAACCGCATTCCAAACCGCATCATTACGAGCGTGCCAGATGGCATAAACTAGGGAGGCATACACGGCACACATCACTTTTTGCTGAATTTTCCCAAGCTTATACTTACGAAAATCCATACGATCAATGCTTCTAAATCGAACACCAATCCAAGTATTGATACCCTCAAGACACCTAGTGCTAAAAGGACATTCGAAGAATAAGTGTTGAACAGTTTCGGCAGTGGCTGTGCATAAAGGACATAAAACATCGCTCAAACCACAATGTAGGCGATCCTTTGTTTTTAGCTTACCAAGTGCTAGGAGCCAACAACAAAACCTCGTCTTTGGAATAGAAATACTATTCCAAACTAAAGAATGCCACTTAACCCGTTGATGAAGCAAGAAGGTTGTTGCATAAATCTCATTAATGGAATAACTATCACGAAAGATCCAAGTTTTCCATTTATCTTTAACCGCACAAAGTTTTTTCATCGCCCAGCTTGCAGAGGGTTGAACATTATACAACTCCCAGCGTCCCCCTTTAGTGTACACTCCGTGCACCCAACGCACCCACAAAGAATCCTTCATCATATGAATATGCCAGGCGATTTTCCCCACCGCAATTTGATTCCATGTATAGACGTCCCTTATACCCAAGCCACCAAATTTCTTAGGCTTACACACATCTCCCCATTTAACCATACCCGGCTTAGAGGACTCGACAATACCAAACCATAAGAAGGAACGACAAATAGCATTAATGCATCGTATAATCTTCTTGGGGAGAATAAAGATCTGACACCAATACGAAGAAATCCCCATCACAACTGAGTTAATAAGCTGTAACCTGGCTGCATAAGAAAGATGTCTTACTTGCCAACCCCTTATTTTGCTAGTCATCTTATCAGCTAAGCATTCACATTCAGCAATCGACAATCGTTTGGAGGACAAAGGAACACCTAAATACCGAAAAGGAAGAGACCCAAAGGGAAAATGAGTAATTTCCTGAAAAGCCGCTTTAGTAGCAGGATCCACTCCTACTGTATACATGGCAGACTTAGAAGTATTAGCCTGGAGACCAGAAGCCGCAGAAAAAGACTGAATACATTGATGCAAAATTTTCACCGAATTTACATCCCCCTTACAAAAAAGCATCAAATCATCTGCAAAACAGAGATGTGAGAGTTTGGAACGCCTGCAACGAGGATGAAAACCATAAACATGTTCAACATTTTTCAACAACCTAGAGAGATATTCCATTCCCAATACAAAAAGCAAAGGAGAGAGAGGGTCTCCCTGCCGAAGACCACGTTTAGCTTGGAAGGAAGGAGTATGACAACCATTAATCATGAGCGTGTATGTTGTAGCTGAGATACAAGCCATGACTATATGAACAAACTGAGGAGGAAAATTTAAAGCAACCATCATGTCCTTAAGAAAAAACCAATCCAGAGTATCGTATGCTTTACACAAATCAATTTTAACCAGACAACTGGGGGGACTATGATGCCTAGAATACTGCTTAACCAAATCCTGGCACAAAAGGATATTATGCATGATACTCCTATCAGCAACGAAAGCCCCTTGAGCAGGATCAATCAAACTACCTAGCACCAACTTCAACCTGGAGCAGATAAGCTTAGAGATGCACTTATATATAACATGACAACAAGAGATTGGGCGATAATCACCGGGGTGCGAAGGGCAGCTCACTTTAGGAATCAGAGTAATGGTCGTGGTGTTCCAACTCCTAGGCATCTTACCGCTGATAAAAAACTGATTGATGGCCACCACAATGTCCTCCCCGACTACATCCCAGGCCACCTTATAAAATTTGCTATTAAAGCCATCCAACCCAGGGGCTTTATCCTCCGGGATGCTCCACATAGCCTCCTTTACTTCCTCTTTACTAAACGAGAGACTCAACAAATCCCTTTGAGCAGTAGAAAGAACAGGACCCTGACGAACAACATCCAGACGAACTCTAGCCCGATCAAAATCCACACAAAAAAGATTTGCATAGAATTGACGAAACTCAGCTTGAATAACCAAGGGGTCCGTAATAATCTCTCCCCTTAGGGAAAGGTGGCCTATTCTATTCACTCGTTGGCGATGCTTGATACTTTGGTGGAAGAAACGAGTGTTATCATCTCCGAATTGCAGCCACTTTAACTTTGCTTTTTGCCTTAGAGCTGATTCCCAATCTAACGAAAGCTGACGAAGAGTCTGGGAAGCCTCTTTTTCACGAACAGCCAAGTCCTCATTATCAGGAGACAGATGCAATTGGTTTTGAATAAATTGCAGATGAAGAGTGGCAAGAGAAATCTCACGCTCCTGCTGATCTCGCCCAAAAACCCTACGCAAATGCCCTTGTAACAGCCTCAATTTTTGGGAGATTTGGTAGCCAAGGTAACCTTGAATCGGGGTACTCCAAATCTCTCTAACCTGGTCAATAAAACCCTCCTTCGACGCCCAGTAATTAAAGAAACGAAAAGGCTTCCGACCCCTGGAAAACGAGGTGAAAGATACCACCATCGGCGAATGATCAAACACACCTTCCGGGTGAAAAGTAACAGAAGCATTAGGAAAAGAGTCCTCCCACAAATCATTACCAAGGACTCTATCTATTTTGCTCATTACCCGTCTGCTGCCAGCTTGTTTGTTAGACCAAGTAAAGAATCGACCCCCATAGTTAAGATCATGAACACCACACCATTCCAAACAGTCTCTGAAAGGTTGAATTTCATGCAACCGCACCGGCTGGCCCATTCTCTCCTCAAAGTTAGCAACACAATTGAAATCACCCATAATAATTCAAGGAAGATCTATGGATTTACTGAGGTCATGCAACTCATGAAATAACCGTAAACGATCCTGTTTTTCAGAAGCGCCATACACAAAGGTACAAAAGAACTGAACATCTCGAGTAGGAGCGCCCTTAATATGAATACACTGACTACTACAATGCAACACATCAACCTGAACCTCCTCACTCTTCCAAGCCACAATAATTCGTCCCCCATCGTGCCATGCCAGATTAGTAGTTAAACACCAATTAGGAAACATGCGAAGATACAGAGCCCCCAGCCCTTTCCTCTTTATTTTGGTTTCAAGAAGACCTACAAGACTTATATTATGAAGAGAAATAAAGCTAGCTACTTCCAATTGCTTATTAGTCTTGTTAAGTCCCCGTACATTCCATGCCCCCAGATTAATCATTACCCTGGATGGGATGAGCTCCCAGCGCTGTATTTATTAATGATTGTGGCTCCACATCCGAAGGTAATTGACCAAGAATATCAAAAGCATTGGCTAAAGGTGCTGCAGAATCACTACGAAGACAAACTCTCGGAGGTGAAGACAACTGCTCCTGAGCCTCTACCATACCCCCGACATCCGAAGTAACCACCGGCAAAGGACTCTCAGACTCCAAAGAATGCGCTATATCAGGGTGACTAGCAAATTTTTTAAGCCTCCTAAAACCATCCTCATCCACCTCAAGAGAAGGCTTCGGCAAGCGAGGTTTCCCCATCCTACAATCAGCAATGACATGACCAAACTGGGCACACTTAGTGCACCAAACGGGGACCCACTCATATTGAACAGTTACAAGAATAGTTAAAAGAATAGTTAAAAGAATAGTTACATTTTTTTCTTCTAAAAAACCACTTCTCGGGAGTTTACTTTTCATTTTTTTAAGGGTTTTATTATTAATGGGTCGTTTGTGTGAATCCATCTCACGGTGATACAGTTTAGTACAAAATTGGTTTTTTTTCCTAAAATTTATTTGTTAGGTTATACTTCTTTCGTTCTGAGATACTTGCACGCGATTGTAATATGTTGTATGGGAAAATGTAACAATCAATAGTAAGTATAATGAAACAGAAAAAAATATACTATATTAGGGTTTTGTAGAAAAATTAAGAAATTAATATATTTGTGTTAAAAAGACTGTTATACTCTTGAAATAGATATATGTAAAAGTTAATGATGTACGAGGTAATAAAAAAATAGGGGCAAAAGAAATATCTATGTAATTATTCGCTAAAAATTGTAAACATAGTAATGTAGCAAGTAATTTAAAATGAGAAAAGTGTACAAAAGGAATAGTATTATAGGTTTGTAGTGCACTTACTTACAGTGGCGGAGCCACATTAGGTCACTCGGGTTCATGTGCCTCTAGGCCTTTTTTTATAAAAAATATTTTATGTGGACTTTTCTATTGGTAAGAGTAAAAGTGTAAAATTAATACTGAAGTCTTTTGATGATAAATACTCCCTCATTTTAGTAATTTTGTCTTATTTATTTATTTTATCATTTTTTTAATTAGGTTAGTTAATTTAATTTGTTCAATTTCGTTTTGTGGTATGTCATATTTAAAATTTTAGCAAGTAAGAGTAAAATAGTTGTTAATTTTGCAAATAAAACTCTGTCGAAATCTCGTCCACTAGTTGGTGCCCCTGGAACTCCGGATCCTGGATCCGCCACTGCTTACTTATAGTGTCCCTTTGAGTTTACATAGTCATATTTATAGTCGGAGACTCACATCAACTCAATATTATGCATAAGTTAGAGTCTAAGGAGGAAGACCTTTATTATTTCTATGGTACAAACTCATTGAGACGGAGAAAGTTATTCAAACCGAGTCGTGCACCAACCAATCAAACATATTAAAATCTTTTGATAAGTTGGTATCATGTTACAAATAAAATTTAATTTGCGTTTTGATAATCAGTGTATTTTCTCATAAAATTCATGCTAATGCATCATCAATTAGAGATGAAATATTATGCGTTGATATAATTTATGAACAAAATTTATTCAATGTTCTAAGTTTTATTATTACCATAAAAATAACATGATAGACATTGATAAAACTTGGCAAAATTTATAATGTAAAAATTAAATTTTTGAACTTATGATCTCTTTGTTATTATAACACTAAATTTACTACTTGAATTTACAAGGCCACCTTCAGCTCTAGGTAAGTTTCACCCTCGAAAATACATTTTATGAAAATTTACTATACCAATCATTCTTATTAGAACCATTTAATATCACCAACTATATGGATCGTTAAGATAATTGAAGTGTGATTGAATTAAATAATGATTTATTAGACTATTTTGTTTAAATATTCTAACATGAATATTTTCGTGACAAGTTAAGGAGATGAATATGTCTTTAGAATCCTGAAGTATGGGAAGAATATTTTAATTCATTATTTTTTATAGCCAAATTGAGCTAAGCTTTGGAATCATTAAATACTTTTCTCAAATCGTTGTGAAAGATGGTCAATCAGAGAAATACATTAGATATATGAACTAAATAGCGCAATTAATATACAAAAAAAGAGAAAATGAAAATGTGGATTGTTTATTTTGAGGTCGTCTTTTTAAGCACTGGTCTTTCACAAATAGTAGCTAAATAGTTTTGCATGATAGGACGGAATGTGCTATTGGATGAAGTAACAATGTGAATTAGACTGCATAAATGACTATTGTCATATGATAAGAGTATAAGTATATAATTACTACTGAAGTCTTTTGATATAAATGTTTCCTCATTTTAAAGTTTAATATGTGTATTTTACACCTTGAAATATGCATTTTAAGTCTTGAAATTGACAAATTCAAACCCTTAGATTAATTATTTTTAGTCTTGAAGTAGTCATTCTAATCATTTGTGAAAATTAAAGGTTGAAGCACGGATTAAACCTTCAGATAGATATTTTAAGCCTTAAATAGACATTTTAACAGTTAGAGAAGGTAGGTATAAGAATAACATTAAGTCGTTGGAAAGGAAAATTAAGATACAAAGTAGGGACTTTAAGTGTTGTAATCGACAAAATTTTGAAATGAGTGTTTTAAAAGTTGGAGTAGGTAATTGAAAAATAAAGTTAAACTTTGGAGAATAAAGAGCTATATTTAACTTTGATTAATTGGAAGTATTGGTTGACAAATCAGTTATTGCGAAGAAGTGTGCTATATTGGCTATTATTTGTTTATTAGAAAAAAGTGAGCCAAAAATGCATAAAAAAGCCACAGTGAGTAAGTGTTTGATTTTGGTTTTAAAGTCAACTTTTCAATTCGTATAAAAGGCGGATGATGTTTTAATTTTACACAAAAACTTGAACGAGATGGTCTCATTATGAGATCGTCAATTTAGGTTGGTCCAATTCGCGCGTGTAACAGAATTTCAATTTTTTGGGCATTTATCAATTTTAACCTTAAATGTATCAATTTTGAAAATTAATATCTTTAAAGTCAAAATTGATAACTTTAAGATCAAAATTGGAAAAGAAAAAAATGCCCATGTTGTTACCCGCGCGAATTGGACCGGTCCAAATTTACGGTCTTATTGTATACTGAAGTCTTTTGATGATAAATGCTTCCTCATTTTAAAGTTTAATATGTGTATTTGCACTTGTGCAGATCTTATTGTATACTCATCCCATTTTGCACATGCTCAAAATCATGTTGAACAATTCTTTTTCATTTTTTTGGCCCACATTTGCAACTCATATACTTTCTTTTATACTTTCTCCGTTTCACAATACTCGCTATATTCAATATTATTACTATTTATTTTCAGTCTTGTTCAGTAATTTTGACTCATGCACAAAAAATAGTATAGTCATGTGAGATATTGTTTTATAGAAGTACTTCTTAAATCCTGGTTTTTTAACATGTAATTATCATAATTTTGCTTTGACTTAAGTGCAAAAAATATAGCAATTATTGGATAACGGAGGAAGTACTTGAAAGCCGCCCTATAAAAAGATCAACAATTATTTTATAAGACCGTCTAGAGATGAGACGAACCCATACGAGCAGCCTAAATCATTTATATTTAAAATAATTTTATTCAAAACTACATCTAAACTATTTTTTCAATTATTTTTTTATAAATTAGAATTGAATCAACCATATTAAGTTGTCTGACAGTTAGATCATCTTAACTTAATAAACAGCAGCTAGTCTTCTGAGAGACCGTCTTTCTGATAGACAACTATCAGGCCCAATCCATTAAAGCTTACTATCTATATTTACCCTACATCTTTCCTAATGAACCAACCCAATTAGAGATGGTCTCTCCAAAAAACCGTCTAATTTGTAAAGAGCTACTCTTGTGAGAGACTGTCTTTCAAAGAGACGACCTCAAAATAAATAGCCCACATCTATGTTTTCTCTTTCATTTGTATTGATTGGGCTATTTAGCCCATAAATCTAATGCGTCTCTTTGAAAAATCGTCTCTCACGACAATTTATTTATGATTTGTAAATAACAAAACTTGTCAAAAAGATTTTGTAGTCGTGCAAACCAAAAGGTTAAAAGGGACTTGTCCACACCACCACTCAAGGTCAACAATCAACATTGCTTTCCAATAAAATAAAATAAAATAAAATAAAATAAAATTAAATAAGCTTAAATCAAATAAAATAAAAAATAAATTTTTCTCTTGACAATTAGTTTACCATTCCTTCACTTCAATTCTCCAATTGGGCATTTGTAAAGTTGGTTGTTGAGGAGCTATACAATACACCATCAAAATCCCAATTCCTTTCTCTCTCTATCTTTGTCTCTACTCTTGTAAGTAACGAAACTGTTCTTGATCTAGAAAAAAGATTGAATCTTTCTGACCTAATTTGTTTATTTGATTGATTTAGGCTTTTGGGTTTTCTGTTTTGAAATGTTTCTTTGCATTTGCAGATCAGAGTAAGGGTTGCTAAAATGGCTTCAGATGGTAAAGTTCACACCTTTGAGGAAGTTTCAAAGCACAACAGCACTAAGGATTGCTGGTTGATTATCTCAGGAAAGGTCAGATCTTTTCTTGTAAAAAGTTTGAATTTCAATTTTAATCATAAAATCATTGTTTTATTTTTGTTGGGTATTGTTAGAGATTGATTGAATTTTGTTTAGAATTTCAATTTGGTTTTTGGTTGTTGAAAATGTTCAAATAAAATTCACTAGAATGCTTCTTGATTAAATGAATACTCCTTTGTGCCAATTCACTTGTAGCATCCAATTTTGTTTTTGAATTGTTGGGAAAGGAGATGTGTCAATGTGTGGATGTGAATCGAAAATGTAGCAAATTGAGAGAAATTTTGGAGTGGGTTGCTGCTATCCTTCCCCTTTAGACCCTGATCATAGTTTTCTATGGGCGGGATACATGGGGTATGATGATGATGATGTTTGGAGTATTTTTTTGGACAATGTATTTTGATTAGTCAAAGCCTTGAGGTAAATTCTTGTTTGAGAAGCATTTGTTTATTACAAACAAACAATGTCAAACAATCAAAACCTAGATCACAACAATTGAACACGAGAGATTGTCGCTAACAAAGATCATACTTTATTCGACTCTATCTTTTACTAATCTACAACTTAGAAAATCAATTTCGATGATCATCCTTCATATACTTCTTTATCCTTTTCCCATCGGTTGTCATATACTCGGCAAATCTCAATTCTTCTTGTCATTCTCTACTATAGTTAATCAAATATCTTTAGCCCACCTCTTCTTCCTTTAACTTCCTACAAGTTCTAACCTTCCCGATTTCAACTTAGTGCGTCTTTTCGATCTTTTTTGCATCTGAGAAAAATCAATGTATATGGTTTTCTTTCATTTTGTCTTTAATATGTGCGACTCCAAACCTCTTTCTTGTGACTTGATTCAAAATTATATCATTTAAATCATAGTTACATTGAGACTTTTTTTAAAAAGTATTTTGACCTTCATTTACAAATCAAAGAATAAAAAAGGAGGAAAAACGAGATAAAACCTAGAAAACCAAAAAATTTCACTTAAAAACAATTTCTTAAAGCAAAAAAATCATTGTAATTTAGTTTTATTTTCAATGTATTTTTAATACGTATTGTACCTCGTACCCAATCATTCCCGAGTCGATAAAGGTTGTGTTCCCTGTTCCCTTTCCACATTTCTAACCTAATGTTGTTCCTGGTAACAATGATTGTAATATGTTAGTTGCATACTTAATTAGGATGTTGGAGAAAGTAGCCACAATTCTCAGAGTAGTAGTTGTTTTGATGATTGGATTTGCTAACATGCCATTATATCATATAGAAGTAGTGATGGGTATGGACAATCATTTTTGAGCACCAAGGGTATACTACTTTTGGTATAAATTGAATTGATGGAAAATGTTTAATCATGGTGAAGACTTGGGGCTTGTATAAGGACTTTCTTGCTTATTTAAATAGAAGAAGGGGACATGTGATCTTTAGGAAAAATACATCATTCTTGTGTAGCTCTATTTTCTCATCGTACTTGAACTCGTGACTCTTTAGTCTTTATCTTGTTGGAAATACTTCACATGTGAGGAAGATCCCACATTACTAAAATAGTGGGTCGTGGATTTGTATTTAATTCTTGGTGGGTAATTCTCCTAAAACTATCTGGTTTTGGGAAAGTCTTGTATGCAAGTCAACGCTCATTACTCGTAAGTTTGTGGGCCTGAGCCCACAGGTGCCCCATGTGTGTCCACACAAGTGGGCCCATAGGGTAATCATGTATGAATTGTCACGGCCTAAAACATCCAACAAACATGTATTAGAGGGCGGAGCCAGAGTGGAGGGTTAGAGATTAGAAGTTAGAGAATGTGAGTCTGTGGCCTTCGAATGTTCATTAAGGTGGATATTAGAGTAGATTTTTTGCTGAAATACTCGCAAGATGAAAAGTATTCTGTTCTTCTCTATCTGTCCTGTGTATCGTAGATTATGTTGTGAGGACAGAAAACCTGATGTATAAATCTGTGCCATCCTTGCAAATTGGAAATACGCTAAAAGATTCTTGTTTAGATATGTAATCGACACACAATTTGCACAACCGATTTCGTTGACTACAACAATCACATATTTGTCTTTTTGTCATTTGGCCGATACAGCCTGTTGGTGATTCCCGGCAGAGAATAGACCACTTTCCTTGTTTGTAGCCTTACCCGTTCTCTCCGTCATTGAAGTTGAACCTTCGTGCATTACACATATATATGCTCTGATCATTAAGTTTATGTGGTGTTGCGTTTTCTGCACCCTGCTCTATCTATTGTCTGTAGAAACGTTAGTGACATTTTCCTCTTTAAGGTTCACTGTCATGTCTTCGAGACCTTGCGTGTTTTCGATACCATCTGCTCGAACTTTTTGTATTATGTTGCTTGACTTATTTTAGTTTTACCCCTTTGAAATGGGATGCTTGCGATAACTTTATGTATTAAATACCTTTGTTTTACTCTGTGCGATTGGATTTTTCCCAAATCGACTTGAGAGAATGTCGTAATGGTCGAAATAGTATATGAAGTATTCCCTCTTTATACATATTCTTGATTGGTAAAACCGTAGAAATTATGTAACAAAAGATTCTGAGACTGTTGATTGGACGCATTCAGGTCTATGATGTAACGTCATTCATGGATGATCATCCGGGTGGTGATGAAGTTCTTCTATCCGCAACTGGTCTGTTCCGCTACAAATATTTTTCTTACACTTTACCTTAAGAAAACGTGATTTAGCTATTTAATCGACATGTAAAATCTGTCTTTATAGGCAAGGATGCAACTAATGACTTCGAAGATGTGGGGCACAGTGATTCTGCCCGAGAAATGATGGATAAATACTACATCGGAGAAGTTGACGTATCAACCGTCCCTCTGAAGCGTACTTATGTTGCACCACAACAAGCTCATTACAACCAGGACAAGACACCCGAGTTCATCATCAAGATCTTGCAGTTCGTGGTACCCCTTCTCATTTTGGGTTTGGCTTTTGTGGTTCGACACTATACCAAAAAGGAGGAATAGAATGTTATCTATTTCGTTTCATTTCTAGGCATGTACTAAGGTCAATTTAGCTACTAAGTCCGAGTCCTTCGAGAAGTGATCAGTTCAACCTTATTGCCGTATGGTGTTTGAGAGTTAGTTTTAGTTTCGATCGGTATGTGATGATGTTGTGATTCGGACAACTCATTGTTTTGCTACTGATTGGTGAACTTTTTGTGGCAAACCTTTTGTTAAGAACTTTAATGTTGTGTACTTGTGCTCTTGTTTTCGATTAGTACATTTTGTTCAGTTTGATAAATGGTTATCGGTTTTAGTTGTTGATTAGTTTGACAAGATGGAAATATCGGCTAATATTATTGGCTTTTAAAAGACGATAAGTTCCTCATTGTTACCTTTTGGCCATTAGCTTTTTATCAAGCTCCTAACTTGTGTGCTCGCAAGCCTCCTCGCATGGTCCTCCGGATGACTCAAACACCGTAAAGCTAAGCCTTTCGTCTCAGTACTTTGCTAAAAGTTTGTACTTCCTATATGAATCCTCGGTTAGTCGGGTCGTTCGATTGTATTGCCTTGTAGAGATGACAAAATAAAGAAACGTTGTTCAAGTGCTAGTTATGCCGAAGACTTACTGGTTAATTATGAGCATAACATGTTTTCTTTAGGGCTTAATTACATGTATAGGTATTAAGTGAAAAATTCACCTATGATTTTTTCAGTTTAACTATAACAGTACAACAATAGAATTGCTAACATAAATTCTTGTGAGAGATTAATTGAACCAGCCCAGTATATATATTCTTAAAATATTATAATTAAGAATGATGTAAGTTGACATTTGAAATATTGTAAGTAGGCATTAAGGATAATGTAAGTAGGCATTAAGGATAATGTAAGTAGGCATTAAGAATACGGTAATTAGGTATTTAATTTTTAATGGGTTGGGTTGAGATATGTCTCTCAAGGAGTCTTAAGAGACTAGCTGTAATGCTAAAGCTCTGATAATTTTGCACAAATTCTTGTAAGAGACGGTCTCTTTGAGATATTATCTCTATTTGTGCCGGCTCATTATATATTTTTTAAAATATTGTAAGTAGGCATAAAAAATAATGTAAGTAGACATTTAAGATAGTGAAAGTACGCATTAACGATGGTAAGTAAGCGTTAAAAATAATGTAAGAACGCATTAAGAATACGATAAGTAGGGATGGCAATGGGTCGGACTCGGCTCGGATTATACATACTCCAACTTTGCTCCGGATAATAGTCGGACTTTATTTTTCAGTCCACCTCCACTCGGAGTCGAATCATGCATACTCCATGTTTGCCTCGACTCGGATTCTCGGATCTCCAACGGAGTCTGATTAGTATCAAACAGTATCGTTGTGATATTGTACTAACGATTTTAAAGCATACAAAATTAACAAAATATATTTTTCAAAAACAATTTAACAAAAAATATGTACTTTGAATTCAAGTTTAACAAAAGAAATAGTCCTACGACTACAATTTAAGAAAATTTTCTCGCATTTTGAGTTGGCGTATTTGATTTCTCTTGATCAGATTTGTCGTATTCTGATTGATTAATCTAATTAAAAATGCTAAGTAGTTTTTCAAAATCGAAAACTACAATTGGTATGATAGATAGCTTGAATTAGTCATGTCTAGAGTTTTAAAGGAAACAAAATATTGGTGTAAAATTCAAAATTCAAAGTCAGATGTCCTTCAGGGTCGGTGTCGGGTCAGTGTCGGGTCGGAGTGTCGGATTTATTATAAGGTCCAACTCCGGTCCATCTCTAACTCGGACTCGGATCGTAAAGTCGGAGTCGGAGTCGAATGACTTTTTCCTCAGACTTGAATTAGATGATTTTTCTCGGATCGAGTCGGACCAGGGTCAGATTCGGACCATGAATAATACAATATTTTGTTAATTTTCCCACAATAATACGAACTTTTGATTAACCATGAATAATACCAACTTTGAGGTGTTTTTCCCTAGAATAATACCAAATTTTTTGTTATAGTTTAAATTTTAACATATTAGGTATATTGTAGGAGAACACCCCAGAAAATTGGTATTATTCATGTTTAATCAAAAGTTGATATTATTGTAGGGAAATAAGTAAAATGTTGTATTATTCCTAGTAATTTTTCCTATTTTTTAAAGCTTTTTTTAGCCATTTTGTTTGGATATGATCTACGGGTTAAAATGGTCCTTAAAGCTCTAGGTGGATCACCATAATTCCATCCTTTCTTGTAAAGGTAAAAATTGCAAAAATTTTAATTTTTAAATTTGAAAATTTTAATTTTCTCCATCACGATATTAGGAAGAATGAAACAGCAGAGTTAGCAATATTAGGCCTTGTGAAAAGTCCCTTAAAATGTTGTACCAATTTTATCATGAAGACTCATTACCAAATCGTGAGCATCATCTAGAAGTTTCCAGACATCAAGTTGTCCAGCCATGTTATTGCACTCCCTCAATATTTCATCCATGCTATGGTATTTCTCTATGATTTGTTTTCTTCTCTGCAAAACCGAAGCAGCAATGGCATACAACAGCAGATCGTCTGTTGGAGGAGGTCGTTGTCTTATTCTACTCCACGTCGACTTGCCCAAACCAGCCCTGAGTGCGGCCTGATCAGCCCACATTACTTCCCACAAACAGAGAGCCTGTTCAAAATTTAGCTCACGCCGAAACAGGACTACCACCATTCTGTACACAAAGCAACAATCGTCTGCTTGAAGCTTTTCCAAGTGCCTATAAAGTCGGGAGTCTCTGTGTTTTATGATTTTGGCCACGATATCGAGTTGTCGACGGATTCCCACTTCATCGAGTCTGAAGTTATGACGAGCCTTTTTCATGAAACCAACGAAGCACCAGAAGGCCATATGGTCCTGCTCAATGACTGAGATTATTGGGGAAAGAAGATCACTCATGCCCTGACAATAACCGATTTCAGTGTCATAAACAGCATAGGCTTCGAGTATTGCTACCAATCGAGCAGCATGGTAAATCCTGAACGGTTCAAGGTGATCATAATCTTTGAGACACACCGCCTCAGCACAACGTTGTGCCCGGTCTTTTGATACTGCAGCCTGAGAAGGGGAATAAGCCACCCATTCTGCATTAGCCCGCAAAGCATCAAGACGAATTATCCGCTGCCAAGTAGCAAAGTCTTCGGTGCGGCAAATATTGGATTGCAAATTTGTCTTGGTTGGGGAGAGATCTCCCTTTGGAGACACATCAGAAATATTTCCATTCATTACTGGCGAGGAATCTTCATCCAATTGCTCATCTTCTGATGAACCCACATCAGATGAATCATAGATTACAGAAGGACTAGAACTAGTAATTCGTCGGGAGCTACTGGTCCTATCCAAAACGGAACTGAAAGGAATTTCTGAAAATTCAAGATCACTATCCCTCTCACTTGAGAGTGACTCTCGAGCACTGACCACGTCATCTGAAGCCGGCGAACTTGGCTCTGTATTCTCCCTTCTCCCATCGCTATCTACCCTCAAACTTTCATTAGTTTGTCTAAGAAGTCGTCGGCACTGTCTTCTTAGTTTCTCATACTCCTTTCTGCAGCACAACAACGAAGAAAGTTCATGTACGTATACAACAAAATCTGAATAACAAATTATTACAGCCAAAGAAAAAGAAATTTATAAGACATTCAAATTACCTGTTCCTATTTCTGATAACATCTCTTTCTTCTTTGGAACTGTTCAGAGCATAGCTGTTAAACAAAACAATTTACGTAAAGAGAAAGATTACAGAAACAGAATCCATAAATTTGACAAGAGCAACAATCACGAATTCACAATTGATGAAATAAAATCGTATGCCGCTATCTTAGCAAAAATGAACAATAAGATAATCTATTCTGGACTTCTCAATTGCCAAATATACTAAGTGAGTTTCTGTAGACAACAATACACCAAAACCACATCCACCACAAAGTTCATCTAACTTGTTCATAAATCACCCATTAGGTCAAAAGATGATTCTGTAGCCACATGAGTTGACAACTTTAAGACACCTCAACAATATATATTCCATAGCATATACACAATATTACCAGAAGAAAGAACAAAAAAAAGCAATCAAACAGAAGCCATTTAGAGAATTCGTTTAAAGTTGAGATATTTTTATGAGAAGTAGCTTGAAATTGGAAATCACAACAAATCCGAAGAACACAACAAAAGCAATCTCTGGATTGATCACAAATGCAAACATCAATGAGTTTACAAAATTGCAATTAAACATCATAAATAGCTTATGCATTATTAAAGAGGTGAACGAGACATGTAGTCCTGTATACTTACACGCCAAGAAGGAAGGGCCAAACCTCCACTCTGACACTGGGATCAATGCCCTGCAATGAGAATTCCAAACACATTAAGCTAAAATAAAAGGCATTACTCCACACACAAATCACATCATAACCAATAGGACATTTATCTTGCAACTGATCACAGAATATTCGCAATCTTCAAACAACAAATACAAAAAGGAAACAGCAAAAATCATTTCAAGAAGATGCCAAGAGTATCCGTGAAGTACAAGAAACAAAACATTGATGAGATGTTAGGTTGATACCTTATGAAAAGCAGGATCACAACCAATATAGAGAAAGAAATCAAGAATTAAACTAACCACAAGTGCACATTAACAAGACTCTAGAATAAAAATTAACAGCTTAGGGAAATAGAAAATTCTAGAAAAATAAATAATACTCATTATTACTCAAATGTCGTACAAACAAACCAATAAATCCACATATACAGCAACTTACCCCGCTTCGAATTTTTTTCAAAAGCTTTATACCACCATCATGAAGTTTTCCGTCTGGTGTAAATGAATTCTTCCACTTCTGAGGAGAAAGGGCGCATTTCCTTCTCTTGCGACACCATGGTGACTTAAGATTACCACTGGCCACAAGAATATACCCACACATCAATAAAGATACAACAATAATAAAAGCTTTGAAACAAATATTTACTGGTTTGAACCAGAGGCACACTGTTGCATACAAAATCAAGATCAACGCCAAGAAGAGTAAACATAAGGTTTGCTGAGTTGGATGCTAACATAAAAAATGAAGCACAGCATAACTTCCTCTACAAGACTGGAAAACTAGCATAGCTAATATTTACTAGTGTTCAAACTCCAAATATAATAATTCACTTCAACCACTGACACCCTATCTGTATCTGTTGTCTCTTTTAAACTCCACCAACATTGCAATACCCTTATGCCACTAAGTGACTCTCTCCGTAAGATTGGAAATTGTTTCGTATTGTGCAACACTAAACAATTAAATTAATCTTCTTTGTTCCATATCTAAGCTTTTAAAATATAACAAAAAGGTGAATGATTACTTAATAACAGGTCAACAGCTCCTTTTAATACCACGTTCCTCTTCATATACAGATAAACCCTACATACTCACTCTCGTCTTCATATAGAGAACCAATGTTTGCACAGAATATGCAAATAATATGAATCACAAAGAAAGCATGGCAAAGTTGAAGATTTGAAGAGCACAGTGGCCCTGTGATAAACAAATTTTAGATTAACCTGAATAAAACATCAATGAAATATTTCCGGCTTCAACCCTCTGATCCTCCCTAAAAAACAGAACCCATAAAAAAGCTAATGAACCATACTCCTAACAATTTCCAGTTCTATGAGGCTCAATCTGAACACATTAAGTAGCAAACCAAGTTTCTTTATCTGTTCCGACTTCCACTATCACAACACTAACCACCAGCTAGTTTCAAATTCACCAATTTTACCTCAGATATAATGTTTTCCGCTCCTTCACCAAATAAGGAATAACCTATCCCCAAATCACAAATGCACCACGAAGTCAAAATACTTCCTTCGCCTGATAGTGTTTGCTACATTTCCTTCCAAGAGTGCTCACATGGAGTAACAAAATATACCAAAAATGCACACGAAAACCCGATACATAGTAAACATAGAGCAATCCAATTAACATACATAATACTTATGGGAGGGCGGACGCAACCCAATCAAGATCTTGATTTTCTCCCAAAATTACCATAATCAATGCATTAATGCCCTTAGCAAATCAAGCAAAGATGCCCAATCCTAAAATTCAAACTAAAATAATATATTACACTTTATGAGACCCAATATAATAGTTGAGTGTCTTTTACACTCTTCGCCACATCAATCGAAGTGGAGTTGTTGCATAAACTACAATTTAAGCTATCCATATTACTACTGTATCATAATTATGCAAAAGAGAAAACTAAATAGAGCTCCAAATTAAGCAAGAATTGACGTTTGTAAATTGATTAAACGAGAGAAAATGGAAGTGTTTATGGAAACTCACCGATGTGAAGAAGAAGATGCCGGTGAGGAAGAAGCAACAACGAATAAAGCGGATCGCAAATGAACCCACGATGCGGACAACGGCGACGATGATGAGTAACGATGATGTTTTTTCGAACTAGATGATGACGGAGTTGATTTCGACGATGAGGAAGATGATGAAGAACACGTATGACTTCTTCTTAAAGCTTTCATCTACTATATCAAATTACATAAATCCTAATCCTAATCCTAACCCTAACCCTAACTCTCCCCCTAGAACAATCAAGAAAATCTCACTAAAAACCACAATCACGAGCTAAAATTAGGGTTTACAGTAACAAAACTACACACAATCAAACCAAAAAAAGGGGGAGGCTTTCAATTTTTACCTATGAGTATAAAAAATGGCGGCAACAACAGCGAGACCAGCAACGGCAGTAACAGCGACAGCTACTCCAGTGCTGCCGCCATTTTGGCCGATATTGCTGTATAAGGTCGAAGATGGGACGCTGTTAAGCATCGAAGAAGAGAGAAAAAATGCAAAAAATGGCGGAATTCTTATCAATGAAGCAGAAGAAGATATGGTGATGAAACTTTAATAGTTTTTTTCATTTTCTACCTTTTCTCTTCTCTTCATCTCCATTTTTTCTTCCATGAAGCTCTGTGATGTTTAATTTGTCTGTTTCTACAATGAATTTGATGAGCAAATGGAATGGAGCTATGGAGTTTGGAGTAGAGAGAATCAGAGAATGATGATTTAATGGGTTATGGCCTAATGGGTATGTATAATGTATGTATGTATGTATGTATAGAGTTGGTTGTATTTGTATAGAGATTTTCTTTGTACAAACCCCAAGGTGGTTAAAAGTGGTTAGTCTCCTCATTTCTTTTTTTCCACTTTTTTACTTTTTACATAGTTTTCAGAGTAAATTTTAAACCCCAATATCTTTAATACACACAATAAAAATTATAAAAAATACATGATAAAAAAAGTATACGTTAAGAGAAATCTAACGAAATCTCACATGGATATATTTTATCTTGTAGATATATGTCAAAAACATTAATCAAATTTCTCTCTCCATAATGTGAAATATTCCAAATGGGAAGAACTTTAGAAAACGAAGGGAGTAATTCTCAATTAATACTTCATCCGTTTTGAAAAACTTGTTATATATTTTGATGGCAGTAACTATTTATTATTTATGCTTATTTTATATATTGTATTATAGTATTCTTATATTAACTTTGTATAATTTTTAAATTTGTTTATTTTCATAATATTGATTTGCATAAATAAAGTGGAATAGAGAAAGTATAACTTAATGGCCTTTACACCCCGTTTAACACAAAGTAACTATGTGGGTAACAGTTAATGATTTAAGTAATCAATATCGGTGGATAGTTGTAACTCTAGCCTGCAAATACAGCTATTAGAAATGTAGTTAATTAGATGCGTAAATTAATATTGTTCATAACAATTAATACAGATATTGCAATATGATTTGTTAATAAATATTTAGCATTAATGTCAAAATGCTAATTTTTATTTTAGTTATAAAAACAACTATATGTATTAATTTCATGACTGATTTTGATAATCAAAACTTTTATTAAAGATAAATAGTAGTAATTAGATTTAAAAATTGATAGAGTAGACTATATTATCCAAAATGCAACTCCAATGTACATCATGTTTGAAGTTTGAACAAAATGGTCATAGTCAATAAAACCTCATGGTATAAACTGTGCCTATAATTTATTAATATGAGTAGGATATTATAATTTCCTCATTGGTTGGACTTCAAGTAGTTATCTAGTAGAGGTATTTATGGGCAGGCTTAGACGGATAGCGAAAAGTATACCCGCGAGTATTTTTTTAGCGTCGTTACCCGCTCATCTATCTTGACGGGCAGATATTACCCGTCCAAATTTTAATTTTTCTTGGAAAACGTTATCCATACCCGCCCGTTTTTCGAGTCGGGTGGATCGAGCCTGGTGGGTACTCTGAAAAGAGTTTTATTATCTAGTAACCATAATAGCAGCATTGGTAAAAATAGGACAGCCATTTATTGATTGACCCCAGGCTCACCAATCCATCATTGTCACCTTTCTTAGTCAATACATGGTATCTCATCACACAACAAACATGAAGTAGAAATTTTCTCAATATAGAAACTTCCTTCTCATCCCACTAATTCTGCCCTAATTTCAATTGGTGGAAAAATAAAAAAAAATAGATAACGAAGTATTTTAGGAAAAATAGGAGAAATACATCGATAAAATGAAAAATAAGTTAAATATGTTGATAAGAATTAAATAAAGAGTCATGATCATAAAAAAATGAAGTAAATTTAATGAGACAATTTTAAAAAGAAAATAAGATAAATACATGAGACAGAAAAAGAATGTAATTTTTGGTATTACAATTATATGAAAAATAGCTAGAGTGTTGTCTCCATTTGTTATGGAGCAAAATTTCTCTTAATTTTTTCTCTTATTGATAATGTGCATCATTTTTTACTTCTCAAAAAGCACGTTTGTTTCTACGAAAAAACACTACATAATTCAAATATGTAAAAGTTTTTTATGTTTTATAATGCAAATTCAGGAGGATAAAGTAAATCCAAGCACTACTTCCATTTTATAATCTTTGTGATCATTGTTTATTACCTTATGTTTTAGTTGTCGGTGGTTGTGAGTTTGTGATTGTACAGTCGTAACCATCTAATTAGTTGTGTATATTATTATTGTTTAGTGATGTTATAGCATATTTGGTAATTATAGGAATATAATTTGTTTAGAAGAACGTAGAAATTTCTTAAAGCGCTATAAGTGTTATTTTAGTAAATACTACTTGATCAATTTTCTACTTTATTGTTTGATGTATTTTCTGCATTTTAGATTATGAGATAGAGAGAGTATGATAAAATTAAAAGAGGTAAGTCTTATCATATAAATAGTTAAAGAAGATCCAATGTTCGAGGATGAGTACTATAATGCATTGCATAAACAATAAGCTGGTTTACTATAGTTTACTAACAATAAATCCTAATTAATAACGGTAATTTGTAAATCACTACAAAAAGACAAAAATTATAATAATAAAATAAATAAAATCAAATAAGTAATTTAAAATCACAAAACTCTCATCCTATCAAATTGTACCACATAAAAGTGATTTATTAACTTCACAAATTACCGTTATTTACCAAGACTTTCTCGTATACTAATCACTACATAGCAATTCCTCCAATAAAGAAATTACCACCTAGCAAAGAGATAAGAAAATTACCAATAAAGTAGTAGCACATCTATATAGGGAAAGTAAGTTTTTTTTTAAATGTTGGGAAATTTAGTTTAGATCTGCCTATATTGATAAAATATGAGTTATCAGAGTTTTTTTATAAAATAGTTAAAAGTTCAACAATACAAACTAAAACCAGTATTATATAGAGTATTCATAATTACACATTAAATTTTTAGGGGTACTTTTAATCTTTCTCTCTATGATCAAGACGACCGTGATCGGTTAATATAGATAATGTATAACATAATTTAAAGTCTCAAATCACGTTAAGCTTATGATCGAGATCCAAAAGTACTAACTAATAGTTAAGATCTTAAAATTCAAACTTTATCAAATACATTAATCACAAATTAGGCTATATAATCCAGAATGAATATAATATAATATAATACAAGTATAATTAAGGATGATGATTAACAACGATAATAATGATAATAATAATTGAAACGTGAAAGGGAAAGAGCCAAGGGCATGTCTTAATGGATTGTAGCATGCATGTTAAATTACAACCAACTTTCTCAACCTTTTTCATAAAATGCCCCAACAATAATATGTTTGCTTTGTCCTTTTCTTCATCTCATCTCGACAAAATCATTGTCTTTTTCTTTCTTTACTTTATTGTGTAAAGGATTATGAAAATTTTGTCTTATTTTTTTTATTTCTTTTCATTAAATTTGTCCTTTTTTTTCGAGTTATCATATTAAATTTAGGAAAATTTGCCAAGAATAATTCCAACTATCACCCATTTGCAAAAATAATCCCAACTATTGATTATTTTTCAATAATCCTAACTATTGATGAAGTTTGCTGAAAACAATCCTAACTACAGCCGGTTAAGTATCGAATGAGACTGTTTTCAGCAAACTTCATCAATAGTTAGGATTATTAAAAAATAATCAATAGTTGGGATTATTTCTGACCAACGGGTGATAGTTGAAATTATTCTTGGCAAATTTTCCTTAAATTAACATATTAAAGACCACTAACCAAACCATAACGATGGTAGTTAATCATAGAAGTTTTTATAGTGAAATTATATTTAAATAATTACGGTGAATATTTAGCTTTTTATTAATATTCTCACAATAATATTAATTTTGATTAGCTATAAATTACCTCAAATTTGGATAATATTATGTATTCATCACTCTTTTAATTAGTCGACCAATGACCAACTCCACAAAAATGTTTAAGTACTTATCAATATAGCTTAGTCTTTCAAAATTTATTTAATTATTTGTTTTTATAGAATAATACACTGCACAAAAATTATTCAAAATCCACTACATATTTTATGTATGTGGAGCTTTTTTTTTTTTAAAAAAAAGGAAATTCTACATGTACATGGTAAGCACCATATATAAGAAAAGACGAGTGGTAGCAGTTTTTAAATTTTTTTATTAAAAATAGCACTCAACTGTTTGAAAACTCTACTACCGTAACAATAGAATGCAAAAAACGTTATGTAGACGTTAAATGGTGGAATGACACATATACCCTTGTTTAATTTCAATAAAACACAATTCTTAAATCCATGCTATTTTGTGAAAAAAATTAAGAATAGCTACCACTCGCCTTTTCCTATAATTGGTGCTTACCATGTAGAATTTCCCTTATTGAAATTAAACACGGATATTTGTGTCCTTTCACAACTTAATGACTACATAACGTTTTTTTGCATTATAATATTACAGTAGTGAGTTTTCAAATAGTTAAGTGCTATTTTGTGGAAAAAAAATTAAAAATAACTACCACTCGCCTTTCTCTATAATTAGTGCTTACCACATAAAATTTAAAAAAAAATAAGTGCATATCTTATAGATAAGATTATACACTTCTATAATAAGTATTTTTGTTCCTTGGTAAAAGCATCTCTTTACTTGTAGCAAACGCCAATAACTTATCATGGAATTTGTCATTGTTTTGCTTAAAAGATGATCATACAAAAATAATTAATTAGTTTATTCATTGACCTGATTACGCTCCTCCATAAAGTATATAGATAGCTAAATCCAACTTAAATAATAAATAACAATTATAAAAGGACGTTTAATATAAAAAAGATAATAATTATTGTACGCTTTTCATTTAATAGGCTAAAAACATCTATGATCTATAAATCTGGAAATTAAAAAGGATAAGTAACATTCTACACCTTTAACGTGATTTCTCTATAGTACTAAATTAAAAATTATTATTATTATTATTATTATTATTATTATTATTATTATTATTATTATTATTATTATTATTATTATTTTCTAATAAAATGTATTACGAGTATTTTTTCCTTTATTACAAGTCGCAAATAGATATAGCTATCTGCCAATCGAATAGAGGCAAACTTAGATATGATCTAATCATGAATGTTTCATAGTAATTAAGGCAGAAGTTAATGTTGCCGAACAAGTAAAAATTGATAAATTTTTTGAAAATTATGTGTAATTTTAAAAAATATGATATGTTTATAATAATTTTGTGTCTTCAAACACTTAACATATACTACATTATCTAATATTGAGGCCCCTAATATTACGGGATTCTATGCGGTCGAACATATTGAATATGCTTAAAACATAACATAAAGACTTTTATATTGTTTTACTCGATTTAATGATTTGAACTTTTTTAGTACAACTTTTCACTTAACTTTCAAATTTTGAAGTTGTTTTTGAATTTTATCATTTTTATTTCGTAGGACTATAAAATCTCATATGGATCTTAGGTTTAAGCAGGGTCGGCCCTAAGGGTGCGCAAAAAAGGCCTTTGCTTAGGGTTTCATGTCAAAAAAAGTAAAATCAAAAGTTGTAGAAGGTCCATATAGATTATAAATTAAAAAGAAAAAAGGTCCCTATAATTTGATATTTCGCCCAGAGTCCCAAAATATATAGGATCGGCCCTAGGTTCAAGTGAGGTGGAGTTAAAATGAGAAAATCTTAGAAGGAAAGAGAAGAATCAAGCAATGAATAATAGCATGTGAATCTAATCAACAACAAATCGGCGTCACGGATTCCTTTTCTTCTTCCTAAACAAACAATTCTTTTTTTAGGATAAAATATGTTCCTTCTTTTCTTCTTCATTGCTTCCCTCTTTTCTAATTTATACTATTCATCATTTCATGGTAATTTACATATTTAATTATTATACGAGAAAAAACATAGTCATACTAGTTTGGAAACCCATGCAACGCATGGAGCTTTAAATATTTAAATATTAAGTATAAATTTATTATTATCAATTTTAAATTATCATTATTAATTATTTTTTAATTAATATATAATATTCAATATAGTTATAATATATTGATTCTATAAATAGTGTAAAGTAGGTTATTAGTTTTTAAGTGTATGTAATTTTGTATAATTTATTATCTTTGATATCAATCAGATATGTGATTATATTTTTGAAGTTATTATTTTCAATCAATAAAGAATTGGTTGTAGCTTCTAAGAAAGGTATTATTTTAATGCTAACTTGCTATTTTTAAATTGAATCAATGTAGTTAATTTAATGCCTTCTATAAGCATTTGATTACAAATATTTATATTTATATTTAGTTTAATTAATTTAATTTCCTTAAATAAGATTGCTTGTGAGATTGACATGTGTAATTTTACATCATCTTTATTAAATTGTATGATTGGATCTTATTTTACTCATCTCATCGCATATTTTCATATAATATCAAACTTTTATAATTTTTAGTTATGGATAACTCTAGATATAAATTATCAGACAAAAGCAATGGATTGCGCAAAAATGTGTTTGGTACAAGTTTTTTGGAATGGAGGAAGTAATATCCTCGATAGAGGTGTTCAAAACAGACCCGATGACCCGATAGACACCTAACTTTATAACCGAACCCGATTTGACCTGACATAAAAATAGATCTACAATTATGTAAAAATCAATGTGAACACAAAACCCGATTTTGAACCGACCCAAACACCTGACACAAAATCAACCCGATGACCCAAATGAACACCTCTAATCCTCGTCTTAAAAAGTTTGTAGAATCCTGTAAGATTTGTCTTAATATATACAATTTTAATCTATATATTTTAATATTTTATGTAAAATATTTTTAAGATATTAAAGCTTGAAATAAGCTCTAAAAAATGCTTGAAAAATGATAGTTTCAAAAATGAAGGGAGTATTTCAACTTTATGATTAAGTCTTAAGCAACTTCATTAGATCATTACTAATTTATACATCAAATGACAACAATTATTTGATTGTCATAAACTCAATCAATTTACATCATTAATTATGGATTAATTTAGTAGAAACTAGCATGTTTTCTATTGAAGATGGGAATATTTGAGGGAACATTAATGAGAAATTTTATTGAAGAACAAAATTCATGCATGTTGTGTAATGGGTATTATTGTGGACATGATTGGCTTAATGAGAACATGACAATAGCTTTAGAATCTCTTACACCTTATTTAGAACCAAGGTTCAAATTACAAGCCCATTTCCCCTTCCGGATTCGTAATCGTACGAGCTAGTGTACTCGAGAAAATGAAAAATCTACGCCAACATAGATAATACAAAGCCCGATTGCACAATTTATTCCCGCGAAACTAGTTCTTTAACAAACATGCAAATAAGGCCTTACAAGTGCGGCCGATGGTACCTACTTCTAGCATATCGAAAGATATGTCGAGATCTACAACATTCCAGCTGCTTCCTTGTCCAAAAACCAATTCAGATCCCCTTCAGGCGAAACCATTTGAACAGGTAGTAAGTCAGAGCTCTGATTTCCGCTCAATGCCGTCTTCACAACCGCAGCTTTCCCACTCCCACAAACTACAAGAGCAATGTTGGCTGAGGAATTGATAACGGGGAATGTGAACGTGATTCTCTCGGGTGGTGGTTTTGGAGAGTCCGTAATGAAGGTCACCCATCTCTCGTTCTCTTTAACAAGAGGATGACCTGGGAATAAAGAAGCCACGTGTCCGTCAGGGCCCATACCAAGGAGCATGACATCAAATTTCGGGAAGCTGCTGGTCGGAGATGTTGCTAAAATATTGGTCTTCACTAGTTGTTTGAGAGCGGTTTCATAATCATCGGCTGCACCTTCGGCAGTAAGTGAATCGTTGATGGCATAGACATTCCCCGGGGGAATAGGTACCTGAGAAAACAAACTATGAGCAAAGCACATAAAATATTTCACAAAAACAAAGATTACAACTTGATTAGCAATCAAATATCAACGAGATTCCTCCTGTTGCAGTGCTTGCAACTGGAAGACAATGTTTCGTTCTACCTCTAAGTCTCTAACATAGCTGAACGTCTAAAAATCAAATTGACAATAATGTTCCGAGTGCTTGCATTTACCGAAGACTCTGACTTATTAGTCATAAACCATAATTAATTAAGGAACGAAAACTGAAAGACAATGTTTTATAAAATTATAATTAGTTTATGAGGTTCATAAGCCTTCCTACAGCGGCCTATCCGGTCTCTCAACCGAAATTTGGCAGGTCTTTCCTCGTGCATGGACATGGCTATAGCTCTGATTTAATGTCTTCAAATTGTTTTCTCTCATGCTATCAGTCTTGCTAGAGGTACTAATTTTGCACTTGCCCTGCTATTTGTAGTTACTATATATAGATATTCTATGTTTATTGAAACATAAAAGCAAACAAAACCTCAGAAAATGAAAGTCAAGGTGATAGTGCAAATCCCATTCCGTCTCTTCATCCACAATGTCGCTCTCAAAAATTCCAAGTATGGGTGAATCACCGTAAATGATATAGTTGAAGGGTGAAAGCAACAAAGATGACAAGATCAATATTACATAATCTTCCTCAACTTGCATACAGCGTACATATTTCCAAGCAGAAACAGCCAGGAAACTGAGTTTCAGATTGATGTGCGGCTTTTACATGGCCAATTGGTCTACACGAACAAACCCCGATTCCTTCCCAGGGAAAGGCAAGACCAAATCATAAACATTATAAGCAGCAATACATATGTACAATATCGGCTGATTGCTTAATCGCATTGAACCCGGTATCATAGTCTCATCTAAAGTGTGACCTTTAATAACATATCACAAAATAATGGAAATGATTCCCTGCTCTCACATTCTCTCATACAAATTTCCTTCTTCCTTCCCTTCTCATTCCCTCACTGTTTCCATTCCATCAAAGTTCCCGGTCAATTCCTTTTTTCCCGGAAACACAAATTCAGGTCATGTTCCTTTTTGCTCTACCTTCGGCACAAGAAAAGTTATCAGTGCCAAGTATGTCCAATTTGAGGCAAAAATGCACAATGGTAAGAATTTTGACATTATGATCCTAGAGGCTTTGATAAGATCTCGTTTCCATATTACACTAAAAATTGAATATTACAAGTGCACCACTATAATGATTATCAAATATCAAACACAATCAAGATCTAGTAGTACCAGCACATCCTACCCACTATTTGGTAAAAAGAAAATTTGGTAAAAATAAAATGTTTAACAATTACTCATTCCTCCAAAATTATCCCAAATATTGATTAACTTGAAATATCTCAACTACAAGAATACATTCTCATAATAATCCGAAGTTTTCTTTATCTTCTCAAAATACTTCTTATTTAATTAGTAAAAAACATACTTTGGGTTATAATGAGAAGTTTACTCAAATAGTATAAATTATATTGAGTTAACCGGTACTAGGTTATTTTGAGCGAAAGAGTCATAGTTGAGATTATTATTAAAAACTTTTCTTTTGTAAAATTGCATGTAAGCCGTACTCCTATTCCAAACATGCGTAAAATGACATGGAATAAAATTCACAAGTGGTCACTCATTAGCAAGTGCACGTCTGCAAACGGAAACATTTCTTATCTACCCCAAAACATGCCTAACAAACAAAATGTTTTCTCATACCAATCACTAGTTAAAAAAAACCAGTAGGTATGTTGCACACAACTTTTTGGAGTAGCTTTTAGTGGTTTAATACAAGTCATAAGAGTGTTCGATAAGTAGTGTATAGTAGTAATTTTTGGCTTTTGAAGTAGTTAGGTCCGCATAATTAGTATTTGATATCTGTTAAGCAAAAAGCTATCATAGTTATTTTGCAAAACCACATCCTAATTCCTCTTTGAAAGTCTAGTCCTCTAACTCAATATTAAAAATAGATATATCTTCTACAAGACTACAACACAACTGACATACCAAGACTCTTCTTCCTTCACACTTTGTTTACATTGACGGAATCAAAGGGAAATTATGGGGTTTATTTGGAGGGATACATTTCTTTTCTTGGGGTACTAATTTTGGCGGGGAGGGATTTGAAAGGAAAAGATTCGAAAGGATTACGTCCCTTAATTTTTTCAAAAAACTAAATCTCTTCAAATGTGGAAAGATTTGGAAAGAAAATGCAATTTATTTCATTTCCTTTCCCTACTCGAAGGAGAAGTTGTACCATAGTATCCTACTAATTAAATCTCTAGCTCTAGCTTATCCGAGCAAGTTGAAGGTAAATTAAGTATTAATAAGTAGATTAATGTTGATACTTGAAAGTTAAAAACATGTTATTCCCATTTTCCAAATAAACTTCTAGGATATTTTTCTTCATGTCACCCTATCTCCTTCTCTACCTCTTCTTCTAAGCCTCCACCTTCAATCTTTCAGTTAGACATCCCAAGGAATCCAAATGTCATTAGCCATAACATAGAATCATCTAAATTTTAATTAAGAGTAATCTTACTAAGAAATTGGTACATAATTCTTTCAACCCTTCTACAACAAGAGCAAATTCAAATTGGTCAATCAATCAGGAAGTTTTTCTATACAAAAACAACTTATACATCACAATCTAACATAGTGATCATGGTAAGCACTTAAGCATCTTTCTCAAGTTGAGGGACTCTTTGGTCGCATTCTTTTTATGGGTATGAGTGGCCGCCTTCCTTCCCTCCCCAGAACCTGCTCAAAGTTTTTCTATAGGCGGATACACCGGATACACTGGGGATGATGATGATGGTAAGCACTTAAGCACATCACTCAAACAAATCATACAACACAATCTATTTTAGTACCAACATGTTAGCAAAGTTCATAGCTTTCATTACACAAATACTCATAAAATTGATACACCCAACAAAAATAAGATAATGATTGATACCTTAGACAAGAAACCATCATAAGCAAGTTTGTAGTTGCTGTCTGGATGATCCTTAGGAACAACCCTTTCATCAACCCAAAACATATGCCATCTTGACCAATCAATGGAATCCACATATGGTGGTTCTACCAATTTCCTATTTCCAGCACAATAATACCCATCAAATAAAACATCAATATATCATAAGTGAAAAAAGAACTAAGAAGATACAGTAAAACATCAATTTTACAAAACCCAGAAAATGAAAAAGTCAAAGTACCTAAGAGATTTGATGAGAGAACCCCCAGAAACAACAACAGTAAAGGCACCCCTTTCTTTGATAAACTTGTTTGATAAATTAGCAGTGTAATTTGCCAATTCAATTGCTACTTGTTCTTCGGAATCGAAGATATTCACATTTTTGGATTTTACATCTGCCATTGAAGCTTTTAATCTAAATTTTGATTTTAGTGAGATATTGGGAAATGTAAATACTTGGTTTAATCTGAGAGTACAGATTGAAGATTTAGAGAAAGATAAATTAGGGTTTTTGAGGGGAAAGATGGGAGATTGATTTGTAATTCGTGGGGATTTAGTTGGAATAGTGTGGGAGATGTAATGAAATGAAGATGCCATTTTCCCAGTTTATGCGAACCTGTACGTGGAGGTGGTAGGTAAAATGAACATATGAACGTTACACTAATGAACTACTCAATTTGCCCTATAGATATTTGACGACAGAGACAGACAACAAAAATGCCGACAAAGATAAATGTGTCAATAAAATTAAAAATAAGTTAAATATATGAATGAATGCAAATTTGGTGAGACGAACAAATAAGAAGTTAGACAAATTTTGTGGGATGAGTTAATACATGTATTCTCTTTGAAAAAAAGTTATTGGTCATTATTTTTTTATGTTCCCTTTGAGCTTTCTCTAAATAATTTAGATATGAGTTTTTATGAGTCATATGGTGGAAATTCAAAAAATGAATGAATAATTTTAAATTAACGAGAAGAGATAAGAGTGGTCTTGGGAGTATACGGAGCATCCAACCGCACAGTGCCTCATAACTGCAGAACTAAAAAGTCATATTTTTTTTTTGAAAGGACTAAAAAGTCATATTACCTCCTCAATACAAACATTATTACTAGTAATTTATTATCATTCTTAATTATGCATATTTAAAGATATTAGTGATAAAAACACTTCATTGAAAATGCATCCATTCAAATGTAACTAAAAAGAGCATTAAAATACTCCATATTGTAATAAAATAAAGTAAGTGGTTT
Organism: Amaranthus palmeri; assembly: GCA_019776075.1. Classification (NCBI taxonomy): domain Eukaryota; kingdom Viridiplantae; phylum Streptophyta; class Magnoliopsida; order Caryophyllales; family Amaranthaceae; genus Amaranthus; species Amaranthus palmeri. The sequence goes on from JAAKBH010000297.1 coordinate 808,419, forward strand.
AAGTTGATCAAATTCAATTGATCATATTTTTTTGTCTTTTTTTAATCGCTTTCCAAAGAAGTACTTTAACTTTAACTACTTACATCTTTTCTTATACTCCCTCCGGTCCAGTTTAGATGTCCCATTTGACTTTTGGCACTATTCACTCATCACTCTTAATTTGTATTTTACTCTTAATCTATAAGTTAAAACATAGTCATGTGGGATCTTGTTTGACTCGTTTCAATACAAGGATTATTAATATCAATTTTTTATAATTTTTGATTAAGAATAATTAGAGATATTAAGGGTTAAAATATTGCCTCGGCATGTGTGAAAAGTCAAATGGGACATCTAAACTGGAACGGAGGGAGTATTATTTAATCATTTAATGTTATGTTATTTTTCAATCCTGTCAATTATAAACTTTTAATTTTTAAAAAATCAGCTCATTACTTTTTACTATAAATTATATTCAAAAAAAAAAATTTATTACTATAAATCACTTTTAAAGTAGTTAAACTTTGTGTTGAGTTTTTATTTAATTATAATACTTAAAATTAAAATTATGTTGAATTTTTATTTTAATTTAAGAAAATGTCTTTTTTTTTTTTTATAAAAGGCCCCAATTATAAAATTCATGAAAAATAAACAGAGCCTTAGATTTGCTCCGCCTATAAAACCATCTTATAAAATTTGCTAAATTTCTTAATTATAACTCACGTTTATTTAATTCTCATCCACATATTTAACTTACCTTTTCATGAATTGACAACACATTTCTCCCACGTGACTCACTTTTCTTAATTTCCTACTAATTACTTTTGGGCAAAAATTATTGGACAAATTCCCAACCATCAAACCTCATAATCATTATTACACACAGCAAGTTTATTCACTAGAGTAATAGTTTAACCTCCCTAATTAAGTTGATCCTTAACAAACATATATAATCATACACTACAATATGAGCGAAGCTGATTCCATGTCTAGGAACCAAGTCATTTCCTCTTCAGGTGACACCATTCCGGCAGGCAGAATCTCACATGTATCAGTATCGCCAATCACCTTCTTCACTGCATTTACCTCACCATTTCCGACCACAGTCATAGCAATGTATGCAGACGAATTGATCACCGGGAAGGTGAAAGTAATGCGATGTGGAGGTGGTTTTGGCGAGTCCATTATGAAGGTCACCCACTTCTCGTCTTCCTTGAGAAGAGGGTGACCGGGAAACAAAGACGCGACATGCCCGTCTGGACCCATACCCAAAAGCATAAGGTCGAATTTCGGGAAACCTGTGGTTTTTGATGTTGCAATCACATTGTTTTGGACTAGTTTTCTTAGACATTTTTCATAATCTTCAGCTTGTGCTTGTGGGGTAGGGAGTGTATCATTGATGCCATAAACTTGGTCTAGCAAGATAGGTACCTGACAAAGTGTACACAACTAATTTAGTGCTCAAACATGAAATATGTGAACATACAACGAAACCGGAATGTACTCAGAGTTGAATAGATAGCTAGTAATAAAGTGGGACTCTAATCAAAAGCTTGGTTGTTGAGACAGTTTGTTCCACATCGATAAATTAAAGATCTTGTGCACTCTTTATAAGTCATTGGGTGCTTCCTCCCATTGTCATATAGTCTTAGGTCTTGTTTGGATGGAGGGAAATGGAGGGAAAAGAAAGGAAACGAGTTAAAGGGATGAGAATCCCCTTGTTTGGATAGCAAAAAGAGAGGGAGAGGATTTGGAGGGATTACTCCCTTCATTTTGTTAACATCCAAATCTCTCTATAAGAGGAAAAATTTAGAAGGAAAATGATTCCTTTCTTTCCCCTTCCATTCCTATACAAACAACGTAATTTTTTCCTCTCTTTCTTCCCCTTCCTTTTCTTCCCTTTTGCCTTCCTTTCTTTTCTCTCCCAATTTGCTATCCAAACATATTAGAATAGTATCTTCGTGGAGTATGAACCTCGTATTTCTCCGATAATATGCTAATATTAAGAATAAGTCCATCCAATTTAATATGGTATTAGAGCCGAAAGTTCCATTAAAAAATAGATGGTCAATCCTTAAAGAATGGCAATCCCACTAACGCGAACTTAAGTGAACTTGAAAGAGGTTTATATGTGAGAGCGCGAACCTAAGTGAACTTGAAAGAGGTTTATATGTGAGAGGTGTTGGAATAGTTTGACCCACAACATAAATTGAATATTGTTTGCACACTTTGGGTTATAAAGTGTGCAGTGCACTTTCCATGAGCCTAATTTATCGACTATAGTCATAATACGTTATGTACTATATTAGTCGGTTTAATTTCAACGCCACTAATATAAGAGCCTTTTGAGTAGAGGTCTATATGTAATATAAACTCTCTTATACTTGAACACTAAGGGCGTTTAGCAAACAGCTGATAGCTGATTATAATGACTGATTTGACCAGCTGATTTTATTACTGGTTTGACCAACTGATTTTGAACCTGCTGCTATGAGTAACTTGTTCAAAAACAGCTTATTTATATCAATAAAATGTTTCAGCCAGCAAGTTCACCAAATACTAGTATCAGCTAGTTCGACCCGCCAATCCCCTATTTATCTAAATAATCAAGTAAAATTGCTAAAAATTCAAACTCAAAGCATTCTGTCATATTTTTTTCTAATAGCATGTCCATAAACACTCATTAAAACCTCATTAATCATGACATGATTATCTATATTTTTGACGCGGATTTAGTGACATAGGAATCACTTAAATTGTTTATCAAATTCAAGAAGAACTCAGTCAGTGGCATGGAAAATTCAACTAAACATAATAATCGAATCAGAACATTTGTAAAACTAATTGATACCTTAGAAATGAAACCATCTAAAGCAAGCTTATAGTTACTATCATCATGATCCCTGGGAACACACCTTTCATCAACCCAGAAAACATGCCATTTCGACCAATCTACAGAATCCTTATATGGCGGCTCTAATAATTTCCTTAATCAATTACACAAACAAAAATACTCATCAATCAATCAATTTTTCTTTAACAAATGAATATAAACACAGAAAGAAGATTCAGAATAACCTGATATTGTGGATGAGATAGCCTCCAGAAAGAACCACCGTGAATTTACCCCTTTCATTGACAAATTTCTCCGATAAATTGGAGATGTATTTCGCCAATTCGCACGCAACAACTTCTTCGGATTGGAAGATGTTCACAATCACTCCATCTTTGTGCGATTTCATTGCCGACATTTTTGGTCTTCAGAGAATGCCTAATTCGAATTTTGATGATTTACAGGAAAATAATTTGTGGGACCTGTGGAATTTTATTGTTTATTCCCTCCGTTACTTTTTTTCCTATTTTCGTTCGTCCCACTTAAATTGCAATATTTTTATTTTTGGACTATGGCTCACTACTTTCTTTTAATCTCATTCATACATTTTAACTCTCCTTTGATTTCATCCACACAATTCATTCTCTCTCTTCATTTATTACCACTTTCTTAATTCTCACTCATTTTCTCTATGCTACTAATTCATCCGGACGGAGAAAGTACATTTTTAGTCCATTGTATTTGTAGGACATTCACACAATATTAGCTTATTACAAAACAGCTATTTTTGCAGTTGTTAAGGGACGTTTAATTGACACATAGGATTCCTAAGGAATCAAAGGACGACCATTATACTATCCCATTGTATAAAAACAAAGGGGATGCGCAAGTTTATGGGAGTTAAAAAGAAGGTTTAAACTTCTCAGCTATACAATGAACTTTTAGGAAATAGCGATATAGTGGGGAATCAGACAAGAGGCACTGATTAGAGAGCATCAATTTGTTTTCATGTCAGGGAGAATAATAAAGTTGCGTACATTCGGTCTCTCAAAACCCCATCCTAAGTAGGGGTCACGTAATGATATTGGAGCAATATAACATTCTATTATAGTAGCTATTTACGTAATCTTAATGTTTTTTTACCTTTGTTTCGCTATATTAATAAATAAATTAACAAAAAAAATAGTTTTTGAAATACATAATTAAGATGAATGTATACTAGAATGTTGTAGGAAAAGCATATAATAATGTTACAAATTTAAAGCTGTCATCCTACACATAGGACAATTGTTTCGTTGCATTAACCACGGCTTGATACAATTAAAATGAAACTTGTGCCTTGCATCACATTGTAGATTTCCTATTTTATCCCCCTCCGTATAAACTTCCTGCAATTTTAAAAAAATAATATAAGTTATGAAAAATTATCAGGAATAATACAATCATTTACTTATTTCCCAATAATAATATTAACTTTTAATTAACTATAAATAATACCAATTTTTGATGGTGTTTTTCTAGAGTATACCTAACATGTTAAAAGTCAAACTATAGGAGATTATATGACAAAAAAAATTGGTAAATTAGTTAATAAACTAAAGTTGGTATTATTCTAGGGAAAAATCCCATAAGTTAGTTTTATTCTTGGTTAATCAATAGTTGTATTATTGTAGGGAAATTAACGAAAATTTGTTTTTCCTTTAAATTAAATCAACATAATCTATAAATTTTAAAATTTGATATCCCAAAACCGAAATTGTAAAATAACACCATATCTCAAATTAATTGTTCACAAAAAAATATATTTTTACTTTTTTGTTATGATGTTGTAATATTTAGAATTATCATAAAAGAAAAATAATAATTCCAAATATTGTCTATATTTTCTCAAATTTTAACTACTATTAGTTATTTTATGATAATCTCAAGTATCCGATAGTATCAGATGCACATTTTACAAATACAAAATACGAACAAACATAAATAAAATAATGCGATGTTTGGGAATGATGATTTCATTTGAAAATTCAAAATTGGTTCAAATGTGTTGTTTCACAAATCAAAAATCTTTCAAATTTGATTTTGGATAAAATTCCACCATTATTTTTAAAGTAGATAACGTAGAGAATTTGAGAATGACTATTCAAACCTTGTCATTCTCAAAGTCTTTATTTATGATTTCATAATCAAAATCCACAATTCAAAATGAAATATTTATTCCCAAACACTACATAAAAAATACGAGAATAATTTTGAATATTATTATACCAAACATATAGCGCATGTGTTATTGCTTTGAGTGTCGGATAGTGAGGCGTTGTATGTCTCAGATATCATAGTATTTTCTATGATGGCTTCAGAAAGTCCAAGACGAACCACACCCGCTTCAAAATGGAGCTCCTACATAAAATAAACATGATATAATCAAATTTTCATCATTTTTAATTATATTTTTATTTAGTTAACTCGTAAGTTTAATTTTAGACTGTTTGTATGAGCCTATATTATCTCACAATGAGACGGTCTGATACAAGACTTCTGTATTTTTGATACTTTTTTAACACTCCAAAATACGTTACGATAATGGTTTTCCAAAAATTCACAAGTAACCGTCTCATTACGAGGCAAGTAATAATGGGTTAGCCCGAATTTAAAAAGTAAATCAATTGTAATCTTAAATGTATCAGTTCTAACATTAAAGTTTAAAGTAAACATTAAATGGATTAATTATTTGAATTTTGACCTAATCAATTCTAAAAATAAAGTGATCAATTTCTATCTATATGTTTATAATATTAAATGGATCAATTATGATCTTTGGAAGATTTTAATTTCAATGTTAAAGTAATCAATTATATATAATAAATAATGATATTCCCTCCGAATCATTTTAGATGTCTCATTTGGGTTTTCACGGTTCTTTAGGGTGGTGTGGGGTCCATTAAAAAGGTGATTTTGGGTATTTTAATTGATTAAATTAATTGTAAAGGTGGTAGTTGGGTATTGAAAATTGGAAAAGTGGAGGTATTTAGGTAAAAAAAAGATAGACAAAAAAGAAATGAGACAATTGATATGAATTTGTCAAATAAGAAAATAAGACAATTAATACAAATTTGAATCTGGTCGTTTTCAACCTTATCTCCTATCAAAAAACAATTAATGTTATTATTTATATCCTAAAAATAACGTTAATTAGGGAATGTGTTATGATTTTTTCATATTGAACCACTTACTTTTTATCAACATTATTATTATTAATATTATTATTATTATTATTATTATTATTATTATTATTATTATTATTATTATTATTATTATTTATTATGGGAAATTTTGGAAATTTTGAATCAATAAAGATATTAAAAATAAAACATGAAAATATGTAGGGATTTTCTAGATTCTAGCCGAACCTGATATTAAAATAAATGCCATAATAATAAATAAAAAAAATGTAGAAAATACTAACCTGGTATGCCCGATTTGTAAAAAGTAGATTATGTGATACATTAAATTCAACTGGCATAAGCTGAACGATTGTAGCATTAATAAGTCTTCCTCCAAACTCAATAGTAACCGTTCGATTATTATTTTCTTCCATCCTAAATTTATTGAACAATTTTAAATCTTTAGAACATATCATAGAAAAACACTTTTGATTCTTCAGAGACATCTGATAAAAAACACATTCGATTTTGAAAAAAAAAAAGAGCTAGTCTGACTCGTAGCTTAAATACCATGCAAGTAGGCCCAACCCTAATATTATGGGGATTGAGGCGAAAAGTGTATTATGACTCTGAATGTATGTAAAATATAGTTAATAAATATAAAACATATAATGTCGAAAAAATACGTAATACAAATTCAAACAAGATTTTTTAATACAAATCATTAAAAAGTGCTTAAATTATTAAAAAAACTAACACTAATTATTAGAAAGTAAAAGTTAAATTTAATAAATGAACCTACATTATATTAATATGGATAAGATATATTATTCTAAATTTTGTCGCCTCTAATACTTGCAACATTAGTAGTGAAGATATGATTCAAAAAACATGGCTGCACAACTTAAAATCCCCTTAACAGAGAAGAAAATTATATATTCTATATACTTCTTCGGCTTCCTTTCTTTTTTTATAATCAACTTTTGATAAAAAAAATCTCTTAGAAAAAGATTCAAAAGTAGACAATCAATAAGAAACAATAAAAGTATTTAATTAATATCTTAAGTACGATCTTCTAAAAACTTACTAGTATTATCAAATATTCTTATTAAGTTATCTCAAAAAAAAAATTCTTATTAAGTTATTACAACTTTAAAATGACCATGTAAAAATCCATAAAAGAACTCTATTTTATTGCAAAAAAAAAAAATTTAAAATATTAGCACATACAAATTTGATATGCTCAAAACCAACAAACATAAAAACAATCAAATTAAAAAAAAAAAGTAATACATTAAAAAAAATAGATAACTACATATTGAAAATAAAATAAAAATTTAGAGGATTAGTCAAAATAAATGAATAAAGCAAAAAATATACTCTCGTGTTTAACATATTAAAGTTCTATGTAATTTACTTTTTGTTTGATAACCATGCATTTATTATTCAATAATTATCAAACAATGTAATAATTATCATTCAAAGCATCTGACTTGGTGGTTAAGTGCATAGTTTAATTACACGAGCTCTCAAATTTGACTTCCTATAAAGACAATTTTTGGTTAATTATTTGCCCTCACCCAGAGTCGATCCTACATGTAACTAATAGATCTCAAATATATACGTGAGAATTTTAAAATCCTACAACAAAAATATAAATGAATTAGACTTACAGATTGAAATAATAGAAAATTGAAATGAATAGAGACGAATGAATTCACATGAATATCCATTAAAATAATATATTAATTCATATAGCTGACATCAATCTTTTTGAGAGTTTCACTTTTAACATTGTTGTTGTAACAATATAAATGAGTTCTATGGAAAGAATAGATCATACAACCAAAGAAACTTTTAGAAACATTAAATAGTGTGAATGTATATATTTTTTTTGAATGTAAATAGTGTGAATATAAATGAATCTAGATTACGAAATTGACAAAAAGAAAAATTAATCTTTACCCTTTTATTTCAATAAGATTGTCACAATTGGCACAAAATAACTATAACATAAAAAGTTTATATTGTTGTACTCTCAATAAAACAAAAAGTGTACATCTAAAAAACAAAGAACATTCTATTCAAAAAAAAAAAAAAAAAATCCTTACAGATTTTTATTATCAAATCCTTGTTTGACTAATTGTAAACAGAAAAGGCTAATTCTTAAACTTCAAAAAAAAAAAGAAAAAAGAAAAAACAATATAGTACGTTAAAAAAAAATTATTGAAGATGTTGGACTATATAAATAGATTATACTAATCATAAGATCACTTGAAAAAAAATGGAAATCTTTTTTAACATAAGTACATATAAAATCTAGTAAATATCGTGTACGGACTTAATCTACATAAAAATGTTTTAAACCTCTCTATTAAAATAATAGAATATAGTAATTTGAGTGAGAAACGAGAAATATTAAGATTAACACATATTGTTTTAATATGAACCAAACCAAGATATGATATAAACTCTGTGACATGAAGAAAACAATTATCGCTATATATTATTAAAAAACCTTCACCAGTAAAATAAAATCATTAAAGAAAACAACTACATATAAAATTATAGTAATATCATATTTACATGAAAATTTATAGAAAATATTTATAGATCAGGAACAACAAAGTAGAAGTGGTTACGAAACTAAAGTAAAAGGGTACGAGTTTTACCTTTGCACAACTGAAAATCGGATTTTAAGATGAAGATGTGCTGAAAGATGAAACTATACTTATTCGAAAGGCTAAAATTTATAAAAGAAATTATTTTCTATGCCTTTGCACTCGCTTTCTTGAATGATACATATATATGCATTTGAAAAAATGGATTGAATTTATAGTGTTAAAAAGAAATTATAAATTGTATTATTTACTAAAGTAAATAAAATCATCAACATAAGGATGTAAATTAATTATTTTTTTTTACTATATAGAGAATATTACACTATGATTTGAGTAACTAATAACAAAGATTCATAAAATAAATCAAATATGGTTATGTGTCTATATTATCAATAATTATTATGTACAATAATTCAAGTTTAAAAAGGAAAGAACTAAAATAAAAGGAAAAGAAGGATAATACTTATCGAAATAGTATGATTATAAAGATTGGATTGGACGAGACCTTTTGATGCATTACCCCTCTCTCTCCTCATTTTCTTTTGTACTTCTTTCGTTTCCTGATACTTGCTACATTTCTTTTTGCACGTAATTCAATGTCTATTTTGATATTAAATGTCTTTTTTTCATAAAACGAAAAATTATAAAAATAACGTATTAAAAACCTACATTCTAAGACGAATAAAACAAGATCCCATATATATGAATATATTATTTCTTATGTATGAGTCATAATTTTTCTGAAATAAGATCGAAGATGAATACTGCTACTATAGAAATGTAGCGAGTATTATGGAACAGAAGAAGTATACCTAGTTTGATATTCATATCAATCTTTCCACAAAAGTACTTGAATAGAGATTTATAGTTTTTATTTTGAATTAAATGGACTATGTTAAAATGATACATTAAAGAAATGCACTTTTTATTTATTTAAAGTTGCTAAAATAATGGTTAATACCAAAATCAATCGAAAACAACTTATAATTAATTCTCATTAAATGGAGAACAACCACTAGGTAACTATGTGATACGATTTACCAACTATGTTAAAAGGTGAATTCTACCGATTTATAGTTCAACATGTCTTTTGTATGGGAAAGAGTGTGTACCAACTATATTTCTTTGCTCATGTTATTAATCTTATTTTTTTTTATCTTGGATTTCATTATAGTTTTTTTGGTTTTGTCTCGTCTTGGCATGCGTTATTTTCCTTTGTAGGTATTTCTTGATTTGAGGGACTTTTTGGCCAACTATCCTTTATAAATATGGTTTATCATCTTCTACTCTTCCATCCTTCCCAAAACATGATCACGATTTATATGAGTTGGATACATTGGATCTGGTAACAATGATGATGATGATGTATGTTGATGATGAATTCCTTCACATTTTGAACAAAATTTATCCTTTTAACATAAATTTGGAAGGAAACACATTATTCTTATCTCCGTTGTCCTCCTTTCTCCTCTTCTTACTTCTGTCTCTCCTTCATTTTCTTTCAAAATCTTATCTAAACATAGTATTAAAACTTCATCTAATGGTTGTACATCAGCAACCCTAGTTAGTTGTGTATAAGTTGATCTACTGTAGTGAAGAGTATGGTGTAAATAATACATAATGTATTTTTGATAGTATACATTAAGTAAATCTTCTACATAATACATTATAATTTTTTGTACATCATATGATGTAAATAATACATAATGTATTTTTCATAGTATACATTAAGTAAATCTTCTACATAATACATTATCATTTTTTGTACATCATATGAATGTCGCTGTCCTATTAGATTAATGTTGGATAAATGTAAATTATACATGCGCTTGCAATATGTTACATAAAAATAATCTTTCACTTGCCACATATTTAATAAAAATTTCTATTGTCGTTAGATTTTCATTTTTAATAATCTATGTTTTTACTTTTAGTACTTTGATGAAAAGTAGATTTTATTGCATGAAAAATCCAAGACCTCGAGTTTAATAATTAACAACCTCTGTAGGATTCAATAAAATTTGTTGTACATTATTATGAATGTCTCTGTCCTTATAGAGTGGATGTTATAAAACGTAAATATACATGTTCTCTTTAAATATTGATGTTATAAAAATGTAAATCATACATGCACTTATAATATTTTATATAGTATACATTACATTGAGTAAATCTTTCTCTAGATATGACTATACGTATTCGATAAATTTCTATGTTATCGTGATATTTTCACTTTTTATAATTATTATTTTACTTTTACTTTGAGAAAAGAAATATTTTTATTATTGGAAGAATCCAAAACCTCGAGGATAATAATTAATAACCTTGTAAGGAATTCAATATTTTATTTTTTAAAGAATCCAAAACCTCGAGAATACAATTAATTACCTATTAATGAATTCAGTTTAACTTATTGTACATCATAATGTATGTCTTTATCCTAATAGAATCGATGTTATAAAAATGTAAATCATGCATACATAATACGTTAGGTAAATCCTTCTCATATTCGATAGAAACCTTCTATCATCATTAGATTTTTACATTTCATAATCCTTATTTAACTTTTATTTTGAAGAAAGAAACTTTTATTACTCGAAAAATCCAAAACCCATAGAATTCTTTCCAATAACCTCTTAAAAGATTTCTTTGAATAACCTTTCCAAACGTAAAAATTATATAAGCCAGTTTTACGAACTAATTTTACAAGCTTTTCTCTTAAGGACCTTAAGGGTTCTTGTGAGTTCATTTAAGTATAACTACTACAACAACAAGTCAACAACAATGCTATAACCTTAATCCCAAGTCAACAACAATGCTATAACCTTAATCCCAAAAGATTGAGGACGACTACATGAACCAACATATCGGTTTCAATGGTTGTCCACATAGATTCTCCTTCTTCATTGATTCTGATTTCTACTATCTCAATTTGTAAGTCTAGGTCATCCATATGTTTTTCCACTCATATCTTTCAAGTCATCTTCGGTGTTCCTTGCCCACTTTTTAAGTCTTCAGAGCTCTAACGTTTTATCTTTCTTAACGCTTAATATATATACCCCATGTTTGCACATGCCTAATTATCTTAAACAATTTTTTCTCAGTATTTGCAACTTCTAAACTCATTCTTACATCTTCATTTTGAATTTTATCCCACAAGGTATGTCCACTCCTCCATCAAATCATTTGCATTTCCACTACTCTCATCTTTCTACTATGATCCTTTCTAAAAGCCCAACCATCTGATCCATAACGTCAGTTGATAAGTGTAATTATAAAAATTATACATTAAGTAAATCTTCTACGAGTACATTATAATTTTTTGTACATCATATGAATGTCTCTGTCCTATTAGATTAATGTTGGATAAATGTAAATTATACATGCGCTTACAATATTTTACATAAAAAGTAATCTTTCACTAACTATATATTTAATAAAGATTTTTATTGTCATTAGATTTTCACTTTTAATAATCCATGTTTTTACTTTTCCTTTAATGAAAAGTAGATTTTATCACATGAAAAATCCAAGACCTCGAGTTTGATAATTAATAACCTTTATAGGATTCAATAAAATTTGTTGTACATTATTACGAATGTCTCTGTCCTAATAGTATTAAACGTAAATATACATATTCTTGAATTATTTTACATAAAAATTGAGTGTATCTTTCACTAAATGATTACATGTTCGATAAAACTTTCTGTTATCGTTAGATTTTCACGTTTTATATTTTTTTATAATTACTTTTTCTTTGATGAAAGGAAAATTTTATTATCCGGAAGTAATAATTGATAACCTCTGGAGGGATTTAGTTTAATTTGTTGCACATTATTATGTATGTCTCTTTTAATATTAATTTTAAAAAAACGTAAATCATACATGCACTTATAATAATTTACATAATGCATTATGTAAATCTTTCTCTAGAAATGACAACATATCGCGATAAATTTCTATATTATCGTGATATTTTAACTTTTTATAATCGTTAGTTTTACTTTTACTTTGAGAAAAGAAATATTTTATTACTCGAAGAATTCAAAACCTCGAGAACAATAATTAATAACCTTGTAAGGAATCCAGGATTTTTTTTTCAAAGAATCCAAAACCTCGAGAATACAATTATTACCTATTAATGAATTCAATTTAAATTATTGTATGTCTCTATCCTAATGGAATCGACTTTATAAAAAATGTAAATTATGCATACACTTGTAATATTTTACACAATACATGGTAAATCCTTCTCATATTCGATAAAAACCTTCTATTATCATTAGATTTTTACATTTCATAATCCTTATTTAATAACCTCTTAAGGGATTTCTTTGAATAAGCCCAAGTTTACAAACTGATTTTACAAGCTTTTCTTTTAAGGACCTTAGGGTTCTTGTGAGTTCATTTAAGCATAACAACTACAACAAGTCAACAACAATACCATAACCTTAATTCTAAAAGATTGAGGATGGCTGTATGAACCAACATATCGGTTTTAATGGTCGTCTTATTGATTCCGATTTCTACTATCTCAATTTGTAAGTCTAAGTCATCCATATATTTTTCCACTCATGTCTTCCAAGTCATCTTCGGTTTTGCTTGCCCACTTTTTAAGTCTTTAGAGCTCTAACTTTCTATCTTTCTTTCCACTTCGCTAATATTACCCCATGTCGTTTTTACATGCCTAATCATCTTAAATTATTTTTTCTCAATATTTGCAACCGCTAAACTCATTCTTACATTTTCAATTTGAATTTTATCCTCAAGGTATGCCCACTCATCCATCAAAGCATTTGCATTTCCACTACTCTCATCTTGCTACTATGATTCTTTCTAACGTTCAATTTGATCCATAGTGTCAGTCTAAGAGTCGTTCGACAAAACTTACCCTTAAACTTTAAGGGCAAACCTCGATCAAATAATATTCCAATAGTCGCTTTCTATTTTTGTCACCCAGACTTAATACTATTGGTCACATCTTGTTGGAAGTCCCACTATTTTGAAATGTAACTCAAGGTATTTCAAGCAATCTACTTCAAGCGATTTTTTTTATCTTCTAGCTTTATATTGCCTCTTATTATCTCGTTTGTATTAAAATTACACTTTATTTACTCTTTCTTGCTTCGACTTAATTTGAAATATTCAGACTCCAACTCTTGTCTCCATCGTTCTAAGTTCCCTACCTCTCCATGGTCTCATACACCAAAACAATATCATCAGCAATAAACATGCACCAAGGCCTTTCTCCTTGATCGAATGAGTTATCTTATCTAAGACTAAAGCGAAGAGAAAATGGCTTAGGTCCGAGCAGGAATAAAAAGATGTGCAATCCAAGGATTTCTCAGAAGGCCATTCATTCTAGTAATACTCTTGCCCTAGCATGCTTAATGCATAGTTATGATGAGATCTGGTGCATATGTCCTGGTGATCGCACCCTCATTTAAGGTATAAACCTATTAAATGTTGAACATACTCTGAATTGACCCGAAATCCAACCGAAAATTAATGGGTCATTACCTGGAATTTTGACCCATGAGCCAAAAACAATTCCACACTAAAAAATCGGAAAAAAGCTAAATCATATTCAATCGAAATCAAACCTGACCATAATGAAACCCTAAGTTGGTTTAATAGATAATTGGTATTATTGGAATTGTAAATGGGTTATGTTCTATGTTTTTGGGATGTAATTGCATTAGTTGATATTCAAATAAATAGTTTTCCAAAGCTTTCAAATGGGTTAAAACTATCCAAGCCTCACATTTCTCGTCTCGCAAGCAAGCTCAAAGAGTCGCATAGAACATCAACTAAACCTAATGGGTGGCAAATCTTTCCCTCTTCTCCGTGAGGTGCTCACCGCGTCATCTCATTTAACTTGCAATAACCTGAGAGGGTACAATCGTTGTAATCCGGGGTTACAACCCGCACAATGTCTCACATTTGCGTTTTCTCCCTAGTAGATCATGCAATCAATTAATGTAACAATTTATCTTCTCTACGAGCAATCCAAGGCCTGTTTAGTTTCTTTATATCATAAAACCCGGTTGTCATTGTACATGGTTGTGGAAAAGCCTCCTTCATCACAATGCAAAACTCATCATACAACCTTTTGGTAATGCAAAATCTGTTTTCAGATTCGCCATTCACCCTTTTGTTGACATCTGTGTATAAGTTTCGCCTTGAAAGTCAAAGGTCAAGCCTTGAAAAAAATCGAGGATGAAACAACGCGTTCACCTCAGTACATTGAGGCTTTGACGATATCACCCAATCCTTCAAGTTCAAAAGCAGCATCTGTTGGAAGAGCAGCAGATACCAAAACCGTTGCGGTAACCACCCAAGTCGATTCAATTCTTTGCATTATATCCTTGTATCCACCCTTTGCTTATGATTGCTTACCCATTCGAGTATTTAACGGCTGTGCATCAAAAAGAACCAAATTAATTCTTTGAAGAGAGCAAAGTTCTGTCGAGCTAAAGTTTGTTTCATGCCCATGTTGATATTGGAAACCGTTGATCCAAACTTAACAGGTTTAATCAACGAGTTATCAAGTAAGCTTTTACGCACAGACAAAACTAAATCAGACAATAAAAGTAAAACGATATAAAGCAAAACGCAATTTCTGGGAATACTTACCATTAAAACGAACGTCTATTTCGTTCAGCACCACCACCCTTTTAACAGACAGAAACCGTACCATAGAACCATGTGATTGGACGAAAAACGTTCCAATAATTTACAGCTCGTTTCAGCTGTGCGGGATCAATAAGAGCTTTTCCTGCATAGTAAAGGAGTTGTGTTGGGTTAATAGGTTGTGATATAAGAAGGATTCATGAAAGTAAAAATCTGCAAGAAAATCTATAAAGTTGTTACTTACCGTATTGTGGTTCGGCAGATCAAAATTGTGGAAAGCATTGAACAAAAGCTCGGCAACAATACACCTATGATTCATGATTCTTGTTACCCTCATAATCTCAGATAAATCTTTTCTTGGATAGAGGAAATGTTCGATAACGCGAGGTACATCTCTTTTAAGGTCAAGCCTCATCTAGATAATTACCAGAAAACACAGGATCAACAACAATGACAGAGCCTTAATCCCAAAATAGTTGGAAACAATCAAAGATAACATACATATCAAAGACGTAAAGGTAGACCATCCAGATGCTCAACAAGAAATTCTTCATAAAAGTTGTTCGTAACAAGAATGAATTCCATAAATGATAAAAAGCAATACTAGCACATAGAGAGCATCAAAAGACGGGAAATACCAAAAAAAATGCAGTCACAGCAAACAGCTTCAACAAAACCGAAAAGATCGACAAACAGCAAAGAAATTGCATATGAAATTGATGGCTCTGAGGTCACAACACGCAAAATATTAAAACCAATATAGCAAACTTATCATTATACTCAAATAGGTCGTCTTCTTTGGTAGTAAACATGCAATGAAACTAAAGTCGATGCTCAAAAGTATCTTAGTAGCTGCGTACAATGTGCGCTACACTTTTATAGGGACTTTTGAGACCATTTGACAGCAATAGTTAACTTCATTTTCATATTTTCAGTTCGTATCATATCCTAATTTTACGTTCCATTTAAATGCAAACAAGAGACCACAACTGCCTCATGTTATCACTTATCAGAGGAAACTAGAGTAGCAGCTAGCAGTCAACAAAATTAAAGACAGCAATAGGGATCTAAAAGACCATCCATTCTGCCACAACTAGAGGTGTTCAAAACAGACCCGACAACCCGATATTTATCCGACCTTAGACTTGAACCGACTTCAAAATAGATTTATATTATATAAAAACAAGACTTGATTTTGAACCGACCCGAAATACTTGATCCAAATCAACCTAGTGACCCGAATGAACACCTTTAACCACAACCCTAAACCTGCATATCGTTGTAGTGTCTTTGTGCAACATCAAAATATAGACACAAATGGGTATATGTAAGAACAAAATTTCATACCTTGAAAATATCTTAGGATATACTTTCTCTTGATCTCCACAATCATGCCCTCCATTAGATGACCTCAGGGACAAAGAAAATGTGCACATTCTCCAACAGAGTGAGAACCGGAAATTCACACATCTTGTAATACATTTAGATCATTCTCATAGAGAGATTATCAAAAGTTGGGAAACAAAAAGGCAATCTTCAAATTTTGGCAATGAAATGTAATTTGTATAGATGTACCCAAATCAACTTTGAAGTTGACTTTTGGGACGAGCAACAAAAATGATACAATCAAAAGGGAAAGGGACATGGCACACTTGGTCCACCAATTAAAATTTCGCTATTTCTTATTTCCTTGAGGAGAAATCTAAACCATGATAAGACAATCTCCCCTCGATTTAAAAAACAAGTAAAAGAAACTCGACATTGCGAAAATATATTAAACCAGTGCTATCTCAAGAAGTTCCTTCCTTGGAACAAATTATTCAAATAAAAAGCTCAACGATGATTGTTAAAGGAATGCAATTGAGACAATACATAACCCCATCTATGACATGTAAGGTTTTGTTAAAAAAAGAACCCCATGAATGATGGAATCATCGATGTTTATAAACAACTCAAAACTATGTGAAATAAACCCTTCATTTCACCTCCGGTACTCCCGATAAATTGACATGAACATGAACCAGGTCCTTCCATAAGTATCCTAGTGAATGAATAAAACTGACCCAAAAAGAGGATGGTAACCACAACCCTATGGATGGTCCATGGAGATCAGAATAATACATGTCACGTGTTCGAAAAACTTCATTCTTCCCTGCATGAAACGGAAATATAGGATTAAAACTAAACTGAGGACATAAAAATGGACAAAACTGAAACTCACAATAAAGAAAAACGAGATTGCACCTGCATGAAACTCCAAACCAGTCACAAAAGGAAAAGGTACACACCATACACCCATGAATAATAGGTTTCTCTTATCATCATCACCTTCATTTTTTTCCCTTTCCTTTAGATGCACAACACCTCCACACTCGCTCAAAGCAAATGTTTTTTCATGGGCTCTATGATAATAATCCTTCATCAACATCAATATTCTAGATTTTCATTGAGTAATACTATAACAAGCTGTCCACATATAGTCGAATTTGACTAGAGCACATTGTCGGTAAATTTATCACATTTTTATCAGCTCTAATAATCCCGAGTTGGTGGGAAAAGTCCCAGAATGCACAAGGAGAACCAAATAAGTGGATTATAGACCAATGTCTAGTAAAGTGACGTGTATCACATGTAAAGGGCATCTAGCTCTTTTGATTTGCTAGAGACCATCTCGTGACTCGTGCTAAATAGCGTGTGATCAAGAACTTAGTCACGTGCATTACGAGCACAGGTAGTGATAAGCAATTGTATAGCCCTCTCATGTCAAGCAGCAACCTGAACATCCATATTTGTCCTGGCTGCTAGATTTTTCCTCGAAGACGACAAACCCAATTCCACCTTCCCTAATGGTATTTGCAACCTTATTTGTGAAGCCTCACTAGGCATTCCCGCCTTTACCAAACATGAAAGC
The DNA here is from genome assembly GCA_019776075.1 of Amaranthus palmeri. Taxonomy (NCBI): domain Eukaryota; kingdom Viridiplantae; phylum Streptophyta; class Magnoliopsida; order Caryophyllales; family Amaranthaceae; genus Amaranthus; species Amaranthus palmeri. Next base: position 826,560 of record JAAKBH010000297.1, read on the forward strand.
AAGGATTTTACAGTAACGTCATCCGGAGTACACTTAACTGATAGCATCTTATTAAAAATCTTAATTGCTTCCAGCATTCTCCCCTTCATACAATGGCCAATGATAAGAATGGTGTACGTATACTTATCATGCTTGCAGTTTCTCTTGTCCATTTCAGAAACAATTACATTTGCCTCATCAACTTTACCGGCTTTGCATAGTCCATCAATGACAGGATTGTACATAAAAGGTTGAAGAACAATATCATTACGCAACTTCAATTGTCTCAACAAATCACATGCCTCATTCAGTCTATTCTCTTTACATAAAGCTATAATTAGAATAGAAAATGTATACTTATTTGGGGGCAAATTCCTATTAACCATTTCTCGCAAAAGATTCAACGCCTCATCCAATTCTCCTATCCTACAATACCCATCAATGTGAGATGTGTAAGTAACAACATCCGGAAAACACCCAAATGAGAGCATTTTCTCATACATAGATGACACGGAATCCATATCACCGACCTTACTAAAGCCATCAATGAGAATATTGAAAGTAACAAGAGTGGGTCTAATTCCAATACTAGTCATCTCTTCAAAAAGTACAGATGCCTCATTCATCTTATTCAACTTGCAATAACCCGATATTATGGATGTAAAAGTGACAACATCAGGAGAAACACCATTTCTAGACCTTAGTTCCATTAACAATGCTCGCGCTTTATCGACCTTGTTTACCCTACACAATCCATCTATTAAAGTGTTATATGAAATAACATCCGGTGACGAACCAAAATTAACCATATCCTCAAAAAATTTTAGAGCCCTATCAACTTGCCCAGCTCTACATAGGCCTCTAATCAGTATATTGAAACTACAAACATCTAAGCATGATTTTGGCATCATTTTCTCACTAAAGAAGGTAACAGCCTCATCTACTCTATTTTGTCTAACCAAACAATTCAAAAACTTATTATACACAAAAGGGTTTCTATTAAACTCTCCAGATTCTGCTTGTAAAAGCAATTTCTGGGCAATTTCAAATCTTCCTGAATCAGAAAAAGACCCAATCAAAAAACCCAAAACTGAAAAATTCAATGTATGCCCATCAACCATCATCCAGTCAAGAACCAAACTAGCATAATCAAAAAGACCCACTTGACAAAGAGATCTTAAAAGGTAATCATAAGTCCCAAAACTATGAATCAAACCCAAATTAACCCTACTTAACTCAAAAAATTTGAAAGCCAAAGTAGGGTTCTTTCTATCAAAATCCAACTTCCTAACAACTTGAAAAGCAATAAATGGGGTTAATGTTTTGGCAAGAAAATCTGAATGTAAATTGAAATAATGGGATTGAAAACAAAAAAGGGTACAGATAACTTTAGCATACCAAGATTCAGAAGGGTTTTGAATTACATGGCGATAAAGAGAACGAGATCCTGCAACCATGGGAGGAGAAAGGGGGGATTGAAACCCTAAAAAGGTGGTAGCTTTGTGTAATACTCTGGTTCTATAATAGGTTTTCATATGCTGCACATTGAAAGTCTCCAATTTTTAAAGAGAATCTTCAATGTTTTGGTGTAAAATGAAGGAGACTATCAAACATGGAAATGGTGTGTTGTTTGTTCAACAGATTTGGCACAAAATAGGTCTAATTTTGCAAACCACAATACATGACTAGTGTTTGAGCCTGTCTAGCTTGGCCCTTGAATGTTAGACTTGACTTGTTATTCATTTTGGAAATTTTTTTATATTACTTTTATCTTTAACTATAAAAAAATTTTCATAAACCACAAATTTGTCAAAAAAAATTTGGAAAATTTTTTGTCAAAAATTTACTTAAAATATTGCTTTTGTAAAAGACGGTTAAAGATTCATAATTTATTATAGAGTTAAAACATTAATTTGCATTAATCATATTTTTCGCCGTTCTTTTCTATTAATATAGGTTTCTAACAAGCATCTAGTTTTTGTTATTTTTTTGTTTTGTTCAATACATTTAATATCGTAAAAGATATCAAAATTGATACTAACAAACTTCAATATAGAAGCTTGGAAGATAGAGACTTGAGGCTAAACAAAGTTTGGTCTAACCCGTAAACCAAACCGGAATTGTAGTATTTGGTCTGGTCTACGGTTTAAATGGTCTGGTTTGGTTTTTTACAAATTAGATTACGGTTTACGGTCTGGTCTCGATTTTTTTATTTTTCAGACCGGACCGCAAACCGTACTTTGGTCGAAAATCATAATTTTGTATTTAAAAAATTAAGTTGTTACCTGATATTTTAAGATGTAGATATTTTTATGTAGGAATATATACTTGAATAATGTTAATATTTTAACTAATTACAAAATATTAAATTTATTAATTGTAGGCGTGAAATATTTGTATAAATACATTTATTAATTTGGATAAAAATTTTAAAATAAAAAACCGTAGACCAGACAAGACCGGACCGTTGTAAAACGGTTTGGTCCGGTTCAATCAAGTGATTTAAACGGTCTGGTCCGGTATGAAAAATTTTCAGACCGAAATTTCTGATTTGGTCTGATTTTAGTGTCAGACCTTGAGTGATCATACTTTGACTACAATGAATTTAGGATTCAAGAAAAGATGAAAAACAAAGGAGAAAAGTGAGTGTACATAATGTCATGTGTAAAATGCTCGAACTTCACGATAACCTACATTTAGGAGATAGTCTTTTATGATTTAAGTTAATTTTGACAATATTTCTTGAAAAAAATCTCATTTTATGGGTATTTTCTTTCAAGATGTTACAACTTTAATGACTTGATTTTCTAATGTTAACTAATTTTCAATTGTATTTCATTAAAAGGTTATCGTATAAATTTAATTTATTACGACAAACTACTTAAAAACAATTTAAGGATAGTTTCAAGTTAGAATATAAATTTATTACATAACTAATTTTCTATTATTCAAAAAAGGAGCAATACAAAAAAGCAGTAATATGATCACAAATTATTGTGAGAAATGGTCTCTTTGTGAGATGCATTAGATATGGACTAAATAGCTCGATTCATACAAATTAAAGATAAAATAAGAATACGGACTTCTTATTTTGAAGTCATCCTTTTAAGAGACGGACGGTGCCTCACAAAAAAAGCTAAAAAAATTTCTTAAAAACACTTGGTAAAATATAAAATTTGGGGGAAATTTTATTAGACAAAATGCAGTTCTAAACAATTACAATTAAAAATGGGTATGTAACAGTTTAAATATTTTTTTTAGTTTTATAATACAACTACAATTACAAAAATGGTACTCCCTCCGTTCCTATTTGATCTTCCTATTTGGATTTTTCACAAATATTAAGAAAAATGGAATCTTTGGTAGTAGTGGGTATTATTTTAATTATATAGTAGTGGAAAGTAATGATTGTATTGGAATTATGAGAGAAAAAATAATTAAATAGTAGTGTAAAGTAATGATTGTATTGGAAGTATGAGAGAGAAAATAATTAAATAATAGTGTGAAGTAAGAAAAGTGGGGTTTTAAGGGGTAAAAGTGAGTAGAAAACTTTCCAAAAATAGAAAGTATTCTAAAGTGGAAGAACTTTTGAAACTGCCCGTTATAGTAAGGTGGAAGAACATAAAGGAACGGAGGGAGTAGTATGTAAAGTGATCATATAATTAGTAAGGTGATCACTTAAAATCTTAAAGTAATCAATTAAAAAATGGTCTGAATGTATAAATCTGTCGCATGGTGAGACAGTATCATTCATGATTTGCTGTTTGCATAATTATTGTTTTTTTTCCCAACAATTAACTGTTTTTACCATGGAGGAATCTGAAAGAGTTGAGATAAAATAAAATAAGCCAGAGCCTCCACACATCCTCAATCAAATTTGAGATCAAGATACAACAAAAGGAATATATATTCTCTCCATTTTCAAGCTCTTTACATACATTTGAACAAGCCAACTTCAACAAGATTTAGCAAACCATAAATAAGATTGATGATCAGATCACCTTCCACACAGAATCGAGTAATCGACTTCCCTTGAAATTTCGACTGTGTCATAGGTAGCTTGAAATCAGCAGTTGGGATAATGGACATGAAGAGTATGTTTCATCTGCGAGACTGTGACTATATAGCTTGAAATCGTGGCGATATCATTCTCATGCTTCGGCCTTGGCTTCATCACCTGAAGTTTCAAAGATGATAAAAGTTGAAAAAAAGAACAATTTTATTGGGCAACTGGTGTAACATAATTCGCTAGCTAATTTGCTTTTCAAACTCGCGTTTCACTCAAGTTTGCCCAAGAATAGCCCAAAACCGACCATATTTCGTTTTTCATTCACATGAGCAGATCAGCAAATCATGTGACACTCTCAACATCCAATAACTAAGAAAATGGCTTAAAATAAAACAATCCTTTTGTGTGTTTCTACTTCTAACGAATAGAATATATAACAAGGACCGTATTTTCCCTTTAGAATTGGTAGGTTCATATCACACATTATAAGATACGGAGTGGAAGTATAGCGTATGAGAGTTGTAAGTAAGACGGAGGGAGAACATGTAGTATGTTGTCTACAAAAACAACTTCAATGGGATGTTGACGGGCAAAAGTATATTTCAGACAAGATGCTTCCTTCAATGGAATCTAGACGATAGCTTAACGGAGTACAAAACAATCACTTGATTGGAAAACTTAAAAAAAGGATTGGTTTTAAGTCAATTACCTGGTCTGAAATATGTTCTGGATCATCTTGCGAGGAGATTGTCGCGCTGCATCTTCCAATAGAGTCACTTCATCCCTACTGAGACGCCAACCAAGTGCACCGAGATTTTCTTGGGTTTGTTTGATAGTCTTGACACCAGGTATAGGAATGGTACCCTTACTGATGCACCAGTTAATAGCTACCTACTTATGGTTGACAAATTAGAAACAGATTAGCAGTAAAATTGAACAAGAGGTATGAGAACTTAATACATAAACACTATATGCATAACTATACTCGTCGTTCATTCATTCATGCCTCAATTTTCACTCCTACGGAGTATGATTCAGTACTACCTCTGTCATGAACATATACATATTGTTCTCACTCCCCAATGTACCCGTGTTCGGTCTTATCCTTGGACCTAGGTATGGCACTTAGACACTTCTTTTGAGGTGTAAAATTGAATAATTAGACGTATCCGACATTTGGACACGTACCAACATTTAACATTAGTACCTGAGAGCAAGCAACATAGCTCCCCACAGTTACGTGATCAATTGATTTATTTCATTCGGAGGTAAGGATAATCCCCTATAGGAAAGAGGCGTAAGGAGGGTGGATCTTTTCTGACCCATGCATGCAATGAGAATTGGATCCTTATTACAAGGATGGAAGGGAAAACCTTCTACCAGACTACCACTAAATCAACCTTTGATTCTCGGTCAAAATTATTTTAATAGGTGTCTTTTTGTATTTCTAAGTTGATGCCCACACCAAGGAATACAAGGGCTCAAATTGCAAATTTGCAACTATACAACTTGAGGTCACTCTTGCATTTAGAGACAACAAGTAGAATATTTATTTTACTCATTTTCGCATCTTACTATCTAACCTGAACTGCAGTTAATAGCAGTGAGAAACAATAGGAAGGAGACTAAAAACATGTATCCAGTGTAAGTCTGTAAATCACCGATTTGTTTCGTATAAATAAAAATAACGAGATAGAAACTTAAGACTTAATATTGGTGCGTTAAGAGTGTCATTAGAGCATATGTACTCGAGCAATATCATGAAGTATAATAGCAAAAGGAAGTCAGTAAGGCATACTTGACTCATAGTTTTCTGACGTTTACTGGCTATTTCCCTCAAACAAAGCAGCAACGGTTCCAATCCTGGGAGGATTTGTCGAAACAAAAAGGACCTGTATGCGATTATATTATCAGATAAACTCGATACATATCAAAGCTTGCACTTTGATATGATTCACTTAAACTTGAAAATTAACCTGGGCCCACTTGGCAAGTTTGAAGAAGAATATTTTCCTGTAAGCATCCCAAGACCAAGAGGACTATACGCGATTAGTTGGATGCCTAAAGAGTCACATATATTCTTGATCTCCAACTGTTCATCTCCCAAGCTTAATAGTGAAAATTGCACCTGAAAGTATGGTAAAATGCAGAATCGGTGGAGCACAGAAGATTACCGGCTGTGTGAAACTACAACTAATTGAAGACGTTGATGAATAATTGAACAGACTAAGCAAATTACTGAAAATATAGATGTCATAGATGTGTACCTGAGCAGAGCATAGAGGAACTCCTCTATCTTTGAGATAATTATATATCTTTACAAGTTGCTTTGGACCGTAATTGCTAACACCAACGGCTTGAACTAATCCCTGCAGTCCATAAATCCCGAGATCATATCAATCATGGAAAATTAGGCTATAGGAGATAGTTTTAGGAAGAAGAAAAGTTCTCTATATTTCGAGTAGATGGGTAGAGAGGAGGGCTGAAAGAGAGTGAGATTTTCAAATTTTCTAAATCGTCATCATCCGAATGAGTCCCGCCTAAGGCAGGGTTTGGGGAGGGTGGAAAAGGCAGACCAATACCCTCATCACGAGGAGGAATTTTTCTAAATCATCCATACCAAAAATTAGAATAAATTATAACCTTCTCATACATTGCAACTAATCCATCCCAAAGAGCCATCTCCTGCAACGGATTATAATTTGCAGTGGACCAATGCAACTGCCCTATCCCAATCTGTTCTAGTTCCATTCTATCAAGAGAAGACCTGTACCATCAAACTATCAAACACTTTTAAGTTTATAAGATATGAAAGCAAGTGTCAACAGGTTTATTTAATCGGCAAGATATCATTCTGGTAATAGAAAACATCACAATTCTTCGTTTTGTAGTCCGAAAGCACAAAACCACGACTTCCATTACGGCCAAAAATTAAACCCAAATGCCAAACTCAAATAATTTAGAGTTTTAGACCAAAGGGTTAGCTTTGAAGTAGAAACTTTATACCCATGCAGCAAACAAAGAACAAGCGACCTACTTGCAAGCATTTACAAATTGTCCTGGGGTCAACCGCCATGGATAAGCAGCAAATTTGGTTGCAATCACTATGTTATTCTGCACTCCTCTCTTCCCTGAAGAAAAACATCATTTGGCGTCTTAAAGTAAAATAGTGATAATTCAAACTATTGAAAATCATTAAGGAGCAGTCATAATCCTAATGTAGAACCAAGTCAAAGTCAAATTCCACCCTCTTAGCTACAATCTCGTTCCCTTATAGCCATAGCATCAAGAAACAAGAATACAGATAGTATCTCAGTACTCCTATAAAGTAGTTTCCTTCAACTATTTATTTGTCAGATGCCTTCATTACAATGAGACTGAGTCATTGAGATCCATACAAATAACTTCAAACACATTCCGAATTTCCTGAATTGTATTAGGTGAAGGGACCTTATATAGCATATAGAAGGGATATAGTAGTATACTTTTAGATTGATTTAGCAACATTTAGGTTATAAATTGCTAGCCTTACTCATTCCATGAACCAAAGAGAAGGATGAAATAACTTCTGCCTAAAACAAAGAGTATAATCTTAAAAAAGGTCACAAACTCAACTTTATTTGTCCCACAAGAGGGTCAAATTCGTTGCTGAAAGCCTTTAGTTCTTCCTTGTATTGTAGCTTATAGGATTCATATATACAGATTATAAAATGGTCGGCTACCTGAAGAACCATGTTGCCATTAGAATGAGCACAGCATACAAAATGGGGTTTATGATCATTGAGGTAAGAGAAGATTCTGCAACAGTTAAACTGCTCCAATTGAGTTTATATTGGCAATCTCCTTGATCACTTATCTTATGGAATACTTCCCTCAATATCATACCAACAACAACAATGCAAAGCCTTAATCTCAAAAGATTAATATCATCTACACGAAGATATAATCACTCCCGGTAGTCGTTCAAGTGGAGTCTCCTCCACCATTCATTTGATTATCAACCATCTCCACCTATAAATCCAGATTCTTCACTATCTTCTCCACCCTTATCCCTCCTCATCAACTTTGATCTTCCTTGCACTCTTTTTAAACCCACTACGTTCAATTTCCGATTTCCTTCGATTTCTAGGTTGCTAATACTTTGTCATTGCATAGGGCCAAACCATCTTGAACTCCAAATGCATCAAACAATTTACTCTTAAAAGTCCCATAAGCAGGAAACTAGGCCTCATTTTGGCAAATATGATCATATATCTAAGTTTAGGCAAACAGCAAAATTCTATGCTTCAATTTATTACATTCTTGCTATTAAAAAAAGCTTACCTCAAAAATACAAAACCCCAATGCCACCAAATTACTAAAGTACAATACCAAAATAAAATCACTTTAAACTTCCAATCAGAGTGTAGTACCAAATAAAAAAAAGAAACAAGCTAACCTTTATATTCACGAATGAACCTTCCCAAAAGCTTCTCACTTTGCCCATTTAATTTCCCAGTCCCATAAGAATCAGCAGTATCGAAAAGATTGATGCCATTATCAACAGCAAGATTGAAAACTTGTTGAAGTTCATCATCCATGGATTCTTGATAACCCCATAAGAGTTGATTCCCCCATGCCCAAGTCCCAAAACCCATCGGAGAAACACTTAAAGGACCCATTTTCACCTTTTCTTTCTAGTAAAAAAATCAACAACCCGATTGAGACATTTATACAAACACATGGTGGGTGATTAAAAATTGAAAGAAAAATGATTACCTTTTGCCATGGAAAGATAAGAGGAAGTTTGAAAGTGGGATTTGAAAAGATGGTTTCATTTGAAGCACTTAAACAGCTTATGTAATTCGTCGAAGATGATGATGTTACTGCACAGAGACTACAGAAGGGCGCCATTGTTAATTTTTCCTGCCCTGTTGATGTTTATGGGTGATGTTTGTGGTGGGAAACGAAAGAAAAGGGAAACTGCTTAGGATTGAATTGAATTGAATCAGGGCGAAGGGAAATCGGCATGGGAATTTCAAGAAATGTATTGAAATAATAAAATGGAAATTTAAAAGCATAAAGTTGAGATGGCCGAGTTGGTCTAAGGCGCCAGATTAAGGTTCTGGTCCGAAAGGGCGTGGGTTCAAATCCCACTCTCAACAATTTATTTTTTTTCTTCTATTGCCATATTTTGTACGTTTTTTATTTGCACTTAAATAATTTTTGCATTATTGATAATTCTATAATATTTTATATATAAGTAGTTCATAGGCAAGCCATGCACCCGACTCAAAATATGGGTGGGCTTAAACATCATTTAAAAAAAATATTTTGGACGGACAATACTAGCTTTCTAAAATAAAACGGGCGGGTAGCAGTACAAAAATTATTGAATTGTATGAGAAAATACAATATTGCAAGAGCTCAAACTTTAAGGTTTTGGTCTGAAAGGGCGTGGGTTCAAATCCCACTCTCAACAATTTATTTTTTTTCTTCATTGCCATATTTTCAATGTTTTTTATTTGCATTTAAATATTTTTTGCATTATTGATCATTCTATAATATTCTATGTATATATAAGTAGTTCATAGGAAGCACGCACCCGGCTCAAAAATGGATGGGCTTACACATCATTTAAAAAATATTTTGGACGGGCAATACCTGCTCTCTAAAATAAATGGGCGGGTAGTAGCACAAAAATAATGTGCAGCTGCTTGCTTATTTTATAAATATACAAGTTTTCTAATTCTTTATTATTGAGTTGTATGAGAAAATATAATACTGCAAGAGCTCAAACTCTAAGTTCATAGTCTAATTATTTTGATAGTCCAGCAGTGTAGATATTTAGAGTTTTAACTTTATTGCTATTTTTCTTTTCTTGTGTATTTCAATTTTCATCTTATACTTGCTAATTATCTAGTTCATTCACAACATCATCTATTCAATATTTCAACATGATCATTAACATTTGTTCCTAACTTTCGCTACATGTTTGACAAGTATATCTTTTTTTAATAATATGGAAATTCATTATGATTTAGCATGGATATGACTTCCATTAAATTAATCTATCCTCCTTTTGTAGCAATGGAAGAAAGAAGAGTGCGTATATAACATATTGTATGACACTATAACAAATTTAGCTTTTTGCGACATTAGATTTAGTGGCATTAGAAAAATGACACTAATTTATATTTTTAGTGTAATAATTATTGATTTTTATTTTAAGTTCCACCGTAAAGTGATTTAGTGACACTTAATTTGGTCTTTAGTAGCATATGTAATTGTCACTATAGTCTATAGTGCCATTTGTGAGAAATGTCACTAGATCATATGTCGCTAAAAGCTTCAGTGTGACTTTTTCATATGCTAATAAAGGGTCTAATAAATGTCACTAAATCCCCTATATATACTATAAGAAATTTAAATTAGCGATATTTAAATTAAATGTCGCTAAATATATCCCACTAAAAGCAAATTATATTGTAGTGTGATTACATGAAGAGTGTCTATATGACACATAATGTCCATTTATTTGGAATCTTGTACTTGTTAGTGTTAAATGGTGACTTGAACTCACCAAATCAATTTTATGCATTAGTGAAAGCATAGAGAGGGAATCTCATGAATGGATTAAATGGGTGCGTTAAATATGTAACTTAATGTGTGATTCATGATGGCGTTTAAGTGCTTGAATTAATTCGTGAAGTTATGGAGAAATTAAGGAGTGACTTAAACATAAGAATTACGACGTGATGAATGATAGTTAATGGAGAAATAAAGAAGTGACTTAAACATAAGAATTATGGCATGATGAATGATAGTTAGTGAGAAGAATAAAAGGAGAAGATTCATATACGATGCATCCAAGTAATGAAGCATTGCATTGATCGAGCATTGGATTTGGTTTTTGACTCTTGATGTTCCTTGAAGTTGTTTATCGTACATTAATTCTTAGCTAGTTAGCTTTAATTATGTAATACTAATTAATGTACAAACCTCTATAAATAGAGGTCTCATACGTTATTGTGACACATCCACAAAAATCCCTAAGCCTAAACACAATCCTAGTATATTCTCTATTGTAATTCTTCATTTGAGAGTTCTTTAAACTCCTTTGTGATAATATAAGTGAGATACTACACACCAGAGGACGTAACCTTAATTGGGTGAACTTTGGTTAATCTTTGTGTCAATATATGAAAATTACTACCCTACTAGTCAATATATAAGTTTTTAAATGAAAGTGAAATTTTTGCTAAAAGAGATAGTATAACAATTAAAGTCATTCACATATTTCTTAATTATTCTTATTAGTTCATAGATTTTGAGATAACTAATAATATTTTGCCCTTTTTATTTAATGACTCTCTTATAAAACAGTATACATGTATTCGCGATATTTAAAATAAGAAAATAAAACAAAATAAATATAAAAATAGATTTGAAGGAATAAAATAACAAAATTAAAATCTTGATAGCTATGGATTTGAAAATAAACTTTTTGCTAAAAGAGATAGCATAACAAAAGCCATTCACATATTTTTTAATTCTTATTGGTTCATAGATTTTGAAACAACTAATAATATTTTTTCCTTTTATTTTATTACTCTTATCAGCAATTGTATACGTGTATTTTTGATATTTAAAAAAATAAAATAAATATAATAAATATAAAAATGGATTTAAAGGAATAAATACAACAAAATTTTTTTTTGACAACTATGGGATTTGAACCCATGCCCTTTCGGACCAGAGCCTAAATCTGGCGCCTTAGACCACTCGGCCAAACTGTCATTTTTGATTACTTTTGTTAAAAAAAAAAGTATACGTGTGTTTGCGATATTTAAAACAATAAAATAAATAAAATAGTTATAAAAATGTATTTAAAGGAATAAATACCAAAAAAAAGAAATTTTGACAGCTATGGGTTTTGAACCCATGCCCTTTCAAATCAGAGCATAAATTTGGCACCTTAGACCACTCAGCCAAACTGTCATTTTTTATTACTCTTGTTAAATATAGTGCACGTAACACGTGTGTTTGTGATATTTAAAACAATAAAATAAATATAAAAATGTATTTAAAGGAATAAATACAAAAAAAAAATTTTTTGACAGCTATGGGATTTGAACCCATGCCCTTTCGGACCAGAGCCTAAATCTGGCGCCTTAGACCACTCGGCCAAACTGTCATTTTTGATTACTCTTGTTAAAAAATAGTATATATGTCTTTGCGATATTTAAAACAATAAAATAATTATAAAAATTTATTTAAAGGAATAAATACAAAAAAATTTGACAGCTATGGGATTTGAACCCATGCCCTTTCGGACCAGAGCCTAAATCTGGCGCCTTAGACCACTCGGCCAAACTGTCATTTTTGATTACTCTTGTTAAAAAATAGTATAGATGTGTTTGCGATATTTAAAACAATAAAATAAATATAAAAATTTATTTAAAGGAATAAATAAAAATATTGACAGCTATGGGATTTGAACCCATGCCCTTTCGGACCAGAGCCTAAATCTGGCGCCTTAGACCACTCGGCCAAACTGTCATTTTATGAACAAAAACACAAAGTTTTATTAATAAACTCAAAACTCGAGAAAAAAGCACCGACAGTGAAATCGAAGCAATATTCCGTGCAAAAAAATCTACTCAAGAACAGTAAAGAGTAGTCCCTTTCAATTTGCCAAACCACCATATAAAATTTGAAAGGTATTTCTTTTCTCTTTGATTTTGCCATTTTTAACAATATGTTTCTTGTTTCTTTGCTACTACAAACCTAATCTTGCTTTTTTAATCATAATTATCATGACATTTGATTAATCCCCTTATTAATTAATACTGTTTCATCCTTAATTAATTGCCCACTTGATTAATCTTATGACATTTGTTGCTTTCACTTTAATTTTGTTTTGGATTCTTTGTTTTTGGATTTTCTTAAGGACCCAGATTACCTAATCCCATTCTATGCTCTTGATTTTACTCTCTCTGTGACTTTCTGCCTTTTGGGATTGGACCCTCTTTTTGTCAATTATGTTATTAATTTGGGTTAAAATTGGTGATTTTTATGATTACCCATTTTACTTTACTTAGGATTCTTGCTTTTTCTGTTGAAATTGCCTTTATTTGGTGTGAAGTTTTGGGTTTTTTGTTATGATAATCATGATATATTATGGTAATCAACCACAAAGGTTTTACCTTTTGGCTCAAAGATAGAATTTTTTGTTGTTGAGGTTAAGGGACTAGGCCATTAGGGTTGGATGAAGAGGGAAATTCTGTTCTAGTTTTGGTTAATTTGTGCACTGATGTTTTTGGAAGATCATGTTTCTGATTTTTCTTCTCTTGGTTTTTTTGATTAATTTCGGTACTTTTACGACCCATTTGATTGTCGGTATTGAATAGTGAAAATGGTAATGAAAAATTAGTATCATTTTTGGTAGGGAAATTTCTTGTGAAGTTTAATGGTTATGCTTGTTGTACTTCAATCATCCTATTTTCTTCACAAAGTTTATTACAATGCATTACTATTTAAATAGGTGGTATTAGCTGTTAATGGAAGATTGTGAACAAAAACACTTTTTTATAACGAAAGTTTCATCACAATGGGAATGTCATGGTGTATCTAATGAAAATTTAGTAATTTGCACTACAAATTATTCCGTCATCACCATTCAGTATCAACAGTCAAACGAATCGTTAAAATTAGAACCAATGTGAAATATGCTGGGCGCTTTTTTAATAAGATTTTAGTTTGTTGTAGATTTTAATATTTTTTCATTAGTACATCAAGCTAGGATTTGGGGAAAAAATTTTCCGTAATATTAATCTAGAGTTTTAGGACGAGTTTCCTAAATGGCGTTTAGTGGGAAGTTTTCGGTTTCTCGTATCTAAGAGTGGAACCAAGGTCCAAAAACATTCTTGTCCCGCTATCCGAATTTGATGTCATAAGTGGGGGTATCATAATTTGAACTAGTTAAACTAGCAACAACAAAATCACATTACTCCAATGCCATTAAACTTAAAGGAGGGGTTGAATGTGCATGGCTAGGTGACCACTAAATTAGTGGAAGTGTTTTTTTGCATGGGGGCTATGATTAAGGAAGTAAGTTGGATATGTTGTTGTTGTTTCTTTTCATGCATATATGGAGATCAAAAAGACCCAAACTTTAAAACTACTTTTTTGAAGCTTTGACTGTAGTGTTATGATCAATGATCATAGGATTCATATAATATGTAAAAGGTTTTATGAAGCAAGCACTTCATGCTCGAGATGTAGAAATCTTCTTTGCGCTTTTGACGCTATACTTTCCTCTCCGTGCACCCCGCTATACTTTATTCTTCTAGCTGAATACCCATTTCGCATAGACTTGGTTAAATAGTACTTCTATCGGTTTTTGTGTTATTACAGCTTTTTCTTGGTATGTGATTACGTTTCGATATCCTATTGTTTTTGTACACATAAACCTTATATGCATATATGTGTAAGAAATGGGGTGTGAAAAATTGAAATTGTTTACAATTTAACTACTTAAGCCTCCGAAAAGTATATCGTCTTCAGGCTATGTGTGGAAAGGTCACATCTGCAAGTTGGATTTCTGGCATAGAATATTGTAAGTTGGAGTTACAGTTATAGAAAATGGTCGATCAAGTTGTTTAGTGCTAAGTCTCCTTTTGTTCTCACTAGGCTTTCTGTATTAGTCTATTAGCAAGATTCTGCACACGAAATACTGCTTTTTGGAATGTCTTCTTGTTGTTTCTATAATGAGGCATGAGCTTAGTATTTGAGGAAAGTTTTGCATACTACTATTCATGTGTTATAAGAAACGGGTTTTTGCTTGAACCTTCTATTCTAGGTTTCTAGCCATTTGCACGCTCGTAAGATAGAAGGGTGAAATATGCATCTTGACAAACGGGTTTTTGCCTTTGAATCTTTTTAGTGTCCTTAAGTTATGAAATAAACTCATGTATAGTTTAAAGAACACTTCTACTTCCTTATTCATGAATCAAAGATATGATGTCGGTTTTTACTAAAGTTTCCAAATAATCGACTAGGAATCTGTGATGTCTGAAGTACATTTTATCGATTCTCACGATGTGCTTCTGTGAAGTTGAAGGAATAATGCCTCCGTGATGTATTTCTCATTGTCGTAGTAGAAAACAAGCGATATGCATGCTGATCTCGTGAATTATTCTCATAGCCTCATTGCACTAGTTTACAATCTTTACATACTTCATTTACGATATTTTCTACAAATAACTAATAACTAATCAGACACATAGATGCTCAAACATTCATGAAATCACATAAATCACAAAACACCTGCATTCACCATCTAAAATTCATGCCTTATTTTTCTCCATCCGTGTGGCATCACCAGATCCGGTGATTAGTGTCTTGTTATCTTTTACGATCTTTCGTGTTCTTTGAACGCCATCTGAAATTTTTGATATTCGCTGAAATCCAAATAAGTTTCTCTAACGTCTTCCATTTCTTCTGCCGGTTTTTCTTGTAGAATCATCAAGTCCAGGATTCCCACCAGTGGGAACTAGTACTTGTCAGGTCAAAGAGATTTCCGGCATCAAGATTGCACCATTTCGCTGGCGGTATGTATGAGCCATCTATACCATCACTTATTTTGAGAAGTTCGAGTTCTTCATGCCCCAAATAGGCCATATTTCCACTTTTATCGTCGTCTGAATAAAGTACTCCTTGGTGGTCCATTTCATCCTGTAAGCTGCTCGATGTTGCTTTTATTTCTGCAGCAATTTCCCCATTTCCTCTGCTTATATCTCGGCTGTTGGACACAAAATCCTTGTCACTGTCTCTGTCGTGCGATTTCCCTAAAAGGCTACGTAGTTCCTGCAACTGTTGATAATTACACAAGAACTATTACTCTATAGTCTCAAATAAAAAAAGACGGAAAGTAGAAGGATAAATACCTGTTCTTGCAACGATTCTCGCTCTTTCTTGATAGTTTCTAATCGGGTTTTTAGATTCTCATAGTTAGCTTTCAATACTCGGTAATTCTTTTCGATTTCCTTCGATTTCCACCTAGCTCTCTTGTTCTGAAACCAAATAGCCACCTGTCGCGGCTGCAGCCCAAGCTCACGAGCCACTTGCACCTTCTTTCTTGGCTCGAGTTTTGTTTCCGATTCAAAAATAGTCTCGAGCGATTTAACTTGCTCGTCCGTAAATCTACGCTTGTTCTTGCTCTTCCTCTTCTTCATAGTCGGTATCTCTTCTTCGGGACTTAAGGACTCGATATCAGCTTCTGTTGCTTCCGGGGAGAGTTCTCCTCCTTGCATCATCATCATCATTTTTTTTCCGGTTTTAATTAGTGAAAACAACTACACTTATGAAGTACTTAATTATTATAATGAATTGAATATGTTTTAGAGTGTTGCATAAGAGGACATGTTTGGAGATATATAGTCAGCCATGGAAAAAGTATTATTATGGTCACTTTCATGTTAATAGGAAGGTTTTAATGATGGCTTATCTAAAGCCAATGGGACCAGTTATCGTAGGAAACTTTCTTACTCATGTGTGGAGTATATGTACATATCTTTTTCATCTTTTTGCTTCTATCAGCTGTATTTACTTTTGAATACGTTTAACGGCTATTATGGTTGCAGGTAATTTTTGCTCGATTTTTTGCAGACCCACCACCGGATGGCTTTGTTTTCGTGAGACGACTTCACTTGAGTAACCGACTATGCCCACCCTTTTTTACCTCATCGATGGAAGCGCCCGCATCTTCGATTGTGGAAAGTGAAAATTTTAGGTATGTGAATTTCTTTTTACTAGTCTTGGACAATGGTGAATTTTATGTTTTTCGTTTCGGCTATGTGATATTGTGACTGCGTGTCAATAACGTGATTTTGAAGGGATTTGGTACGCTATTAGATATGCAACTGTGTAAACTTTATCTATTACAGTGTAACAAAATTCGCCAGTTAATTTGCTTTTTGAAATCGCGATTCGCTCAAAATGACACTAAAATAGCCAAAATCGACCATAATTCGATTTTTTGATTTGCAATTCACAAGGAGATTAGTGAATCATGTGACCATGATCTATTATATTTTATATTGTGCCTCATTGTCAGAGCAATACGACAATTGGAGAGGATGAAAATTTGAACAAGCTTCGGAAAACTACACTAGAGACTCAAAAAAATTACTACGGTTCAAATTATGAGGTTAGAATAAAACTTATTGTTAACTTAATTTTACGAGTAAACATTTATATATGTGGGTAGGGACCCTCGGAAGAAGGGGTCCTAAGCGGTCGATTATTGTGCAGACCAATCTTGTGATATACTAGTGATTGGTTTTTGACTCGATGATAGGGTAGAAAAGGAGAGCACATATGATTAAAACCCCATGTACAAATAGTTTTGGTTAGAATATAAAGTCGTTAAACTTTTCAATTCCCGCACTATTTTTAGCTTTAGATTGCATGTTACCCCGACTTGTCTTGTTATGATCTTGAATATCTTGCCACTCCGATATAAAATCGCATTTTGTAATGTGTGCTTGTACTTGGCATCGTGTTTTTGTACTCAAGTTAGCAAGTCGTTTTCGTGTTGTTAACATTAAGTGGTGCAATATAGACTGTAGAGAAGCCTTTTGATCTGGTTACTATTGTGAAAAGCTAACAAAAGGTGGGTGGTCCTGGTTTGATGAATTCATTGTATCATTATTTGGCTGCTGATCAACCGAAACGAGACGAGATAGCGATACAAGCAAGCCTCTGTTACATTACACATTGGCTGTCTATGTGGGTCATTTGTAGTGTGGTCATAGTTTTCTTCCCTTCCACATATATGTGTTCTCACTAAATGCACTGCCTATTCGGGAGGTTAATTGAAATGGCGTTAGGGTAGGCGTATACTTGAACTTTGAACTTTGCGGTTTGAGTTTCGGTTTGCATTCTGTTTTTTTTAATGATATTGAAATGGGATTTTATGGTGAAACGAAAAGAGTTTTGAGCTTCTCAAAGCTCGTTTTGGATTTAGGTTCGACTCTAGATCAATCTCGGAAAAATTGAGCTCGAGGTAAGCTTCGATTGAACTGATCCCAAGGGCTCATCTAGTCCAAGGGCTTATCTTATATGTTGAAGTTTGCTTCTAATGCTTGATTACCCTGTTTTTTTTAACAAGTTAATTTCTAATTTCAATCACCACCACCATCACCTTAGAAATGAGTACGAGCCAGAATAGAAATGGTCATGGGGCGAGTCTGAAGCGGGTCCAATCAAACTCGGACTCTTTTAATTTTTAGAGATCCAGACCTGGACTCTTAATTTTTAGAGATTCAGACCCGAAAAAATTTTTAGATCTAGACCCAGACCTAGACCCAGACATATATATATATATATATATATATATATATATATATATATATATATATATATATATATAGGATCAAATGAGAAGGATTTTAAAATGAGAAGGATGAGAAGGATTTTTGTTTGAATTTTTTGGTTACTATATTTCCAAAAATGAATACTATGTTATAAAAAAAGAACATTTTAAAATTGATGTCATAGTTACCTTTCTGTGTAACATAGTTACTCTAACAATTATATGTTTTTTGCTCAATCGTGACCATAGATTTTTTTATGTAAGTGAAATCAAGGGTTTAGAATCCTTCTTACCCTTCTCATTTTCAATGCCCTTCTCATTGGATCCCTCCCCTATATATATATATATATATATATATATATATATATATATATATATATATATATATATATATATATATATATAATGATTATATGAAAATAAAATAAGTGTTGAGGACAGAAGTCGTATGCAGAAGAAGACAAATAGAAATAGACAATTTAATAAGGCTCCAGGTAAGGGTCTAAGGGGGGTCCAGGGTCCAAATCTCGGACCCGGATCCTCTAATTATTTTTAGATTCAGATATGACCCAAATCCAATGGTCTCAAAAAATAAGATCCAGACTCTTAAAAAGGAGCGGGTTCAACAGGTTCCTAGACCCATGACCATCCCTATGCGAGAATATTTAAATCATAATCTATTATGATTTTGATAAGCTTTTGTGTTTTGAGTTAATATTTTTTATGAGAAAACTTAATTTAAAAAATTAAAAAGTTATGTAGTAATTTTTTGAAAAAAGTAATGATAAGGAAAAGATTAAAATTCATCATCCATTGGTTTGATCTTAAACAACCAAATATTTAAACAAAATTCATCGTATTGATATTCACCTAACTCGAAATCAACTTGATAACAATTTAATAGATCTACTCGAGATCATTATAGCCCCATAAAAGAATGTGAATATTTTGTTAGGTGATAGTTACAAGCACAACTTTACGCTTATGTAAGATAAGGTTCCTCTTTGTGTATACAAAAATATTTAAACAAAATTTAATATAACTAGTTTTGTAATGTTGAGCATAATTTTTGACAAATCAATATGATATTTAATTAATCATATATATTACAAAGAAATATAAAGTAAAAGCAATAAACAAAATTGAATTAAACTTAAAATTAATTAATAAACAATATTTCATTAATAATAGAATATCATAACATATATGTGACTTTAACCATTAATTTAAATGTTTGACTGAATTAGTTTTTAAGCACAATATATGAGAAAGACATCTGTTACATCTCTAGTATGAGATTTTAACCATCAATTTAAATTTTTAATCGAATTGACTGCTTGACAAATTAACTCAATTTTTGGGCTACATATTACTTTCCTCCATTGCTGGCAAATCTTGTCTAGAATCTTTTTAATTTTTGGTACTTAGCTTCATCATGTTGTGGCTTGATTTGAGCAAAGGTTGATGATGGTCCACAAGTTTTGCCATCCACTTGACCCCTTGATCTTGGCTTCATTACTTCCAAAATTACGAGAATGACGTGGCGTTATCATCTATCACCAGATCGATATTTGTACTCCTTGCGTTCCTTAGAGATTAAAAGTGATAAGGACCACCAACCCTAATAATCATCTATCATCATCTATCACCAGATCGATATTTTTAACCCTAATAATCATCTCAAGTACTACTAAACTGATAAGGACTACTAAATTGCATGGGTTCGATTACAAGTGAGAAAATAAGAAAAAAATGTGTGGGATAAGAACAAAAGAAATTGGTCGAAATTGTACCCAAAATAAAACGTTCCAAAGTTAAACGATCGAATTAAAATAAAAAGTGCGACGATTTCTTAGGTGCAGGGATTAATTGTTGTTATAAATCTATGTCACTTATTGGTAAGATGATCCGTCATTATTAACTAGATTTAACATAACTTGTATGAGAAATAGTAATGTTTCGTTTTAGCTAAATGACAATCTTGTGATGAGTTGGTGTTTTTTTTTATTTTTTAAATCAATTTGTTATGTGCATTTTGAATGAACAAGTATTATTTTGGGCCCTTTGGTTTTGAGACATATTTTTTTAAGATATTCATTGTATTTGCCATTTTGCTATTGTGGTTGTTTATAATTTGTTAAGTTGTTTTTGGTATACATCATCACTCCTTTTTGTTGTCTTTCCAATAAAAAAATACTGCTCTGTCCTTTTGAATTTGCGCATTATATAATATTTTAAAATAATTTGCGAATTATAGCTTTAAAGTTTAGCACTTTTGCGAATTATAATATTTATTTTTGCGAACAGAAGGTCTCCTGAGAGACTGTCTATGGCATAGACGGCTCTCTCAGCAGCCCAGCCCATTGGAAATTTAAGTTGTTTTTTGGAAAGTGTTAAAATGGGCTAGACCATTACACCTGTCTATTCTATAGACCGTCTATAGCAAGAATTTGTGTTTTGCGAATTATAGCCACTAAAGTATTAAAGTTTATAGGTTCAAGCCAAAAGCACAGACTTTCAACCACTAACCTAAAATCCAACCATCAAAATGATTGAAATTTTGTGTTTTGGCATGAATCTGTAAATTTTAAAACTTAGGCGATTGTAATTTGCAAATAATAAGAGTTTTTTTGATTAAATGGAGCAAACTCAAAGGGAATAATGGACGGAATGAGTAGGATGTTAGAAAAAACATTTTGTTCAACTTTTGTAAAAGTATAATTTGTTATGAGAAAGTCTATACATTTTGTTTGGTTCAATAACTTGTTCGAAGTCAAGTTCGGATCTCGTTAGATGGAATAATGTTTTGAGTATTGAATAATTTTCATAATTCAACTATTATAATTTTTTTTTTCAAAAAAAAAAAAATCATATTTTCAAACTTTTTTTCAATAGAAAAAGTACATTATATGATTATTTTCGTTTTAAAGTACCTCAATTTGACAATATTTATAAAAGGGATTACATGGGTCTTTATTGTATACTCTCCTACCCGTTTGAATTTTCTGTTAAAAACAATATTTTCTCTTATAATATATCATCAGCAGCAAACTCAATTCGATGAGACAATAGTATGTATCTATTTAGATTTTAGAAGTACCATACTCATGTGCCCTTTTTAATTTGCATCAAAGAGAAAATGAGTAAAATTTATGAAAGTGGTAATAAATAAAG
Source organism: Amaranthus palmeri (assembly GCA_019776075.1). Classification (NCBI taxonomy): domain Eukaryota; kingdom Viridiplantae; phylum Streptophyta; class Magnoliopsida; order Caryophyllales; family Amaranthaceae; genus Amaranthus; species Amaranthus palmeri. The sequence goes on from JAAKBH010000297.1 coordinate 848,081, forward strand.
GGAGAGAATGAATTGTGTGGATGAAATTAAAAGAAAGTTAAATGTATGGATGAGATTAAAAGAAAATGGTGGGTCATAGTCCAAAAATAGAAATAATGCAAATTAAATATAACATACCAAAATGAAAAATATTGCAAATTAAATGGAATGAGGGGAATATTAGTTTATTATGAGTCAAGCCTTCTTTTTCTTGTGAGATATTAGTGCTTTCTCTCTTATGATATTTTCAATACTTTTAGACTTATTAGTACTATCTTTCAAGTTTATTATATATATATATATTGTGGTTAACGTGTAAGAATAAATATACAATCAAGTGAAATGTTTTTTAATCGTTTAATATAGTATACTATCATTATATAAGTTTTTATATGCATTGTTTTAAGATATAAATGATCAAAATTACATACTGAACTGTTTTAAGATATTGTATCATCATCATCCTACCCAATATATTCCGCTAATAGAAAGTTATGGACAGGGTCTGTGGAGGGAAGAACGGCATTAGCAGCAACTCATACTCATAATGAAGAGCGCGATCAAAAAAGTTCCCCGACTCAAAAAAGATCAAGAGAAGTTTCTGTAACGAGGTTTTAAGATATTAGTATGTTTGAAAGCATGTTTGAAACATTGAATGTTTTGGACAAACTAAGGTGGAGGTGACCAAGTGGAAACTAACATCATTTGGCTTTAGTACTTATTTTGAAGATAAGAACTCAAATGGGGATAAATAGAGAATAATTAGAGAAAAAGGGGGATAAACAAGTGGCTTTATGAAAGTGAAATGTCTATCATTTTCGCCTAATAACACCAAAATATACTAGAGATAAACATTAATAAAGGCCTTAAGTCTTTCATGTTCTTTCTAATTATCATTTTTTTTTCTTTCTTATTTTGACAGGGTAATGATGATTTTTAAGATAAATCTTTTACTTTTACAAATTTACATTTAAGGGAGAATTTTGACTCCGTACGTCTAGGTTAAGGTTTGAATCATCGATTGAAGACTATAATTATTATTATTAGATTGTATAACTCATCATACTGATTGTCGGGTTAGTTTAGTATACATGTAAAAATCCAAAAAGAATTACACCACATTGAATTCAGACACAATGTTTCTTTGTGCGTGAATTGGGCTTTCTAAATGAATTCCTTAGCGTAAACCGATTACAATTGACGCTTGTTCAATTGAATCCTTACTCATGGCTTTAGAGGAAAATCAGACAAATTGAACTTACTGTTCACATAATCAAGAGTTATGACCCCATTAACGAAAAATCCTTGCACTAGGCTGTGCCTAAGAGCAATATGATGGAATTTAGCGTTATGCACTTGATTATAATCCTTTCGCCAATGTCATCCTGCAATTCATATGAATTGCCACCGGTGATATAGACATTGGTAATATTGGTATAGTATCTCAAACATGAGATGCCTTAACCATTCCGCTTCCTTCCCTGTATATGCTAGCGCAATAAGCTCGGAAGCCATAGTGGAACAACAATGCACGTTTGTTTCTTGGAAGACCATGATATAGCTCCTCCCCCATAAACAAACACCCAACCACTCGTCGAAGATTAACTTCTTCATTCGTGATTTAACTTGCATTGGAATAACCCTCTCAAACTTGGAGGTTCTCCACTATAAGTGATACCAAAATTCATAGTATCCTTAAAGTATTTTAATACTCTCTTAATCACTTTCCAATGATGCGATCCTGGATTACAAGTAAAACTACTCCACTTTGCTACCGCAAAGACAATATCCGGTCTCGTACAAATCATCGCATACATTAGCGATCCAATGACTTTTGAATACGCTAATTGCGCAACTGGTTCCTTTTCATGTCACGAATTGGACATGTTGATCCATAGGGGTCCACATTTGGAATTTCATCAAACATGTTGAAACTTTTAAGTACTTTCTCATTTAAATGAGATTAACTTAACTTGATTCCATTTTCGTCTCTTATGATCTTTATACTTAAGATCACATCGACCTCCCCCATGTCCTTCATTTGAAATGAACTTGACAAAAAATCTTTTGTCTCTTGAACCCGTACTAAATCAGTACCAAATATGAGCATATCATCAACGTTGAGACAAATAATGACTCCGTTGCCTTGCCCATTAAACATGCTATAAATGCACTTATTGTCTTGAATCAATTTGAATCCAAAGGACAAATTAATTCATCAAACTATTCACTTAGTGAACATTTTCTTCAAAAAGACTTTTATTTAAATATCTCAAACTAGAGATAATTTAATTTCTTTGTCTAAAACTAAGACAAATGTTAATGGATAACCATTATCTTTATTATTTACACTTGGAAGTTTCAAAATTACCTCTCCATTTGTAAACATTCAATCACTAAAAGAAAAGTCAATTCTTTGTGATTCAATTCAAAATTGAATTACATGCATAAAATATGCATAACTTGAGTAATTTACTCACATTATTACAAACTAGTAATAATCAATCAATTATTAAATATTATGGAATCTATTTACCATAATCTTCATTTTATACTTTAAGCATAAAATACATTATCATATTTCTTGATAATTTCATGTCTTAAAGGACACAACTTTATAAGTAAATACTTATAATGCCTCTTTTAGTTATTAAAATAAATCAATTTCTCACATATAATTTAAGAATAAATTATATACCATCCATTTCCTTAAATGGATTAAATAAAATACCAAACTATTATTACAAACTAGTAATAATAATTTGAGTTAAAATCATTATGGAATTTTAATCACCATAAAACATAATTTGCAAAATCTATGCAAATTAATTATTCTCATATTTAGAATACCAATTTATTTCATAACTATTTTCATAAGTAATGATAAAAGCAACCATTTAATTATAATTTCAACATTGTTGAATTATACATAATAATTAAACTTAATTATTATAAATAATGGTCCAACCATATTAAACTTAAATTTAATATGTTTCATATACATAAAAGTGTATATTCTCATGACATAAAATTCCTACCCCTTTATCTTAGTTATAATATAACTAGATTAACTTGGGTAATAACATAACTCATTTGAGTATGTCAAAAATAAATCATTACCCCTTATTATTATTTTGTAAGAAACTTGGGTAAACAAATTATATGTCAATTTAATTCTTATCTCATTTTATGAAATGCTTGACATAAGTCAATTGAAACATCACTTACTTATAAGTAGTTATAACAAAATAACTACCATAACCAACCACAAAATGGTTCCATCAATAAGATTGATACAATATCATAAATCATAGTGACATTACACAACGAAATCATGTAATTTAAAAATTCTATGCAGCATAGCAATACCCAAGAGCATTATGATATAAAACAATATAGATAACATGTAGGGCATACATCTTAATAAACTCATAGTTAAAACTAAGAGATCATGAAACAAAGCATCCAAAAGGAAAAAAGTTACATGAAAAATTAACCACCAAGTTGATTAAATTAATCAAAATTTGTTTTATACCATTCGCTTGATTTTTATGCTACACGACAAAACAACAATAATAACTAAAATAAAATTAATCTTATTCTTTAAACATGCCTCATGGAGAAATAAACTCATCAAGTATAACATAATCATACTTTAAACATATAGTTAATCAATTTCCTTGAACATTTTCTATGAAAAATATTCCATCAACACAACATGAATAAAATTATCTTTTAATCAAATAGACTTGATTTAACACATACTTTATGTATACTTGGCAATTTTTAACTTATATATAATATATAAACTCTAACATTGTAGTATTTTATTTCATACTAACAAATTCATTGCCCTTTTAACCATGATGATGATCACATGAATAAATTCTATTCTCTCTTCTTAATAAAATTATTAAGAATATAACACTTTATGATTTCCATCATAAATTTCCATCATCAAAATAACACATACCCACTTCTCTAGATCATCTTTGTAAATAATATTACCCACATGCTTTACTTCAAATTCATCATAAATTTGAACACATGTATATGATCATCCAAAAGAAGATTTAAATGTATGTAAATACTTTCTCACAGTTTTAAACACAAAACCATCAACCATAATTTATGATAAATAAATTACATGAAAGTAAACTTACTTGTTTTCCATGATACTTCTTATTAAAAATAATCAAGAGAATAATTATATCATTTGCCTTCATCAAAATTCCATACCGAAATACTTTGCCCAATTTCATGAAGTTCGATTTGAGATCCTTAACGCTTGCCATGATCAAAGAAGATATCACAAAAGATTGTTATAAATAATAAGCGAACCTTTGTATATGGCAATGGACTCCTTGATTTGAATAACCACGAAATGGACACCGTAATGAAGATTAGTTTGCGACGATAAACATCGCTCGGAAATCATGATATAGATTGAAGGCGACATCGATACTTTCCTTTTGTGATATTTCCCCCACAAAGGTACTTGGGTTATGAGACCGGAAATTCACAAAGAGATACAATCAATCACATTAACCGATGAGTACGCACCGATTAATCTAAACAACAAAGAGTTTATAAGAGAAAATGAAATCAGAAAAACTATAACGGAGTTGATCACTCTCCTTTATGTTTCAAGAGAATAAGAGAAAGATGACAGAATTTAGATTCTAACAAGTGATTTGATATCCATGCACTCACTCTTATTTATAGAGTTGGAGTGTCACATGGTTTCATCCAATCCATACATCGGTTGACGAAGTAACACATTGATACATAACAACACATTAGTTCATGAAACATAACTTTGTTTCATGAACAATCAATTTGTTTCATGAACAATTACTTTGTTTCACAAAACAACTTCCAGAAACTTTCTGACTCGAAAATCTCTAAGTGTTCGAACGAGCAACCAAAGTGCTCGAACGAGCAAACCACCAAAACATCAAACAGAATGTTCAGAAGCATTCTGACCTGCTCAGAGCCACATGCTCGAACGAGCATAATAGTGCTCGAACGAGCAGCTCAATGCTCGAACGAGCAACCCACATGCTCGAACGAGCACTTGCTCATAATGCCTCGTTTTGGTTCCGTTGTTACGTACTTGCTTAGTTTATGTAATACATGTTCTAAGCCTTGGATAATGTCCTACATGCTCTAAATATCCAACAATCCTCCCCCATTTAGAGCCTTTAGGACATTCTTTCTCTTTCTCTAAAACTGATTTCAAAATCACATTCCATGCATCAATGCTAATGTCCCTCCGGATTGAATTAACACCTAGTACGACATACTTAACAAATGATCGTGAAATGATGATGTCCCTACGGATTGAATCACATAACACATCTGACCATTTGAAGATGAAGTACACACAGAACAACGAACGCTTTGTCGTTTCTTGACACATTATAACGGCCGTGTCCATATCTTATTCATAAGTTTATCATAGTCGATACGCTAATCTTGACTACTTGAAGCGGCCACACTTCAAACTTATATAGGTAGGTTCTCATTACGTATAAAATATATCCCCGTGAATGGATATCACCAAGAGCTCTTCTACTCTTGGCCTTGAGAACTTTCAAGGGACGACTACCTCGCTAACTCACGGTCCAAAGCAACGATGGGTCATTATAACTTGTTGCTTACAAAATCCAAAAAGAATTACACCACATTGAATTCAGACACAATGTTTCTTTGTGCGTGAATTGGGCTTTCTAAATGAATTCCTTAGCGTAAATAGATTACAATTGACGCTTGTTCAATTGAATCCTTACTCATGGCTTTAGAGGAAAATCAGACAAATTGAACTTACTGTTCACATAATCAAGAGTTATGACCCCATTAACGAAAAATCCTTGCACTAGGCTGTGCCTAAGAGCAATATGATGGAATTTAGCGTTATGCACTTGATTATAATCCTTTCGCCAATGTCATCCTGCAATTCATATGAATTGCCACCGGTGATATAGACATTGGTAATATTGGTATAGTATCTCAAACATGAGATGCCTTAACCATTCCGCTTCCTTCCCTGTATATGCTAGCGCAATAAGCTCGGAAGCCATAGTGGAACAACAATGCACGTTTGTTTCTTGGAAGACCATGATATAGCTCCTCCCCCATAAACAAACACCCAACCACTCGTCGAAGATTAACTTCTTCATTCGTGATTTAACTTGCATTGGAATAACCCTCTCAAACTTGGAGGTTCTCCACTATAAGTGATACCAAAATTCATAGTATCCTTAAAGTATTTTAATACTCTCTTAATCACTTTCCAATGATGCGATCCTGGATTACAAGTAAAACTACTCCACTTTGCTACCGCAAAGACAATATCCGGTCTCGTACAAATCATCGCATACATTAGCGATCCAATGACTTTTGAATACGCTAATTGCGCAACTGGTTCCTTTTCATGTCACGAATTGGACATGTTGATCCATAGGGGTCCACATTTGGAATTTCATCAAACATGTTGAAACTTTTAAGTACTTTCTCATTTAAATGAGATTAACTTAACTTGATTCCATTTTCGTCTCTTATGATCTTTATACTTAAGATCACATCGACCTCCCCCATGTCCTTCATTTGAAATGAACTTGACAAAAAATCTTTTGTCTCTTGAACCCGTACTAAATCAGTACCAAATATGAGCATATCATCAACGTTGAGACAAATAATGACTCCGTTGCCTTGCCCATTAAACATGCTATAAATGCACTTATTGTCTTGAATCAATTTGAATCCAAAGGACAAATTAATTCATCAAACTATTCACTTAGTGAACATTTTCTTCAAAAAGACTTTTATTTAAATATCTCAAACTAGAGATAATTTAATTTCTTTGTCTAAAACTAAGACAAATGTTAATGGATAACCATTATCTTTATTATTTACACTTGGAAGTTTCAAAATTACCTCTCCATTTGTAAACATTCAATCACTAAAAGAAAAGTCAATTCTTTGTGATTCAATTCAAAATTGAATTACATGCATAAAATATGCATAACTTGAGTAATTTACTCACATTATTACAAACTAGTAATAATCAATCAATTATTAAATATTATGGAATCTATTTACCATAATCTTCATTTTATACTTTAAGCATAAAATACATTATCATATTTCTTGATAATTTCATGTCTTAAAGGACACAACTTTATAAGTAAATACTTATAATGCCTCTTTTAGTTATTAAAATAAATCAATTTCTCACATATAATTTAAGAATAAATTATATACCATCCATTTCCTTAAATGGATTAAATAAAATACCAAACTATTATTACAAACTAGTAATAATAATTTGAGTTAAAATCATTATGGAATTTTAATCACCATAAAACATAATTTGCAAAATCTATGCAAATTAATTATTCTCATATTTAGAATACCAATTTATTTCATAACTATTTTCATAAGTAATGATAAAAGCAACCATTTAATTATAATTTCAACATTGTTGAATTATACATAATAATTAAACTTAATTATTATAAATAATGGTCCAACCATATTAAACTTAAATTTAATATGTTTCATATACATAAAAGTGTATATTCTCATGACATAAAATTCCTACCCCTTTATCTTAGTTATAATATAACTAGATTAACTTGGGTAATAACATAACTCATTTGAGTATGTCAAAAATAAATCATTACCCCTTATTATTATTTTGTAAGAAACTTGGGTAAACAAATTATATGTCAATTTAATTCTTATCTCATTTTATGAAATGCTTGACATAAGTCAATTGAAACATCACTTACTTATAAGTAGTTATAACAAAATAACTACCATAACCAACCACAAAATGGTTCCATCAATAAGATTGATACAATATCATAAATCATAGTGACATTACACAACGAAATCATGTAATTTAAAAATTCTATGCAGCATAGCAATACCCAAGAGCATTATGATATAAAACAATATAGATAACATGTAGGGCATACATCTTAATAAACTCATAGTTAAAACTAAGAGATCATGAAACAAAGCATCCAAAAGGAAAAAAGTTACATGAAAAATTAACCACCAAGTTGATTAAATTAATCAAAATTTGTTTTATACCATTCGCTTGATTTTTATGCTACACGACAAAACAACAATAATAACTAAAATAAAATTAATCTTATTCTTTAAACATGCCTCATGGAGAAATAAACTCATCAAGTATAACATAATCATACTTTAAACATATAGTTAATCAATTTCCTTGAACATTTTCTATGAAAAATATTCCATCAACACAACATGAATAAAATTATCTTTTAATCAAATAGACTTGATTTAACACATACTTTATGTATACTTGGCAATTTTTAACTTATATATAATATATAAACTCTAACATTGTAGTATTTTATTTCATACTAACAAATTCATTGCCCTTTTAACCATGATGATGATCACATGAATAAATTCTATTCTCTCTTCTTAATAAAATTATTAAGAATATAACACTTTATGATTTCCATCATAAATTTCCATCATCAAAATAACACATACCCACTTCTCTAGATCATCTTTGTAAATAATATTACCCACATGCTTTACTTCAAATTCATCATAAATTTGAACACATGTATATGATCATCCAAAAGAAGATTTAAATGTATGTAAATACTTTCTCACAGTTTTAAACACAAAACCATCAACCATAATTTATGATAAATAAATTACATGAAAGTAAACTTACTTGTTTTCCATGATACTTCTTATTAAAAATAATCAAGAGAATAATTATATCATTTGCCTTCATCAAAATTCCATACCGAAATACTTTGCCCAATTTCATGAAGTTCGATTTGAGATCCTTAACGCTTGCCATGATCAAAGAAGATATCACAAAAGATTGTTATAAATAATAAGCGAACCTTTGTATATGGCAATGGACTCCTTGATTTGAATAACCACGAAATGGACACCGTAATGAAGATTAGTTTGCGACGATAAACATCGCTCGGAAATCATGATATAGATTGAAGGCGACATCGATACTTTCCTTTTGTGATATTTCCCCCACAAAGGTACTTGGGTTATGAGACCGGAAATTCACAAAGAGATACAATCAATCACATTAACCGATGAGTACGCACCGATTAATCTAAACAACAAAGAGTTTATAAGAGAAAATGAAATCAGAAAAACTATAACGGAGTTGATCACTCTCCTTTATGTTTCAAGAGAATAAGAGAAAGATGACAGAATTTAGATTCTAACAAGTGATTTGATATCCATGCACTCACTCTTATTTATAGAGTTGGAGTGTCACATGGTTTCATCCAATCCATACATCGGTTGACGAAGTAACACATTGATACATAACAACACATTAGTTCATGAAACATAACTTTGTTTCATGAACAATCAATTTGTTTCATGAACAATTACTTTGTTTCACAAAACAACTTCCAGAAACTTTCTGACTCGAAAATCTCTAAGTGTTCGAACGAGCAACCAAAGTGCTCGAACGAGCAAACCACCAAAACATCAAACAGAATGTTCAGAAGCATTCTGACCTGCTCAGAGCCACATGCTCGAACGAGCATAATAGTGCTCGAACGAGCAGCTCAATGCTCGAACGAGCAACCCACATGCTCGAACGAGCACTTGCTCATAATGCCTCGTTTTGGTTCCGTTGTTACGTACTTGCTTAGTTTATGTAATACATGTTCTAAGCCTTGGATAATGTCCTACATGCTCTAAATATCCAACAATCCTCCCCCATTTAGAGCCTTTAGGACATTCTTTCTCTTTCTCTAAAACTGATTTCAAAATCACATTCCATGCATCAATGCTAATGTCCCTCCGGATTGAATTAACACCTAGTACGACATACTTAACAAATGATCGTGAAATGATGATGTCCCTACGGATTGAATCACATAACACATCTGACCATTTGAAGATGAAGTACACACAGAACAACGAACGCTTTGTCGTTTCTTGACACATTATAACGGCCGTGTCCATATCTTATTCATAAGTTTATCATAGTCGATACGCTAATCTTGACTACTTGAAGCGGCCACACTTCAAACCTTATATAGGTAGGTTCTCATTACGTATAAAATATATCCCCGTGAATGGATATCACCAAGAGCTCTTCTACTCTTGGCCTTGAGAACTTTCAAGGGACGACTACCTCGCTAACTCACGGTCCAAAGCAACGATGGGTCATTATAACTTGTTGCTTACAAAATCCAAAAAGAATTACACCACATTGAATTCAGACACAATGTTTCTTTGTGCGTGAATTGGGCTTTCTAAATGAATTCCTTAGCGTAAACCGATTACAATTGACGCTTGTTCAATTGAATCCTTACTCATGGCTTTAGAGGAAAATCAGACAAATTGAACTTACTGTTCACATAATCAAGAGTTATGACCCCATTAACGAAAAATCCTTGCACTAGGCTGTGCCTAAGAGCAATATGATGGAATTTAGCGTTATGCACTTGATTATAATCCTTTCGCCAATGTCATCCTGCAATTCATATGAATTGCCACCGGTGATATAGACATTGGTAATATTGGTATAGTATCTCAAACATGAGATGCCTTAACCATTCCGCTTCCTTCCCTGTATATGCTAGCGCAATAAGCTCGGAAGCCATAGTGGAACAACAATGCACGTTTGTTTCTTGGAAGACCATGATATAGCTCCTCCCCCATAAACAAACACCCAACCACTCGTCGAAGATTAACTTCTTCATTCGTGATTTAACTTGCATTGGAATAACCCTCTCAAACTTGGAGGTTCTCCACTATAAGTGATACCAAAATTCATAGTATCCTTAAAGTATTTTAATACTCTCTTAATCACTTTCCAATGATGCGATCCTGGATTACAAGTAAAACTACTCCACTTTGCTACCGCAAAGACAATATCCGGTCTCGTACAAATCATCGCATACATTAGCGATCCAATGACTTTTGAATACGCTAATTGCGCAACTGGTTCCTTTTCATGTCACGAATTGGACATGTTGATCCATAGGGGTCCACATTTGGAATTTCATCAAACATGTTGAAACTTTTAAGTACTTTCTCATTTAAATGAGATTAACTTAACTTGATTCCATTTTCGTCTCTTATGATCTTTATACTTAAGATCACATCGACCTCCCCCATGTCCTTCATTTGAAATGAACTTGACAAAAAATCTTTTGTCTCTTGAACCCGTACTAAATCAGTACCAAATATGAGCATATCATCAACGTTGAGACAAATAATGACTCCGTTGCCTTGCCCATTAAACATGCTATAAATGCACTTATTGTCTTGAATCAATTTGAATCCAAAGGACAAATTAATTCATCAAACTATTCACTTAGTGAACATTTTCTTCAAAAAGACTTTTATTTAAATATCTCAAACTAGAGATAATTTAATTTCTTTGTCTAAAACTAAGACAAATGTTAATGGATAACCATTATCTTTATTATTTACACTTGGAAGTTTCAAAATTACCTCTCCATTTGTAAACATTCAATCACTAAAAGAAAAGTCAATTCTTTGTGATTCAATTCAAAATTGAATTACATGCATAAAATATGCATAACTTGAGTAATTTACTCACATTATTACAAACTAGTAATAATCAATCAATTATTAAATATTATGGAATCTATTTACCATAATCTTCATTTTATACTTTAAGCATAAAATACATTATCATATTTCTTGATAATTTCATGTCTTAAAGGACACAACTTTATAAGTAAATACTTATAATGCCTCTTTTAGTTATTAAAATAAATCAATTTCTCACATATAATTTAAGAATAAATTATATACCATCCATTTCCTTAAATGGATTAAATAAAATACCAAACTATTATTACAAACTAGTAATAATAATTTGAGTTAAAATCATTATGGAATTTTAATCACCATAAAACATAATTTGCAAAATCTATGCAAATTAATTATTCTCATATTTAGAATACCAATTTATTTCATAACTATTTTCATAAGTAATGATAAAAGCAACCATTTAATTATAATTTCAACATTGTTGAATTATACATAATAATTAAACTTAATTATTATAAATAATGGTCCAACCATATTAAACTTAAATTTAATATGTTTCATATACATAAAAGTGTATATTCTCATGACATAAAATTCCTACCCCTTTATCTTAGTTATAATATAACTAGATTAACTTGGGTAATAACATAACTCATTTGAGTATGTCAAAAATAAATCATTACCCCTTATTATTATTTTGTAAGAAACTTGGGTAAACAAATTATATGTCAATTTAATTCTTATCTCATTTTATGAAATGCTTGACATAAGTCAATTGAAACATCACTTACTTATAAGTAGTTATAACAAAATAACTACCATAACCAACCACAAAATGGTTCCATCAATAAGATTGATACAATATCATAAATCATAGTGACATTACACAACGAAATCATGTAATTTAAAAATTCTATGCAGCATAGCAATACCCAAGAGCATTATGATATAAAACAATATAGATAACATGTAGGGCATACATCTTAATAAACTCATAGTTAAAACTAAGAGATCATGAAACAAAGCATCCAAAAGGAAAAAAGTTACATGAAAAATTAACCACCAAGTTGATTAAATTAATCAAAATTTGTTTTATACCATTCGCTTGATTTTTATGCTACACGACAAAACAACAATAATAACTAAAATAAAATTAATCTTATTCTTTAAACATGCCTCATGGAGAAATAAACTCATCAAGTATAACATAATCATACTTTAAACATATAGTTAATCAATTTCCTTGAACATTTTCTATGAAAAATATTCCATCAACACAACATGAATAAAATTATCTTTTAATCAAATAGACTTGATTTAACACATACTTTATGTATACTTGGCAATTTTTAACTTATATATAATATATAAACTCTAACATTGTAGTATTTTATTTCATACTAACAAATTCATTGCCCTTTTAACCATGATGATGATCACATGAATAAATTCTATTCTCTCTTCTTAATAAAATTATTAAGAATATAACACTTTATGATTTCCATCATAAATTTCCATCATCAAAATAACACATACCCACTTCTCTAGATCATCTTTGTAAATAATATTACCCACATGCTTTACTTCAAATTCATCATAAATTTGAACACATGTATATGATCATCCAAAAGAAGATTTAAATGTATGTAAATACTTTCTCACAGTTTTAAACACAAAACCATCAACCATAATTTATGATAAATAAATTACATGAAAGTAAACTTACTTGTTTTCCATGATACTTCTTATTAAAAATAATCAAGAGAATAATTATATCATTTGCCTTCATCAAAATTCCATACCGAAATACTTTGCCCAATTTCATGAAGTTCGATTTGAGATCCTTAACGCTTGCCATGATCAAAGAAGATATCACAAAAGATTGTTATAAATAATAAGCGAACCTTTGTATATGGCAATGGACTCCTTGATTTGAATAACCACGAAATGGACACCGTAATGAAGATTAGTTTGCGACGATAAACATCGCTCGGAAATCATGATATAGATTGAAGGCGACATCGATACTTTCCTTTTGTGATATTTCCCCCACAAAGGTACTTGGGTTATGAGACCGGAAATTCACAAAGAGATACAATCAATCACATTAACCGATGAGTACGCACCGATTAATCTAAACAACAAAGAGTTTATAAGAGAAAATGAAATCAGAAAAACTATAACGGAGTTGATCACTCTCCTTTATGTTTCAAGAGAATAAGAGAAAGATGACAGAATTTAGATTCTAACAAGTGATTTGATATCCATGCACTCACTCTTATTTATAGAGTTGGAGTGTCACATGGTTTCATCCAATCCATACATCGGTTGACGAAGTAACACATTGATACATAACAACACATTAGTTCATGAAACATAACTTTGTTTCATGAACAATCAATTTGTTTCATGAACAATTACTTTGTTTCACAAAACAACTTCCAGAAACTTTCTGACTCGAAAATCTCTAAGTGTTCGAACGAGCAACCAAAGTGCTCGAACGAGCAAACCACCAAAACATCAAACAGAATGTTCAGAAGCATTCTGACCTGCTCAGAGCCACATGCTCGAACGAGCATAATAGTGCTCGAACGAGCAGCTCAATGCTCGAACGAGCAACCCACATGCTCGAACGAGCACTTGCTCATAATGCCTCGTTTTGGTTCCGTTGTTACGTACTTGCTTAGTTTATGTAATACATGTTCTAAGCCTTGGATAATGTCCTACATGCTCTAAATATCCAACACTAGTACACCAATTCTCTAACTTTAATTTTTTGTCTTCCCAAAAATTAATAATTTCTGATATGTAAATCACCATAAAAAAACAAAAATAATTTCTGATCTGTAAATCACCATAAAATAAACAAAATAAAAAAAATTAAATTAAATTTATAAAATTTTCACTCTATCAAATTCCACCACATAAGAGTGATTTGCTAATTTTATGAATCATAGTTACTCCCTCTGTTCTTTTAATTTTGTCCACATTACTATAACGGGCAGTTTCATAAGTTTGACCTATTTAGAATACTTTCCTATTTTGAAAAGTTTTTATCTTTCATATACTATCTTTATCCCTCATTAACCCTCATTTCTCTCTCATATTACCAATACAATTATTAATTCACACAACTATTTTAATAAAATAATATCCACTATCTACAAAGATTCCATATTTCTTAATTTGTGTAAAATATTTAAATAGGACAATCAAAAAAGAATGAAGGGAGTATTTACTAATACTTCTTTGCCAAAAATTGGAAAATTGTAAGTCGTCTCATTTTGATTGGGCCATTAAATTCATGATTTTCGTTGTATTTATTACGTGGAATACATACGATTTTTTTGTTAGTATCAAATGAATTGAAAGTTTTATCACCTAGAATTAAAGCAATTACAAATTTTAAAGAAGAGGTGACAAATCATCTCGGATGAACTCTCACTAATCCTAAGGACATGTTTGTATATTGATAATAAATATTTGAGAAGGAAATAAAAATCGAATTATACAAATGAATGTAAATCGATATGAATTTGAAATGGAGGATAAAAGATAAAGAAAATCCGTATAAAGTAGATGAAAAAAGAAGATGATTAACTTATTTTGGATGAAGGAGAGAAATATTTCCTCGCCATCCAATCAATATTCACCCTAAAAATAAGAAGACTTATTTTCTACATCTTCTCCTTCGATTTATAACTATTTATCACCTCTAACAATAACAATATTCTCTTAATTTCTAATTTTTAATATAACCATTTTGTTTTTCTTATGGCACGCCAAGAATGAGGGTTCTAAGGGGAAATTAGTATCCCAATGATTTGTTTGGGTTGAGTCGGTTGCCTGGGATGGATGAAAAAAAATAAAGGAGTACTATTTCTCCTCTATTTGAGGATAAGTATTTAACCTACTTCACTTTGGAGAAATGTTTACTCGAGCAAGATCAACTGACTTAATGAGGAACGCAATACAAAGAAGATGATGGTAATGAAGAAACTAAAATCTTTTTTTCTTTGATGAAGTTTTTGATAAATTTTGTCAGAAATTTACCAAACCAACCTAAATTTTTTCCCACTAATTATTTTCTCCTTATAAATATTCCCTTATACTTTTTTAGTTGTAAATATTTATCACCTAATTAGTGATAGGATTTCAAGCGAGCCTTTAGTTTAACTTTTATTTCTCTATAAATATTTACTCCCAAATTTTTATATAAACATAGTGCAATTGTGTAAAAGTTTAGTTTTAGATCGTAAATAAATAAAATTCTCCATCAAGAAAAAGAAAAACCCTCCACTCGAATTTTGCCTTGTGCGGAATACTGAGAGTTTCCTTTACCTTTACCTTTTTATTATTAAAAAAATCTTACTAAAAGTGAGACTTTTGTTCGTCCAAAATTCTAGAGTGGAAGTGTAGTCACTAAGACTTGACTGGTGCAAAGTAAGATTACGCATATTATATTTGTGGTATGTTTGTGAAAGACCTTGTCAGGGGCGGAGTAAAAATTGATAAATTTTATAAAGGTTATGTGCAATTTTGAAAATCATACTCCTTCCGTTCCTTTTTATTTGTCCACTTTACCTTTTGCACGTATTTTTTAGCAAATTTTAAGTCTTAATATTGCTAAGTACGCATCATAAAAATTATAAAAATTACATATTAAAAAAGTTTACATCAAGAAAAATCTAACAAGTACATGAATATATTTTATCATCAATATATACTTCAAAAATCTAATTTAAATTTCTTTCTCTAAAAGTGAATAAACAAAAAAGAACGGATGGAGTAATATTTTTCTAACAATTTTATATCTTTAAACACCTAAAATATACGAAGTAATTTAATATTAAGGCTCCTAATATATTGGGGCCCTGTGCGGTCAAACATATTAAACCTACCCAGACCTCCTATGGACCTTGTTTAATTAGACGGCATCAAACAAGAAAATTATATACAACAGTATTTTGAGTTAGTCTTCTTGTCATTCTTATGCAATTTAAGAATAATTATGTAAGAGTTTATGTCTTCAATTAGAGATAATATTATTTCTACAATTTAATATTTAAAAATATTTTATATAACCAAATTTATATGCCTATGTAAATGAAAATAATTAAAAGAAATTTTAGGTAACCAACTATTACCCTTTTTGTAAAAAAAACGCAGCATAAATTATGCTCCCTTCAACTCAAATTAATTGTCAATTTTGGGTTGGACACGGATTTTAAGAAAATAGTAGTTGGGGTATTTTAAATGATTATAATAATTGTAAAGGTGGTAGTTGGAGTATTTAAGTAATTAAAATAATTGTAAAGATGGTAGTTGTCAGTTGAGGTATTTTAAATAATATAAGTGGAGGTACTATGGTCTTTACTTGTGTGAACATATATATATATATATATATATATATATATATATATATATATATATATATATATATATATATATATATATATATATATATATATAAAAGAATGATTTTAAAATGAAAATGATGGAAACAAATTTTGTTAGTCACTATATATGCAAAAAAAGATACCATATTATAAAGTAATAACTTTTTTCAAATTTTTGACATAGTATCTTTTTTGTGTAAAATAGTGACTTTTGTAATTAAGTGTTTTTGGCTTGATGATGATTATAGATTTTTTTAATCTTACTCAAATCAAGGGTGTAGAATGTTTCTTATCCTCATTTTGAACACCGTTCTTATTGAATTCCATTCCTATATATATATATATATATATATATATATATATATATATATATATATATATATATATATATATATATATATATATATATATATTAAAAATTCAGTTTCACAAAACTTCCTATCTTACAAAATTTGGAACAACATTGAGAAGAGGCAAGAGAAGGAAAAAAGCCAAAAGTTTAAATAGCTTCATAAGCTCCACAAACTGGGCTGCTTATATACGCTCGTTTCATAGTAAAACAGTCTTATACAAGATTTACCAGTAATTGTCATTTAAGGAATATTTATATTAATAATCATGAATCATGGGAAAAACTTGTTTTCCAAGGGTTTGGGCCATAAGGTGATCAAGTTTCTAATTTTTGGTGGTAAATGATAAGATAGAGAGATCCATTGGGACACTTAAGATAAGAAAAGTAGTACCAACTAAAGTGAATTTTCTTTAATAATAAAAGACAAGTTAGGCATAAAGAAAAGTTTTGTGTACTCCCTTCAATTTTCAATTTATGTCTTCATCATTTTATGTGGACAAATATTATACTTTGTCTGTCCAAGTCCTAGTGAATATGTTGTCAATTTTTGAAAGGGATCTACTTTTTTCCTTTTAATTATATTTCATTTATAATCTAATGAAAATTCTTATCTTAGTGAAAATATATAGATGATGTAAGATCAAATAAGAATACAATTAAAAAGTTAAAATAATAAGATGAATTTTCTTTATATAAGGAAATGGTGATTGTATTATAAAATAAGAGCATTTTTTAAAAGTATCTTGTTTTCATATGTTTTCCGTAAATAAAATTTACAAATGTTTGTGTCAAATTTCGACTATGATTTCTAATCGACCTATACAAAAAAACATGTTCATTGGAATCTGCAAAAAAGGAAATGAATAGTATAAATGAAAACAGAGAGAGTATAACATAGTAACTACTAACCGTAATAATTTAAGTTTTTTTTTAACTTTATGTTGACTTAAGATTTTTATTCGTTAATTAAAATCAAGATGTATAATGTTTTTTATTCACACACACATATTTTAACAATTATGTAATTATTTTATTTTGTACTTTTTTGAGAACCAATAACAGCTAGCATTAAGATAAATCAAGCTCCGCCAAAGCTTGTAAATTTGGCGGGAAAGGGTTCATACAAATCATCTCATCTACGTTGTACTTCATCACATGAATCTATTAAAGAACTTTATTTATAATTTTTAAGTTTTGTAATTATGTTTTTATAAATTAACAAACTAATAAAAAATATATACATCGCACAGACATATAAAATACTTCCTCAGTTCCATATAATACTTGCTACATTTTGTTTTTGAGCACTATTCATCGTTTAAGCTTATTTTATATCTTGAGACTAATACGTAAGTAATAATATAGTTAAGTGGGATCTTGTTTGAATCGTCTAATTGCATACTTTCATAATATAAACTTTTTATAATTTTTAAATGTGTATAATTCGACATATAAATAAACAAAATATTACATTGAATTGCGTAAAAATGTTAAATGTACGAAGTATTATGGAACAGAGGAAGTATAATACTATGAAGTATTATATAGAAGAAGATAATTTTTAGAACTATAATTATAATATAGACTATAGTTCCATTGACCATAGTGAGCTACTACCACAAATTACTTGCAACAACTATCAATGATAATGACACTATTTTGTTTGCAAGTGCTATTATTACTATTACTCCTTATTTATAATTGTTGTTATATTTTAAATTATAAATAAATTAATAAATTAGTGTTAATAAATATCTACTAATTTCATACTTACCATATTAGAAGAACATAATGCCGACATATCTAATCTAAATATGGTATATATGTTGTTTGAAGGAATAGTGACTTGACACGTGTATAAAAACTATTGGCGCCACGTAGACATACTATTAATAGATTCATGTATAATTAATATTATCTTAAATCTTAATTATAATCAAGTGTTGGTAGAAAGCTTTAGGATTTGACTAGTTTCAAATTTAGAAAAGGATGATTTTGAAGTTATATTCATTAGAAGATGATACAAATTATATAATCATAAGTAGGAAGACTACTCAAGAAATGTCTTTCCCCACCTAGAGATTGAATCATATGCTTCCACATGTGATATGTTTCCCACCATTTTTCTTTTTATTTTAAATAAAATAAATTTCTTTTTGGGTTTAGGGTGGTTAGGCTCGGTTTCAAGGGTGGGCAAGAGGGGCAGTTGCCCAGGGCCTTATATCAAAAAATAAAAATTAATAGCTGTAAAAGGTCTGTATAGATTATAAATTGCAAAGAAAAAGAGCTCCAATATATCATTTCGCTCAGGGTCTCAAAATATCTGGAGCCGGCAGATGGTGGTGGTAGAGAATTCTAGAAAGAGTTAGTGCTTGAGTAAGTACAATGTAGTTAGGTGTAGTTTTATTTCTTTTTGAAAATGAGTAAAGAAATGCAAGTATGTGGAAAATCAATGAAACATGGTCAATATTGTGATTAAATAGATTCCTTAAATTTATTTAAGGAAAGTGAGTTGTTATTTTCCATTTTACTTCAATATGACACACTTGAGTTGACACCACAAGATATAGTAAGTACCACTAAAATGAGCTATAAACCATTAATTTTCTATGTTAAATCTTAATCATTCAAGATGTTTTGATTTTCTAATTAAGTAAAGGTTTGATTAGTTGATATGCCTCTTTAATTCAATGTTTTTAATCTATTTATTATATTTAGGGAAATTCCACGTGGTATCCTTAAGTTTTGGGTTTTTCACGTGATAACCAAAACTTTTAAAAATCCACGTGGTAACCCTGAGGTTTATCAAATTGTTCCACTATGACTTTTTTGTACATAAAACATTAGTTAACGTTAATTTCGAAGATTTAAGGTTATTGTACGTCTATTTATGCGACTCGTCATTTTAAATTCCATCAGTTTCAAATTTTCCCCCCAAAACATACAGCTACTCTATTGAGAGACCGTCTCTTTGAGAGAGGCATCTCAAGCCCAGATCATTAAAATTAGTGTTTGCTTACTGTATTTTTAATGCTACATTATCCTAAATGCTTACTTATTGTATTCTTAATGCCTACTTTTAATTTCTTAAATGTCTATTTACATAACTCTTACTAACTACTTATAATATTTAGAAGGAAAATTTGATTCTAAAGGTGTGAACTTTGCCTTATTTGCTTCTAAAGGTTCGAACTTTCGTTTATCTTATAAAGGTTCGAACTTTGAGGGTCATCTGCTTTAAAGGTTCGGATGACTTGTAACCGGATGAAAAGGTCATCTTCATCATCATCATCATCATCATCATCATCTTCTTTACTTCTTTATCTTCATCATGTTCATCTTCTTTCACCATTTCATCATCTTCATCTTCATCATGTTCATCTTCTTTACTTTCTCTCTCCTTCTTGAAGATGAACAGCTAATGATAAACCCAACATCATCAAATAGCTTGATGATGAACAACAAATGCATGTCGAATCTCAAATCAAAAGTAGATAAATTCAAAAATGAATATAAATCAGTAATTTTGGTTCCTCCATTTCTAATTGCTTCTTAACCCTAATTTAAAAATTTTACCCATAAATCAGAAATTTAAGGCATAAAAACAAAGGTTATATTTGAAGTGGAGTTTATGAGAGAGAAGTTTTACACATAAAATCAGAAATTTTACACATAAATCAGAAATTTTATGAGTAAAATCAGAAATTTTACACATGAAATCAGAAATTGAAGGCACAAAAACAAAGAAATTTTACACATAAATCAAAAATTTTACACAAAGGTTATATTTAAAAATTTTACACATTTAAGGCATAAATAAGAAATTTAAAGATTTTAGGGGAGGAGATGACGGCAGTTTATGAGAGAGAAGTGAAGTTGAGGGCATAATGAAGTTAAAGAAGGAAGAAGCCATTAATGGGGAGGTTGAGGAAGAAGTTCATAAAGAAGCCATTGATGGAGCTTGAAGAAGAAGAAGGTAATGAAGAAGATGGTAACCTGTTGTTCCAGGTTACTAAAACCGGTTGAACCTTTAAAAGCGGATGACCCCCAAAGTTCGAACCTTTATAAGATAAATGAAAATTCGAACCTTCAGAAGCAAATTAGGCAAATTTCAAACTTTTAGAATCAAATTTTCCTATTTTGAAAAATATAAAACAACCCGGCCTAATTAGAGATAGTCTCGCAAAGAGACCGTCTCTCACAAGAATTTGTACAAAACATAAAGCCTAACTCACCATTTGAACTACTATATTTGAATTTGGGAAAAATGTGATTTGGATGAAAAATGGTAGAGTTAGGGTTTATGATTTGTGGTGAAAGGTCAAAACTAATGGAATTAAAAAAAATGAGTTGCATAAATACGCGTACAACAGCATTAAATCTTCGAAATTAATGTTTGCTAGCTTTTTATATGCATAAAAGTCACGGTGGAACGCTTTGGTAAGCCTCAGGGTTACCGCGTGGATTTTTTAAAAGTTTTAGTTACCACATGGAAAAGCCAAAACCTTAGGGTTATCACGTGAAATTTTTCCTTATATTTATTGTTAAATTAGGTTGGACTTATTGTCGTTGCCAGCAAATTAACGGGGAGACACGAGTTGAACACACTTCATACGCCGATGAGATATATAACATCCCAAAACCATGAAATTTTTCCTTATATTTATTGTTAAATTAGGTTGGACTTATTGTCGTTGCCAGCAAATTAACAGGGAGACACGAGTTGAACACACTTCATAAGCCAATGAGATATATAACATCCCAAAACCATATGGCAATAGGAAGAATGTCTCCAATAGCTTATAAAGTGTGCACACCATCTTTCTTTTGTCAATGTGGGATAACTCATCCGAACATTTATATTAATCTAAAATTAATAATAAAAAGCTTATACGAAGATGAATCAAATACAATTACATTATACGAAGATGAATCAAATACAATTACACTATTGACGATTATAAATTTATAGTAATTTATCATTATTCAAGCAAAATACATTTATATTAAAGACCCTTTTAAGGCCCCTATAGCCCTTTTAGTTTTTAGTTCGTCATATTTTTGTAAATACAGAGTCTATTTAAAGCCTATCCCATTTAATATTTGGCCCATTTAAAGGTCACATATTTAAGGTTCAAATTCGGGCCACCATTAAGTCTGGACCCATTGCATCTAGGTAAAACAAATTATGAGAATGAGTTTCTTGTTTTGAGATTGTCTATATGAAATAGGATTTCTCACAAAAATATGTAAATTTAATAGTGAATTTACTCCCTTTGTTCCTATGAATTATCAATTTTCTTTATGTAATTTTCTTTAAGACAGAGTACTAGTGGACAGTAGAAATGAATGATTGAGACGAAGAAAGAGCATAAATATGTTAAAAGAAAAATAGTGAAAGCATTGCGAAAAATATAAATTACGTTAGGACAAAATAAAATTTTAAAAGAGCTTATTTAAATTCATAAGTACTTAAGTAGTACTAAGTAAAACTATCTGATGATTTCACGTGATATCTGATTCAAATTTTTAAAAAATCTGATTTGAAATTATAATTCAAAATCAGATATATACAATTTGAAAATTTGGATATGGATGGAATACTGATTTGAATATTAAAGGTTTGAGATTTGGATATCCGACATTTTTTAGTTGTTGGATATTGAAAATCCGTTGTTATTTCGAATATTGGATATCTATATATTATAAGTAATTTTAACATCAATTTGAATTTTGTACTTA
This sequence comes from Amaranthus palmeri, assembly GCA_019776075.1. Lineage (NCBI taxonomy): Eukaryota > Viridiplantae > Streptophyta > Magnoliopsida > Caryophyllales > Amaranthaceae > Amaranthus > Amaranthus palmeri. The sequence continues at coordinate 871,127 of JAAKBH010000297.1, forward strand.
TCCTCTTTGGAACAGATGTTGAATATTTCAAATATATGAGTGAAATCTGATCGGATATCAAATATAACAATTTTCAAATCACAAATTTTTAAATGAGACGTTCTCATGGTGAAACTTTCTGTATTCCATGTACATTTAGTCTATTAAAGTGATCACTTAAAATTTAAAGTGATCATTTAGAGAAATAAACTAATTTATGAGTTTATTACATGATAAGACGATCTTATACAAAACACGCTGTTTTCAGATTTTATATGTCTAATCCTACTATAATGTCGGATATCAGACTTTGCTCACCCTTAATGAGAAAGGAAGTAATAATATCTTCGGCATACTCTTTCAGTTCAAAACCTCAAATTATTTTGGACCAGTACACTAGTCCAACATTAAGTAAGGAAGGCTAACTAACTTATAGGCCGATCAGTCTTATCTTGTGAAAGACCGTCTCTTGAAAAAATTATTTTTAATTAGGTCAAGTTATTAACAACTTTTTGTTTAATTACGCTTTAACAGTTAACTTATGAGACGGTCTAAGCCGTGCAACTGGTCCAGTCTCAATTTTTTTTATAAAAATTTTGACATACTTATTTCAAGACTTCATAGAAAAATTTTAAGACTTAAAAATCAATTTTAAGACTTTAATGGTCAATTTCATAGTTTTTAATATCAATTTCAATGTTTGAGTCATCCTACTTTAAAGTTAAAATGAGAATTTTTAAGTCTTATAATTGGTCTTTAAAGTTTTATAATTGGTCCTTTAAGTCACGGAATTGACCTTTTAAGTCTTGATTCCATGACTTAAAATGTCAATTTCAAATCCTAAAAATTGGTCTTTTAAGTTTTCAAATCTTTTAACTCTTGAAATTGACTTTTTAATTTATGAAATTGGTAAAAAAAATATATAATTGGGCTGGCTCAATAAGGCGCATCTCACAAGTGTGACGGTCACATCCAAGATTTGGTGAAACTTTAATGAGTTGTATTTAAAAAAATGACTCCCAGAAAAATGGCTTTTTAGGAGACCGACTGATTATCGATAATCATGTAGTTGATAGCTTTTTTTTTTCTTTTAGAGTATTGGACTTTTGTATTTGATATTGAGTCCGTTTAGCAAATAGTTGACGAAGTTATTGGTTGGTTAATTCAGCTAGAAGTATTGGTTGATAAGTCCAATATTTAAGTTGTATTTAAATAAAATTAATTGTTAATTGTTTATTCTAATTTCTTAGAAAGAAAGTGGGTGAAAAGCCAACATCTATATATTTAATACTTCTATTTCTTTTCATTATCATTTCTTTACTATGTTTTTTTTTTTGTATTACTTGCATCTTTCTTTTTTATATAAAAAATTACCTCGTTATCTAGACAAGATATAAATCTCTTCCATCATTTATCATTTACTATTAATATTTTTATAATTATAATAATTTCCCACTATTTTGAAATAGTGCACCTAAAATGAACGAAAAAAGTTTTTTTTTTTTTTTTTTTTTTTTTTGACCACAACGAAAAAAGTATTTAGTGTCGCCATTTATTAGAGAGAAAACATTCGTACATGATTTTTTTGCTTTTTGTACAAGGATATGCTTTGCTTTATGAGTGTTAAAGAAAATGAAAACTTTTTCCCTATTCCCATTTTTATTTTTAAAGGTTATTATCCTTTTTCTTTATTATTATTATTATTATTATTATTATTATTATTATCATTATTATTATTATTATTATTATTTTATTTTTTTTCTTTATTATTATTGGAAAAGAAAATTTTTCATTCCAAACAAAACAAAGCAAATATATCAAAACAAAGGGCTTAGGCTCACTGTAATTTTTCATTCTAAGATAGCAAGTATATATATTAGATCCATGAGACGGTATCCACTTAGAATCACAAATTCTTACATGAAACGGCCTCACGGTGATACCATCTCAATTGGATTAGCCCAATGTACATATATTGTATTAACAGCCCGTTTGATATGTGGTAATAAAATGTGGTAATGGGAATGAAAAATTAGTGTAATTTTGGTTGAAAAATCTCTTGGCTACCTCAATGAACATGTTTGTCCAACTTCAATCAACTCATTTTATTTATAAAATTCATTTCAATGCATTACCATTGAGAGAGGTGGTATTAGGTGGTAATGAAAATTTGTGAACAAGAAAATTTTTTTGTGATCAAAGTTTCATTACCATGGAAATGATATGAAACTTTTGATAAAATTTTAAACTATAAATCATTCCTATTACCACCATTTGTTACCACTAACTAAAGGGGCCGTAATAGTTTTTTTATAGTCTTAAAATAATTACTTATAACTTTTAATTTTTTTTAAAGAATACCTTAACTTGATCACTTGTAATTTTCCTGTAATCAATTAAAAAATCAGTCAGTCTCCTGAAAGACCGTCTTTTTTAGAGATGTCTCTCAGGCCCTATCCATTAAAACTTATTTTCTACATTTACTCTACATTTTCCCTAATAATATAAGCTTCGGCTATTTTTCTGGCATTTTATAATACATTTCCCTAATGGGCCAAGCCAATCCATTAAAGCTTATTTTCTACATTTACTCTACAATCCATTAAAGAGACTGTCTCTCATAAGAATTTGTGTTAAAAAATATGTTAATTATATAAGATCCTCTTAGAGTGAAATGTTTTGGCATTTGCTCTTTGAAGATTTGTGTACTCCTGTAGGCTATAGGAGTGGGATACTCATAGCCCATAGCCCATAGCCCATAGCCCATAGCATATAGCCCATAGCCCATAGACAATAAAGATATCTTTATAGAGCTGTTTGGCCCATTTATGTCCAAACTATCCATCTTCCATCAATGTTATGTACTATTTCCTGATTTTTTTTTTTGGCTTTTTCTTTTGCTTTAGGTCAAGTCTTCTACTCTAAAATAAGGTCAAGTGAAGTCTATGGATTTCCTTTTTTTTATTACACAAATTGTTGCTATAGACCGTCTATATGGGACAGCTTATTTTGCACAATAAGTAACTGATTAATTATTAGCCTTATTTTTATATTTAAAATCATTAGGCAGGAATGTTGAGAAATGCGTCTTTGCTATAGACGGTCTCTCAGGAGACCTTCTATTTTTATAATAATATAGTTAAGTCTAGTTGTAAATAAAATTTGTCAAGAGAGAAATCCATCCATTTTTTATTTTTATTTTTTATTTATTTTTATTTTTTATTTATTTTTTTTTATTTATTTTCGTATTTTGAATATCATATAGTATGTTAGTTATATGAAAAGCTAATAACTATCCCTTAACGTATTGGAATGGAATGAGGTAATATATATTACTCCAAAAATGAGATTTTTATTATTAAATCACGTAAAATTGAAATTTTTTTAAAGTATATTTTCTCTAAATAATAAGATAGTATATATTTTAACATAAATTGTAGATCTCTAAATCATTGAAAAAGAAAATAATAATTATTAAAAAATTATTGAATTACTATTTTTTTTCTCCCAACAACTAAGTTGACAGAGAAGTAGAAGTAGAGTAATACAGAGGTGGATCTAGCTTAAAATGAGGGGTTGCAACTTCACGTCCTTGTGTAGACAACATCTTACATTAGTTTGCATACCACTAGGTTGTACCACGTGATTTAATAAATTATAAATCTAATATGTTTTGTTAACTTTCTCTTTCATTTTTTTTCATAATAAACAACAATAATAGCATTCATATTTTTGATATAACGACAACCTCTATTATTCGGTCAACTAACACATATAGTTGATCACAACCCTCCATGCACTCACTATTACTTTCACAACTCTCCCACAATCGGGAAAAATTGTTGAAAATTAAATTATAATTTAATTTAGTTTTGTAGTTTTGAGTTTAAATATCATTTTTTTTTAGTTTATCTTAAATTTATCTAAACTAGGCTTAAACTTCCATATTATTGATTTTAAACAAAAATTGAAAACAAAAGTTGATTAATAATTAATAAAATTGTTCTATTTTTTCTAAATTTGATATGTTGGGAAAATAGATTTAGGCCGATTAGCTGAAATTATTCTAAAGTGACACAATTTTAAAAATAGATACACAATTATATAAAATTTAATATGAATTTAAAACTCAATTATACTAAATCGACTCAAAATACTTTACTCAAAATTGATTCAATGTTCAACATTTAGGCCAATTAGCTGAAATTGGAAAACCTAAGGAGATCCTCTCAGAGATCGTACTTTTTAAGTTGCCAAATCTTTAATTATTATATCTGCCTCGTGCAGAAAAAGTAGTTAGCTAAAGTTGGCCAACAACAATTATATTGATTTGACTACTTCAATAGTTAGTATTAATCTAATCTAATTAAATTGTAATCAACCAAACAGGGTTGTCGATTAGAAAGGGCAAAACGGGCTATCGCTCAGGGTTCCAAATTTTTTAAGGTCCAAAATTCATATATTTTTGTATATAAGTGATATTAATTTGAATTAAATTTATATATATAACTAACAATTTTTTCTAAATAATATATGTGTTCTTAGTAATTTTTATATAAAGTAGTTTAATATTAACAAATAACAATAAAAACCAAAAAGTGTATTATATTATTCGTTACGCCTTAAGTTTATAGGGGTCTTTTTTATCTATTGCTCTGGGACTTAAAAATAAACGAGACGGCCCTGCAAGTTAGTATTGTATCTCCATTTGTAAAATAGGACGGATGCAATAATAAATTTAAATTAAATATTATGATATCTGGAAATTAACCTAATTGTATATTTGAGTGTCTCAAATTGAAAGATACAACCTTATGGTTTTACTTATTGTTGGATAATTAGTGCATTCAAGTTAATTTGAAAGTATATTAATTAGTTGAATTAAGTGTTAAACTTTGCTTTTACAAACATTGAAAAGCAAAAGGTCGCCATATGTGCATATGTGCACAAGGTGCTAAAAAAACAAGGTGATTTATTTTTTTGATTTTGTTTATTTTGACATTATTAATTTTGTTTTTTAATGATGATTTATTACGTTTATTGATTACGAATTTTTGTTGTCATATTATGTGTCTTTGGACAACTAATTTACAATGAAAAGGCACACTTCCTTAGTAATGTGGTGTTAGCATCAATCAAAGTATTGATTGAATGAAACAGCAAGGTGATGAATAGATACTTCCTTCGTTCCGAAATACTCGCTATATTTCAATTTTGTGCACTATTCATCGTTCAAGCTTATTTTACATATTGCAACTAATGTGTAAGTAAAAATATAGTCAAATGGTATCTTGTTTGAATCGTCTAATCGCATACTTTCATAATATTAAATTTTTATAATTTTTAGATAAGTGTAGTTTAAGATATTAATGATCAAAATTGTGCATTGAATTGCGTAAAAAAGTGAAATATAGCAAGTATTATGGAACGGAGGAAGTATTATATTAGGGACAGTTCTTAGATTTTTTTTCATTAAAGGTTCTCATTTGAAAGTTTTTGATAAAATTTTTTGCACAAATTAAACTCTCAGAAGATCAAAACTCCCGAATTCATATAATTTAATTGATAAACTATTATATACATATATGTATTCTTCAACTTTCACCTATCTTACAATTATTCCTTTTAATTTATTCTTGGTTTTATTCTTATAACAATTTTTATATTTGATAACCCAAAGCATCTTGTGTGGAAAATAATGTAACATTTTAGCTCTTAAAATGACTTTATATATATATATATATATATATATATATATATATATATATATATATATATATATATATATATATATATATATATATATATATATATATATATATATATATATATATATATATATATATATATATATATATATATATATATATATATATATATATATATATATATATATATATATATATGAAAGAGGAGGCCTTGGACCTCTAAGGTTGAACAATGGAGGAAGAAGAGTAGTGTAAATGGGTTAGAAAAACAGAGCAATAACAAAGATGCAAGAACACACAAATGTATATGAGGTATCTTATGATACCTCCCCCTCAAAAATGGTTTCTTATCATTAATGGAATCAACATTAGACACTAATGACTCAACCCTAACACTTGAGAACAACCTCTCAAGCTTGTGTTTCCATTCAACAATGGAAGACACCCACAAAACTAGTACATGAAGAAGAAAGCTCTCTTGGTCTTAAACCCTAACTCTCTCTTGATGTATTAGCTCTCTCTCTTTTTCTCCTAATGATGTTCTAAGCTCTCTTTTATAGGCATACAACATATTAGAAGACCTAGGACCAAATGGGTAAAAGCCCACATCAAAAACGGACCGAAACAGAAACACGCGTTTGACCCTGCTGCTTTCGCTCGACCCGAGCAAGGTTAGCTCGACCTGGTCGAGCGCATGGTCCCTGAGCTACTGCTTGGCTGCTTTATTGAAGCTCGACCCACAGCTCGAGCTTGGCTGCTTTTGCTCGACTTGGTCGAGCCTTCCATACCTGTTGTGACTCCCTCCCATTTGGCTCGACATAGAGGAGCCCATCTTCCTTGCTTCAAGGTAGCAGCTCCCATCTTCAAGTGATCATCATCACCTCGATCTTCACTCGTCGCACCCGCACCACGGCACTCCGAAGACCCCACACATGAGTGAGATTTGGGTCTTGCTCTAACAATTTACAATTTATATGTTGCAACTTGAAGCCTATGACGCATGCCCCTCTTGTCCTACTTCAAATACAACTCTAGGACCAAAATGGTCAAATTTATAAGAATTTAGTATTAGGCTTCAAGCTCGAGTTTAGAGAGATTGTTTTCATCAAGTGGCTATCACTTTTTTCTTTAGGCCTTGTTTGGATTGAGGGAAATGGAAGGAAAAGAAAAGAAAGGATTTGGAGGGATAGAAATTCCCTTGTTTGGATAGCAAAAAGGGAGGGAGAAGATTTGGAGGGAAGGGATTTGGAGGGATTAACTCCCTTCATTTTGTTAACATCAAAATCTCTCCATAAGAGGAAAGATTTGGAAGGAAAATGAGATTCCTTTCTTTCCCCTCCCTTTCCTTCCTATACAAACATGTAGTATTTTACCTCTCTTTCCCTCCCCTTCCTTTCTTTTCCTTTCCTTCCCCTTCCCTTCCTTTCTTTTCTCTCCTAATTTGCTATCCAAACATAGTGTTAGTGTCCATTGAGGATATAATATGTCGTTGAGAAGTTTTTTTGGTGTAGTTTTTAAAGCTAACAATCTTATCTAATTCGAACATCTATATAAAAGTTATGATCAAGATAGTTGATAAAATTGTCATACTTTGCCTTAAAATCTTTATATGCAGGGCTATTTCAAATTCTATTTCTTCTCTCATTGGTCCAACTCTGCCTTAAAATCTTTATATGCAGGGCTATTTCAAATGCAAAAGCTAAATATAGATGTCACTCACTTCAATTGTCTTGCCAATTATTTTGCAAATTAAGTAGAATACGGATAAATTTGTTATTGGATTTGTACACAATAAGACCCACATAAGAAGTGAGTTGGCTGCACACAAGCTCGATCAAGTTACATCCTTGAACCAATTGGTAATAGGAAAAGTAGAATGTCAGAGTTATATATTAGTCATGCACTCTAATTCTTCAGTGTAGGATTACATATGAATTATTTTTCTATCCGTACATCTAAAGGGTATGTTTTTCAACACATCTAATAGTATAGACTATGGACAAATGCATGATGATCAAAGAAATGATCCATTTTGCAATTATTTTATTAGTTATTGACTTATTGTTGATAAATGCCATTGTTTAGGAACAAGAGAATGACATATGAATAATGATCACTCCTTTTTTTTTTTGAAATTTGCTCAAATTTCCAATCTTACCATCTTCATACTTATCATGTTCTACCAAATCCAAAAAGCATCTTAAAAATAGTCCAACCTCAAAAAAACTTTCTCCAATAACAAGATCTTGTTAAGGTCAAAAGTATCCAAAATTTCAAAACAATTCACAACAACTTGTTGCCCAACATACTTAAAAATTTGCATCCTCACATTATCATCATCAATCCAATATTCCGCTCGAAAACAGAGTCTGGATGAGAAAAGGTGACGGACAATCTCTACCTATACTCCCTTGAGAGGGAATACTAGAGGAAAGCGGTCACTTTTACCCCCCAGGAGGTGATAACCCTGCATAGAGAGGAAATAATTAGTACTGTTGCATAGACATCAAAAACTATCTGTAGAAGAACTACAAAAGCCAAAGGTTGGGATAAAATAATAGATTCGATGGGTAAAAAGATACGGATAATCACATAGGTTAATCAAACTTTTGAATTTACACATTTGTTTTTTAGTTTGCCCCTCCAATTTGTCCCACATTCTTCATCATGGGCAAAAACACATTTCTGTTCAAACAAAGGATCAATTTCTAATATTGATTAAATATCATATATTTACCAAAAGTGTTTGTGGCTCAATGGATAGAACATCTGCATGTGGTGCAAAAGGTTTGGGGTTCGACTCCTACTAGGCGCAGGTATCAATTGGGGGCTTCTTGACCGCGCGCATCTCTCTTTACTCCTCCTTGGGGGTACGGGTATGATTTGTCCGCATCTTTCAAGAAAAACGAAAAAAACCCCAATCGGACCCTGCCCTGTGCGGGATACCGAGAAGGTCCGTTCCTTTCTTTGATTAAATATCATATAATTAAGTAAACTTCAATAGTTTTTATACAATTATTTTGCTAGTATATGTATCAGTTTTTCAACAATAATTTTTTGCTAGTATATCGACAGTTGACTAGTTATTCAACCCTTTATTGATAAAATTCTTAGCTTCACCGGAACTCTTCATTAAATTTCATCCACATACTTCCTCCGTTCCATAATACTTGCTACATTTTCCATTTTGGGAAATTTCATATTACTTGCTACATTTCCTTTTTAGTAAGAAACCAATCATTTAAAGTTATATCTACTCCTACTTTTATCCTACTCTATATCTAATTACTCATATTTTTCTTTTTCATTTTTCAACAAATAATATTAAAAAATTTCAAAAAAACAACTTTCCACCTCCTACTCATCATTGCACAGTAACTTCTTAATCTTTGTGCCCATGCAATGGTAGCGAGTATTATGGAACGGAGGAAGTATATAAAATCTCTTTTAATCCCATCAACGCAGTCAAGTATTTGATCATTATCTTATTAAAATAAAAACCACAAATTATTAACAATATTTTTACTAATTGTTGCAAAATATAAGGAACACAAAAGTATATAGTATGCACTCAATTTCTATCCTTAATGCCCCTTCCCTCTTTTGGTAGTGAATACCTCAATTATTTCATTATATTACCCCCTCCTAATCTAATTAAAAGCCTCGTTTTTCAACAAATTCATAAACTTATTCGATAACTCCATCCATTATTTATTTCCTTATTGTTCTAATTATTTACACAAATTTCACTCATTCCTTTTATATGATTCGGCTTCCTTTTTTCTTATATTTGATGCTAAATTAAATCTGATATTTAATTTAACTAAGAAAAAATTACCCAGAATAATCCAATATTTTCATGATTTTTCTATGAAGATCTCACTTATTAATTAACCATAAATAATTCTAACTTTAGAGATATATGCCTTAAGTAAACTTGGTAACCAAATAACTTACTATAGCAATTTTTATTTTTTAAAAAAAATTAAAATAAAATGTCAATAAAAATATTAAAAAATAAAGAAAAACTTTCCAATTTTTTTAATTATTATGTAAAATTTTATATTTTTTCTAATTTTACAATAATTTTCAGTTTTTTTTAGTGAATCACTTAGTTATCGGGTTACTCAAGTTTACTCAAGGTAAATACCCCTTAAAGTTGAAATTATTCATGATTAAACAACAAATGAGATTATTGTAGGGAAACCATGAAAAGTCGGATTATTCTGATTAATTTTTCTTTTAATTTAATTATTCTCAAGCCAGGGGACTCTCTCCTATGTGGGTATGAATTGCCGTTGTCCTTCCCTCCCCAGACTCCGTTCATTTATGAGTTGTCGCCATCTTTTCCTTCTCAGATCTTATCTATAGTTTTCTATAAACGGAATACACTAGGTAGGATGACGTTGATAATACTCCTAATACAAGTGTGTACAAGAGTTGTAGTCAAAGACCGAAAAGGGTATGATAGGTCTTTGATGGCTCAAACTTTCTACATTTCCCCTTGTCTTTTAACCAAATTGGAGAAACTCTTTCCCTTATAATTTCTCCTCTCACTCCCTTCCCAAATTCTCTCTCTCTCTCTCTCTCAAATAATTATACTCATCATGATGTTCTCTGTTTTACCCTCCCAAAACCCCATAAAAATCACAAAAATTTCAACTTTTTTTTTCTTTTTCTTATTATCACATTCATTACCAATAATTCATAAAATCAAAAAAAAAGTAGGAAGCTTGATTTTTGAGGGGAATGTCGCCTGACTCGAAGGCTTAATTCCCAATTTTCTTACTCAAATCACTTTTTAATTCACTGAGTACGGGTACGAATTGTCCGTTACATTCCCTCACCCAAACCCTGTTTTCGAGCGGGATATTGGGTTGTTGATGATGATATAAATTGCCTTCGGACCAGGCTTCATTCCCCTCAATTTGACCTTCCAAATCATTCAGATCATCAAAAATAATCATCAATTTCACTTTTTTCAGCTTCAATTTCAGATGGGTATGATCTATTTTCTCCTTTTCTTCATTTTTTAGTATAGGGTACGCTAAGGAAAGGATCAGACTAATACAAGGTAAGAGAGAATCGTATTAGATCTTTTACGAAAAAAGTGGTATATATTCCAACCGACATAAGACCTCGTTTTTTTTATTTCAGATCTCTTATTCCCAATTTAATTTCGTGATAATTTGATGGAATATTTATATTTTAATCATGGGTATGTTACAACAGAGATAAAATCCGATTCTTTATTTCAAATCTCATATTCCCAATTCAATTCCATGATAATTTGATGAAATTTTTATATTTTAATCATGGGTATATTGTGATAATTAAGGGTTTTGATCTATGTAAAATGCAGATTAGTGTAATGATGAAAAAAGTTAATTTTTTTTGGGTGACAGAGTAGGTAAGTTTTGAAATAAAGGATTCATCATTACAAATTTAATTAATTAATTTATTTATATTTTTGTATTTTTATTTATATTTGTAGAATGTTTGAGAATTTCAACGCTAGTTATCATAGTTACTTATGATTTGTCAGTCATTTGACTCTTTGTTGTAATCCCTAGTTTTCATCATCTTATTCTCATCATGACTTCTTTGAAGCTTCTAAAATTTATGCCTCCTCTTCTAGGGTTTATACTTTATACCCTTTTCTTCATTTTTTTCCCTATTTTTCTACCATTTTTTTTCCCAAATTCAATCTTTTTCATTGTTCGAAAAAATTAGAGGTGTTCATTCAGGTCATCGGGTTGATTTCGTGTCAGTTGTTTCAGGTTTTGTGTTCACATTGGTTTTTACATAATTGTAGATCCATTTTTAAGTCGGGTCAAATCGGGTACGGTTATAAAGACGGGTGTCTATCGGGTCATCGGGATTATTCTGAACTCGGAATCTAAATTTAGCAAGATCTAATTGAATTGATACTAATTGGTTTAATTTTTTCAATTTTTATTTATTTACATATTTTTTGACAAATTTTAAATTATTTCACATGATGTACATTTTAGATCATAATATCCACAAGTGGGTTTTAATTATAAAGATGATATAATTTGTTTATTTTAAAAATTAAAAATTAGAACATGTTCAATTAATGTTGGTAGGTGAATAAATAACATACAAACAAAAATATTATTTAATGTGGTACATAATTTCTTCAGTGAAGATTTTGCAGGCAACTAAAATGGAGCTGGTCTGGTCAAATTGAGGTTATGATATGGTATAAATTTCTTTCAAATTAATAGGAATATTATGTATTTTTTTAGATATTTAAAACTCTAGATTTAGATTTAAAAAAATAAAAATAAAAATGGTCCCATTTGTTATGTTCTATCTTGTGTTTGCTTAGATTATTCCTTGTTCAGAATAATTTGTTTGGTGAAAGTTCTATGGGGATTGGGGAATCAGATTCATCTTTTAATAGGCATGAACTTGAAGCATCTTTATTAGTTTGGCTGATACTGTATTGAAGTGCCTATGTGTTACCCATATGTGAGTTGTCTCACATCGGAGAAAGAGAAGAATATGCATCACTTTATAAATTCAAGGAGTAACTCATATACTATTACCAATTGGTTTTAGTAGTGAACCTTCTTTGAGTTTATGAATGGTCTATTTCTTTTCCTCCTTGTTTGGGTTGCCCAGACCCATTTTCTAAATTCTATTATACTCTTCTCTCCGTTTGAGTTTTTACCTTTTAATTTAATCATGCGAGAGTTTTTATGTTATATGGTGCAAATTTAAAGTGACAGAGTAAGTTAAGAGTTTTCTAGTGCAAATTCAAAGTGAGTGAGGAAAAGTATACATAAATTATTGTGAGAGATCGTCTCTTCGGAAGACGTATTAGATATATGGGCTAAATATAGTCCAATTAATACTCCCTCCTATTCACACAAAATGAGACATTTGGGTTGGGCACGATTTTTAAGAGTGGAATGTTGGGGTATTTTAATTGATTAAATTAATTGTAAAGGTGATAGTTGGGTACTGAGAGTAGTAAAAGTGAGGGTAGTTGGGTATTTTAATTGATTAAATTAATTGTAAGGGTGAGAGTAAAAATAGAATTGAGACATTTTGTGTAAATTGGCCCAAAATAGAAATGTCTCATTTTGTGTGAATAAGAGGGAGTATAAATTAAAGAGAAAATAAGAATGTTTAGAAAATAAGAATATTGACTTCTAGTCTTGAAGTCGTCTCTTTGAGAGATGATCTCCCACAATAGTAGATGAAAAGTATATGTTTGTTGAATCTTTTTACTCTTCTTTTCTTGTCTTTTTATACCATAGAAAGTCAAATTTACTGGATAGAAATTGTATTACTTCTAAATCTTTTTAAAATTGTTGCATTGTGATTTGGGACCTAAAAATACATTTTTATTGTATAAAATTGTGATATATTTTTATATACTTCATTTCCTTTTATAATTTCTGTCGATAATATTTTATTATTTCAATGTCAATAAGTAGTTTCCACTTTAACAGGGAGATTACACAAAGAAGTCGAGATCAAGCCGCAATGTTCTAATAAGGAACCAGGTATAAGACTTCAATTTTTTTTTTTTTTTTTGTAATTTGTATCATAATTTCTATATTTCTATGTGCATAATATCATCATAAACTCCAAATTAATTCACAAGCTTCACAATGTATTGATATGTGTAATCCTTGTGTTAGCCTACTAATAAATGTGCCAATATGTTTTCCTAAATTGTGCTAGCTAATTTGAAATTAAATTAATGTTGGGAGTGTTTGGCAAATACCTCACAGCTGGTACCGAGTATTTGATCTGAGTGGCTGATTTGATCAATTGATTTGATTTATTAGCTAATTTTATCAACTAGTTTGAACAACTGATTTTATACACGCTGTTAAATGATACAACTGGTGCTAACTTATTTATAACACTAAGTTGTTTCAAAGTTCATAACATTAAATTACAAAACACTAGCAATATGTTGAATAACCCCCCAAATCTTTATTTTCACTAAAATAATTGAAATTATTCAATAAGCATTTTTACTAAACACCTATTATCTTTATAACAATTTCAAACATTTTCTTTTTTTTTTTTCTTCTCACGATACAACTCATCACAAGCCAATGCGTTAATCGTGGATAACTTTTTCACAATTTTTGTGAGAGACGGTCTCCTTGAGAGATAATCTTGAATTGGACCGGTTTATTATATATTTTTAAAATATTGTATATTGGCATTAAGAATGATGTAGATAGACATTTAATATATAGAAAGTAATATTAAAGATACGGTAATTACCAGGTAAACATTAAAGATAATGTAAGTAGTCATTAAGAATACGATAAGTAATAAACATTAATTTTTAATAGGTTGAGCTTAAGATACGTCTTATTTTAAAACACGAGTTGTAACTTTTTGTGTTTTCCTTTAAACTATTCCCACCTATCACCTACAACTACTAGTAGGGTGTTATCTTTAAATAGAGGTGATGCCAATAAATAAATGAACAAAAATGGGTAACACATAAAAAAAAATATTATGTGTTGGCAGACGTGCACTGCTAAAATTTAGAGTATTTCAATATAATATCGTAAAATGTACATTTGTAATTCTTATTTTTAATTTAATTTCAATTCTTGATTTGATTTTATTTATTAAACTTTTGATTTATTTTTGTTTTGTTCAGATTGATTTATCTAAATAACATGTCTTACAAGAAATACTTTAGGATCTTCCTATAATTTTGATCTTATAAAAGAAAACTTTCAGTTTGTATAGCAATTGTTGGTATTTAATAGTGGAATTGATTATGCAAAATTAGTGTAGTTTTGAAAGAAAGATATTTGACAAGTTTAATGAAGCTAAGTATCAATCATGTCTTTTGCTCCTTGGCAAATAAAAATCTATTTCATTCATCAGAAAAAACCAATATACATCAAGGCAAGGGATATTCAATCTAGCTTATTGGCATCAGTGTGGAAACAAGGAGGAAAAGGCCTAAAAACAGCTGACACACAAAAAAATTATTTAGAATAATCTAATATTTTTATGACTTTCCTACAATAATCGCACTTTAAGATTAACCATGAATAATCTAAACTTTAGGGGGTATTTGCCATAGAATAATCTAACATTTTTATGATTTTCCTACAACAATCGTACTTATAGATTAACCATGAATAGTCCAAAATTTAGGAGGGTATTTGCCTAGCATAAACCCAGTAATAAGATAAATTGCTATAGCAATTTTTATTTTTTGAAAAAAAAAAAATTATAATAACATGTTTAAAAAAATTTCAAAAATTTTTATTTTTCTATTTTTCAGAGCTTTTTAAAATTTTCAAAAACTTTCTCTAATTTCACATCAATTTTCAATTTAATTTGAAAAGATCTTTCCAATGGAGATTTTTATGAGAGGAGAAAGTTTACAAACACAGTAATCGAACATCCAAAGGAGGATAAGGTATAGTTTGATAAAGCTATACTAATAATTCTCATATGGTCTGTTTGGTAAAGGTCTGATCAACTGAAAGCATTGACTAATTTGTTATTAGTTAGTCGACTATTTAAGATGGCTAGTTATGAAAGTGTTTGATATTGTTGATTGTTTAGTAGAGAAAAACTTCATCATAAAAATACAGCAAAAGTCACTCGTAGCGTTTTTTAACTTTAGACTAAAAGTTAATTACAAAATACTTTTTTTTAGCTGTTTGAATAACCTAAAACCTAAAAGTCAAAAGCCCATACACATGCAAAATCTTTCTTACCAAAAAAATAGAATGTAGCAACTCCTATAAAACTTAGGAGTATTTTTGAATTTATAATAAAAAAAACTTATTTTTTATCGTTCATATAGGACAATGCACATAATTTAAAAAAATTATTTAATATTAACTGCTCAATCAGATAACAATTTATAAAATAAAATTTAACATAACAATTTATTGATATTATGCTCTTAAAAATTTTTAAAAAAAATGATTAATAAATCGCTAAGTTGAATTGACTAAGCTTACTATGAAAAAAGGTGAAGGTCACAAATTTAAGACCACAAAGTTGCAACTCGATTTAATATTCAAATATCAACAAAAAGATAAACCGCTATGTAACAGCGATTTATAACGTAAAACAAAATAAATTAAAGGAAAACTTATAAGAAACTACGTAATCTATACACCTTTTGTAAAAAATTATCTTATATAAAAATTTTTGCAAAAAACTACCTTATAAACACAATTCTTTGCAAAACACTACCTTTTACTGATTTTCGTCAGTTGACTGTTAACATTAACATTGACCTGCACAAAAAACTACCTTATATAATACAATTCTTTGCAAAATACTACCTTATATAAAACAATTCTTTGCAAAACACTACCTTATATAATACAATTATGTGCAGGTCAACGTTAATATTAACGGTCAATTGACGAAAATTTGTAGTGTTTTGCAAAGAATTGTATTATATAAGGTAGTTTTTTGCAAAAACTTTTATATAAGATAGTTTTTTAAAAAATTATATAAATTAAGTAGTTTCTTATAATTTTTCCTAAATGAAAATGCCATCCTACATGGACATTAGATGCCAAACTTAGTTATAGTTTGGGTTAAATTAGATTTGAGTTTTGATTTGTAATATTTAGAGAAAAGATTCCCAACAGGATAAAGTAGAATACATTTTCTAGTTTCAAACATTCATTTAGATTGAAATAATTTTAAAAATTGGACCACTTTTTCTATTAATTAAAATATAGCTACACATCTTAATCATGTGTACAATTCTTACTGCATTGTAACTACTGGAAAACAACAGCACCAGTAGAACTAATACTGTCTACTGTCTACACTCTACAGTATGTGTACTGAAATTAGTATGTAAAAAAGTACTCCCACAAAATTTGCCCACCTTTTTTTTGGTCTGTGATATACTCCCTCCACGTTTCTTGTTAGAGTCGTTAGCGGCGTCATTTTTTCATCTTTGTCCTGGTTTATTGTGTGTTTTGTTTTAGTTTGTTTTAAGTTTCTCTTTTTTTTACATACGTATTAGATCTATTATGTGTTTTTTTCACTCCACGAGTCAGGTACGTATCTTTATCATCTCGGAGCTGGGGGACTCCTTTTGGCTGTGCTCTCCTTCACGGGTATGAGTTGCCGCCGTCCTTCCCTCCCCAGACCCTTTCCATAGTTTTCTATGAGCGGGATATACTGGGTAGGATGATGATGATGATGATGATGATGATGATATACTCCCTCCGAATCAATTTAGTTGTTCTATTTTTTTTATCTGGCAAATTTATATTAATTGTCCTATTTTCTTTTTGTTAATCTTTTTTTTACCTAAATACCTCATCTAGTAAAGATTAAAATACCCCCACTTTTACTACTTACAATATTCTAATTACCACTTTTACAATTAATTTAATCAATTATAAAATACTTCAACTACCACCTTTTTAATTGACCCCACGCTACCCTTAATAACCGTATCCAAACAAATAAGATAACTAAATTGGTTCAATGTGAGTATATTTTTTTATTAATTGATCTTATCTACTCAATTAATATAGTTAAACATTTCTCTAATTTTTCTCACTAACCATTCACTCAATATTTGTTTTTGTCATATTTTATGGGAAAATTGTACTAAATAAATCTATCTATACTCAATCTGCTAAACAAATGCAACTAGTGTTTATTTCAAAATAAACTCATTTATTCAATATAATTGCTGAAAATAAACACATCATCATACTCAATATTCCACTTGAGAGTAGGGTCTAGGTGAGGAAATAGGCGGACAATCCATACCCGTCCTTTCTTTATAGGGAGAACTAGAAGAAAGCGGTTGATTTTACCCAAAATAGAAAAAGACCCTGCTGAAAATAAACAAACTACAGTTTATTGATAATTGATGATTCTTGACTTACCAAGAAGCTTGAATATGGCTATAATATATAAATAATAGGTTGGTTTATTTTCAGCAAATATGCATAATACTATAGAAAGCTTTATTTAAAAATAAATAATTTAAGAATCGATTTTCAGCAAATCAAGTAAATGTTCATTTTTACCCCTTTCTATATTGTTTCAAAATAAACTCATTTATTCAATATAATTGCTGAAAAAAACACATCATCATACTCAATATTCCGCTCGAGAACAGGTTCTGGGTGAGGAAATAAGTTGACAGTCCATACCTGTCCTCCCATTATAGGGAGGACTAGAAAAAAACAGTTGATTTTACCCCTAACAAAAAAGACCCTGCTGAAAATAAACACAACTACTGTTTATCGATAATTGATGATTCTTGACTTACCAAGAAGCTTGAATATGGCTATAATTTATAAATAATAGGCTGATTTATTTTCAGCAAATATGCATAATACTATATATCGCTTTATTTAAAAATAAATAATTTAAAAATCTATTTTCAGCGGATCAAATTAAGGGCAAATTTAGCGAAATAGATATTACTAGTAGAGTGAATTTTGATAGGGTGAAGAATGGAAGGACATGTAGAAGAGCGTAAACATCGGGTGTTGGGTGGCAATGACATCTCAGATCTTACTTCTCATCTCAGTGCTCAGTCTCACTGCTGAAAAGATGACATCATTAATCAATTTTTATACCTTTTATTGCTGGTTTCAGTGTTTTCTGAATTCTATTTAATTCCCATGTGTAACTTTCATTTTTACCCCTCTTTGTCTTTTGAGTTATTCCAATATACATTGGGAAAAATCGTCTTCAATAATTCGACCTATTATTAATTTGCTGTGAATAATCTCTACTATTGATTATTTTTAAATAATTTGATCTTTGAATTTTTTTGGCTCACAGCACCCCTTTCTATATTTTAACCGACTAGTATAGCTACCTGCCACTAGGGATGGTCACGGGTCCAGGACCCTGTTGGACCCGCCTTAGACCCGCCCCTTTTTTAAGGGTCTGGGTCTTATTTTTTGAGACCCATCGGATCCTGGTCGGATCTGGATCTAAAAATATTTGGCGGGTCTGGGTCCGGGTCCAATATCCGGACCCTGAACCCGCCCCTTGGACCCTTATAAATATTGAATTGTCCATTTTTATGTGTCTTGTACGCATGAATTATGCCCTCAACACTTATTTTCTTTTCATATAATCATAATATATATAAATAATATATATATATGCTACTTGCTAATTGTTAACCTAATTACCCTTATTTCATGGACTTGAACTAGTGTTTATAATAAAATATAAGCATATATTGGTGATGTTATGCGAGTTTAGATGTTAAATTAGTATTAAATATTTGTAAAATACGATAATAACTCTTACAAATATATGAAAAATACCATGACTTATAAATGCTTCAAATTTGACAAATCAAAGAGACTTATTTTAGACCCAGTAAGTACCCATTAAGGACCCTGGACCCATCAGATTCGGAGGGTCCGGGTCTGAAAATTTTAGACCCTTAGGGTCCGGATCCGGGTTTGGATCTCAAAAAATTATAAGGGTCTGGGTCCGGGTCTGGTTGGACCCGCTCTAGACCCGCCCCATGACCATCCCTACCTGCCACCAAAGAGGAGTTGGGGTAGACCAACAAAGCAGCATAAGAAGGAAGAAGAAGTGAGTGTAAAACTAATAGATACCTACAATAGTCGGTTAAAATGTAGAAGGGGGTGCTGTAAGCAAAAAATATACAAATATTGGATCATTTAGAAATAATCAATAGTTGGGATTATTCACAACAACAATAGATCGGATTATTCAGGACAATTTTTCCTAAATATTGGGGCACCTTAAAAAAAGTGGTGTTAAGGGAGGTTATGCGCATATTCAACATGTTTGATCGTACATGATTTGTAAAAATTAGGTGTTTTAATATGAAACTATGTAGTATATGTTAAGTGGTCAAAGATACAAAGTTGTTACATCAATATTATAATTTTTAACATTGTACCAGACCTTCAAAGAATTTATTCATTTCTGCTCCGCCCTTGAGTGGTGTTTTGGTTGTCTGTTTAGTTCAACTAACAGTTAAATGAATTATACTACGGATATGTACGTTCAACTGATTTAACTGATTTTTGTTGGTTGAATAAATTGATTTTCACCTTTAAAAACTGATTCTTACTTATTGTAATTGATTTACGAATTGATACGATTTTAAATAGATAAATTAAAATAAAATGTCGAAAAAATTGTTAAAAAATTATTCAAAAAAAATTTATGATTTTTTTATTATTTAGAATTATTAATTTAATTTTTTAAAATTAATTTTCAGTTTACTTTTTTGGTGAATTACCTACTATAGCAGGTCATTGGGTTACCTAAGTTTAGACTAGACAAATACCCCTTAAAATTAAGATTATTTATGGTTAATCAATAGATGAAATTATTGTAGAAAAATCACAAATAGGTTAAATTGTTCTATGTAAATTTTACTAATCTTTATATAATATACAATTATTGCATATATATTCCTAAGGCATGAAAGGAGTACACCACTATGCAACACTTCTTTTACCTTTTTCTACTAAGCTACTAGTTCTTACTCCTATTTAATTGGTTTTGTATAGCTTGATAAAATTCATTGGTTAGATATTTATTTAAACTCACTATCACATCCAATATATAAATATAAATATGATAACTATAACTAAATCAAAACTTACTCCCTCCTATTCAATTAAAGTGTCCACTTTGGATTTGGATCGGATTTTAAGAAAAAAATGGTAGTGGGGTGGTAGTGAGGTATTTTAAGTGATTATAATAATTGAAAAGGTGGTAGTGGGGTATTTTAAGTGATTATAATAATTGAAAAGGTGGTAGTGGGGTATTTTAAGTGATTATAATAATTGAAAAGGTGGTGGGTGGGGTATTATTAAATAATAGGAAAAATTGTCAAGAATAATCCGAACTATTGACAAACCGCTGTGAATAATCCCAACTTTTGATTATTTATGAATAATCCCACCTTTCTAGTTTTTTTGCTCGTGGCACCCCCAGCACATCTATTACCTGCTATTGCAGGTTGGAGTTTCATTTTTTTTTTGTTTTAATTTTCATTTTCCATAAAAATAAACAAACACTCACCAATCTTCATTCATGTCTCACCATCTTCCTCACTCCTTTCAAAATTTCGAAATTTTGCAGCACCATCTTCATCAACCTTCAAAATCTGTCACGCCATAATCAGCATTCCACCACCATTAACTGCAATTCCTCAAAAAATTAGGGTTTATTGGCGAAATTCAGTCACGAATTTTGGGTCTTCTTCGAATTTTGCTTCTTTTATGGAGTTGGAAGGTGAAGAAGGAAAAACAAAATGGAAGAAGAAAGGTGAAGAAGAAAGAAAATGGAAGAAATGGAAGAAGAACAATGGAGAAGAGTTTGAAATAAGTGGCTGGGTTTTATGGAGAAGACAATGGAGAAGATGACCTGTAAACAATTGATAAAACCTGCTACAATAGGTCAAATTTCGGTTGGGGGTGCCACGAGCAAATAAACTGTAAAGGTGGGATTATTCATAAATAATCAATAGTTCGGATTATTCACAGCAGTTTGTCAATAGTTTGGATTATTCCCGACAATTTTTCCTAAATAATATAAGTTGGGATAGTTGGGGGTATTTAGGTAAAAAGTTTTGCCAAAAATAGAAAGTGAACAAATAAAGAGACTTTACCAAATAAGGAAAGTGGACATTTATTTTGAATAGGAGGGAGTATTATTTATAATCTTAACCACCCCACGTTTAAAGTGGAATATTCAGCGCATATGCCAATGGGCTCTCGTGTGAGGAGCGTGTTAGAGTATATAACATATCATGAGGTCTCAACCATCAACTTAAGTTTTTGGTTGAGTTAGTTTCTTGACAGTCCTCACCTAAATTCGTAACTATAAAATTGTTCATGTTTAGACAATATAAAATTTAAATTGTTCCCACATGACGGCATATCAATATGAATGACTTTTTTGTTCTTGTTAAAGCAATGTAACAACTAACATGCTTGGTGGGAGGCAGGTGCTCAATCCTGCGCAGGAAAATTATTTTACTTCTCCAAGGTGGAGTACAGAATGTTGTACTTGGATCTCACCAAACAGAAGCACTATTATATCATATCCAGTAATATATCCCGCTCATAAAAATTATGATTAGAGTCTGGGGAGGGAAGAAGGATGACAACTCATACTCATAGAGGAAAGTGTGGTCAAAGAGTCTCTCAACTTAAGAAAACACAGAAGCATTATGTCACTATTTAATTTTCCTAAAAGCGTTATTTTGCCTATTTAGTGCTTAGGGTATGCTTGTATTGGGTGAAAATATTTAAAGGTGGAAATAAAGTCAAACTAGCTAGTAAAATGAAAGCAAATAAAGATGCAATTAAAATAGTTGAGATAATTGTGAATAAGGTAAAATGAGCATGAAATAAAAATAATGAAGGAAAAAGAAGATGATTTTCCCTATTATGGAGGTAATACATTCCCCTACCCTCCCCTAGGATAAATATTTACCCCACAAAATTGAGAGTTCCCTTCATTTTTCATTACTTTGCAATCATTCTTCTACTTCTACAACAATTAGATTTCACAAATTTATCATTTATCAACTTCATTTTCTTACTTTAACTTTTTTTTACTCCCTGTAAATATTTACACCCAATACAAGCGTGGCCTTAGGCTTAAAACCTGAAATACATTTTTGACATATAATAATTTGCAATTAATTATAAACATTATAATTAATCTATGTGAAATACTAGAGATTATATTGAGCAAACTTATACATAAATTGAACAGAAAAAACTAATTTTCTTCGGACTCAAATTTTATGGAAAGAAAAAGCAATTTTCATGAACACTTTTGAAAATTTAAATTGATCCCTCTAAATAGGAGTAAGAATAACCTCCCCTTAATCCCATGATACACATCTTCCAAATTATTAAATAATAAAATAAAAAAATGTATCTTTTAGATTGAAGAAATAACCGTTCACCTTTAACTAAAATAGCCATCAAAATAGCTTATAGCTTAAATTAAATAAAGTCATAAAAATATCCTTATTAGGATGCGTTTGGAAACACAGATTTCATTTCAAATTATGGATTTCAATTATGAAATTATAATGAAGAATTTGAAATGACAAAGGTTGGGGTGTCATTCTCAAATCCTCATTTTAATTAACTACTTTTATAACATTGGTGAATTTGGCTCAAATCCAAATTTGAATTATTGTTATTGTCAAACACTAACTTTAAGTCAAATCCATATTTACAAATGAAATCATCATTCCCAAACATACCATTAAAGTCTTTGAAAATAAACTTTGGAAGTAGCCGCCAATTTTGGTGCTATTACTCCTCTTTTTAATCTTTTGGACATTAATATTATATTTTTTATTGTAAAGGAATACAATAAAGGTAGGTAAATTTTACTTATCAAATATGCGCATTGTTATATAGGAAAGAATAATGTTGATTTGTAAAAAAGACTATTGAACATAAAATGAAAAATATAGAAATGTGTATGATGAGGTGGATATGCGGTAGCATAATGATGGATAGAATTAGGAATCAGGAGTTTAGAGAGAAACCAAGGTTGCCCCTATTTCTACAAATATGTATGAAAATAGATTAAGACTGTTCAGGCATGTGAAGAGAAAGACTTTTGACGTCCGGCCATGTCAGAGAAGTCGATGAAGATTTAGGAGAATGTGAGAGGAGCAAATATAGAATGACTTGCATGATCTACACCTCTCTGGAAACCTGACATAGGATAGGGTAGTTGGAGGTGTCTTATTCATGTCTTACACTACTGATATTCTCGCTTAAAAGTTGGTGTTCTTGTTTTTGCGTTTGTCTTTATTCATTTATTCGTTTTTACTTAATTTTTTTATTTATATGTATTTTATTTATTCATGTTTTTAACTACTGAGTTTATTTTTCTAAGGATTCATTGTGATACCCCAGATTTAGCTTGAAAAAAGATTAAA
This sequence comes from Amaranthus palmeri, assembly GCA_019776075.1. Lineage (NCBI taxonomy): Eukaryota > Viridiplantae > Streptophyta > Magnoliopsida > Caryophyllales > Amaranthaceae > Amaranthus > Amaranthus palmeri. Next base: position 894,773 of record JAAKBH010000297.1, read on the forward strand.
AGACTATTCATATCAACAAGCTGCATCTTCTTTTCATGGGAGTCCATATGCTAAGAACTCAACAGTTAAGCGTGCTTGGTAGGGAGCAATCTTACGATGGGTACCTCTTAGGAAGTTTTTCCTGGGTGCGCGCGATGTGAGGCCAAAGTGCACTGTAAAGACTTGTGTTGGTCTATGGGGCCAGTCTACGGTCTCCATGAGTAGTCACCGGCGATCCGAGAGGTTAGGGTGTTACATTCATTTGTGGATCTTTCTCGAGTTAAGGGACTCTTTCACTACACTATTCTTTAAGGGTATGAAGTGTCGCCTTCTTTTCCTCCCCAAACCTAATCAAATTTTCCTAACTATAAGCGGGATATACTATAGATATGATGATAATTTTGGATTTTTTTTCTTATAGCAATGATTGTTAGGATTATTGGCCACATAAGCTCACCAAGTAATTATGAAGATGATGAAGGTAATTAATCATTTTAATTGGTAAGGTTTAGAAGAGGGCATACCACATGTTTGTGATTTATTTTAATTTGTATGTAAATCAATTGGTACAAGATTGTATGGATTGTGAATCTTGATATATGAAGGATTAGAGTGCACAAAATCAGTCCAAGATCAAGGTGTATGAGGTCTTGAAGATTGTGGACATACACGAAAAGGGAAAGGCAAGCAACACAAGACATAAATTGATTTCCATTCGGTCGTCTACAGCGACAAAAACTAAACAGTTCATATTAAGTCACATGTAGCGACCAACTCATCGCATTCCAATTGAGTTGCTAAATCCGACTGTTTTCCCACTAAAATTTGGTTGCTAGTCTATAAATCCGAGTCTGGATCTGGATTCAAATTAAAAAAAATCTAAATCTAATTTGATTCAGGTTCGACCCAGATTCAACTCATGTTCAATCCCTATTGCTAGATCGCACGGGGTAGCCGTATGAATTGCATATTATTTGCTGTGCAATAGCCATGGAATTTTGGATTGGGCCCTTTGCCAAATTAGCTTGGGTCAACGTAGCAATTGAACTGGGATTTTTCTCGGTACAAACTATAAAGGTTCACGAGAGTTTATCTGCCTATTCGGTTATTACAACCTAGCAATTATTAATTTCCGCTTATAGAAAACTATGAATAGGGTCTGGAGAGGGAAAGACGGCGGCAACTCATATACATAAACAGGGCCGGTCCTAGAGGTGGGCAAGAGTGGCTGTCACCCAGGGTCCCATATTGCAAAAGCAAAATTAATAGTTGTAAAAGGGTCTATATATGTGATAAATTGCAAAGGAAAAGGATCCCAATGTGCTATTTTGTCCTGGACCCCAACATATTTAGGGCTAGCCGTACCCATAAAGGAGAGCGCGATCAAAAGAAGTCCCCCAACTCAAAAAAGGTAAAGAGTCTCATTTGTTTTTTCAAAAAATTATATATATTATTTTGGTTAAATTATAGAGGTATACAAAGTAGAGTTGTTTATCCTTTAAAAAATAGAGTTGTTTATATGCTTTTTATTTTGAGCATGTTTTATTGCGAAACGGGCTCTAATAACAGTAACTAAAAAAATAAATAGTTATGGACATTATTTCTCAAATATATTCGATTGGGACACGCCAATTATACTACTTCGTCCTCTTTGAATTGCATTAAAGAGGAATTGGTATGTTTTTATGAAAGTGGTAATAAATGAGGAGAGAGAATGAATTGTGTAGATGAAATTAAAAGAGAATTAACATGTATGGATGAGACTAAAAGAAAGTGGTGGATTATTATCCAAAATAGAAATAATGTAAATTAAATGAGACGACCAAATTGAAAAATAATGCAAATTCAATGAGACGAAGAGAGTAGCACATTGGCCTGGGCCCTGGAGGCATAGCCGTACCATTAGGGCAATAACGGTGTGTGTCTGTTATGTATTGAGTATTGACCATCACATATGCACATTTTATTTATTTACTATATTAAATTATAAGGTAGACGGCAGACCCATATATAAAAGGAAAGCACCGTGTGAAAATCAAATATAAAACTTAACTTGAAAAAGTAAACTGCTCTCCAACTGAAACAAGATCCATGAGCGGATCTGTAGTTAATAAATGAAACCAACTGACAACATCCATCTTATGCATAATATACTATAGTCTATACATCTAAAGATACCCATACGTTTGCTCATTAAGTTGGGAAAAGCTTTCATATTTGACACCTTTAATCCCAATTCAAACCTCGTTAAGCAGCTATTTTATTAATATTAAATCGATATTATTTGATTTTATGCCAAATAACCACTTTACATAAATTAAACATCTATTTGTATATGATAAACCTCAATTTGCATAAATTAAACATCTATTTTAATAAGATATATAGCTATCATAAAGACTTACTTGAAATACGATAAACACATACGTAATATATAAAATGAATCTATTAAACAACTACATAGCATATATTAAACAACTAAGCTGCTTATCATAACCAAATAATTTAAATTGTTTGAATCAAATTCGGTCATCAATTTATCAATAGTTTAAATTGTTAAATAAAAAAATATATATAAAAAATTTATTATTAAATTAAAAGACTAAAAAATTGTCCATATCATGAAATAATCATTATAAATGTTTTATCATTTGTATTTCTTTTGCAATTTTTTTATAGTTGTAAGCTAATTGTATTCTAGAATCAAAATTTCCATTTACTATAAATATCCAACTAATTTCCTTAATTTAAATTTCATAAATCTAATAAAGAAATATTAATTTATTTTTTTAAAAAAATTAATAAGCGAGCATTTTTTTTTTAAAGACGATCTCTCAAAATCGGGGCCTTAGTGCCACTAATATGCGGCAATCTCATGTTTCCTGCCGTGAGTATGGACCGTCTTATAACTTTCTTGGATCTTCGTTTACCTTTTGGTGTGCCACGTTTCAGTCTTTTTTTAATCCATATTCCATGTATTTCATAATTGAGTTAAAATCTTGACCCCAATCAAAAGTGCTTGTGATTCAATAAATAGAGCATCTGCATGTGGATCAGAAGAAATATGGTTCGACCTAACTGAATGCAGGTATCAGTTGGGGGATTTTTTGACTACGCGCATCTCTCTTTAGGGAATGAGTAAGATTTATCCGCATCTTACAGGAAAAAGAAAGTCTCCCATCCAAATTCTGTCTTATGCGAAATACACCTTTTCTATTTGAAATATTAATATAATAGACCACATGATCTAATTAGCTCATGAAATTTTCAAGTCAATCATGCGTAATGTACACATTCTCCACATCCTGCAGAATTTTCTAACTCAACTTTTTAGCAATAACAAGCAATTTCCTGCAGTACAATTTTGTCACGTTACTCACCTTACTCAGTTATAACTAACCTACGGTGTATTTTTCGGTCATGTAAACCAAAACAAATTTTAAAAGGTGCGTTCAAAATTAAAAACACTGAAAACATCAATAAAAAAGTACTCATAATTAAATAATGGAGTACTTGGGTAGTTCTATAGTGATTGATTTAAAACCAACAACTAATACTCCCTCTGTTCCAGTTTAGATGTCCCATTTGACTTTTCACACATGCCGAGGCAACATTTTAACCCTTAATATCTCTAATTATTCTTAATCAAAAATTATAAAAAATTGATATTAATAATCCTTGTATTGAGACGAATCAAACAAGATCCCACATGACTATGTTTTAACTTATAGATTAAGAGTAAATACAAATTAAGAGTGATGAGTGAATAGTGCCAAAAGTCAAATGGGACATCTAAACTGGACCGGAGGAAGTATAAATTTAGCTAGTTTTTTTAATTAAACTTTCATTTTAAGAGAAATAAAAGGGAAGTAATTTCTGTTTGTTTAGGAGGGAAGAGAAGGAAAAAGAAAGAGATGGGTTGTCCCCCCAAATCTTTCTAACTTTGGAAAGATTAATCAGCCCGTCTTGTATGAGACCGTCTCATAATGAGACGAACTCTAAACATCTAGAAGTTTTAATTATTGGGTATTTAACCTAAATATGAGCCATATCTCACGATGTAATATAAGAGTCTCATGCTAGAATTTGTGAAGATTAAAAAAAATTGTTCATCCATCTATTTTCTTCCATTCAAATACACCCCAATCTAATGATAATTTTGGAACATTTAACATCTATTTGTTGTCCTTTTACGGTCAAAGTAAAGTATTAATAAAAGCTCTACCAATTAAGTTTCATTTTCTGTTAACTTGATATAGCGGACGTCACATAGGCATTTTGTTTTTTCATATACAAAATTCTTAATAAATTTAAGAAGATTCAATTTAAATTATTATCATTTATCTTCAAAAAAAAAAATTATTATCATTTTATATCAAAATGAAGTATTGAAAAACTATACTCCTAATTTTAAACTACATTTGCTTTAATATTTTTTTGAAAAAAAATCTAAATTTCGCTACTCCTTCGTTCTCTTTTGTTTGTCTACTGAAAATTTTCTTCACATTATAGAGATATTTAAATTAGTTTTTTTTAATTATATATTGAAGATTAAAGATAAAGTATATTTATGATGGATATTGTTAGATTTTCTTGATGTCTAATGAGCGGGATACACTGTGTATGATGATGATTTATTGTTAGATTTACTTGATGTAAAAGTTTTTTTTATATTCAATTTTCTTATAATTTCTATGATGTGTATTTTGAGATATTGAAGCTCAAAATTTGCTTTAAAATACGTACAAAAGGTAAAGTAGATAAACAAAAATAAACGGAGAAAGTATCTAATTAGGATATATAATTTAATACCAAATGAAATTCCCTTCAAATTATGTCTGAAAGAGTAAATTGAAAACCAAATAAAATTAGAAATAACATATATATATATATATATATATATATATATATATATATATATATATATATATATATATATATATATATATATATATATATATATATATATATATATATATATATATATATATATATATATATATATATATATATATATATATATATATATATATATATATATATATATATATAATGCATCATTAGGTAATAAATTCTAAATTTATGTTATATTAACTAGTTAATACTTTGATCCTTATATTATTATTAAAAGTGGCCGGAAAAATATAAGAGATACAAAGAAAGCAGTTATAAGAAGCCTGATGCATGAGCTTGCTATCTTCATTAACCGTAATTAGAGTCGTATCCTTATCAGAAGTATCTGTTAGCAAGATCCAATTGTCAAAATAAACAATTATTTGTTCATAATTTTAAATTACTTTAAAAATTCCAAAAATGCATTGAATGCTTGTAAACTTGTAATGGCACATTAGTCAAAGAAAACTACTACGTGATGTTTGTTTATCAAGGTTTTAGCCAACATTTTGGGCTTGTCAAAAGAAAATTTGTGTACACTCCTTCAATAACATGCTATTGGGACCATTTGATAGGAAAAAAATAATAATAACCTTTTCAGATTGTTATTAGAATTGTAAATTTTTGACCTGATTTAAATTTAGCACGAAATTAAACTGAAAAATTAGTTGATCGTAATTTGAAATAATTGAACTCTTAGTCCAAGAATCATTTCGAAAATAACGACATAAAAATTATAGTAAATCCAAATGTGATTGAATCCAACCGCTTATTTCTTTTTCCTAGTTTTTTGAGGTTTTATCTTTTTTTTTATTGGAATTCAAAATCTCTTTATTTCTAGTCAATTTTTCTATTTAGAGTCAATAAATTTTGTTGAATTCTTAATAGCAATATATTAGTCAATAATTTTTTCCTTTTAAACAACATAAAGTACAAAATATTTTTTAATTAATTTTAATGATAAAAAAATTTAAAAAAACAATATTTTTGATTTGATCGAAGCTAACGTATGCTATTCTAAAATAGTTTAATTTAAAGTGAATTCAACTCGAAATCTCCCCGCTATTAAAATTCATTATTGAACTTTTTCTATTTTACTCCCTCCTATTCACCTTAGGTGTCTCATTTGCTTTTAGGACATTATTCATATATCACTTTAAAATTGCATTTTATTATTAATCTATAAGTTAAAACGTAGTCTTGTGGGATCTTATTTGATTTGTTTTGATGTAAAGATTATTAATATCAACTTTTTATAATTTTTAATTATACATAACTCGATATATTAAGAATCGAATAAATGTCTTGGATAGAGTGCATAAAGTAAATGGGACAGTTGAGATGAATAGGTGGGAGTATTTGCGTAGACAATTATGATTGGCTGCAATTATATTCTTATTATCTTGATTTTTACTATGCGAGGTGAAGCTATAATGACAAGTATGACGTGACATTTGTTATCCAACACGGAATAAAAATTAATTTTTTTTAAAAAGTTCTGTTTAATTTTAATAGATATGATATTTTTAAATTAATTTTATATCTTTAAATCAATATAAACTACGTAAGATTGAGACCTCAAATTTTTTATAGCCCTGTGCAATCGTACATGCTGAATAAGCTTGGATTCTCACACGATTGTTATGCGAGAGTTGATCTGAAGTTATATAGCACTTATTGATTATTTGATTGACATTTTTATACTTATGATTAAATGTAATTTTATCTTATTATTTAAAAAAAAAGAAACACTTTTAGTTATTGTTGGATAAGATGCCATTTAAAGATTTTTCTGACAATTATATTTTTATTTATGGAGTGTTTAAATGGCGATGCAAATCAAATGTGGGAATCTATGGCGACAACCATTCGTATGGTGGCGAAGGAAACGCTAGGGGTGTCGACAGGAAAGGAAAGGGAATACAGGGAATCGTGGTGGTGGAGCGAGGAGGTGCAAGAGAAGATAAGGAACAAAAACAAGAGATTCAAGGAGCTTATTGCCTGTACGGAGGAGGAGGTTAGGGCACAAATGAAAGAGTCGTACAAGGAAGCGAAGCGGGAGGCGAAGAAAGCAGTCGCAAAGGCAAAGAGTCATGCCTTTGAAGCCTTCTACCAAAAGCTTGATACCGCAGAGGGGGAGAAATATATTTACAAGTTGGCTAAAGCCAGATCTAGGCAGAGGGAAGACTTGGGAGCAGTGAAGTATATCAAGGATGAGAGTGGACGGGTTCTCATTAGCCAAGAGGACATCAAACTAAGATGGCATCAGTATTTCTCCCAACTACTAAATATGTCAAGGGGTCCTACAAAGGAAACTTGACAGACTTCGGACACACAAAGAACACGGGTTTGTGGGTCATTGGGTGACATAACCAAGGAAGAAGTAAGTGAAGCCCTCAAAAAGATGGGGAGATTTAAGGCAGTTGGACCGGATGATATCCCGATTGAGGTGTGGCGGAGCTTAGGTGAGGAGGGCATTCAATGGCTTACTAATCTCTTTAATGCTATCCTGCGATCTAGTAAGATGCCGGAGGAGTGGAGGTTTAGCACAATTATCCCTTTGTTCAAGAAAAAGGGCGATGCACAGGAATGCGGGAACTATAGGGGTATCAAACTCCTAAGCCACACTATGAAACTGTGGGAAAGAGTTATTGAGAAAAGAATTAGACGGGGGAGAACCAGTTTGGTTTCATGCCGGGGAGATCAACTACTGAGGCGATTCATATTTTGAGGAGGCTGATGGAAAAGTATCGGGAGCGAAAGAAGGATTTGCATCTCGTGTTCATCGACCTGGAGAAAGCATATGATAGCATACCACGAAGCATCGTTTGGGATAGCCTCAAGAAAAGAGGTATTTCATCAAGATATATTGAGGTAATACAGGACATGTATGATGGAGTTTTGACCAACATTCAGACACCGGTGGGGCTAATAGAGTCTTTCAGTATTAGAGTGGGCCTACATCAGGGATCAGCACTTAGTCCTTTCCTCTTTGCGGTAAGTATGGATGAAATCTCAAAATCCATCTGGGAAACCGTACCATGGTGTATGCTTTTTGCCGATGATATAGTATTGGCTGCAGAAACTAAGGAGGAGGCTAATGGTAAATTGGAGGAATGGAGGGAAGCCTTGGAGGGCAAGGGGATGCGCATAAGTCGCTCGAAGACTGAATACATGCGATGTAACTTTAGTGGGATAGAATCGATAGGGGAGCCAGAGGTGTCCATTAGGGGAGAAGCTGTTGCATGCACGTCCAAGTTCAAATATTTGGGTTCAATAATTCAGAACAATGGGGAGATTGAGGGTGACGTTGCTAACCGTATACAGACAGGTTGGCTCAAGTGGAGAGCAGCGACTGGGGTGCTTTGTGATAAAAGATTTCCTAATAGACTTAAAGGGAAATTCTACCGCGTAGCGATTAGGCCGGCTTTGTTGTACGGAACGGAGTGTTGGCCTGTAAAGAAGGCTTTCGAGCAGAGAATGGATGTAACAGAGATGCGCATGCTGAGATGGATGTGTGGTAAGACAAGGATGGACAGGATTAGAAATCAGGAGTTTAGGGAAAAGTTAGGGGTTGCACCTCTCTCTGCAAAGATGCGGGAGAACAGGCTCAGATGGTTTGGGCATGTGCAGAGAAGCACCCATGACGCCCCAGTGAGAAGGGTCGAACGCATCATAGTGGAGGGCAAGAGAGCCGGGGAAGACCTAAGAGGACGTGGGAGGAGCAGATTAACAGCGACCTGCTCGAACTACACCTCTCTAAGGACCTGACCAGGGATAGAGCCACATGGCGGCGCCTTATTCACGTCCTAGATTACTAGACTAGTTTGATACTGTTATGTGACTTTTGTCATCGCTTTTCACTTCCTTTTTTACCTATATCGCTTAAAGGTTTTTTTTTTTTTTTTTTTTTTTTTTTTTTTTTTTTTTTTAATCCCTATGCTTGGCTAACGTGGGTGTAAGATGCAGGTTTTCGGATTTTTACAGGTCCTATCCTTGAAGACTCCTCTAGAGCCGAAGGACTCTTATGACCGCCCTCTCCTTATGGGTATGAGACGCCGTCGACCTTCCTTCCCCAGACCCTGGCCATAGAGTATCTATGTGCGGGAACACTGGGTATGGTGATGATGATGATGATGATGGAGTGTTTAAAATTTGCTAAATTATAATTATGTTTTTTGACTATGATTTATGTTGGTTGTAGTAGAATTGTTGGAAATGGCTATATAGTAGTGTTTCATCGTTTAGATGACACAATTCTCAATTTCTCATCTCTTTTCAGTTTGTTTGTGCAAGAGTGGTATTTGCTCCACACCTCAAATAGTGAATGTACATTGCTTTTGGTGGGTGTGTTAACCTTGGAAAAGTCCTCTCTATTTACACTTGAGATAGTTGGGAAATAACTTTCTAAATGCAACGACATGTTCGTGTTAAATCATACCTTTCCATATTATAAACACATGTTAAACACAACTCTAAACACATTTCTCATGTGTAAATTTTATGTATATTATTAAAATTAATGTGTGTTGATGATTATAGCCATAAGAAGATTTTAAGAAGACCTTGAATAGGCCTATATTTCCAACAATTATAACATATCAAGATTCAAGTATGATCTTATTTTAATGCAAATTTTATTATTATTATTATTATTATTATTATTATTATTATTATTATTATTATTATTATTATTATTATTATTATTATTATTATTATTATTATTATTATTATTATTATTTTGAGAGAATTATCAATTTTTTATTATTTTTAATAATATACATTAAAGATATATAGGATAGAATTAGTATATTAGTAAGTGTTCAAAATTAAATGAGACATATCATTAAAATATAAGAAGAGAAATATTGAGACTTTATATCTATTATGACACCCCTCTTAGATGGATCCTGATAGAGTTATTTGGATAAAAAATCGCAAATAAAACCATATATTCATCATACTATATATATCTGTCAGTTTGATCTTACAATCATACTACCTCCGTTCCATTTTAGTTGCACCATTGGGTTTGGGCACAGGAATTTAGGCAAGTCAAATCAGTATGGTAAAAGTAGGGATGATGTATGATTGATGGTGATATGTAAGATAAAAATAAAAAAATTATTATAAGTAGATAGTGATTGTGAATTTGTGACTTGTGGGTATATTAAATAATTAATGGGATGATGTATGATTGATGGTGATAGTGGGGTAGGAATAAAGTGAGGATAAAATAAGTAGATTATTTTAGCCAAAAATAGTAATGGTGCAAGTAATTTGAAACTTTCTAATATAGTAAGTGTTGCAAGTATTTTGGAACGGAGGTAGTATATTGTTATATACTATAGCATTAGAATACTTTGACACGTGTTATTACAAAATAAAAATTTTCACTTTCAAATCTACTACATATGTTATTTTACGTATTTTTTCTCTTTGATTTTATAAATTCATCAATTTTATAAGATTAGTAATTTTTAATTTAAACAATTTATAAACTATGCATGGAGAAAACAGGAAATTAATATTGTGAAATGTATTGGTGGAGAAAACAGGAAATTAATGGGCATCAAACAGTCAATTTATACTTTAATTAAAGTCATTTATGATAAGATAAAATTCTTTCTCCATGATTGTGAAATGTATTGTTGTTGAGAAAAATCATTCATTTTATACTCGCATTTAAAAATCATAATAATCAAATTAATATGATTTATTAAAATAAAACTTAAAAAATAAATTAATGATAATTAAGATATTTTGTGCATATACTAAACGTGCACTTCTATCTATACGGAGTATATATTAAAACAAAACACACCTGACATAAGCAACTCAAAAAATTGATGAGTTGTCATCTTCACATGAGATTGATGATATCATTGAATAAGGATGACTATGGGAATATTAAATATCATCTTCACAAGTATTTTTATGGATGAAATTAATTATAAAGTTGTAAATAATTTGCATAAATAAGTACATAACAGAATAAAGACAAAAAATACGATACTAATCACTACAAATAAGTTATGAAATAGCGACGGATAACAGCGATGAAATTTGGTTTATCGCCATTGGCGACGACTGGGCTACGACAATTTCCTCGCCAATTGGACTATTGAACACGGCGACTACTCAGCGACGAATATCATGGAAGCTAAATTGTCAACGGTCAATTTTTTAGAATTTTAAATTTAGCGACGACTATCCTTGACGCTGAGTGGTCGCTGACGAATCGCCATTCATTAAATTTTTTTTTTGTTTTTTAAAATAATTTTTTTTATTTTTTTTTTTTACTCTGTGGCGGAATATGTAGAAGCTAAGTGGTCGCCAATTGTGTCCGTTTTTTTTAATTTGAATTTGAATTTGGCGAGTGTAATATTGTCGCCATGTGGTCGCCATGATTTGTATTTATAACCATTGTTACGGCATTTTGTATTTGTGAAAGATTGAAAGCATTAAGATAGCAAGTATTGAAAATATTACAAAAGGTTAGTTATTTACTTCAATTGTTTTATTTATTTGTTTTAATATTATTATTTTGTACATATTTATTAGCTTTAAATTTTAATTGTCATTAATTTGTTTTAATATTATTATTTAGTATATATATTGCTTCTATTGTTATATACATGATTTTTTATATATATATTTTTATTATTTTATATATTATATTGTTTTTTTTATTGTCATTAATTTACTTTAATAATTCCTATTAGAACAATGTTATTATTATAATGTATTTAATAATCATTTTACTATATATAGGTGTTAAAAATGAATGTTAGGGAAGAAAGAAGTTGGATGTACAACCGACGAAAAAATGGAAAGTTTAGTTTAAGATTTTATTAGAGGGTTAGAAGAGTTTTTAGATTTTGCTCGTCGAAATAGCATGAGTTCCGAGATTAGATGTCCTTGCAAAAAATGTAAGAATTGTTCTTTTAAGGAACCTAACGAAATAAGAGAACATTTAATGAGAAAGGGCTTCGTTGAAAATTACTATGAGTGGGAATATCATCAAAATACACAGGTAGGAACAACATCTGATGTTGTAGCTGTAGTAGGAGCGCAATCGCCAAACAACCAAAATCCTTACTCACAGATGGTGTATGATGCGGTAGCTAGTATATTTCCAGACACTTACCATCAATTTTTTCCCCCTCAATTTGATGTAGCACCGGTACATGTTGATGAATATCCAAACCCTCAGTGTAGACAATTCTTTGAAATGTTAAATGCTGTAAATAGTCCTCTATTTGAAGGTTGTAAAAGTCACACCAAGATGTCTATTATTGCTCGACTTACAAACCTAAAGACAGACCATCGTCTCACTGAGAGGTGTTACGATGAGATTTGTGCTATTGTGAATGAAGTGATACCAGATTAGAATACGATGGTAAACAGCTTCTACGACACCAAAAAAACAAATAGTTGCCCTTGGATTACCCGTGGAAAAGATCGATTGTTGTCCTAACGGGTGTATGATATATTGGGGGAATAATGCGAATGCAACTTGCTGTCATGCTTGTGAAACTTTATTTAACGCTGAGTCGTCGCCAACATTTCCATGACAAGTGGCGACGATTAAGCGACCTTTTCAAGTGTTAGCGTCCAATTATTTAGCGATGACAGTTGTATCGTCGCCAGGTCGTCGCTAAAAGCACTTTTTGACGATTTAGCTACCAAACGGTGAGGAAAGCCGTGGTCGCAATTTTGTTATTTTTTTGTAGTGAATGGTTCATTTTGTGTAAACATCACGATTCATTGTCAAATGATCAAGTTATACTTTAAAATCAAACAAGAATATATGAGAAGATAAAATTCGCTCTCCATGATTGTGAAGGGTATTTTTATCTTGAAAAATCCTTTCAATCCCCAACAAAAATCATAAGATAAATAAGCAAAGAGAAATTATTCGATTTTTTAGAAATTGACGATAAACACCCCGCTTGATGGTCAATTAACAGTTTCCGTCAAGTGATAGCTAGTCTTTCGTAAACAAAAATATAATATAAATTATAAGGTAGTTTTTTGCCAAAAAAAAGACTGAATATTTTTTTGCAAAAAGTATTATGTATTTAGATAGTTTTTTGAAATTTTTCTTTGTTATATATACATATTTATTTAATTTTTTTATGCTACCATAGCGTGGTTATAATCAGTTTATGTCATTATTATATTTCATGAAAAATTACCTAAAATAATCCAATATTTTCATAAATTTCCTATAATAATCTAACTTATTAATTAAGAGTAAATAATTCCAACTTAAAGGGGTATTTCCTATTGCAAATCCGATAACATGGTGGCTTATTGTAGCAAGTTTCACTTTTTAACAAAAAATATAAATTAAAATTTAATGTAAATTTTTAAAATTTTTCCCCAATTTTAAATTAATTTTCAATTTATTTTTTTGGTGAATTACCTACTATAGCAGGTCATCGAGTTACCCAAGCTTACTCTCGGCAAATACCCCATAAATTAGAGATTATTATAGAAAATCATAAAAAAAGCTGAATTATTCTATGTAATTTTTCCTATATTTTATCAAAAAATATTTATAACTAATAATGATAATATATACTAAAAAATTTGTGCATTGTACGAGTTTTTATTCTGATAAATTTATAAAGTGACTTTGCTTATTATGAAGCCGTACGATGAACTTAACAATGAATATATTCACAAATCCACTAAGTCTATCGATTGGGAAATGAATATCTTAGATTCCAATTTTCATACTATAAATTGAGACTTACTAACATTTAGTAACCCAACACAAACTAGATAAATATTACATACATATTTACATTTATTCTCATTCAAAAATGAGTTCCAAATGTGTTGTTGGAGGTCTTAAGCCTGTGGACCCAAACAGTCCAAAGATTCAAGAGGTTTCTGCTTGGGCTGTCAATGAGTACAATAATCAGCATGTAAGCATTTATTTATTTATTTATATTTTCATTTTCACAAATTCTTGTGAGAGACGGCCTCTTTGAGAGACCAACACTGAATGGTTCGACCCATAAAGAAAAATATAAAATAAGAGTAGAAATTAAGTTCTAATGGACGTGGTCTAAAAGGTGTCTGATATATATAATTATCATATTGGGCTAGAGTGTGGATGCGCATAGGCGCTGAATGTTCCAATTTAAATGATGACGGGTGATTGAGATTTGAACCGGTGACCTCTTATCATATTGGCTCTGATACCATGTCAAAGAACCAACTCAACCAAAAGCTTAAACTTATGGTTGAGGCCCCCAAGATATATTATACACTCTAACAGTTTCCGATTGACTCTTTGTAGAAAACGACATATGCAACTTCATAGAATAAGATGTACACATAATTTACTAAGTAGTAATCTTTAGCCTCATCGAAACAATTGAAATTATATTTTGTAATTGGTGTGTGTTTGCAGCGTTAATTTATCTCACACAACGCAAGAACTTTTCTTAATCTTTTTCGAGATGGGGGACTCCTTTTGGCCGCGCTCTCCTTTTGGGTATGAGTTGCCGCCATCCTTCCCTCACCAAACCCTGTCTAATACACTGAATAGGATGATGATAACGATGGCGTGTGTTTGCAGCCAGGAGAATGTGTGAGATTTGAAAGGGCATTGAAAGCAGCAGAACAAGTGGTTAGTGGAATAATGTACCATATTGAAATGGAGGTGGCTGTTGGTGATGCATTGCTTCACAAGGTTCAAGCTAAAGTTGTTGAACAAGCATGGCTTGACAAAATCCAACTAGTTGAATTCAAGTTCATTGAGCAAAACAATGCTTGTGTTGCAATTCCCAACTAATTAATATCCTTTCTTCTAAGGATTATGTATGTGGTTTCTACTATCACTATGTAGTATGTACTTGAAGAATAAATAAAGGGATGTAATGCATTATGCATGTATTATTATCCTATTATGAATGAATCATGATGCTTTCTTTTTTGTCATATTTGTTTAGTCATTACTCCTTCCGTTACTAAATGATGTTTCCATCATATAATATATATTATTTACCAACTACAGCCTCTAAGTTTACTCAATTTCAAATAAATAGCCGCAAACTTTGTTTTTTACCAACTACAGCCTCCAACTTACCAAACATGACATCGAGACAGCCAAAACACCCCATTTAACCCTATTTTTTACCCTTTTTTTGGCTGTTTAGCTGTCTCGATTTCATGTTTGGTAAGTTGGAGGCTGTAGTTGGGAAAAAACAAAGTTTGCGGCTGTTTATTTGAAATGGAGTAAACTTAAAGGTTGTAGTTGGTAAATGATCCTATAATATAATGTATTGTGCAACTTCCACCTAAGGTAGCGTTAATGATAAAACTGACAAGTTGTTTTTGATTGATTATATATATATATATATATATATATATATATATATATATATATATATATATATAGATATATATATATATATATATATATATATATATATATATATATATATATATATATATATATATATATATATATATATATATATATATATATATATATATATATATATATATATATATATATATATATATATATATATATATATATATATATATATATATATATATATATATATATATATATATATATATATATATATATATATATATATATATATATATATATATATATATATATATATATATATATATATATAATATATATATATATATATATATATATATATATATATATATATATATATATATATATATATATATATATATATATATATATATATATATATATATATATATATATATATAGGGGAGGGATCCAATGAGAAGGGTATTGAAAATGAGAAGGATAAGAAGGATTCTACACCCTTGATTTCACTAGCATAAAAAAATCTATGGCCACGATTGAGCCAAGAACATATAATTGTGAAAGTAACTATGTTACACAGAAAGGTAACTATGTTGTCAATTTTAAAATGTTCTTTTTTTATAACATAGTATCCTTTTTTGGATACATAGTAACCAAAAAAATCAAACAAAAATCCTTCTCACCCTTCTCATTTTAAAATCCTTCTCATTTGATCCTACATCTATATATATATATATATATATATATATATATATATATATATATATATATATATATATATATATATATATATATATATATATATATATATATATATATATATATATATATATATATATGTATATATATGTTTTGGAAATGTTTCAGGATACTATTTTAAGAATAATGTGTCTGATATATATAATTATCAATGGAAATATATATTATCGAAAGATGGTGGAGTTGGGTTATATGCTTTGAGGGAAAAGATTGAACTGATAGCATTCGAAATGGTGAGTCGCATAAACAGGCGTACAGTAGCCTTGAATCTTCGAAATTAACATTTGCTAACGTTTTTATGTGCAAAAAGATTATGGTGGAACATTTAGGTAAACCTAAAGGTTACTGTGTGGATTTTTTAGAAGTTTTGGTTACCACGTGGAAAACCCAAAAACTTCAAAGTTATCACGTGGAATTACCCTTTTATTTATATATGTTTAATGTCTTTATACTAAACTTCGTACATTGTACGGGCTTCTAAACTAGTAAATAGAGTAATAAATTACCAAAATGGGCAAAAATAAGGATTGATGACGCAAAAAAGAAGAATGATGAAATCACAAGAATTGGCTTGAACATGAAAATAATCTATAGGAGTTGTCATTGGGTCATTACGTGTGGTTTAGATGTCAATGTCGGCTGGATTAGTAGCTTAATGGACCCTTCCTATTTGTCTAAAGTTGATATTATGATGTAAATTGTAAAGGGTCCCCACTCATATTATAGTTATTCTTGTGAGAAGCCGTTTTTCAAAGAGACAATCTTAAAAAGAAACTCAAATTTCTATTTTCTCTTTAAATTGTATTTATTGGCAATTTAGTTAATATATCTAATCCGTCCCTCGAAAAGACCATTTTTCATAACAATTCGTGCTCAACTTATTTTGGAGTTTTCTAGTAAAAGATTATCCGCTCCTTTCTATTCAATGAACTCTAAACCTTGAAATTTCAACTCTCAGCCTCCAATATTTAACTATGTTCACAATAACATTTTATTTATTAATTTATTATATTATTATTACTATTATGTGCTTCTTAAATTATGTTTTGAATATTATTATCTTGAAAGCTAGTTTCTTGAGAGACATTCTCAATGACAAAGGTGTTTTAAGTTTAATTCATTAAAGATTAATGTCTACTTTCCGTATTCTTAATTATCCTTAATGTTAACTTACTGTATCCTTAATGCCTACTTTTAATATCTTAAATGTCTACTTACATCATTTTTAATGACTACTTACAATATTTTTAAAAATATAAAATGGACAGACGCAATTAGAGATAATCTCACAAAGAGACTGTCTCTCACAATAATTTGTGAAAACTATAAGGTGGATAATTTATTCCAATATTGTAATCATACCCTTAAATTTATAAATTTAAGTTCACGATATATTATATACTCTATTATGAACTGTATTTGTGGATGAGATGAAATAAAATGAAAAGTTAATAAAAAAAAAAAAGCTTTATTCAAGATATGGTGAAGATGCAATGGGTTAGGCCGGCTTACAAAATTTGCTTCTTGAATTTTTTTTTCTCTTGGGCTCGTAGGACTACAAAATTTGCTTACAAAAAAGCTTTAGACTTCTATTTTATTTACAAAAGTTAATAAAATAGAAGTCTAAAGTCGTCGAGACATTATGATCGAGCAAGCGCTCAATCATAATGTCTCGACGACTTTAGACTTCTATTTTATGACTATTTATGTTATTATTAACACACAAAAATTCTCGTGAGAGACGGTCTTTATGTAAGACCATCTCTATTTGAACTGGTCCATAAAGATGTTGAGTAAAAGTAGATATTAAGCTTTAATGGGTTGTACCTGAAAGACGTCTTTTAGATAGACGGTCTCTCAGGTGACTAGCTGTATTATTAAAATCATAATGTTGTTATGGTATAGGATTGTTTGATAAATGACTGAAATTTGATGGCTAATAGTTGATTGGAATAACTAAATTGAGCATTTGACTTTACGAGCTAGTTTGACCAACTGTTTTGAACACACTGTTAAGACCAACTTGTTTAAAATTAGTTTTCGTAACAATAATTTGTTTCAACCAATAAATTTATCAAACAATAGAATTAAATTGTTGACCATATAATCATTTATTTGTATCAAAATAAGTTAAAATTATTTAATAAATTCTTTTGCCAATCACCACTATATTTAGTAAAAATAGACTCCATTGATCCTAGAATATTTACAACAAATTAATATCTTACAAAGCAAAAAAAAAAACTTAAAATAAAAGCATAAGAAGACATTTACTAGTTCTATATGACAAATGTTTACTATGCTATTAAAATAACATTTCTCAAAAACGTTTTTTAAATAATTCCTAATAATTTAGGTTTTACATGATTAATAATTAATATCGACTTTAAATTATGTAATTTTATTAAATTAAGAGTGCATAATACTTCATATATTTCTTACACAAATGATCGTTCTTAAATCTCATTCCTAATTAAAGTATATTTTATACTCTTTAAGCAAGAATAATGTTATGTATCTCTGACTTTTTCAAACACCACCCACAATCAGGGTCGACCCATTAATTTTAAGCCCCAGAGCAAAAAATAGAAAAGGGTTCTCTAAAGACTTAAGGCATAACGCATAATATAATCCACCTTTTGTTTATTCTTGTTAATATTTAAACTGCTTTATAAAAAAGTACTAAAACCTCATAATACTGAACAAAAAATGTAAGTTATATATAAATTTAATTCATATTAATACCGCTTATATACATAAGAATAAATTTTTTAAACCTTCAAAAATACAAAGCCCTGAGCGTTAACCCCGCTTTGCCCTTGCTAATCGACGCCCTGCCCACAATGTTCACTTCTATTGCATTGAGTTAGCAATGTTAGCTTATACACCTTCCTTTTTTTGTCCTCATTCTAAAATGGTTTGTTTGATCGCCTTTCCTTTTCTGTTGGTTAGTAAGAGCTTCTAGCACATGTTATATTGTAAGGTGACTTTAATTAGTTTCATTTTATGCAAGTTCACCCTTAATCCAAAAAATCAAAAAAATAATACATGGGAAATGAAAATAACCCTATATCTTATATAGGCATTAATAATTGCTAAAAATATATTATGATCAACAAATATAAATTTAATTTATTCACTTAAAATAAATCATAAAATGATGATGAAAAAAAATTTTAATATACTTCTTCAAAAAAAAAAAAAGTAATATCAAATTTTAAAATTTTATTGCTAATATGTAAGCTCCTTTTGTTCTTTTATGTATTTGTCAACTATAGGATACTCACACTCAAACATCAATGTAAACGTAATCTTTAAAATTATAATTGAAGAGTACAATTTAAATTAAAATATTTACACAAAAAAAAATAGAAAAACTTAAAAAAAATATATTTATTAGTATAATAATCAATCAACACCAAAATTCCCAAATTAATTAGATTATTACAAAAATATTCTAAAATTAATTATTGGTTAGTCTTATAATTTGTGAAATGTAGTCATGTAAGTAATAGATTATCTATTTTTTCAATAATTTATTTGTTTGACATTAATATATTTTCTAATATTGATGAATGACGTTATGTCAAAGAAAAATAAATTTTTATCTAAATAACTAATTTGTTATCCAATAATTGAATTTTAATGTATATCTTAATGATTAAAAAAAGTTGTCAAACTCCCTTCTCTCTCTAGGGTTAGGGTTTCTCTAGTCTTGTGCTAGCCGTCTTCTCCGTGAGGGAGTTTTTCCGGTGTATCCTGCCGGTCTTTGGTGCTTACTGTCTCTTTCTTTCTTCTCTTCTTCTATCTCTTCTTTTCTTTCTCTTTCTTTCTTCATGGAATCTCAAAAAACGATTCCTGTTAATAATAATATTTCGCTAGAGGGTGCGATAAAAAACCCTAATTCCATTATTTATGAGTCTGGGGAGAATCACAGATTGGTTGACAAGGAGGATGGTGATGGACGGTCGTTGGAGGATGCAAATTCCGATGCTGTGGAGGATGAAAATAATGATGTCTGTGAATGGATAGATGATGCTAATGAAGAAGAAGAACAGCGTCTTTCTCTTGGGCTTATAGGGAAATTGTGGTCTGAGCGTACCCTAAATCCGAATGCGTTCATGTCCACAATAAAAAACGTTTGGGTTACGCAGCATGGGGTTGATATTAGTTCTATTGGCAAAAATTTGTATCAATTCCAATTCTACCATTGGAGAGATAAGGAGAGGGTTGTCCAAGGCCAACCATGGCATTTTGATAAGATGGCGTTGCTGCTGACTGATATGGATAATGCGCAGAGACCCTCCGATCTTCAATTCTTCTCTCTTCCTATGTGGGTAAGAATTTATAATATTCCGTTTAGAGGTCGTTATAATGAACATAATGCTCGTATTCTTGGGGATAAAATTGGGGAGTATGTTGATATTGATAAATCTGAAAGTATTAGTATGGATAAATCCCTCCGTGTTCGAGTCTTGTTGGATGTGCGAAAACCCTTGAAGAAAGCTGTTACCCTAAAACTTCGAGGAGGAGAAAACTGCAGTTGCCCAATTAAATATGAGAAATTGCCACTTATATGCTTTTATTGTGGTAAATTAGGGCATGGGACTAATGAATGTAGAGATGCTTTTGGAGAGAATTCACCTGTTAAACAATATGGCACGTGGTTGAAGGCTTCTCCTTGGAAGCCGATGCGGTCTGATAATGTGGAGAAGGTTGAGGAAAAAACGAAAACGGTTGCTAAAAAGCTTTTCTTCTCGAAGAAGGTACCACAAAGAGAAACCCTTGTTCCCCAAAAACCATGCATCACTGTGGTTACCTCTCTTTTTGATAAAGTGGTCCTAGATAATAATAAAGAGGGGAATATTGAACATCCCATTATTTCTGTGCCGACAGTAACTACAAAGGACTCTTTGTCTGATGTGAGTAAAGAGGACATTCGGTTGGTGGGCCCCACTTTGATTGAAAACCTTGAGAATGCTGCTGGGGAAAACAGTAATGAGGCTAATGATTTATTTACTTCTGATAACATTCCTCATGATGTTGGTACTGATGGTGACAATGATTTTATGCATAATAATATTCCTGAGGTCCCTCATCACAAATCGGGTACAGGTAGAAGGGTCCAAAAATGAAAGAAACTTGCACGGGACAAGACCAGACATGTGTCAGAGCCTCTCCATTTGGTGTCTGTAGGGGGAAAAAGGTCTAAGAATGTCGAGTATTTGGAGGATCAGGAGGTTGAATACTATAATGATGGAGGTGTTAACAAAAAAAGAATCGTGCCTATGGAAGTTGATGGCTTTCAACAAGGTGCGTCTGAAAATGTGGCGAGCCCCACGAAATGGGCTCTCGGTGACCAATGAAGGCTATCTTCTGGAATTGTCGAGGGTTAGGGAGCCCCTCGTCAATACAAGCGCTACTATCTTTGGTGCGCAAATACTCCCCTGAGATACTTTTTCTCAGTGAAACAAAAAGTAACGCGACGGAGATAAAGCGTATTCAAGAGAAGTTGCGGTTTGATAAGAGTGTGTGTGTGGAAGCTATTGGTCGTGCTGGAGGGTTAGCTTTATTTTGGGTTAATGATGTGGATGTTAGCATTAGGAGTATGAACCACAATTTTATTGATGGGGAGATCGGTTGTGAAGGAGGATCGAACTGGAGAATTACGGGGGTCTACGGCTGGTTTGAAAATGGTCAGAAGTATAGAACGTGGGAAATGCTTAACTCTCTGGGTAGGAATTCTGATTTGCCTTGGTTAATAGGAGGGGACTTCAATGAAGTTCTTCAAGAAGCCGAAAAGAGGGGAGGGGCTGTTTGTGATTTCAATAACCTTTGCGCGTTTCGGGATTGCTTAGATGCTAATGATTTAAGAGACATAGCTGCGGTGGGTCATCCGTTTACTTGGAGAAACAACAGAGTGGATGGGTTTATTGAGGAACGGCTCGATCGGTTTATTGCTAATAGTGAGTGGTTGGCTTGTTTTCCTACGGCTGTTGCTGAGAATGTAACGTGGGACGGTTCCGATCACTACCCTATTATTATTTTCACCAGGGGTAATATGGAGGAGGAAAGGAGGAATTTCAGAGATGATCATCGTCTGTTTCGGTTCGAAGCTCGCTGGGTTCATCATGCGGAGTTTGATCGCGATCTTAGGAAAATTTGGGATGCTTCGAAAGCTAAATTCGGTTTCCAGTGGAGTGGTATTGTGGAGGAGTGTGGGAAGAATCTTAAAAGATGGCACAAAGATATTTACATGAAGGCACAACACAGTGTAGGTGACTTAATGCGACGCCTTAATAAAATTCAGAAGCTCCCTCAAACCCCAACTGTGATAGAGGAGTATAGACAGGTGGAGCGTGAGTTACGGGTGTTACGTAAACAGCAGGAGACCGCTGCGTGGCAGCGATGTCGTCCCTTTATTCTCCGTGATGGTGATAAAAACACTGCGTATTTTCACTCAAAAGCGTCGGCCCGTAAACGTAGAAATAAACTCAAATTTTTGGAGGACGACAATGGGACCAAGCACCGAAGTCAAGAAGGTATGAAAGCTGTGGTCCTTGACTATTTTGCTAATATTTTCGCTTCGTCTCGTCCTGAGATTTCGGTGGAGCAAGTTGATTTTATTGATAATAGAGTTACTGCTGATATGGTAACTAGTTTAAGTCGTCCTTATACTCGAGGGGAAATCGAGGGTGCTCTTTCTGAAATGCATCCTTGTAAGTCCCCGGGCCCTGATGGGCTTCCTGCTCTGTTTTACAAGCAATATTGGGATTTAGTTGGTGATGATATCTGTGATGTTGTGTTGAATTTTCTGAATGCTGGTTGTATGCCTGTTGATATTAATTACACTCATGTTGCTCTCATTCCTAAGGTCAAAAATCCCTCCAAGATGACTGACCTCAGACCTATTAGTTTGTGTAATGTGTCTTATAAGCTGATCTCGAAAGTGCTAGCAAATAGGCTGAAGGTTATTCTTCCTGACATTATAGATGAGAACCAGAGTGCTTTTGTCCTGGGGAGGCTTATTACTGATAATATCCTGTTGTCCTCGGAGATCTTTCATTATATGCAGCAGAATAAAGCAAAGAAAAGGGGTCTTATGGCTTTGAAGCTTGATATGAGTAAGGCGTATGATCGTATGGAGTGGGATTTTATTGCTTGTGTTATGATTAGGATGGGCTTTCCTGCTATTTGGGTGGATCGTGTGATGAAATGTGTTACTACGGTGAAGTATTCTTTCTTGGTGAATGGGGAAGCTACAGAGGTTTTAGTTCCTAAGAGAGGTTTGCGCCAAGGGGACCCTTTATCCCCTTATCTTTTTCTCCTTTGTGCAGAGGGTCTTAGTACTCTGATCAGACGGGCTCATAGTGCTAATAGTATTCATGGTGTGAAAATTACTCGTTCTGCTCCTGTTATCTCACATCTTTTCTTCGCAGACGACTGTATTTTATTTGCTCGGGCGAATGTTCGTGAAGCTGAGGCTATTCTTGGGATTTTGAAGGAGTATGAATTTCTTTCTGGTCAGATGGTAAACTTGAACAAATGTGAAGTTTCTTTCAGTAGTAAACTCACAGCTGATATTAGGCGTAGGGTTGGCGCGGTGCTTGGGATAAAAGAAGTTCTTAGCCATGATAAATACTTGGGGCTCCCAACTCTTTTCAAAAGATCTAAGAAGATCTCGTTCACGGGTATTAAAGACCGTATCTGGAAGAAGCTGCAGGGTTGGAAGGAGAAACTACTATCAAAAGCGGGGAAGGAAATTCTCATAAAGGCTGTGGCTCAATCGATTCCCTCTTACGCTATGAGTTGTTTTAAGCTTCCAGCTGCTTTCTGTGATGACGTGGAGAGAATTATAAGAAACTTTTGGTGGGGTACATCAACCTCTGAAAGAGGTATCCCTTGGAAAGCATGGAACCATCTTTGTCGTCCGAAAAGTGAAGGTGGGTTGGGTTTTAGAGATCTCAAAACTTTCAATAGTTCTCTTCTTGCGAAGCAACTATGGAGAGTTCATTTATACCCAGGTTCTTAATTGGCACGTGTTCTCAAGGCACGTTATTTCCCCTCGTCCTCGGTTTGGGAGTCTCGTGTGGGCTCTAATCCTAGCTATGCGTGGAGAAGCATTTGGGGTGCTCGTTACATTCTTGATTTGGGTGTGAGATGGCGTATTGGCGATGGTAAGACTGTTAAATTGTGGCAAGACGCTTGGGTTAGTGATAAAGGTTCGGGAAAGTTGATTACTCCAGTTCGCTTTTTGGATCACAATGCAACTGTGGATGTTCTCATCGATGCTGAAAATCATAGATGGCGTACTGATATTATCTCGGAGGTTCTTTTACCCATTGATGCGGAACGAGTAGTGCACATTCCCATCAATTCCAGAGGAGGTGCTGATTCGAGAGTGTGGGTGGGTAGTGAAGATGGTGAATTCAGAGTAAAAGATGCGTATTCCCTAGCTCTTAGTACTCAATTTGAGGAGGCTCACTCGAATGGTCCTGACCCTATTTGGAAGTTTCTGTGGAAGCTGTGCATTCATCCTAAGGCTCGCATGTTTTTATGGAGAGCAATTTGGGACATACTTCCCAATGGCTCAAATCTCAGCAGAAAAGGGATCGAGAATGTTGAAAAATGCACTAGATGTGGCTTAATTGAAACCAACTCCCATGTTCTTAAAGATTGCAAGTGGACGAGTGAGGTATGGCAGCAGCTGTTCAATCCTTCTGACATCCCACAGCATAGTTCTTTTCGTGAGTGGTTTGGTTCGATGATGGACAGTAAATCCCAAGCTGAAGTTGAATTGTTTGCGATGTGTGCGTGGCAAATTTGGAGTGCGAGAAATGATTTGTGTTTCAACAAAGTGTATATAGCTCCGATGCACTGTTTTAAGAAGGCCTCTGACTTGATGCACGAGTACAAAAAGGCTGTGGTCTCTGAACCAGCAGCTAGGCGTCGTAGAGAAAATGCCAAATGGTGTTCCCCTGATCATGGTGTCGTGAAAATAAATGTTGATGCAGCTGTTAATTCACAGTATGATAGATTTGGCATTGGTGTTGTAGCGAGAAACTCTGAAGGAGCTGTGCTGTTAGCAGCTTCAAAAACGTTGTGGCCGTTTCATTCTGTCGAGAGAGCTGAGATCGAAGGTTTTTGCTGGGCTGTGGAGCTGATTAAAGAGCAGCAATGGCGTGAGGTGGTGATTGAAGGTGATGCTCAAAACGTTGTTCGTGCCATCCAGGGTCAGATTCAAAGGAATTTTCACAATCAAGTTCTTGTGGATAATGTTCGTGCTGCTGTTACTGATATTCCGCAAGCTTCCTTTGCTTTTTGCTTTCGTGAAGCTAACTCTGTAGCTCACCGTTTAGCTAAGTGGGCGTCGTCTAGTATTTGTTCTAATGTTTGGCTCGATGGTGGTCCTCTTTGGATCACGGACATTGTACTTGCTGATTTAGCCAATTAATAATATGCCCCACTTGGATCCTCAAAAAAAAAATGTATATCTTAATGTTTAAATTAAGGGGGTGTTAGGCAAAATAGCTTATTTAGTTTATTTTGACATAAATAGATAGTTGGGTGGTCAAACTCTAATTCTAGTGTTTGGTAAATTAGTTGATTAAACAATTTATTGTTATAAATAAGCTAATTTGAACAAGTCGCTATTTGCAGCGTGTTCAATATTAGCTAGTCAAATGAGTTCATAAAATCAATTGGCTAAATCAGCTACACCAATCAACTATCAATTATCTATCATTTGTCAAATACTCTCGAACTAAATAAGATCATTATGTAGTGTTTCGTAAGTAATTACTAATTTTTACATATAATTTATTGAATATATATATAGTCATGAAAGTAATTGCTAGATTATTAATAAAAAGATTTTTATTTGCTTTTCTTAACTCATTTAAGATAATACTGATAATTTAAGATATATACATCAGTGAAAATAATTTTGTTACCAATATAATTAACTAGTGTAGAATCCCGTGCAATGCACGACTTTTTTAGCATTGACATATACAAACATATGAATTATGATATTAAAAAAAATAAAGTTAAACATATTATACAGTACAAAAACTCAATTTTGATGGCTATATGTATAAACTAACTCTGCAATTTTTGAAATTGTAAGCGATATTGACCCAAAAAAAAAAAAAAAAAAAAAAAAAGAAATTGTAAGCGATATTGATTAAGACTAAATGCTATGTTATTTTTCTTTAACCAATAAATAAATTCTATTTATCAAACATTTTATATTTTTAAAATTATTTTTTTTCAATAAATAAATAGTTGGTTGTAACTTTTAATAAGGCTATTATTCAAATACTATACTAACTTGCTATTTTTAGAATAATTTGTTGCATCCTATAAACATTTGATATTTGGTATATTTCTTGAGGAGATGACATGTGGATTTTTACAATCCTTTTAATAAGATTTATGATACTATACTAACTTGCTATTTTTAGAATAATTTGTTGCATCCTATAAACATTTGATATTTGGTATATTTCTTGAGGAGATGACATGTGGATTTTTACAATCCTTTTAATAAGATTTATGATGTATTATCCAATAATTAAAATTTAGTTTATATCTTAATTAATTAAGGTAAAAACATCAACTAAATAAGATATAATCAATTTAATTTGGTTTGATTTTCGACTTTTACACCAAAACTTACATTCCTAATTTTTATTTCAATCCATTTAGTCCTATATGTTTTGTCGTCATTATCATCTTACCCAATATCCCGCTCGAGAGCAGGGTCTGAGCGAGAAATTAGTCCTATATGTTTTGTACCTAGTACAAATCCATCATAGTTTTAGATCACCTTTTCAAATCTAGAGACACAATTAAAACAAAGACGTTTATATCATCCAATTCAAATATTGACTATGTGTCATGTACCTTTCATTAAAATAATTATCCAATTTAATTTGCCAATTTAATTGACAAACAAACTTATAAAACACACCAATTTATTCGGTATTCTACTATGGTAGTATTATTAAAGTCCATTGATATTTTAATTTCCAAAGTTTTGAAAATATTCATAATTAATTACTACTTCTATGACATTGAAATTAAACTTGATAAAGTATACTTCCACTGTTCTGAATATTCGCTATATACGGATTTTTGACATTATTCATCATTCAAGCTTATTTATATATTGCGGCTAATGTGTAATAAAAAATATAATCAAGTGGGATATTGTTTAAATCATTTAATCGTATACTTTCATAATATTAAGTTATTATAATATTTTAAAATTGTGTATAATTCAATATATAAGTGATTAAAATAATATATCGGATTAGGTAAAAAGTCAAATGTAACAAGTATAGTGAAACAGAAGATATAAGATGAGTACTATTTTTTATGAATTTTGCTTTCTTAGTAATAATTCCTGTTTTTTCATTGGATACTTAAATTATTGTATTGTAATATGCTTTTCTATCCACATTTAGGGTATGACTTTTTATGCGTAAGTCAGTTTTGTTATTTTTGGAAAAATTCATTATTTTAATCTTTTTATAAAATATTATAGATATTGTTATAATTATTTTTATATTCATTTTTTATGTATGTTATTAAAAGTTTGTCACATTTGATATGAAATAATGTAACATAAATTTTTATAATTACAAATGATAAATCTTTTTTAACTAAAAAAATCTCATAATTGAGAATTATACAAGTATAATTGCCATTTATTAATAATAAAAATATTAAATAACATTATATTTAATATATTATCAAATTCTTTATCGTTATATTATGAAGTATATGTAGTCAACTAAATTTTCAAACCAACTGTTAAATACTTGATCATTGCAAATCATTAATGATCATTATTAATTTATTAGGTTGCAAATCAGACTATAATTTGTAAAAAAATTTGCAGTGTTTACGTATAATATCTTGTTGATTTAGTATAATTAAGGGATTATATAGAATTTATTTATATGTAATATTAACTTTTACAGAAATAGATTAATTAATTATATGAATATGTCTCATGATGAGACGATATCATATATAATACGAGTTGATTTAGTTTGTTGAACAAAACTAATGACAACTCTAGTTTTCTTTTTCTTTATTTTTTCTTTTTGAGGTGACTCTAGTTTTCTAGGTGGTAGGATTTAGGAGATTATAACTAGTTTTATTACCTTATCTTTCTTTAACAATTCACAGATAAAAAAATCAATTAAATTTGGTAATAATATATTTTTTTATGAATTATGATAGGATAGTGAAATTAGTTTTAAAAATCACAACAAATCAGATCTCAAAGATCGAAATAATTTTAATAAATTTCTCATTAATTAGGTTAATTAATATAGGAATTATTTAATTGTTATCATGGTACTAGTGTATTAAACTCATAAATATTATAAATAGATTTGTTACAAGACATCAAAAATCACTTCCTCAAACATAAGTAAAAACTTTAAAAAAAAAAGGGAAAAAAAGTAAAAGTAGAAAAAAAAAAAAACAGTTTGATCTCTTTAATTGAAAAGAAAGTAATTTTTTTAAATAATTTGAGCTGACCAATTAAAAGTGTCTCATAATTAATGAAACGACCTGAATAAAGAATTAGTAGAAAAAATAAGTTAATACTCTTTCGTTCTTTTTTGTTATTCCCATTTACTTTTTTACAGTTTTCAAAGCAACTTTCAAGCTTTAATATCTCTAATTACACATTATAAATATTAATAAAAAATATATGATAAAAATATATATTAAGACGAATTTAACGAGATCTGACATGAGGGAGTAATTTTTACATGTTCTAAAAGGTGACTCTTGGAACCACTAAATTGAAGATTTAATGAGAACATGTTTGAGCCAAAAACTCCACAAAACTAGAATATTTAATTAGGTCAACCCCACACTATATTTTTCCTTATTTATTTATTTATTTATTCATTCAACCCCACCCAATTTATTCCCCTTTCTAAGAAAATTTAGGAAATATTTATTATTTTATTTTATAATAAAATCTTTAGACAGCAATATTCAAACCTGTCAATATGCATTTCCAGTTTCGTTTGCCGAGTAAATCAAGTCTTTAGTCAATCCATTTTTATTCATTTTTTATATCACCAACCCTCCCCAATTAAGTTTCCTTAAGCCTCTAATTGTTACCTAGAAAATTCCTCCTACCCCTTCAACTTTTTTTTTAATCTTTGCTTAATGATAATACCCAATCAACCCAACTAAAAACCTTAACTTAATAGTTAAGAATTAAATTTTTTTCAAAAAAAAAATAGTTAAGAATTAAATTTTTTCAAAAAAAAAATAGTTAATAATTAAATTAATATTAGTGTCTACTTCAAAAAAAAAAATAATATTAGTGTCTGCTTTGAGTACAAGTCGGATAGTCGATAATCTAGGGCCCTAAAAATAAAAACTTCAATTATTAAATAGTGCTATTCAGGATTTTTTAAATGATTTGTTTCTGAGCTTTATTTATATTTGAAGTAATTTTAGAATATAATGTTGCAAAACATTTTCTTATTTGGCAAATTCATATCAATTATTACATTTCTTTTTTTGTCAATCTTTCTTTTACCTAAACACTCCATGTTCATACAAGTAATATCTAAAATACCCCTACTTTTTCTACTTATAACACCCTACTATCACCTTTACAATTAATATAATCATTTAAAATACCCAACTACCCACTTTTTAATCGATCTCACACCACCCTTAATAATCGTGCCCAAGCAAATGAGACATTTAAATAGAATTGAAAAAATATCCCAACTACTCACTTTTTAATAAACTCCACACCACCCTTAATAACTACGCCCAAGAAAATAAGACAAGTGTACTAACAAGGAAATGATTACTCCTCAATTTACCTTTCAAATTTTATTTTATATTACTCCCTCCTATTCAGGCTAGTAGTCTCATTTGTTTTTAGGCACTATTCACTTAGCCCTCTTAATTTGTAGTTTACTCTTAATCTATAAGTCAAAACATAGTCATGTGGGATCTTGTTTGATTCGTCTCAATATAAGGATTATTGATATCAACTTTTTATAATTTTTAATTAAGAATAATTTAAGATATTAAGAGTTAAAATGTTACATCAGCAAATATGAAAAAACAAATGGGACAAGTAGAGTGAATAGGAGAGAATATTAATCTTGAATAAAATAAAAACAAAAACACTTGGTGTGCAATAAAAGAAACCCACATCACCAAAAGATAAAAAAAATAAAATAAAATAAATTTCAAAACCCAAAATTACCTTCCTACCCCTTAAAAAGACATACACCCCAAATCCCCATTAGGCCATTCCCTTCCCCCTCCCCTATATAAATACACAACTACATAACCTAACAATTCCTCCTTCATCTCAACCAAAAAACATATGTGGATTTCTTATAAACTATCATGAGCAACATCCCAACTTCATTAATCAATTCTTCTCTTACTCTTTTTCTCCTTACAATTTCTTCTTCTGACCCTTGGCCTTTTTCTATCTTTTTCTTATAACCCTAATTTTTAATTAATTTCTTACCCAAGAAATTATTTTTTTTTTCTTTTCTTGTGAATTAAAATTCAAAATTGTTACCATGGGGAGTGGTGAGAAACACCATATAAACTTTAACCTTCATTTATCTCATCTTCTTAATCATCATCATCATAATCAAAGAAAAGATGAAATCAAGGGTGTACCAAAAGGGTGCATGGTAGTTCTGGTGGGCCACGAAGGAGAGGAAAAACTTGAAAGGTTTGTAATTCCAATTATGTATATTAATCATCCTTTATTCTTACAATTACTTAAAGATGCCGAGGAAGAATATGGATTTACTCATAAAGGTCCTATTACTATACCTTGCCACGTGGAGCAATTTCGTAACGTTCAAGGCTTGATTGATCGTGAACATCATATGATGAATCATCATCATCATCATCAAAATCATCATCATCATAATCATCATCATCATTTCTTGTGCTTTAAGGCTTAATTTCAAACGGCAGTCGCCCAGGGCCCCATGTCAAAAAGTCAATTAATGCTTCTAGAAGGTTCATATGGTTTATAAATTGCTATATTTCGGCCAGGGTTCCAAAATATCTAAGGCGGCTTGATTTCAACGGTGGATATTTAGTTTGCTTTTTGGTTTGATTATTGCATGATTGGGAAGATTTGAAGATCTTGATCATAGATGTTAAGAGAAATGAAATTTGTAAATTTTTAGGATCTTGATTTTTTTTTTTTTTTGTGGGTTTTTGTTTTTGATTTTAATTACCTGAGATGATAATTCAGGTTATTGTGATTAATTGTAGTTGATAATGATGAAAAAATGGTAAGTAATAAATATATTATTAATATTATTATATACTAATACTATTATTGTGAAATTCTCTTGATATAGCATAAAAATTATGGATTATTTTAGTATGTAATTAAAGGCTTTTTTTTCAATTTCATTAATAAAAATTAAAGATTTTTCTTTCATTATATGAAAAAAATTAAAAGTTGATTTTTTGACCTATCCTCAAATATAAAGTAAATATTCAAAGTATGTAATGATATATATTATACATACTAATTATGATATTTGATTGACTTTTTTAACTTGTTGGACATGCTCTTGGATTTTTATAAAAAATTGATATATTTTGCTTTTGTTTTTAGCTAACTATAAGCCTATAATATTATTTCTTATCTTTTAATTGGTCATATTATTAATATTTTAAATAAAGAATTTAGAAAATATTTTAAATAAAGAATTGGTCCTAAACTTTCTAGAATTGTTTTAAGAGAAGAATGTAGAAAGAGTCCAAGAATATTTGTGAATGTGAATACAAGTATACAAACAAGGACAACTTGCAAAATGAAGCGTAGAATAACGTGATAGGGGAGGTGAGTTTTAAAGAATTCATGAGACATTCTTGTGAGATAGTTTCTTTAAAATATTATTTTTGATTAAAACGACTTATAAAGAAAAAATGTAGAATAAGAATAGGCATTGACGTTACTAGGTTAGGCCTGAGAGAAATCTCAGAAAAACGGTCTCTCAAAAATGGGCTAAAAAGAATTATATATTTAGTTAAAAGAGAGAAAAATAATATTCTTAATATTTACTAATTTAAAGAGACATTATCAAATATCAATACTAGGGTCTTATTTAGTCTTATGATACATTTAAATTTGACCACCTATATCAAAAATTATTAATCTTTTTTTTTGGTGTTGTTTGGCAAATGATTGTTCACTTGTTCACTTGATTCATTTAATTAGGTAGTCTTTGGTAGCATTTATTGTTTTTATTGGTTTTTAAATCTAATTGGATGTAATAAAGACTGTATTATAATTAGGGATGGTCATGGGTCAAGTCTAGATCGAGTCAGTCCGAACCCAGACTTGGAGTCATATTTTGCATTGATCCAAGCCCTTTGGGTCTGAAATTTGTTCTTGATGGGTCTTAATTGAATTGTTTTTATTTTACCATTTATTATTTGATTAATGTTTAAAACTAATTTATTAGTCTAGAGCGGGTATAGATAGGTCTAAAGCGAGTATAAGACAATCTAGATCTACCGCGCATCCTAACTCAAAAAAAAAGTCTACCGCGCATCCAGGGGCAATTTTAAAGGTGTGCAGGATGCCCAAACGCACAGGGTCCTAAAACTAAAGGATCTCTCTCACACACACATATGAATAATATTGTAATAAGATCAATAAGGTAGGACATACAATTAGAGTTTTATTTAACATATCAATAGTCATAGGTTCAAATCATATTCGTTATATTTTTCGATACTTTACATTTTTTTATCAAAACTCAATTACCAAACAAAATACAGTCATCTTGTATGGGACAAGCCCATATAATTACCTTATTATTACTTTAATTAATTACTTTAAGATCGTAAGTGATTGTTTTAAGGGTATAAGTAATCACTAAAACTATAGAAAGTAATTATTTTAAAATTATAAGTAATCACTTTAACGTTATAAGCGAACACTTTAAGACAGAAAATGTATATTGGGTGGTGTTTGCAACAATACACATTTTGACAAGTATAGGTGTCTTTACTTGTGTGGTTCACACAAGCATAAGTACAATGAAAATAGGCTAAAAAAATCTAAAATTTTAGTTGAAACTCAAACAAATTTCTTGCCTTGTAAAATAAATGTAAAAGTTGGGTGGTGTTTGTTGTGAAAGAGAAAAATTTAAATCCAATTCCACATAGTTGGGTGGGGTTGTGGCTGTTCGCTTCTAGCTTGGGACAAAGAACACCATTCTATGACATTTGGTCCATTGTCTCTTTGAATTATTCTCAATGGACCCAAACATTTTGGGTCACAAATTAAAGTTTTCATTTTATTTTACTTTTTAAACAAAGATTATTATTAAAAAAATTAACATTAATAATTAAACATTTTACTCGTCCGCTATGAATAATCTAAACTGTATGACATAGGTTAGATTATTAGAAAATAATCTATTGGCTCAATGGATAGAGCATCACCACGTAGAGCAGAAGGTTTGAGGTTCGACTCCTACTGAATGCAGGTATCAGTTGGGGGATTCTTCACTGCGTGCATTTCTCTTTACTCATTCCTTGTCTTTCAGGAAAAAGAGAAACCCTCACCCGGACCCTGCCTTTTGCGGAATATTGAGAGTGTCCTTATACTTTCCTTTCAATCTAAAAATGAAATAATTATTCACAACTAATGGGTGAAATATTGGATTATTAATATCAATTTATTATTTTTTTGATTATTTTTATTATTATATTGAATTAAGATAGAAGATAAAGAGCAAATAGATTGATTACATTTGGAACATGATTGTAACAACAATTAAAAGGCTAAGGTAAGGAATTAGTCTTTTCCCCTCCTCCACAAACATTGCCACACAAATATGTTCCTTACTAATAATGGCCACAGCCTATAATGCAATCATCTTAATACCCATGTGATAAGGCATCATTAAAGTACACAAAACCTATTTTAAGGGATAATTCTTTTTATTTGATTTTTCTTTTTTTTTTATTTTTTTGTCTTTTGATGTACTTAAAGTTATTACTTTTGTCCTTATCATTAACTTGAAATGAAAGAAGTAGAATTAGATTCATAAATAGTAATATTAGTTTGATATTAAAGGGAAGTGTTCTAAATTTTTATAATTAGAAAAAAAAAATGAGAGGTAGATTAGTGAAAATAAATTTAGTAAAACTCAATCGCATCTTTTATTATATATATATATATATATATATATATATATATATATATATATATATATATATATATATATATATATATATATATATATATATATATATATATATATATATATATATATATATATATATATTAGGATTCAGACTTTAACATTGTTTTTTGTTGTTATTAAGAAAAATATGAATTTATTCAAAATAGTATCAATTAAGTGTACAAAATACAAAATATTCTAGATTTATAATTAGTACTTGAAGGCCAATTTCGTAATTTCAACTCCTCTATTCATTTTGATTAGTACTTCATTACTTATGTGATCTTTTATATTATTTATTCGATTGCAGGTTAGAAAATTTCTACATACAATAAGTTAAAGGGAATTAGATTTTTCACTAGGTAGTGAAAATCGAATTTATATTACAATTTACAAGAATAAAAGGAAATTTCTCAATCACTTTGCTAACTCATGATTCACATTTTTTTCTCTAATATACTACCATCAATATTAAGAGCAAATTAAAAAATATATGCATAGGCAAACCTACCTGAAGAAATGGTAGATCTATAACCCACCTTCAACATAAAAAAAATATATATATTTAATGTAAAATATTTATAGAATTTTTTTATTAGTGGTACTATTTTACTTATTAAGCCAAAATTAAGCCCTACAAAAATTAAGCCCTATAAAAAAAATTAGAATTGCTAGTGCAAATAAGTAAAGTGTAATTTAGAGGTGCTCAAAACAGACCTGATGACCCGATATTTACCCAACTTTTGAAATCGAGCCTGACTTCAAATTAAATTTAAAATAATTAAAAATCACTGTGAACACAAGACCGATTTTAATCTGTCTTAACACCTAATGTGATACTAACCCAATAACTCGAATGAACCAAATAGGATGAAAGGAATTTGGTAAATTTATGTACATAATTAAATTGTAGTCAACTTTGTGTCTTTGTCATTGATTTTCCACTTGTTAATTTCAATGTTCAAAAGAAGAATCGTATTCCCAATAGAAGTTGATACATCAATATATTTTACCCCTAATCATGGTGGAACACATGATCATGAGTTCTGCCCCAATTTCCAATCCCACCTAAGGAACGTGGAAAACACTGCATTTTGACTTTCAATCTTTCTAGATTTCATTATATTATTTTTTTTCAAATCATATTTTACCAACTCACTTCTTTTTTATTATTCTCTTTATCCAAAAAAAAAAAATAACACTAAGTATAAATAGAGGTAAAATCAAGAAAAATGAGTGTATAAATGATTAAAAAAAATTACTATATGACATAATAGAGCTTGCTAGGTACTAATATGATAATCTCACTGACTTGAGTGTTGGAAAACTTTCTCAGAGAACCTCTATGGGACCTTCTTACCGTTGTTACTTGTCAATTATAGTCATCAAGGTGATCATATTGCAAGAAATGGTACTAAATAGTAAAAACATGTCTCTCAATCAGCAAATCCCTCTTGAGACAAGCCCTAACACTAACTACACAGTTAGTGCAAAATAAATTACACTCGATCATCCCTAGACATGAACAATTTTCAATCAATCTGACCCTACTTTTACCCATTAAACATAACTTCTCACCGCTTTTAGCCACTAAATATAACTCTTTAATTTTCGTAACATTTGCAAATGAAACAAAATCATCGACACGAAAAGATTAATTCTCTACACAAGTTAAGGGTGCACATGATTAGTAATTGCACCCTCACCTAGGATCATGGCCTCCTAATCAATACTAACAATAATATTCTATTTATAATACAAATTTTTGATTAAATCGGAAGCAAATAATTAACTACCCACAAGATCATTTTAAGATTATGGAGATCAAATCATTAAAATCACTTAATTAATTAATTAATTAATTAAAGTAAGCATGCTTAGGAACTAAAGTCGCCTGATATTAAGGAAGGTGCAAAACAAATGATTAACCAAATAAAAAAACAAACAATCCCAAAAATAATGCCAAATTAAAGCACATCAATAGTGTTAATTATGTCGGTTTTTTCAATGGTCCTTAAATTGTAGGTTTCTTTGTTGTCACTCTTTAACTATCCTTATCAAGTTTGAGAATTAATTGTTAGTTGTTTGTTTATTAGTGTAGTTGTTTGCACCACATTGGTAGTTTTCTTTAGTCTATTTTTGGGTTTAATGTATGACCAAGACACTATATTGATTGCATTTTTAAAAAAAAAAAAATAACAATGAATTGATTAAATTATTGACACACATTATTAATGTTATTTTTAAAATTATTTGATATTTTCTTGAAATTTTTTTGATTATAAATGTATAAGATTTTAAAAAAAAATACTAAATTGATTGTTTTATCGACACACGATTATTAATTAATATTGTTTTTAAAAATTGTTGATACACGAGTGGAAAAAAATGTATTTGCTGCTAATCATTTGCTACGGTATTTTTATACTCAGCGGTAATAGAGAAAAAAAGAGGCAAAAAAAAAAACAAATGTTGCGGTTCTTTACATGCCCGCAGTATATAAGCATTTTTTAGACAACAAATGTTGCGTTTTTCACTTTCCCGCAGCGTACTTAATTATTTGTAGAAATTAAAATTCAATTATATATTGCGGTTTCTTCATGACTGCAGCATTTAACTCTTTTAAAAACCCACCTATTAACGTATCTTTTACAAAACCTAGTGTTTCTCATTCATAAACCCTCATCATTGTTCATACGACTGTTTCATCGAAATTTTCTTCAAACCTGTGGTTTCTTCTTCAAACAAAGCATCAATTTTCTTCAA
Organism: Amaranthus palmeri; assembly: GCA_019776075.1. Lineage (NCBI taxonomy): Eukaryota > Viridiplantae > Streptophyta > Magnoliopsida > Caryophyllales > Amaranthaceae > Amaranthus > Amaranthus palmeri. The sequence continues at coordinate 931,763 of JAAKBH010000297.1, forward strand.
ACCAACAAAATTAAACCCACGAAATTTTCTTCATAATCCCTCATCTTCTTCTTCAAGCTACAATCATCTTCTTCAAATCCACGCACGACTTTGGCATTGCAATTTTCGTTTCTTTGAGTTTTTGCATTAGTTCTTCAACCTTTAAGGAATAATTTCTCTCTTTTGTTTCTTCAACCTTTAAGGTGTGTTTGGATTGAAGGAAATGGAGGGAAAGGAAGGGGAGGGATTTGGAAGAAGGAGGTATACCTTGTTTGGAGAACAAATTGGGAGGGAAGGGATTTGGAGGGGAGGGGTTTAGAAGGAAAATTTGGACAAAAATGATTAAGAAGACAATCTCTCCTAAAGAGCGAAGATTTGGAAGGAAAATATTTTCCTTCCTTTTCCCTTCCCTTCCCTTCTAAACAAACAATATACACTTTCCCTTCTTATACCTCCCTTTCCTTTCCTTTCTTTTCTCTCCTAATTATGCTATCCAAACATAGTGTTAGTTAGGGCTGAACAAAGTTTGGTCTAAACCGTAAACCAAGCCAGACCAAACCGGAATTTCAATATTTGGTCTGGTCTATGGTTTAAATGGTCCGGTCTGGTTTTTTAAAATCAAATTACGGTTTATGGTCTGGTCTCGGTTTTTTTATTTTTCAGACCAGACCGGACCGCAAACCGTTCTATGGTCAAAAATCATAATTTTGTATTTTAAAAATTAAGTTGCTACCTAGATATTTTAAGATGTAGTTATTTTTATATAGCAATATATACATGAATGATGTTAATTCTATTAACTAATTACAAATTATTATATTTACTAATTGTAGGTGTGAAATAGTATTTGCATAAATACATGTATTAATTTGGATAAAACTATAAAAATGAAAAACCGTAGACCTGACCAGACCGGACCGTTGTAAACCGGTTTGGTCCGGTCCGGTCTGGTGATTTAAACGGTCCTGTCCGGTCTAGAAATTTTCCAGACTAGAATTTCTGGTTTGGTCTGATTTTAGTGTCAGACCAGACCAAACCGGATCGTGTTCACCCCTAGTGTTAGTTCTTCAAGTTTTTATAGTATTTTGACCCCTAGTGTTTCTTCAACCTCAAGTTCTTCAAGCACGAAATTAAACCCGCGAATTAAATTAGTTCTTCAAGTTTTATAGTATTTAAGGGCTTAGTTCTTCAAATTATACTAATTTTGTTTTTGTTTTTTATTGTAAGTTATTATACCCAATTACAGAGCACACCATTATAGTGTAAATTTCATCAATTCCCATGGTGATGAAACTATAATCACAAAAAAGTTTTTTGTTTCAAAATTTTCATTACCACCTAATTCCGTATCTCCCAATGGTAATGCATTGGAATGAATTTTATGCAGAAAATGAGACGATTGAAGTTGGACAAGCATGATCATCAAGGCACAAAGAGATATTTCAACCAAAATTAAACTAGTTTTCATTTTCACTACCACCGTTAATTACCACCTACAAAACGAGCCTTAACAAGTTTATTTTGGATAAGATCAATTCATGCATGCCAATGAAAAATTGAACTTCAACTAGAAGTAAAGGGTAGTACTAAAAAGCAAAATGATGTTGAAACAACTAAGGAAAAGCCTGAGAATAAGCAAAAAAAGAAGGCATAGATTTTTAAGGTAACAGAATTAATTAATTAAATAGAGACAATATAGATGATTAAAGAGATGAGAAGACAGACAGAACTTATGAGGCTAAATACTCATCCAAAAATGTGGAAAACTAAAGGATACAAACATGGCCAATTTGTTATAGTTTGTCAGCACAAAAGGTGGCCAACCCACTTGATAAATGTGGCATATTACTGCAACAATAATAACCCAAATCTCATGACCCATGATTCATGGGTAATGCTAACTACTAGATATACAGTTTTATATGGATTTGGTCAATACTATTTTAATATAGGAAAAATTACCGTGAATAATACTATAAGTCTATAACCTTTTGTTAATTTTCCTTCAATAATACGAATTTTTGATTAACCATCAATAATACCAACTTTGGGGGTTTTTTCCTAGAATAATAATGTACTAAATTTTTTTTTGTCATATAATCACCTATAGTTTGATTTGTAACATATTAGGTATATTGTAGGAAAATACCCCCATAAGTTGGTATTATTCATGGTTAATCAAAAGTTGGTATAATTATAGGGAAATAAAAAAAGATTGTATTATTCTTGATAATTTTTCCTTTTAATGTATAGAAAGGTTTTAAGCATGTTTAACATGTTCGACTGCACAGAGCTCAAAATACTGGAGGCCTCAATTTTGAATTGCGTAGTATATGTTAAGTGTTTAAAAATACAAAGTTTTAGAAAAATATCATAATTTTTAAAATTGTACAAGACCTTTAGAGAACTTTCAATTTTTGCTTTGCCCCTGTAGCTGTAAATAACATGTATTAACTTTAAAAGTATTAAAATAATAAGTAATTTCACTTGATAAATACAATCAAATACAATCATTAAAAAAAACACTAAAATACTTATTATATTAGGGTTATGATATTTACAACCCTTAGTGTTGTACATAAAAATTAACAAATTTTATTTAGAATTAATGATTCTAAATTTCTATGTTTCTAAAGCAAAAATTATAGATAAATTATATTAAATTACATAGATAAAATATAAGATTCTAAAGCAAAAAATATATTAAATTACATAGATAAAATACAACACTTAAGGCTATATATATCATTTTCTATAATATATTAGTATTGAATTTGTGTAATCTAAAATAATATGAATACAAGAATATTGTACAAATACTAGTTCCAAGAATATTGTACAAATTCCAAGATTGTCTAATTTCTACCCGATTTGGATTGGTTTTAAACATTATAGCTTTGATTCTTTAAGGAACCAATTTAATATGGAGTATAGCTTAAAACCCTCGGGATGATGAGTTATAGATATTTTATTACGTCTTTCTGTATGAGAATCCTTTGAATTAGAAATGCAAATTGAATATATATTCTTTTTATAGTTTGTATTTAAGTATTTATTTAAAATGAAAGGTGAATGAGATTCAAAACTTTAACTCTTTTAATTGTTTTTGATATCTGTCAAAAAATTAACTGATCAACTAAAATCTTAATTTGATGTCTAATAATTGAAGTCCCATAATAATATCATATAATCTGCCGGAGTTTTTAAGAAAATAGAAAACTCTCACTCGGACCCTATTTTGTGCGGGATACCGGAAATGTCCTTTACCTTTACCTTTAGTCTGTCGGAGTTTTCAAGTGTCATATGTTGTGATTACACTAATTTTTTCTACTTAAATTATAAAAATAGTATATGATACTGATAAATAATTAGAATGATTAGCATAATAATTTTCAAATTGCTTAATTAATTATGTAAATCAAAAAGAATATCTAGACATACTTAAGTACACCATCAAATAATTCAAACACCTAATATAATTACATTAACTATCATGCAAATATTAATTTATTCAATAAATTATCCAAAATTGGCCCTATATCAAAGTAGTGTGACTGAAATTTCCATATAGTACAGTGAAAGCATTATTGATATGTTGAAATAATATTGTAACTATAGATTATAGTAATACTTAATTGATTAATTACAACTTTGTGTAGTATTTTTAATTTTGATTCAGACACAATTTAATAATTTATGTTAAATTTAAGAATTTGTTTTGTTAGTACTCCTATGTGAAATATATTAAGAAATTTCTGGAAAATTATGATATATATTTATAGGGTCATCTCGTACAATTTAGGGCCCATATATCAAATTTCTGTTATAGACCCTCACAATTTAAAGAACAAATAAAAAATCAAAATACTCTTGTGTTAAATTTCTCCATTGATCCATTGATTACACTAATAATATTTTGCTCTTTATTACTTAGTTAATCTTGTGTAAAGTATACATGTCACATGTGTTTGCCTTAATGAAACAATAAATCAAATAAATAGATGGATGGGTATTTAGCGCCCCTTTAATAATGGGGTCTTGAGTGATAGACCGCTTTGCACATGCTAATAATCAACAATTATATATCAACAGATATATATATATATATATATATATATATATATATATATATATATATATATATATATATATATATATATATATATATATATATATATATATATATATATATATATATATATATATATATATATATATATATATATATATATATATATATATACTTTTGAGACAATTTCAATTGGATCGGTCCAAATTATTCCGTCTTATTTCTCAAAATGAGACAATAATCTCATTCAAAACGGTTGTTTCTTTTTTCACAAATTACAATTCACAACAATATAAATTGGAATTTAAAAATACTGGGCCTCGTGCCGACGCCCTTCCTAAAAACGGTTTGTCTCTTACAACACAAAGGCATTTCATAACTTTTCATCAATAAAATTGATCATGAAAAAGTTGAAGACTAATAAAAAATAATATACTTCCTTCGTTTTATAATACTTGTTATATTTTTTTATTTTAAATAATTTCTTGTTACTTATTACATTTTTATCTTTATTCATAGAAAAACGCAAAAAATAAATATTATTTCCGACAATTTTTCCCAATTAAAATTAATATTTCTTCCATTAAAAACTTTGTGCTCATATGAAATAGAGGGAGTAATAAAATTGATGTGGTAGTTGGAGGCGTCTTATCCATGTTTTAGATTACTGATTCCTTGAGAGTTCTTCTCCTCATCTTTTCTCGAGTCGGGGGACTCCTTTTGATCGTGTTCTCCTTTATGGGTATGAGTTGCCGCTGTCTTTTCCTCCCCAGACCCTGTATATAGTTCTCTATGGACGGAAAACACTGGATAAGATGATGATGAATAAAATTGATGTGGTAGTTACTAGCCAAGTGGACCTACTCCCTAACTACCCCTCATAGATGTCAATATGGCTTGACTTAATGCACCAAATGGGGCCATAATTCCTCTTCTCAAATCTCAATACCACAAAATAAAACGACAATAAACGGTTTCCTTAATTGTCTTGTACCCTTCACAAAACATTGGACATGTCATATGCTCCATTAATTACCTCCACACTCCGTTTACAATTTCATTGAAAATACATGATTTTATTTTCTCACCTCCATAATTACTCTTAGAACATATTTTATTATGTAAAATTACTTTAAAATAAAGAGCTCATAATAAGACGATGTGATCATCTTAAACAAAAATTTGGGAACCTCTACTTAGGGTTGCCACTTATTATATGAGTGAAGCTAGTTTAACATGAGACTTGTACTAGTGGTGTTCAGTGAACCGGATCGGATTGGATCGGATCGGGTCAAAGCACGTTTAAATACGACCCATTTTGACCCGTATTTTAAAAGTTCATAAAATAGTTTTTTATTATACTGTATGGTTGTTGGGTCAATTTAACTATTAATGTAATAATATCATATAAAAATATTTATAAAAAAAGTGGTAAAATTTTTTTTACGACCAATTCTTACAATTTTACAGCCTGGCCCTTTACACAAAGGCCCGTTATTGGCCCGACCTGTAAATAACGTTAAAATGTGACTCGACCCTTGATCCACTGGATCAACCTGCCCTGTTGAACACCTCTACTTGTCATGTATCGTATTTATTTATCTTTTATAGGATGAAAATGGATATTAATTTGGTACTTAGTAGAAAAGATGGGATAAAATGAGGAATGTCACTCCTGTCGCACTCTCAACAAACCAATGAAAAAAGTTATATCTTAACACCAACGTTTGCAAAATGCATTTGTTATTAATTTGCTAGATTTTGAGTTTATAGATTAAAATATTTTTTTATTAGTTTTTGTAAGTCTCTAAAAGAGATTTTATGAAAAGAAAAATGGTTTTAAATAACACAAACATTTGCTAATTTTCATGCAATGATAACAATTTTTTATTAACCATAAACAATAGCAACTCATTGTGCTTTCCAAGAATAATACGAATTTTTATTTAACCATTAATATATCTTTTTAATTTTTAATAACGTACGATAAACCAAAGTTCGTATTATTCTGGACAAACACTTTTAAGTTGATATTTTTCCTAATAAATCAAAAGTATATACAAATATTGCATACTTTCAAATTTGTGCATAAAAAACAATGGCTACAAACTCGTGAAACAAAGGGAATAAAAATAGTTTTAAATTGAGAATACTTCAAAGTCGTCAATATATTGCTTGTATAAAATGAAAGAAGATTAAACCATCAAAAGGTTGGGTGACAAACATGTTGTTTTCAATAAGGCCCATATCCAGGCCCGTACCCATACCCATATCCAAGCCCAACTTGGTACAGGCCTAAACTAGTCAGTTAGATGATATAATATCCAACTTCGGGTCAGTGTAGCGGCCCAACAGGCATCTAAAGTGACTACAAAAGCTAATAGTATGAGTCTTTCTAATTGAGCTACTCTCATGAAATACCGTCTCTCAGTGAAACGACTGTATAACAAGCCCATATGCTAATAATTATTGTAGGAGGGCTATTTGGCCCATGTATAGAGAGTGCCTCACAGTAACACCGTCGTCTCACAAGAATCTGTGTTTAGATTTCGAGTTCCTCAAAAGTCTTCAAGCATAAGATTATATGCTGCAACGGCTCATATACAGGCTAAATGTTACAGTCGAAACCCGAAAACTTTCACTATATATGCTATGCATCCCCTCACATTGAAAATTTACAACATCGGGGGGAGAAAATTTGGGGTGATCGGTGGTTATTCCGATCAAATACTCCCAGTCAATCCATGACACGCGTAACACAATATCAGGCATCGATCAAACCTCTTTTATGGGGAAAAGAATTCCGTACTTTGCAAAGGTTTCCTACTTAACTAGTTATGGGCGTCTCATATTGGAGCTTCGTATTGTAACACCGTGCAAGAACTTGGTGTAACCGATGAAATTGATGTGTCCATCGGAGGGCCGAATCCAATCCTTGACTAAAGTGTACGCTGTCGGGCCTAAATTCATTTCCTGGTCATGATGCAAAAATGGTCAAGGCGCCATCTTTTGAAAGTTGAAAGAACGGGAAGAGAAGGAGAAAGTTGATAAAAGAAATATTTTACCCTTGCTAATTCCTCGACTGAAATTCGTCGATTACCTTCCTGCTCGAAATATTGAAACGCAGCGCTAGCAATTTTATCCCAATCTTGAAGAGCCTCAAGCTGATATACACTGATAGCGGCAACACAAAATTCTTCGAAATCCATCTTCATGGAAGCAAATGGTTCCATCTACAACAAATCATTGCATTGTGAGCTTGTGCTTTACGAAAACAACGTTATCGATTTCCATAAAAAAATTCGATGATTAGAAATGATAATATCATCAACATTATGAACAATGAAATTAAAGCTTTGGTTTCGTTAATTTCATCAATGAATCATACCGCCTTACCATAGCAAAAACTTCGGTAACTCTGGCGTCTCTCATAGCATCGGTTGCATTTCTCATGAGAGCCTATAGATAATGACCCCAATGGTTAGCAAAGAATTGTCATTCCTCGAGGAAAACAAGTTGGATGATTGAGGAAAACAAAGGCTGAACTTACCGTTTTAAAATTTTCGAAAGAAATATAACCATCTTTTGGCTTTAGCAGCCTAAACTGTGCTTCGAGGTAAAAGAGCTCATTATCGGGTAGAACTTTTGAAAGAGCCTGCAATTATGATAAGTGGAGATTACACCGATGTTTAAAGGGATTCTCGGGGGTGGCAGGGGATAGCCAAAAGTTGAGAGTATATAAAGTTAAACCAAGGAAAACAAAATTAAAAGCAAATATTTCTATGTCAAACGATAAACACGAACACCTAAACCAGCTAAGGACTGCAAGAAAACGAGGGTAGAATAGTGACAAAAAGGCGAAATATCAGTGATCGAGTTCGCTAATCTCCTCGTGAATCGCAAATCATAAAAAGCGAGCTATTGTTGGTTGTGGGTTATTTTTAGGCCATTTTGACTGAATTGCGATTTTCTAGGGAATTATGTTATTGTGGTTGAGACTTAAGTAGTTGGTTTAGTATCTATGTCTATGATATTAGGCTCTTCCGATGATTGCCGCCTGATATGTTCCTTTGGTTTTCTTTTAAAGAATGCCATTAAGCCATTAAGTTGTGTCACGGTTTTGTTAAACTGTGCCCTAATTGTCACTTTGTCCAAAAATTATACTTACATTGATCACCATAAAAGCAATTCTCCACATTGCTCAATCCTATCGAAACATAATGCGACTCTTATTTCTATAAACTTGCAGAAGAATATCTCATAGGATTGACATTCTTGATCTCATTAAGATTGAGTTGTGAGTTTAGCACTTCAAATGTCTAACTTACATCCTCGCTAACACATTTATAAGGAACGCGGGAGAAAGTTTCAAAAATAAAAACCATTTAGATCCAAGAATCAGCAAAAATGGTTCTTACCTTGAGTGCTGCGCGTTTAAGAGGAGTGGAACGAATATACGACTTCACTACTCTGAAAGGGAATATATCCAACGGAAGGGGTCTGTTTTCATCTCTTAACCAAGGATGAGCTGCATGCAATGAACATCAACGGTTAGCGCTTAAGGTGTATCATCCGTTCATGAATTCGTACAAAAGAATATTTCTCACCTAGGGCTTGTGCTGCAGTCATCCTTTTCCTATGGTCCTTATTGAGTAGTCTTTTAACGAAGTCTCTACCTTCCGCTGATATGTTGGGCCAAGGTGTGTCGTCAAAATTGGGATCGGCCCTTAATACAGAACGGAATATTCCCGATTCAGTTCGTGCCCAAAATGGCCGGCTTCCACATAGCAATATGTATGTTATGACCCCAATACTCCACATATCTGCTTCAACATTATATGACCTATGCAGCACTTCGGGTGCTACATAATAGGCACTCCCTACTACATCGTTGAGCCTATTATCTGCGCAAACAAACCTCCACAATGTAAATTACTTGACCGACAAAATAATTTTTCGAGTCCAACAAAAGTTTCCAAAATATTCTTAGTAGCTACTCCCTCTGTCTCTTTGAGTTTGCACCATGACTCCAAATTCTGACATTTTTGAGTTGTATGGTGTTTTCTTACGGGGACAGAGGGAGTACAAGTTAGTACAAATAACAAACGGCAAAAGCATCTATTACCTGGCCTGACATAATCTGAAAGACCGAAATCTATAATCTTTAGGCGAGCATCTTCATCCTTTGTAGCAAATAGAAAATTCTGCCAAGTAATAGAATATTTTTTTCGTCAACAGCAATTTCTAGACTAAAGGTAATGATCCGCGATCTTTTGTTCAACTAAGCGACTAATAATTATCGAAGATTCTATACCTCTGGTTTGAGATCACGGTGGACAACACCCTGAAGATGGCAAAATGCAACGGCTGTTAAAATTTGCACCAATATCCCCTTGGCATCGTCCTCTTCATACCTCCCACCTCTGAATGACAAAACAAACAGAATAAAGCTTATGGACAATCGTTGTAGGCACCCCCACCAACCCTTTTCTGGTCCGTATAATGAGATTGCATATAACGTTTACCTTTGCAAAATTCTATCTAATAACTCACCACCCTCACACAATCTGCAAGTCAAAAAAAAAAGAGACGTCATTTTTATGCATTCCTTCGTATTGCACATAAACAAACTCACAAAAGACGATGGAAACTCGAATATAGGGCAGAAGGCCAAACTAAAACAGAAAAACTGCCTCAGTTTCTTGATGCTTGATGAAGTAAAGCATGGAGCGAATGCAGGAAAAACTTACTCCATGACTAAGTAGACGTTGTTAGAATCCTCAAATGCATCATAAAATTTAAGCATATGCTCGTTTCCGGACAAAGCTTTTAACATTTTCACCTCCCTACGGACATCTTCAATTGCAATTGCCGATGTCATCTGTCCAATTGCATCAGTTTCATTCGTTATTTTTGTTCATGTCTAAAAGAGCAAGAGGGACCAGATAATGAAATAAACCTAGAAGAAAATTAATAAATATCCAAAAAAAACTATAGAATTTCACTTAGCAACTACCATCAATGTACTGCATATTCATTCATTTCCTATATAGTACAAGGACCCATTACTTGAATTGAGGGCAACACAAAAGTAAATTGTTGACATCTAGTTCATTGACAGTTACAAGTTGATCATTGGTTTTATTGCTACTTACCTAGCTTAAAGAGACTACTTCGAGAAAGAATATAATCAAATGTACGATGAAGGAGGAGATGGAACCAAAGCATTTGAAAAATGTCAATCACAATGGTGTTCGGTGACAAGAAGTTCATTATTGATAATTACAATACTAAGATTGTGTCGCGACTCGCGAGTCAAGATCCAAAGCTCAAAACAACCATGAAAGACGATAAGATTGAACTAGGTACCATCTCAAAATCCCCCCATTAATCTTTCATATAAGTAGCCGAGTCTTCTTAAAGAAATCGGTGTGTCATGTTTCGCAACCAACGATCACTCACAAGTCATAAGCTCATCAACACAACATGATCTCTCCTTGCTTTTATTGCATAGCACTAAAACAATATTCTAAAAAGTTTTGATTCCAACCCTTCAATCTAAAGAGCATATCAAATAACAACACAACCACTTGATCAATCATATGCTAAATCAAACTCCACATCCATACAAGTCTACCAACATCCTTTCAAACTATGTCTTGCATTTCAACAAATCCAAGATATATTCACCTAAGTATTCCCTACTCCACATTTCATCATTTACATTTCAAAGATCAAAATCAATCAAAAGTAAAGAATTCAACTTTGCACCAAAATAAGCATAAATTCAACAATGATATACCAATCTACCAATACCCATTTCAACAATGTCACAAAACAATCCAATATAAACATTTAAAAAAAACCCCAAAAACAAATGCCCATTTAAAAAGCTTCTAGTAGCTATAACAAAACCAAAACACCCAAATAAATATTTCATCAACAATGTCACAATCAAGCAAAACCCAACAAATATACACATATATACATCAAAAAAACACTATATTTCATCATTTCAACATCAAAAAACACCATATTTCATCATTTCAACATCAAAAAAATACAAAAAAATGGCCACATACCACACACCTTAGCTTTAGAAATAATCTTGACAGCAACATTAACACCTTTAACATCCCCTTTTTTACCTTTAGCCATACAAGTATGGCCAAAATGGCCTCTACCCACTTCTTTTCCTAACTCATATTTTGCACCAAAATTCTTCAAATACCCAAAATTCTTGTCTAAACCTCTTTCTCTTTCTCTCTCTACCTCTCTCTCTCTCCTCCCATCTTGCTGTTCTTCCACCACTCTTTCGGGTGTTCCAACCACACCACCACTTTCCTTCCGCCTTCTTCTCAACGCCGCCATTATTGGCTTTGCCGGAGATGGCGGCGGAAAGGGCCATTTCATTAACCTTCTTCCTGGAGTTCTAGCCGGAGATGGGTTTATTCCGGCGGGAAATGGGCTTTGAAAGGGTGTCGCTTGAACACTTGCCGGAGTTGGGTTTTCACCGGCGACGTCGTTGACCTCCATTGATATCATTTTCTTGCTGTAACAGTGACCCATTTTCGATCAAACGGCCACGATTAATCAAATCAAAGAATTAAAAAAATTAAGTTTAGAGAGAGAAATGGAAGAATGAATAGTTCTTGGGGAGAATTTCAGAGGAGTTTTGGTTGAGAGGGAGAAAAGTTTTTAAGTTGACATTTAAAGTTTCGACCTTTAGAGTTTAAGGTGACATGTGGGTGAGTTTTGAAAGGTGAATGATGAGTTTTGAGAATGGAAGAAAAAGTAAAACTTGAAAGGGGAAACTTGTTGAGTTTTGAATTGGGGATTTGACTCATATTTTTTATAGCTATACAAAAATTATAAAGTGATAGAATAAAATTATCATTATAAATTAAAAAACAACTATCCTTGTTATTCGCTTTAAATGTATTATGTGTTTTCGATGTTTGTTGATGTACTAATTCATTTTTTTATATCTCTAATTTTCTATCATTAATTATTAAATATTAAAATAAATTTATTGTGATAAAAACGTCGACAAATCAAAAACAATCTTATCACAGTATGATTTTTTATGTACTACCTTCGTTCCAAAATACTTGCAACACTTACCATATTAGGATGTTCTAAATTACTTGCACCATTACTATTTTTGGCTAAAATAATCTACTTATTTTATCCTCACTTTATTCCTACCCCACTATCACCATCAATCATACATCATTCCATTAATTATTTAATATACCCACAAGTCACAACCACTATCTACTTATAATAATTTTTTTTAATTTTTATCCTACATATCACCATCAATCATACATAATCCCTACTTTTACCATACTGATTTGACTTGCCTAAATTCCTGTGCCCAAACCCAATGGTGCAACTAAAATGGAACGGAGGTAGTATAAATTAAGTATAAATACAAATTATAAGTGAATGGTAAATAGTGCGAGTTTTCAAGTTGGGCACTAGAAATATATATAGGTAGATTGACTAAATAAAAATTCTCAAGACGATGTTATAAAAATATTTGTTCAAATAATAAAAATTAACAATACATATATACTCCATTTGTTTTTTTTTTTTTGTTTTTTCACTTATTTTGTTTTAAGAGAGAAAAATTTTTAATTGAATTTTTGAAGCATATTAAAGATAAAATATATTTATGTGGGATCTTATTCAATTCATCTCGATACAGAATTTTTTTTATATAATAATTATTACAATTTTTATTATAAATACGTAGTGATATTAAAACTCAAAATTTACTATGAAATACGTGTAAAAAGTAAAGTGAATAAAAAAAAATAAAAAAAAAAAAGTAAAGTGAATAAATAAAAAAGTAATAGATTAGTTGAGCAACTTGTCAGCTTGGCAAATCACACTCATGTGGAAGGATTGATAAAGTGACATTTTGGGAATTGTAATTTACCTTTTAGTGTTTTGCTTTTTTTATTTGTATATTTTTTGTCTTTTATAATGATTTACAAATCAAGATGATTGATTAGGGAGTATTTTCTAGATTTAGTTTTAATTTAGTGATAAAGATTTCAAATCTTATAAATATTTGGAAAATAGGTCAAATTAGATTTGGTTTTAATCGGATTTTGTAGTCAATTATAAAATTTTAAGTTTGAGCTAGAAGATAGAGTGACATGCAAGTCATTTTAAAAAGGTGAATGATGGGCTAATAGCCGTTGGATGTGAATTGACCGAGATTTGATTGGGTATTGAGGTGTGAATGGTCAAAGGGAGGAAGGTGGTAGATGTTTTGGGGTGGTCGGCTGTTTGACAATTTTGGGTACTTTTAAGTTTTAATTGTTTAAATTGTACACTCAATCAATTCAATTTGTTAACAGTTTACTGTTCTCCACACGGTTCATGGAGATTGGAGAGTTGTTTATGTCAAACTTCATGTTTCATGAGATAATTTGGAGTCAACTTGCATCTATTCAAAATAAACTTACGGGATGGTTGAGATTCGAACCCGTGATCTTTTGTACTTGATGTTGAATATTCCACTTTAAATGAGGGATGATTGAGATTTGAATGTGTGACCTTTTGTTTCACTGGCTCTGATACCATATCAAGAAACCAACTTAACCAAAAGCTTAAGCTTATGGTGGAGGCCCCTAAATATGTTATATACTCTAACAGAGACAACTTGATTTTTAACCGACGTGAAATATTCGACTAGAATTTGATTCTTATTAATAGAGTAATAGTAATAGGAGTAAAAAGTCTTCCATCATTTTCCTTAGCAAAATCCTCCAAAGGTCATCGGAAGTAAAACTATGGTTGCGATTATTAGCAATTAGCATAATGAGTAATGACTAAATTTATATCAAGTGTTTGTGAATTAGGTTTTATATAAGTTAAAGAGTAAGTATTACTTATTCTTAAAAGGTTTTGAGTTGGCATCTTATCTAACTATTCTTTTTCCCCACTCTACCATGTAATTCAAAATAATGTATATCGACTATAACACCAAGAGCTAGCTCGCTGTCACTTGGTATCGGATCTTTCCTAAATTGCCCTTCGACGGGAACTCCTACTACTTCTTTGACTCATATTCCGCAAAAAGTGGATCCCGCTCTAATAGCCCCGAAAATACATGAATTAATATCAATATAATCGAACCTACAAAGTCATCCATAGTCTTTTGTGACAAAATATTAAGCATAATTAATCAGACCCCGACCATTAGCAGGATCAGCCAAAGCTCCTTATAAAGCCTATTATTTTATGTTTATAATGAGCTCATGTCATTACTATAATACCTAATTGTAGCTTGATCGCAAATTACTAACATATTGTTTCCTTGGTCTTTCATTCAATTCTTCTTGTTTATAATTTTTCTTTCCTTTTTAAGTTTATTTTTATATATTTAAATTTCTCTGTCGATATTTCATTTTTTTTTAATCTTTTGCATTCTATATAATGTTTTTGGTGAATTTCTATTTATAATTTTAACTTTTGTTATTTTCATTTGTTTAAATTCCAGCCCAATTATATGTTAGCTTTTTAGTTATCGATTAGGATCAATTTTAAGAGAACTCAAAAGTTTTTATTTATGTATAAAAAGTATTATTTTTTTAGATGTAACTTGTAAGCAATATAAAATAATTTAATTTCTTCAATTAATAATTGTTTATTGCTCGATATCTTAAACTTTTTTGTCCAATTGTAGGATTCAATTATATATGTGAGTAGTTCATCGCCTTTTGCTAATGTTTCGATATTGCTAGTTACTTGTTTTTTTAATTATTTTTAAAGCTATGGGTAGAATATTAGTGAATGTTGCATAACATTTTAAATTTTGAAGTGAGAAACATTTGATATGAGTATTGGCAATTAGTGTTGTTGGTTTTTTGTTTTTTTTTTTTTTCTATTTAACTAGTTTATTTATACAAATTAGAATTTGTTTCTAACGAAAAATATATTATTTTGTCAATTATTACTAAAAAATAATCAGTTATACCACTAAATATATTCAAAATGACTCTGACTAATTAGGCTCGGTGAAGACCCTGTGCAAACTGGGCTTTAGCACAGGGTCCTAAGGGGGGCCAATATCAATACTCAAGGTATAGCATAGCCTTTTTGCTGTTGTTTCTTTAATATATGATCTATAATGATGAAATGCATGAAATGACTTGAGTATTAAAGAAACAACATTATAGATCATATTAAAGAAACAACATAACATTAGTCAGTGACTAATGCATCGAAACTACATAACATTGTTTTGTTTTAGTTGGTTGAGCTTGAGCTTATAATTTTAAGTTTACGAGTCACTAGTTGCTTCTAAAATTATGTGTGTACACAAAACAAGATAAATAATTGTTGTCATTAGGGGTGTGCAAAATTAGACCGGACCGGACCGGGGTCCGATCTAGACCGGGAAAAATCCGGGTTGGACCGGATGAGACCAGATGTCATAAAAGTGATTTAGAAGATGAGTAATATTTACAATAATTATGTATATATTTATTTTAAAGGACTTAAAATATTTTTTTTTCAACACAAAATAATTTTTTAATTCAAATATGTTAATTTTATAATAATTAATTTGCTAAATTATTTTAAAATATTCTATTTTTCAATTTATTTTTTGTCTAAAAAAATATTTCCGGTCTAACCGGTCCAAACCCGGACCGGACCGGAAGAATTCCGAGTTAGACCAGGACCGGACCGGATGGAACCGGTCCATCCGATCTTAGATTTTTTGAGATTCCGATCTGGATTTGGATTGGTGAACACTCCTAGTTGTCACAGCAATTTATGCACTAAAATTTGTCGTCTTAGAATTCTAAGTGGGCTTGGCTAACTTTATGTACGCCATGTTACCAAGTTTTTCGAGCAAAATTACAAGGAATCTAAATAACAATTTGTCATGCATGATTAATGATACTCCTCCCGGTTTTTTTATTGTCCACTTTAGGTTAGGCATGCATATAAAAAAGTGGTAGTAAATGTATTTTAAATGATTATAATAATTATAAATGTGGTAGTTGGGGTATTTTAAATAATATAAGTGGGGGTATTATGGTATTTACTTGTGTGAACATATGGTATTTAGGTAAAGAGTCTTTGCCAAAAATAGATTCTAGACAATTTAGGTGAACTGACCAAATAAGAAAAGTGGAGAATAAAAAAAACGGAGGGAGTATAATTTAAGTATCTTCATCTAGTTCCCTCTTTATTACATAGCAAAGTTGGTAGCAAATTTTATTTTTACCGTGTTAAATTAGGCCGGACTTATTGTCAATGCCAGCACATAGACAGGGAGACACGATGTGAACACATTTCATAAGCTAGGGAGATATATAGCATCCCAAAACCATATGGCAATGGGAAGAAGGTCTTCGATAGCTTATAAAGTGTGCACACCATCTTTCTTTTGTCGATGTGGGATAACTCATCCCAACATACCGCAATCTTGTACAATTTATATGTAGCTAATGGATCAAATATAAGGAGGTTTAGACTAATGTAATTTAATTAATTAAAGCATAAGGTATTAAAACTTACACGTTTTCTTATGGATATCAATATTATTCAATTTTCACAGATTATGGATCACGAACATAATTAAATTTCATCTTGTTAACTTTAGTCAGCGCGTGTGGCTCAATGGATAGAGCATCTGTATGTGGAGGTAACAATGGAGCAGAATGTTTGGTGTTCAAAATCGAATACCGGGTCGACCCAGATCCGAAAATTCGGATATCCAGTTTTTTGGATCCCTAAAAGTGTGATCTGGTTCTGATCCGGATTAAACCTGGTATCATGAATCCAGATACCCAATTTAATTCGGGCCGGAACCGGATACCCGATTTTACTAGAATGTTTTTTTTATTTTTTATTTTTTAATTTGTCTTATTGTCATTCAAGTATACGTTTGTTTATCTCTATTTTTACTTAAAAATATTTTATATAAAATTCAAATACAAACTCTCTAAAAATAGTTAACTTAATTAGTCGTAAAAGATTTATTAAGAAAATGAAAGAATAATATTATTGTTCATTGGTTTAAGTAAGAACAATTATAAAATTCAAATACTAACTCTCTAAAAATATTCAATCCAACGTTAGCTTAATAGATTTCATGATCATTTTATTTATGAAAAAAGCAAAAAAAATAATTAAATAAAATCGAATACCGGATACCCGCTTTCCAAAAATTATTGACCCGAATCTGGTTTTAAAACCGAGTACCCGATCCGGACTATCAGATTTGCAAAAAAAACTGTAAATTATTCGATTTCAGAAAAAAATGGATATCGGATAATTCGAATCGGGTTATTATGAACACCTACTTGACTCCCATAACAACACTTTCTCAAGCGATAAGCTTACCATGGAAAGCATAACTTCATGGGCTGCCCACATCTCTTGCATCTTGTGTCTTGTGTGTCAATGCATGTCGTGCGAAGTCGTGCACTGAACGAGTTCCTATGGTGTTGTTGTGTCGTGTTGCGCTTTTTTATCCGTGAATGAAGCAATTGCAAGCCCACGTGTTATCGTGCCAAGCACATACCAACCAACGTGTCGATCCAATATTTATTTTAGTGTTGGAGATGACTTTGATTATCTAATAGCTCATGATTTGTCTTACTCATCGGAGAAGTAGATGTGAGTGGTACTGGTTATGGAGAATTGAGGTTTGGATCACTTGATGAAGTGATTAAGAAATTGAACTTAGATTGCCTTGAACGAGGCAAGGTAGGCATAGAAGGGTGTCTTAAACGAGGCACAACTGCCCGGAAGAAATAGTAAAGGGACAATTGTCGTCGCTCCTTCGAGCGAGTTAGGTGCTTGTCCGAACGGGTTGTTCAAGAGCCTGAAGCATGATATTTTGTTTTGCAATTTTTCTTGGGGAACAAGTAGTATATTGCCCTAGGGTTTCTCAATTGTATTTGTGGGATATATAAAGGCTTAAACCGATTTAGAGAAGATAAGAGGGAGGCTATTACATAAGGGTTTAAGCCACCCTTATTGAGTTAGTGTTTTGAGAGTGATCTCCATTAAAATTGAGATCTTTATCTTAAGAGCTTATTCTCAAGTGTGTGTGAGGTTTGTTCAGTGATGTATTGGTGAATTATTAATGAAAGTAAATATCTTTTGAAGGTGAGGTATCTATTATCTAAGATACCTTGTAAATTGATGTATATTGCTTCCATAGATTGTTAATTTGTCTTTTCATATGTTTGTGCATCTTCTTCTTCATCAAACATCTCTAAAAGCTCTTATTTCAAACCACATTGGGAGCTATTGAGAATTGACTATTGTTTTTGTTTGAGCAAGTAGTACCACTTTCTTTAGGCTAAGCATGAGATATACATGGAAAGCCATAATTTATTGAGGTGCTAAAGTTTCTTGAAGTCCAAAACGTTCAACAAGATAGCATTCTATGCAATCTGCCAAGGCTTGAATGAGCAGCCTTCTTGGTGCCCGTTCTAGCAGCTTCAAAATCCAGCTTCTATGTACAGCCTGTTGGGTACTCGTTTGAGCACTGTATTTGTTCGTTCGAGCACTCTGTTATCAAACTTTCTGAATTCTACTGATCTAACACCTTATTCAATGCAAGCGATATTCCTATATTGCCTTGTTCAAGCACATAGACATAGTGTGATCTTTGGTCTTCAAAACTCCTCATTAAATTACATTCATCATCTCATTAACATACTCCATTACAACAGATGTTTAAGACTCCCTCAATACCCATAACTTAGTGCATTGATCAACAACTTAAACACACTCATCAACCATACACTAAGACACACTTAATCACCCATCTTAATTCGCCCATAGGATTCTCATCTCTATGCACACACACTAATGCATAGACTTGATTATGCACTCAAGTCTTAATTTACTTCAACATGCAATAACACCAGGAAAAAATAACTCTCTTGGCGCTTGAATAAGCAATCAAGTTAGTGAGCTCCTGCCTTGCTTTCTTGGACTGCCTTTGGACGATCACTTCTTCCCTTGCGCCTTGCCTCATTCAAGGCACATGTTGAGCCCCTCCTTAAATGCGTCTTTGTTTTGACCAAGTCGTGCCATGTCTTTCCCAAAGCTCCCAAAATCATCAACATTGATCACTTCATCAAGTGTGTAAGATAGAGCATGAGCTATGAGGTGATCAAACTCATCACCAATCCCATGAGAGTTAGGACTTGCTACAACACTAATAGATTTCTATAATATTTTCATTTTAACATCATTGTAAATTGAGAATTCAACCTTGTTACAATTAAATACTCCCTCCTATTCACCATAATAGTCTCATTTGACTGGACAGATTTGCCAATGCAATAATTCTATCATTAGTATCTTTAATTATGCGTAATTATAAATTGTAAAAAGCTGATATAAATGATCTTTGCATTAAAGCGAATCAAACAAAATCTCATTTGAGTAACTTATAAATTAAGTATAAAATACAAGTTAAGATTAATTGATAAATAGTGTCAAAAGTCAAATAATACTTTAGGAGTGAACTAGTATAGAATCACGTGCAATGCTCGATTTTTTAGCATCGGCATATATATATATATATATATATATATATATATATATATATATATATATATATATATATATATATATATATATATATATATATATATATATATATATATATATATTAATATAATAAATAAAACCTGAGATATTATGTAGTAAATTACTCAATTTTTACAATATATGTATAAATTAAATTTGTAATTTTAGAAATTATCTAAAATATATGATTATATTTTCTAATTTACTCAATTTAACTATAAATATATGCTAGTCAATAATAATTTAATGGTAGAGATATTGGTCAAAATTAAATGCAATTTATAAATTTACTCAATTTAGTTTAATAAATATAGCAATTAATTAATTTGATTATTCCATGTAAAATTTTTTTAAAAAGATGCCACATGAAATTTTTTAGTTCTTTTAGTTAATAGTATGATTGTTGGATTTATTTTAGTTTCATAAAATAAAATCAACTTTATCTTATTTAGTTTACTAAATACACAAATTATTGCTATAGACCGTCTATAGCATAAATGAGTAAATATGGGTCAACCCATTTGTTAAATGAGTCATTAAATAGTCATGTCAGTCATTGAGCTGGGCTATTGAGAGAATCGTCTATGCTATAGACGGTCTCTCAGGAGACCTTCTAAAATAAATATAGTAATAAATTAATCATATTATTAATAAATATAGCAATAATTTAAATATTATTCCATGTGGTAAATTATTGTGAGAATGCCATATGATATTTTTTTGTTCTCTCAGTTAATAATATGATAAGAGAAAGTACTAAGTAACACAAATTCGAGTTCGATTTTGACCGGGTAAAAGAAAAAAAATAAACACAAATTCTTGTGAGAGACGATCTCTTTGAAAGACTATTTCTAATTGAGTTGGCCCATTAGAAAAAACATAGAGTAAATATGGGAAATAAGTTTTAATGAATTGGGCCTAAGAGACGTCTCTCAAAAAGACGGTCTCTCAGGAGACTGAGTGCAAAATAAAATGTACATTTATGATTCACCGTATAAATGGCGGGAGTCCATTCAGTATCCAACTTTTCTTACCAACAAAATTCATTCCTCCTTTTTTCCTACCCTTTCTCTCTCTAGACTCTAGTCTGAAATATCACACTTTGTCGTCAACCATTTTCTCTTTTTCTTTTCATTTCACTCTTCATCCCCTTTCTAAAACCCTTCGTTTGCTTAAAAACCCTCCATTAAATTCCTCCATTAGAGTACAACCTTCACGTTCTTACTCCCTTCCTTCACTCTTCCTTCCCGTACCTGCATTATCGATTCTCTTTCATCTTTCGATGTACCTGATTTCTAGGGTTTTTCGCATTATCTGAATAATCAATACCTAAAACTTAGGGTTTTTTGTTTTTAATTTTCGATTTTTGTTTTGTAATGGAGGCTGCGACCGCTGCTGCACGTGGCGTTTCGCTGTCTCAATCCTCGTCTCGTAAACAATGGCGTGCTGTTTCTGAACACTCCGTTCGTAACTCCGCTACTGAGGTATTTTTTTTGTTTTTTTTACTTCGATTTGTCTGTATGTGTTGTGTTTGTTTGTAAGAAGTGGAAGATTAGGGTTTATTTGATGAGAATTAGGGTTTTGATTATGATCTAGCTTATTTGCTTCATGGATAGGATTTAGAAAGGTCGAAATTAGGGCAATCTGATGAAGGACTATATATGAGGTAATTTGTGTGCTTGTTTGAATGAACTGAATGAATGAAGCTTTGGGATAGTAAGAAGGAGAGAAGATAAAGTTTTATTCTTATATTATGTTGTAATGAACTAATACAAAATAAAAGCTATTTATATCCTCTAAGCTACATACATGATTAACTAACTAGAGTTTAGTTAACTAACAATCTGAATCTAATTATAATGACTAAACCATAAACTCCAACACCCCTCAAACCGGAATAGGTAGAACAATTATGATAGTTTGAAACAAAGCTGAGTGAAGGTGGTGATATTGAGCTTGAGCTATCAACGAATCAGGAAATAACAATGTAGTGTTGTGTATTACTGAATTACACCAAGTGAAATTGCACAAAACTCTTCTGAAATGTCTTTAGAAACTTACTGTCTACTTGAGTACCATACTTGAAATGTGCCTCATTTAACTTCTAGCACCCCAACTTTCTTACCAAACCGAAAATCCTTCACCAAATACGAAAAACCACAATGTAAAAATAGACCACCACCAATTTAATGACATCCAACCAAGTCCATCAATACACCAATCAGAGAAGAGTGAATGAAAAATGAGGAAATGTATTTAGAAGAAAAAAGGAATGCAAATGAAAAATTTGTTTAGAATCTGTAAAACAGATGAAAGACAATCACTAAGGATCGAAAATTGACCTCTTTGGGTTTGAAAATGGACACTTGGGTCCTTAATAAAGAGCCTCAATTGGTCTCA
The DNA here is from genome assembly GCA_019776075.1 of Amaranthus palmeri. Lineage (NCBI taxonomy): Eukaryota > Viridiplantae > Streptophyta > Magnoliopsida > Caryophyllales > Amaranthaceae > Amaranthus > Amaranthus palmeri. The sequence goes on from JAAKBH010000297.1 coordinate 953,799, forward strand.
AAGAAAATTGATCACACATGATCACAAAACTGACCTCTATGGGTCTTGAAAATGACCATCTATTGGGTCTAAAATTGATCACAATGGATCATCAAACAAAGACCTCTATGGGCAAAATCAACAAGCCACTATAGGCAAAATGGCCAACTATGGGTCTCAAAAGTCTCTATGGGAAAATCAAAGCCACTATGGGCAAATGCGATCAACTACGGATCACATTTGATCACTAAGGATCATTAAAGAAAACCTCAAAGGGGAAAGAAATGACCTTCTTGGTCATAAAACTGAGAAATGTATCAATTCGAACAAACAAGAAAATTATAGGATATCAAACAAACGTTCGACAATTTGATTAATAACCCAAGAAGAACAAACTTTTGAATTTGAGGAAGATTAGGAGAAAAGGAAATGCGTTTGAAAAAGAAATGATTATCACTAGGAAACTCCAAAATTTTCAACCAAAGACTATCACATTACTTCAAAATAAGTCTCAAAATATTTTCACCACTCCAACATTCAACAACCAATGCAAATCAAATCATAATACCTCCATTAATCTCCAACAACATTAAACATACCCCATCAATCAACAATCAACAATCAACCAACCGGAAAACCACAATGCAAGATTTGAAATGTAATCTACATCAATCAAGATTCAAGAACCGGAAAATTGTACTAGAATTTGGTAGAAGATTTTACCCATAACATGAATCAATAATCTTCAAGAAACATTCAAGAGCCTCAACATTAGTCCAACTATCAAAACGAAGGGAGTACAACTCCACAATCCCATTATAATCAAACATTACAATCTTGTAATCATTTGCTTTATCGTCAAATCCAAACCCTACAAAATTCAATACTTGGCGGGGTTGATTTGGCAAAAAACCTCACTAGTAGCAGGCTTAGTTTTAAAAAGCGCGCCTCGAGCTCAGGCTCAGCTGAAAACGCTTCAGTTGGGTGAGGCGAAGCCCACTTCAAGAGGCGTGCGCCTTGGACGCCTCGATGCGCTTCACGCCTCGTGCGCCTCCTTGTTGGGTTGGGTAGTTAACTAATCCTTGTTTGTTTGGAAAAGAAATAAAACTAAAAACTCTAATTTATTGAATATGAAGTTCGGAAAATCGTTCCTTCTTTATGAAAAACAAAAGGTTTGCAAAGAAGAACATAACTTTGCGAACTCTTCATATTCTCATTATAATAGTTTTGTGCTAAAGTGGTGCTTGACGCAAGAATAATAAATGTTTTCAAGTTTGTTGATACTAAAATCTGAATATCATGTTATTTGAAGTATTATATATGTTTTAAAATTGAATTTTAAGCTTTTTAAAACTAAGGTAGCAGGATTCCATAATATTACAACATTCTTAATATAATTATTTTTACTTCAACACTAAAAATTCCATTACAAGAGCCTAAGAAGCTCCAAGAAATAGCGAAATTTGGATCAGAACTGCTATCAAAAGGTTTACATTCAAAAGCTGAGGAAATTTCTAGAGTTTCATAGGATAAAAAATTAGCAATTGGATCAGAATATGAAGAATACGCTACAAGAAAATGACATTCATTTTGTTGCAGTGAGACACTGCCAGTTCTGAAATTGCTTGTTGAGATATTGATGTGAGAGAAACGAATTTAGATTGTTCCTGCTACGATACCAAGTTAAATTTCATGTTTAAGGAACAAGATAATCAAAGAATTGAATGAATGAAGCCAAGGGAGAGTAAGAAGGAGAGAAGATAGAGTTTTATTCTTGTATATTATGTTGTAATTAACTAATACAAAATAAAAGCTATTTATATCCTCTAAGCTACATACATGATTAACTAACTAGAGTTTAGTTAACTAACAATCTAAATCTAATTATAATGGCTGAACCATAAACTTCAACAGACTCGAATCTTTTTTAAGATTTGTCATTCAAAATTAAACGATGAATTGATGTGGTGTGATGTTTTATTTGTTTGTTTGCGTTAAGGTACAGCAGGGACAAGAGCCAATAGATGTGGTAGACTTTTGCGCGGTACAAGTGGATGGGATTATGGGTATGGAGGAAGGGATTTTGCAGCAAAGAATTCAGAGTTTGGCTAGGCAAAGAGAAGAGATGCAACAAATGGAGATTGAGCTTAGAGCTCAGATGATTGCGAAATCTGAGATTTTGGAAATGCAGAATAGCTTTGATGCACGGATTAAAGAGCAATCCAATATGGTTGCTAGGCTTCAGGTTTTGGTGTTGAAAAGGATTTTGAATTGTGTTTTTGTGTTTGTTTTTATTGTAGTGATGATTTGAATAGTGGAGTTGTTTGGTGTTTTGCAGGAGCAACTTCATGAAAGGGATCAAGCAATGCATGAGCTTGAAAGGAAGATGGAGGATAAAGAAAGAGAATTGCATGCTGTGAGATTGGATAACGAAGCGGTCAGTTTGAAATAACTTAGAATTCTATCCTCTTTATGTCCTTTGTTGTGTTATTTATAATTTTATCTTTTACAGGCTTGGGCCAAGGAAGATCTTTTGAGGGAACAAAACAAAGAATTAGCAAGCTTTCGGTGAGACTTCCTGGATACTGTTTCCACAATATAGTGCTCCCCCCTTAATTTGACTTAACCTGTCATTGCCACAACCTTACTATTATGTTTGAAATTCTTTATCTAAGTTTTGTTTCTACTATTCCATGTAGTAGATAAAAGTTTTGATGGTAGTTTTTTCCCATTTATTAAGTGGATACCTTTCATTCTTTCTTTCCTTATTAAATTATTCTCCTAAGTTAATGCTGGAGGATGTGCGTTATTTGTTTTTCTTATTTACAGGAGAGAGCGTGATGGGATTGAAACTGAGAGAGCTCATCACAGAAAACAGGTACATGACCTTCAAGAACATATTCAAGATAAAGAGAGACAGTTGCTAGAGTTGCAAGAGCAGGTGTGTTGCAATCTGTATTTAGTTATTGTTTGTTGATAAAACCAGAACTTTCTTGTGGATTAAGTAATCTCTGAATTGTTCCTATCTATAGTATATATTTTCAATTTCTCTTGCATGTTTGGGTAGGGTTGCAGGATTTAGTAAAATGCTTGGGGATGGGGATTGGATGAATTGCTGTTTTGCTGCATCTATCAAACTTGTTATTTCTGATACCACGCTCATTTCTGTGTCTGATTATTATATTACTATACAGAATAGGGTTGCTCAAGAGAATCTTCTCTACAAGGATGAGCAGATACGAGAGGCACAAAATTGGATGGCAAGAATGCAGGAAAATGTCTTGCAATCAACTACCCTGCAAGCTGAGCTTCGTGATCGGACAGAACAGTATTCCCAGCTCTGGCTTGGTTTTCAAAGACAGGTTGAATTTTGGACTTCCAATGAGTCAATTTTGCATTTGTGTTGCTTTTACGAATTTTTTATTGTCTGGAATCAAGCTCACTCTCTGGAAAGTAAAAAACTATTGTGATAAGTTTAATTTGTCATCTCTATTCTCTCACCTGTCTCACAATTATTATTTTGATAAGGAGGTGTGCTAGAGAATACCTAAAGAGTACGGATAAATCAACAAGGGGGAAAGAGAATCTGTAGTTGTAGTTGGTCAGTGGTGAACCACTATCCCAAGGTGTTGGGGGAATACCCTTAACCACTAAGTTAACCCATGATTCTCGCACTTGTCTCATATTTTAATCATTTGTTTTAATCCTTTGTTTTATAATTATTTTGCTTCAGATGGTTGATTTTGGTGTCACCCTGTTTTCCTTAAGTTTTCCCTGTGATTTAAATTTTGAGTGCCATTACTCTTGAAGAAAAAGTGGGTGGGTTTCTTTGTACGTTTTCTTTCCCCTATTGTCTAATATGAAAATATTTGAAAATTTTAGTTTGCAGAGTTGGAGAGGCTCCACATGACAGTTCATCAGCTTCAGATAGAGCTGGCTGGGAAGAGTGGGAACTATAGTGTTGATACACAAAATAATTCAAGTGAAAGTTCTGTAATTGGCCCAAACAGTGGAAATCTTGTTGAGGGTAATGGGGTTACACCGAATACCTCGGGAAGTCTTTCTAATGGGAATACAGAACAATCTCTATCATTTGCTTCTGGAAGCGGGTCTACTCAGGTAATGTTATTTGTCAGATTTGAGTTTTGTTGTCCATTTTGTTCAAGTGATCTTAGCTGATGTAATCTTCCTCTCATCTCCATCCACTGTTTGCTCCTTTTTACAGTGAAAGGAAAACTAAAAAAGCTTATGTACAACCAAAAATAATTCATATCTTCTTTCTAATATGTAAATTGCTGTAAATTTATATTATCTTTCACTGATTAGAAAATTACTAGGAATATACCCGTGCCATGCACGGTGTAGGTTTACTTTTGTTTTTTATGAATTGTTTTGACTAATAATATGTAGGACCTTTTATAAAATTCAACAAAGTCCTCAAATAGAATATTTCACCACTGCTTGATAATGCATGATAATTATCAATTAAGCATTAGCAAATTTATACTTGGTGTATTCATAATACATAATAGAAGTAATACATTACTTAAGTGCTCTTGATGTTATAATATACTCCTGATGTTATATTGTATAGTGATATATTGTTGAATAGTAGTATGATCAGATATTACCTCTTAAACTGGATGCTAGAATTAATATACTCTCAATTTATAGTGCATTGCTAGAATTAATATCAATTATCACTAACTTAATTTATAAAAATAATCAACAATTTATTTTAATAGCCTTCTTTTGTAAACTCTCAATTTATAGTGCATTGCATTAAGGAACATGAAGGGAGTGTCTAAAAATAATTACCTAACATTGATTAGCCTTACCTCAATTTATGAGTTATATTCTCTTATAATTCTCAAAACGACATTATTAATATTAATATGAATATGAATTGGTAGAGTCTATGTCAATGCCAAGTATTCTATTATAATTAAAACACTTTAAAAAAACCTCTTTATTGATAATTTGAATTGCATTTAGAGAAGATCAAGGGATGAGTTCCAAAAAACCTAACATTATAAATGTGACACTTGGCAAAATGCTTTCAAAATGTATTACATAGTGACACTTGGCACAAGTGTTTCTAAATTACTTTATGTATGATGTTTTATGCAGTTAAGATGTATCTATTCCTGTTCCTTTTGAAAAACTAGCTATGTTTCCTACCTTTCTTATATACTTTGGGCATCTTCAAGTATATCACATGTTGCCACAAACCCGGTGCTTGATCCATGTTCTAACTGATGACATCCAAACTTAGTCACCAATAAATAGCTAATATGGAGCTAACTCTTTTCTTTTTTCTTTTCTTTTTTCTTTTTGCATAGAGCTAACTCATGTTTGATCATGTTAAAACATATGATTCCAATTCATTTGATGCTTGCTTGAATTGTATTCGAGGTTAAATTGATTATTCTTCTGATTTCTCCCTCCCTAATTCTATAGCACTTCTAGGCTTCTATCTTTTCGAGACAGCTGGATTTTATATACTGCAAGTAACGATCTATTTTGTGTATCTTTTAATGTCATGGGGAGGCTAGATGTGCTTTTGTGGAGAAACTTGCACTGGAAAAACAACCATGTTTCGGTAGAAGGTATTTGGTGGCTTAAGATAGTGCCATACTCCCATCTAAACTTTTGATTCAATCCACTTTCAATTTATAAATAGATGATACTAGTTCAATGACAAAGTTTGGCCAAACTATAGGAAATTCTCTTTCTTAAGGGGATAAAACGATTTGGTGCATGGAAGGTGCCTTTTTAGCCACTGAAGTAGTTAAAAATTATTTTCATGTATTGACGAGATGTGGTTTAATGTTAAAGGGAGAAAGGGTATTGTTACCAGGGCTGAACAAAGTTTGGTCTCAATCTTAAACCTAATCGGACCAAACCGTAATTTAAGTAACCGTAATTTAAATATTTGGTCTGGTATACGGTCTAAATGGTTTGGTCCAATTTTCGGTTTGGTATGATTTTTGTGCCAAACCAGACCGGACCGTGTGTGGCCCTATATTTGTTAATTGTTATAAACTCAGATTGTGAAGGGGACATGATGGTAGGTCCTGGTTCAATGTGGGCAAACTATAATCAAACTCTAGTTCATTGTTTGTTATAAACACTATAGTTACTGTTATTCATCAAGTAATACTATTTAGCTTATAGCTCTTTATGTATAAGAATTAAGAAAAGATATCATAGTCATGCACGATCTTATTTGATTCCTCCAATGCATGTTTTTATATTATGAACATCTAATAAATTTTAATAATGCACATATTAAATATATTAAGGGTTAAAGTAGTGTATTCGGTATAGAGTTGTCCGAAATTGATATAAATATGTTATCATTCAAATTTAAGCATGACTCGACTTGAACAAAAATAACTTGTATCCTTCAGACACAAGAAACAAAATTAACCCGACCGAAGATATTATACATGAAATCCGCCTGAACATCTGAATGTACACCTCTAATTGGATAGCATAAAAACAAGTGTAGTAACTTATAAATATTAGAGGCAGTACCTTTGATTAAATATCCCTTCGAGCCTGCCATATACTTCTCTTTGTCTGTAACTAATATTCCTCGAGTATTTATGGTATCCTACTATCTCCTATCATATCAACCTTTTTGCGAAATTAGAATCCACATATGATATCCAACAATTTATGTTTAGCTGTCGGAACGGTTCTTTGACTAGCTGTCAAAACAAAATGGGCTGTCGGAGAATGTTCAATCTGCCTTTATTGATCCTAGTTATTCTGGTTTAAGCAATGCATTCCTATGATATACCGTCTTAGAATTGATTTTAATTATATCAATTTGAAGCATTAAATTCGTTTTTCAAATTTAAAATCGATTTGATGGTAGGATCTTATCGGGGCTTTTTTCCTTGCATGTGGAGAGGATTTTTAGAATTTGAGGTTGATAGCAGTAAATTTTGGAACAATTGTTGAATTATAATCTGTCGAACAGAAGCATCAAGAATAGATTGATAGCATTCTTTTTTGCGAGACCCATTGCTTAGACTACTGATTTTGTTGTTGTTATCTAGCTGGAAGTTTAGAGCTTTTTGTCTCTGCATAAGGATATGGGAACTGTTAACCGATAGATGTTAACTAGAATGTAGGTGTTGGCAATGATGTACTGCTGATTGTGGCTGGTGCGGCTTTTATGATGCTGGTATTTTTATCACATGGAAGACAGATACTATAATACTTTTCAAGTGGTTACAGAATACATATGCTACAGATGCCTTTTATTAATAAAAGACTGCCTTACATCAGCATATTTTCAGATGTTTGGACTTTGGAGATTTTTGTATCACTAGTTTTTGTTATCAGATGTGCTTGGACATGCTTGCTTGGGATGCTTATTTATAACCTTATAACATTATTAATTAATAATTTTGTTAACATGATTTCATTAACCAACTGTATTATGTTCTTACAGACCAACCATGCTCCTACCCATCCTCTTGCTGCATCCATTTTGGGGATGCCTTACCTTCCACCTGGACAGATAACCGCAATGCATCCATATGTCTTGCATCAAGAAGGAGCTAACCACTCTGTAGCTGCACAAGTGCCTCAGTCTCATGTTGGCAATTTCCAATCAGTTTCGGCATTAGCAGCTCTCCAGCAGTGGCAGAATCAACAGGTATATGATATACATACTCCACATTTGCGCATTCAGACTGTCATTCTGCTGATTGTTTGTATGCTCCTAGGCTGTATCAGAAGGTGCTCCTATGCCTTCTCAGAGTCAATTTTCTTTGTCCCAAACTGAAGAAAACCCTTCAAGGTCAGATCCAAATTATAGTTATGAGTTCTCTGTCAATGGACAAAGTCTGCATCCAGATTACCTAAATACACATATCAGCCAGGGAAATGATCCTAAATGCCAAATGTCTTCTAATGGGGCTGCTCAGGTATTTCATGCGGTGCTGTACGACTCAAAAATTTTTGTTTGAGTTATTTTGGTTTTTAATATAGAATCGGCCTCTTTTATAATGTAGACCCTCGAGTCTGTGGAGAAGAGCTATTATGTTAGTCCTGACTCTCAGCACAGCTTACAGCAGATCTCATCACAGTTCCAAGAGGCGTTGCGTTTGGAACCTCTCAATCAAAATAGTGAAATCAAGGTTAGCTTCAAGCTTGTCCTATTAGTTCTGCATTTAAATTTGTTGCCGAAAAAGCTCCTGGAAAAAACCTGCTTTGGGGTGTTTGGTTCACAAGGTATGGTGTGCTGTGTCTTGTCTTTGGTTTTTGAGTAGTCTTTTGTATCCAATACTTAAGAATCCAAATGCACTCATCAATTGCAGTTATATTTCCCTGTGCTTTTGAAGGATCTTGAATTCTGTTACCCTTCAAGGATCACCTTTATCATCACTTTCATGTTTCCACTTGCCACCACTTCAGCTTTTTTGTAGTACATTATACTAACCATCCCTGATCCATAAGCTATGTGGAATTATGAATAGAATCGGATTTAGAGAGAATAGTCTTATGTATGAGGGCTGACTTGAAATACTTGAGCTGCTAGTCTTATTGGTCTTATTTTGCCTGGAATATTTCCAGCCCTTCTATTGTGATGTACAATTTCATTCTGAACCTGAGGGATAATTCGATATAATCTCGTTGTTATGTGCAACTTTTGAACTTTGAATAGTGTGGCAAACTTGAGTTGAAGGTTATAACCAGGGCTTGTTACTGATTTTACAGGGAATTTTGTTTATATTTTGAACTTTCACCTTTCTTTTATTGTTCTACTGTGATCATAAAATCAAATACTTGTTGAAAAACCAGTGAAAGTGCGGTGAAAGTAATTTGCTGTCTTTTTAACCATGTACACAGCTTTTAAAGTGTTCAGTTTTCTGTTCTATAGAATCCGCTAATGAGATAAAGGCTTTGGCATTGTTGTAAGTGCTGTTTTAATGTTTAAATATAGGCTGATGAAAGTGAAGTGAGCAACATTTCCAACAATGAGCTTGAAAATCAAGATGCAGCGACAGATCTTCCTAGTTCCATTGCTGGGCCATCACCATCTGATACATCTGTTAACTCAATACAATTTGCTGATGGTTCTGTGAATGATGTTAGTGATGCTGTTTTATCTGAAGCATTTGTCTCAAATGAGCCGGCGAACAGTTTACCAACTGGCAACATATCAGAATCTGCCCTACTTGATGAAAGAGTTTTGTTGGCTTGCATAGTCCGAACTATCCCTGCAGGAGGAAAAATTCGTATTAGTTCAACGGTAATTGTGCTTTAGTCAGCTTCTTCTATCTTGAGACTTGAGATTTTAGAAAAAGATGGGCCTAATGGGTTGTCTATTAAATTCGGTGTTGATACAGCTGCCAAATAGGCTTGGGAAGATGCTTGCACCTCTTCACTGGCATGATTACAAAAGGAAGTATGGGAAACTTGATGAGTTTGTGAACAGCCATCCTGAAGTAAGCTCTCTTTTCTATACTATTTATATCCGTACATATAACCTGATTGATGGTGGTGGTATTGATTATTTGTAAGTGCAGCTTTTCTTAATTGAGGGAGATTACATTCAACTTCGAGAAGGTGCACAGGGAATTATTGCTGCTACAGCAGCAATGGCTAAAGTTGCAGCAGCTGCAGCTGCATCATCTCCATATACATCTTTCTTTCCTCCTGTGGCTGTTACACCAATGGCTCATGCTGGCCGAGTTAAGAAGTTGTCATCTGTGGAACATAGGCCTATGAGAAATTCTGCTGACAATACACTATCATCAGCTATGCAGAGCCATCATTCTAATGGTTCTGGATATGTTTCTGGAAACCTTGCTAATGTGAAAATTTTGAGCAAGTCAAAAGATCCTTTGGATCACAATTGTTCTGAGCTCAGGTCTGGCCAATCCATGCTACTTTCTACTGAGAGTGGTGTGCATTCTGATAGATCTATTCTGGGCAATCCACAAAACCAGGTTCCAATTCCTGTGAGGGGTAGTGCTAATTACATTTCAAAACAGCAGGGCAGGTATTTCTCTTGAAACCCCTTTTTAAAATGTTATATTGCTAATTTACCAGTTTTTTCTAGCGCAGTCATCTTATTGTGTTTGTCTATGTCAGGACTTCTGGTGCTGCATTGGCTTCAAGAAGATAGTAAGTATCATCGATTAGATTTTGGTACTTTTTATGTTCTAGCTTTTCGCTTGTGATGAATGGATTTGCATGAGCTATGGTTATATTGTCAAAGTCCTCTACCTAGTTGGTTAATCAGTGGTGTCTGGTGTGCAACTTGTGCAAGTTTATAAATGTTATGCTGGATTACTAGTAGTTACTGGATGATGGAAAATGTTGATTCTTTTGTATTTTAGTGGGTTTCGGTCTGTCTACCTTTTTGTATTATTTGGTGATTCTTTCTGAGCTTCTAGTTATCCTGTCTTATGTATTGCTTGTTGAGCTGTTTTTGCATGGCCTTCTATCAATGTAGTGCTTTTCAGAGTTTGATGCTCGTGTCAGTTGTCCAAGGAATGTGTAGAAAATTTTAAATTATTTGCTCAGATACAGCAAATAATACACCTTTTTTAAAGATCGTTCACTAATAGATCAAAAGTCTGATTATCACCTAATCAAAAACCGAGTGCTGTTCTAATTACCAAGCTTGGATTGGTCTAGTGGAAAGGATTGCACCTCACAAACTCAAGTTTGTGCGTTATATCCCCGCTAATGAAACTTTGAGGATGGAAATTTCTCCTCTTTGTCATTCTCAAGGGGCTTACCCATTGAAGTTGGGGTGAACTTATGTATGAGAGGTCTCGATTCGATTGGGCAATCTACGTTACCAATTAATAAAAGAGTACTGGCTTAATTTGTGCCTTCAAATACAACAACTGTTTGGTGTGAAACTCTGAATGGGCGGCTTAAAATTTCTTTGACGGACATACTAATGAGGAACTTTTTTTTTTGTGTGTGTAATACTAATGAGGGAACTTGTTTGGTATTGAGTTTTCTGTTGGTTTCATTTGTATTTTACAACCTGAAAGATCTGATAGTTTACATGCATCTATGTGATTTCATTTATTTGCAACTCTGCATTTCATCTTGTTTTGGGACAGTTGTTTCCATACTATTTATATAATTGTGCCCTTCAATATAAAATATTGTGTAACTACTAATGTGAGGAGTGTATGGTTTTGACAGGATATGCTTTCGGAAAGTGATGAATTTGCAAAAAACATTACAAATGAAGCTGTTGCAGATGTTGAACTGGTTGAAGGGGCTTCGTCAATGATTTAGGAGCTCTATTAATCTTTTGGTTTAACTAATTCCTTTTGGAATTTCCAATCGATTTGTGTGTCACCCCTTGTTGAATTTAACAATTTATACCAACATGTTTTTTATCGAAGCAGAAAAGACCGAACTCAACATTTTGCTTGGTATTTTTCTCGTCTTAGATTATCTTCCGATTGCATCTCTTCTGTTTATACGGCCTATTCTGCTCCATAAGATAATTTGTGTAGTTTATAGTAATGATCGATTTTTTAACACCCCTACTACAGCTACTAGCCTAGCGTGATCCAACAAGTTTTGGGGTAGTTTAGTCTAGCATGATCCAATATGCTAAGTCAGTAGGGTATATTTTGTGTTCTTTTTTGATAATCTTCATCTTCTTGACCTTGGTTTGAATCATTCTCTTTTATAAGGTGCATCGACAATTGATTTAGGTGATTGGGGTATCGATTAAGTAAATAAAAATACAATAAAACACGATATCAACAAAGCTTGCTTATTTACATGCCTAACAAGTTCTTGGAGAAATACATCATGGAATTAGTTGGAGAATAAATATTACTTTTTTAGATTTTCATGTAACTCCTTCAATTCTCTTGGCCTACTGTGTAAATAAAGAAAAAAAGTACTCTAGCCAAAAAGTTTAAATTTATATTGTATAATAAATATTCTATTTAATTTTTAAGCATGATGTGTCCTATGATCCATCTAAAAAAACCTTGTATAGAACTTACTAACATACTAAATGATGACAAATTAGAAGTATTTTCTTTCTATGTTTATATTGTGTGTCGAAAATTATGCAGTTTTGTTAGAAAACTATCCTCTACTTGTAATACGTACTTTATTTACTATTAATTGGTTTAAAGATGAAAATATTCAAGTTTAGACTCCGATCAACAAATTTATCAACTTTCATTAACCATTTATACGATTACATACGATTACGTCTATTGAATGAGTCACTTCTTCAACTGAGCTTAAAGAATGAATGCAAGTTAAGCTAGCTTTAGAAGTATGTAGTATAACCAAATCTAAGAAAAATGGAAAATCAAATATTATTTTAGTTGGAGAGTAAGTATTACTAATTTGAAAAATTCATAAATTTGATTATCATCTAACTGTCTTATTACCTCGTTTTATCCAGTAATCCAATATAAACGAAAGTAAAAAGCTTTGTTGGGTGTCCCAAATTACTCGGTTATACATGCCAAGATTTGAATAACTTTGTTAGTAGTGAAATAATTTGGTTCTATACCATAAATTAGCTCTAGTTAGGTCCGATGGTTCTTTAAGGTTGCCTAATTTTCTAGGGAAATAGCTGCGAGATGGTGATAAGTTGAGTCGAGTAAAAAGAATTGAGTTTTATTTTATTTGGAGAATATACCACTTTTTTACGAGGAATTCGAGTCTGATAATACTTTTTGGTAAATTTTTTATATTTTATGGTTTCATATCATAGTAAAGAGGACATCACAAATTCTTGCTATAGATCATCTGTAACATAGACGGGTAAATATGGGCTGACCCATTTGTTAAATGAGTTACTGAATAGTTATGTCAGCCATTGGGTTGGGCTATTGAGAGAGTCGTCTATGCCATAAACGGTCTCTCAGGATACCTTCTAGAGAGACATTTGCTTTTCTTTGCAGGTTCTTTTCAAGTTGAGGCTTTTTGTCGCATTCTTTGTTATGAGTATATTGGTTTGCCATCTTTCATTCTCTTTAGATCGTATCATAGTTTTTATGAACGGAATAATACACTGATTATAATGATGATGATCAAGTAAAGAGACTCATAAGTCATAGTAGTTAATCTAATTTTTATTGACTTGACTTAACTCTAAATATTTATGTTTATATGCATAAACCATGTTACTCGACACGTTGATAAATAAGTATAAAAATATGAAATATCCAAGCATGTTCATAAATCATAAGTCTAGTCTTATACTATATCTAAATTAGAACTTCTAGAAAGTGTTTAGTTAGAGCATTTTTTTCTGTACTTTACATGGATTTTTAATTATTTAGTTAAGTAAAGAAATTTTTGTAATGCAAATTGTGAATGTAAATTAATTTTAATGCTTATAAATATTTTCCTCCAAAGTTGAAAGTATAATCAATTTCTCTCCATTTAATAATTTCACAATTTTTGAAAATCGCCATCATTTTTACTGTGTTGATCTTTTTAATGAAATTACTAAAATGCTCTTAAGTTTATTTTTAGTTATAAAATAAAAATTTATTGTTAAACTAAAATTTTTAATATTAATAATAAAAAAGAAATTTAAAAAAAATCGAAAAATGAACCTAATCGCACGTTTTGTGCTGAAATCTTATACATATTTACTCTATTGACCATAACTTTTTATCGGAAAATCACATTAATGCAACACTTATGACATTAGAAAATAGACTTTAAAAGCTTTCGTATGAGATATTATATGTCCAGTTTCGATAACCAAGCCAGAAATGACAATCATTTAAAGTTTGCTTGTGTTGACATTTGATACATGTTTACTCTTTTGGCCATAACTTTTGTTATAACAGAAAGAAGAAGAAAGAATTATCTCTTTATTATTGATTAATCTTGAAAATTACATTCAAATAAGGATTGAACACCTATATATATAGACAAAAAACTAACACCTATGCTATCAACATAACACTTGTTGTAGAGAAATATTACACTTGGTCTAACAAATTGACACCTCATCAAACTAACTACCCTTTAACCTTATAACTAATTATAAACAAAAGAATAAATGTCTTCAAGGTAGCATAACTTCAATATCTCTAATGTTGAGCTCCAGAGTTAGAATAAGGTGTTGTAACATCCCCCCTCAAACTAGGAGGTAGTGTTACTGACTCCTAGTTTGGACATAAGCTGTTGGAACTGATGAGAAGGTAAAATTTTCGTCAGAATGTCAGCAAGCTGGTGTTGAGTAGGTAAGTACGAAAGCTGGATTAAACCTTCTAAAACCTTGTCTCTAGTGAAATGAGCATCTATCTCAATATGTTTAGTTCGTTCATGTAAAACTGGATTTTTAGCTATGTGAATAGCACTTTGATTGTCACAATGCAAAGTAATAGGCTGAAGATCACTTAAGCCTAAATCATAAAGAATCCTTACCACCCAAGTCACTTCTGAAGCTGCATTAGCCATAGCTCTATACTCAGCCTCAGAGCTAGATCGTGAAACAGTTTGTTCCTTTTTAGACTTCCAGCTTATAGGAGACTTTCCAAGCAATAAGACATATCCGGAAACAGACCGTCGAGTATTAGGGCATGCTCCCCAATCAGAGTCTGAAAAAGCCTGTAGAACAAGCTTAGTATCCCCCCTTAACAAAATACCTTGTCCACAAGTTGAATTAACATAATTAAGGGTATGTAGAAGAGCTTGCCAGTGACTACTCCTAGGACATTGCATATACTGGCTAAGATATTGGACTGAGTATGCCAAATCAGGCCTTGTGTTTGTAAGGAAATTAAGCTTACCAATGAGACACCTATATAAGGTAGGATCAGCTAAAGGTGTCCCATCCTCAACAGAAAGCTTAACATTTAGAGGCAAAGGAGTAACTACTGTTTTAAATTGAGTTACACCAGAGGCTTTCAATAAGTCCTTAGTAAACTTATGCTGAGTAAGTATCATGCCTTTAGAAGTGTTAGTTACTTCAATTCCTAAGAAATAATGCAAATGACCAAGGTCCTTGATGGTAAAAATCTTATCAAGATGTAATTTTAAGTTGGTGATATCAGTAGTATTGTTGCCCGTGACAATAATATCATCAACGTATACAGCAATAATGGTAATAAAAGCCTCTTGTTTCTTTACAAAGAGGGAATAATCGTTTTTTGATTGGGTATAACCTAAAAATCTCAGCTCGTCTAGAAGTTTCATATGCCACTGCCGGGATGCTTGCTTTAAACCATAGATAGATTTTTTTAAAAGACAAACTTTGTTTGTAGAAGCTGTTAACCCCTCTGGTAACTTCATAAAGACCTCTTCTTTGAGAGCTCCATGTAAGAAGGCATTGTTTACATCCATTTGATGTACTTTCCAATTATTATTGGTGGCAATAGCTAAAATGCACCTTATTGTAGTCATTTTCACAACAGGGGAAAAAGTTTCATCAAAATCTACCCCATGTTTTTGATTAAAACCTTTAGCAACAAGTCTAGCTTTGTATCTTTCTAGGGAGCCATCAGCTTTAAGCTTTACTTTGTAAACCCACTTACAACCAATTGGTTTTTTTCCTTGAGGAAGATCAACTAATTCCCAAGTGTCATTCCTAGACAAAGCCTCTAATTCTTTTGTCATGGCATCAACCCAAAGAGGATTTTGACTAGCTTCTTTATAGGAAGATGGTTCAATATATTGACTGTACATGTCAACAATAGCTTTATGTTGATTGGGCAATTTTTTGTAATGAACCAAGTTACACCAATGACTAGTATTACAATGATAATCTTGCAAATATGTTGGTTTAACATGGGTTCTTTGAGGCCTAGAAATAGATTTGGGAATGTCAGTAAGTAAACTATTACTACTGTCAGTTGTATGATCTTGTTGTTGGGGAACATATAGATCATTTTGTGCACATCCTAAATCAATAGGAAAAGAGGAGTTGTGCTGTGTAAAATTTTGAGTAGACTTTGGTAAAAAAAATTGTTGCTTTGTTATATTGTTAAAGTCATGAAAATGATATGGAAAAAACTTTTCTTGAAAACTTACATCTCTAGACACCAAAACTAATTTTGTGATAAGATTATATACTCTATAACCTTTTTGATTTAAAGCATAGCCGAGAAAAATACAAGGATCGGCTCTTGAATCAAACTTTGTTCTATCTCTTGTTAAGGTAGAAACGTAACAAAGGCAACCAAAAACCCTTAAATGATCATAATTTGGTTTTCTTTTATGTAATTTTTCGAAGGGTGTTAGTCCTTGTAAAACAGAAAGAGGCATTTGATTAATCAAATGGGCAGCAGTCATGATGCAATCACCCCAAAACATAATAGGAACCTTGGATTGAAAGTACAATGCTCTAGCTACCTCTAAAAGATGTCTATGCTTCCTCTCCACAACTCCATTTTGTTGTGGAGTTTCAACACAAGAGGTTTGAGGAACAATGCCTTTCGCAAGGTAAAATCTTAATGTAGCACCTTCACTTAATTCTTTAGCATTATCTGTCCTAACAATCTTAATCTTTTTATCAAATTGTGTTAGGACATAATCATAAAATTGTTGAAAAATGCTAAGAAATTCACTCTTGTGTTTAATAAAAAACACCCAAGTGTGCCTGGTGAAATCATCAACAATAGTGATGAATAAACTACATTTCAATCTTGTTATAGCTTTGTATGGTCCCCATATATCAATATGAACAAGTTGAAAGCAATCAGTAGTCTTTATTGAACTTGTTGGAAACATACATCTTGTTTGTTTTGCCATAGGGCAAATAGTACAAAAAAAATCATCATAACTATGATGCTTATCTAAATCAGGAAAAACAGAATGTAACAATCTAAAGGGAAGATGTCCCATTCTAAGATGCCACAACTTGGCTTTATTCAAAAGATTTTTATTGATAGTTGTTGCACTCATAATAGCTTTGGTATTAATATGCATATTAGAAACACAACTTTGATCATTTTTGTGTTGAAAATCATTCTGAGAAACTGCATGAGCTTGTTGAATGTAGTAAAGCCCATGTTCTGCTTTACCAAGATGCAAAATCTTCCTCATCAAATTTCCCTGAAGATAGCAATTAGTTGCAGTAAAAGAAATGGAACAATTCAAATCATTGCATAACTTTTTAATGGAAATTAGGTTGTAATGAAATTCGGGAACATGTAAGACATCATTCAAAACAAGACCATTATGTAGATGAATAATTCCTTTATTTTGTATATGTAATTGTCGTCCATCAGGAATAGTAATGTATTGAGGTTTACCGTGCAAAGGCTGATAAGTTTTGAACAAAGATAAGTCAAAGCACATATGATCAGACGCCCCACTATCAAGAATCCATTTATTAAAATTTTGTGCAAGAAGGCAGAATATACCTGCAAAATGAGCATTGGAAGATGGACCGGGATCCTTAGCATCTTCGCAAATAGATGGAGTGTGGCTTAATAAGGCCATGAGTTGTTGGTACTGTCCAGGAGTGAGCGTGGTATCAATGTTAGTGGAATCTTGATCAGTACAAACAACATTTGCTTTGCTGTGAACATTATCATCTTTTCTCCAAGAATTAGGCTTGTAGTTAGGAGGATATCCATGAAGTTTCCAACATCTGTCCATAGTGTGGCCATAAACTTTGCAGTGGTCACAATAAAAAGACGTGTGACGTAGCTTTTGATGCTCTCCTTTGTTTTGCTTATTCTTGTCATAAAATTTTCTTTTCTCAACACGACATGCCATGGGAGTTTCTTGCTCACAATTGACAGACTTGGTGATATCCTGATGGGTTTGTTCTTGCATGAGAATTCTATACGCTTCTGCGGGCGAGGGCAAATCTTTCATCATAAGAATGTTGCTACGTGTTTGTTGGTATCTTGAATCAAGTTTCATTAGAAACTGAACAAGTCTATGACCTTGTTGTCTTTTAACAGATTTTTTATAAGAATCACAAGAACAAAGAACAAGGGGATCAATGCTATCTAATTCATCCCACAACCCCTTCATGGTGGTGAAAAATTGTTCAATGGTCTGATCTGAGGTTTGAACAGCCTTAGCAATCTTTTCTTGTACAGAAAATAATTGGGCACAAGAAGATTGACCATACCTCTCATCTAATTCTTCCCAAATTTCTTTTGCAGTTTTTAAGTAAATGAAAGTGCTTCCAATCTTATCATCCATAGCAGAAAGAAGCCAACCCATAACGACGTTGTTGACTCGATCCCAGGCTTTAGCAGCATTAGAATTAGAAATGGATCTTTTGATAGACCCATCCACGAAACCGAGCTTGTTTTTCCCTGACAATGCAATGACAAGAGCACGTTTCCAATCTTTAAACCCAGTGCCATCAAAAATTTTGGATACAATCTTTTGTCCTGAATCAGTTGGATGGAGAAAATAGACACTAGCACGTTTCAGACAAGGGTCTGTGATTTTGCTGTTGTTGAGTTTAACCATTTTCATAAACACTGAAAGAAAATAGCAAAAGATCAAGAATCAAGAGGAAAAAAGGCGGAAATAGGCCCAAAAAAAAATCAGAGATTCCCAAGGATGGAACCTTCTGATACCATGTTATAACAGAAAGAAGAAGAAAGAATTATCTCTTTATTATTGATTAATCTTGAAAATTACATTCAAATAAGGATTGAACACCTATATATATAGACAAAAAACTAACACCTATGCTATCAACATAACACTTGTTGTAGAGAAATATTACACTTGGTCTAACAAATTGACACCTCATCAAACTAACTACCCTTTAACCTTATAATAACTAATTATAAACAAAAGAATAAATGTCTTCAAGGTAGCATAACTTCAATATCTCTAATGTTGAGCTCCAGAGTTAGAATAAGGTGTTGTAACAACTTTTAAGTCGGGGGACTCTATGGCCGTATCCTTCTTTAAGGGTATGGATCACTGTCTTTCTTACCTCTCCAGACCATGCTCATAGGGTTACCATTCTTAACAATGCCCAAAATATTTTAAGCCAAATTAATGACCTTAAGTGCCACTCCAAGTCACAATCACATATGACGAAAACAAATGAAATTGAAGAAGAGTAGTGATTTGCCAAGATAATTTCTATTCTTACCAAAGGCAATTATACTTGAACCTTAGCCAAGTTTAATTCATAAATTGCTAGTTTTAAATTTGAACATAGGCTAAATATTTGTACTTGATTTGTATTTTACTTAATTTGTTAATCTATAAAAATCTAGTTTAAATTTGACCATTTGCTTAACATATGTAATTTGATTTGTTACTTAATTTGTTAACTAAATAAATAATTATTAGGTTGCGTAAATTCGAAATAAATATATAAAACAATCTTTTAACATGTTCGGGTCGGATTTTTGATCTGTTTATATATGCTCCTGATAGAAACTTAACTGTCCTAATCTATGGACATGCCTATCTTAAACGAATTGTCTAACGGTTTCAAGGTTGGGTTATTTTTGTTAAGGTTATTTATGAGTCGAATAAGTTTTAGTTTGGATCATTTTCAATTAGGATGACCAACGAATTATTTCTCAATATCATTAATATTGCTCAATAAAAATCATCATCATCATCTTACCCAGTACTTTCCGCTCATAGAAAACTATGGGCAGGGTATGGGGAGGGAAGGACGGCGACAACTCATACCCGTAAAGGAGAGCACGGCCAAAGAAAAGACTCCCCCGGCTCCAGGAAGATGATATACGAACCTGCCACGTGAGGAAAAAAAAAAAAAACCAAAACGCATGCAGAACAAAATAAACTTAAAGAAATAAAAACATCAAGACAAACAAGGAACTAGAGAGGCCAAGAAAGCACGGACGCCGCAAACGACGCTAAGAAGAAAAGCCGAAGTCTAAAACCTGGATATGACGCCTCCAACTACTCCTATCCCTAGTCAGGTCTTCAGAGAGGCGTAACTCATGTAAGTCCATTTTTATTTGCTCCTCCCAGGTCTTCTTGGGTCTACCTCTACTCCTCTTGCCATCTACTATAAAGCTTTCGAATCTCCTCACCGGGGCGTCGAAAGTCTTTCTCTTCACATGTCCAAACCAGCTCAATATATGGAGCAATATAAAATATATATTAAAAGGATCATATTACCATTTTTCAAGCTAAAACTGTTCCAAATACAAAAATTGACAAGTAATATAATGAATTGTGACAAAAAATTGACAAACTTGAAAAAACGAGTTTGAAAGATTAGGTTATGTATACGATTAGGTTTCGGTTTTTGGAAGCAAATCATTTTTAAAGTCAATTTTAGGTTGGATAATAAATTTCCATACGTTTTTAGGAATTATTAGTAATGTTCTAAAAATTTAAACACTTTTAAGTTGAAAAAACATGTTAGAAAAATCATGGGTTCAACCTTCAAAAATGTTACCGTCACACTACGTTTAAATAACTCTGAAAAATCCAATATTCATATAAATCTTACGGCCGTTTGGTAAGTAGTAATAAATCGTGGTAATGGAAATAAAAAACTAGTATAATTTTGGTTGAAAAAGCTGTTGGCACCTTGATGGCCATGCTTGACAACATTCAATCATCTCATTTTGTTCATAAAATTCATTCCAATGCATTACCAATTGGAGATGTTTTAGATGGTAATGAAAATTTGTGAACAAAAACTTTTTTTGTGATCAAAGTTTTATTACCATGGGAATGACATGAAAGTTTTAATAAAATTTTACACTATAAATCATTCTCATTACCACCATTTAATACCAATAACCAAACGGGCCGTTAGAGTATTTGGTAATTGAATGATAACTAATTTAAATAGTTTATTTGAGGGACTAATTTGAATTGATGCTTTTGAACATACTATTAAGAGTAACTTAATCAAATTAGATTATTCATATTTCATAACTATCAACTATTTCAATAAGCTAATTTATAAAATTTTATAAGTAAATAGTTTGACCAATCTATTTGTATTAAAATAAGCTAAAATTATTTTATAAGATCCTTTTTCAAACACCGCCTTGATCACCATATATCCAAATTTGTAAAACTCTACATTACAAACTAATGAACTCTTAACAATTGAAATATGAGAAAGTATAAGTAAACAACAATTATTTGTGAGATTAATAAATTACCTTATGTGGTAGGATATGATAAGTTGAGAGGTTTGTTGTTTTAATTTATCTTTTTCAAATTTGTAATTTGTTTATTTCAATATTATTTTTTGTCTTCTTATGGTGATTTACGAATCACGGTTATTAATTAGGAAATTTTGATTGGAATATAACTTTTTGCTAGCCACTGTAGCCCTGTTAGGGGCACATATTTCAGTTTGGTTTGGTCTGACAATAAAATCAGAAAATATCAAAAAATAATTTTAAGAACAGGCCAAACTAAACCGTTCTATAACGTTATGGTTTACATTTTTTAATTTTATATTTTACTAAATTAATAGATATGTATATGAAAATACTTCGTACCTATGATCACTAAATATAACATCAACATCATTCAAGCGTATATTACTATAATAATAACAACATCTCGAAATATCTAGGTAGCAAACCTTTTTTTTAAAAAAAAATTATGTGTTTTTCGTTATAGTATAGTTTAGGGTCTGGTCTAGCCCGAAAAATAAAAAACTAGGACTAGATTAAAAACTGTAATTTTTGTTGAAAAAAATCAGAACAGACCAATAATATATAGACCAGACCAAATACAAAAATTATAATTTAGTCCAATTTAATTTGCAATTTAGACTCAACTTTATTTAGCCCTAACCCTATCTATAGCAGGTAAAAAAAAACATAAAAAATGAAAAAAAAAATACTCACATTCCCTAAGAGTAAACTTCGATTTGGTGAAGCTTCAAATCATACTTTTTCTTCCAAATTCAAAGATGGTAGAGTTAGGGTTTATATTTTAGGGGAAATGGTTGAAATTGATGGCATTTGAAATGTTGAGTCACATAAATAGGTGTACTACAACAACCTTGAAGCTTCAAAATTAACATTTACTAACGTTTTATATGCAAAAAAATCACAGTGGAACAATTTGATAAATCTCAAGGTTACCACGTTAATTTTTTAACTTTTTACTACCATATGAATGACGTAAAACCTCAGAATCACCATGTGAAATTTCACAAATAAAAAAATACTCACAAGTCACCTCCCTTAAGGAAATAGGTAAAGGAAAAAAAAAAAGTTTTTTTTTTTTTAATTTTATTTATTTATTTATTTATTTTTTTTGATGTAGGAGTAAACTTCGATTTGGTGACTTCTGCCACTGCCGCCTTTGGCAGTTCCCTTTATTTTCTCCTTACATCCCTGAAAGTCTCCGACATTTTCTCTGCCAATCCCTACAATTTCTGCCTTTTTCTAGGTTTTCCATTGGTTTATTTCTTAATCCTTCCTCACTAAATACTACTAACAACAAGATGCAGCAGCAACAATCTCCTCAAATGTTCAACATCCAACCTGCACAACCCCCCGTCACCATTACCACTGAACAAATTCAAAAGGTCTTTCCGTTTTTTCATTTTTCATCTTTTACACCCATTTTCTTGTTCTGGGTACTTGATTTTATTACTTCGTAATCTCTATAAGTATGTTTTTGTGACGTTTCTTTTGATGGGTTATTGGGTATTCACTGTTATTCTTTACTTTTGTATTGATGATTGCGAAATTTTATGTTTTTTTAACAATGTTTCAGTATCTGGATGAAAACAAGCAGTTGATTTTGGCTATTATGGAAAGCCAGAACTTGGGGAAAATCAATGAATGTGCTCAGTAAGTTGCTTATGTGCCTAAGTTGTTTGGTAAATAACTGATTTTTTGTTTGAATGTATGCTTAATTTTGAATGTTATTTGGGTTTCTTTTTGTTTTAGCTAGTTTTGGAAAATGGGTGTTGGGATTTTGTATGAGAAGATGGTTGATTAGTGATCATGAAATGGAATTGGACTCTAATTAGGGAGTATAAGGTAGCAACTTCACTATACCTTTTGTCCCATTGAATTTGACCTACTTCAAAAATTAATCACTTAAAAATGTGAGAGCGTTTTTAAGATAACATAATTTGCCAGTTATTTCGCATTTTGCTATAAATGACCCTAAAATGACCCAAAACCGACTATAATTTGTTTTTTTATTCCCGACTTGCTAGTCGATTAGTGAATTATGTGACAGTGATGTGAAACCCAAAGGGACAGACTGTATACTTCTCATTAAGCTTTGTTCTTTTGATGTTGAAAAATACTATATATATTATGGTAGTCTCTTCTGCTGTTTTTTAATGTTTGGACCACATATATTTTTTAGAGTAAGTTATTCAGAAGTCAAGCTGCAATTTTCAGCAATTGTTTTGCTTTTCATTTTTCACTATTATCTTTTTCCTGATAATTGTATTGAAGAACTGAATGTCTAGCATCTCAGAGTAGGTGTTCGCTTTCGGACTACATGGTTATTTCTGACATTAGTTAGATGTCTTACATTGTAAGGAAGGCTCACTCTATTTGAGAGATTTGTATTTAGCTTATGTCCATACAAATGTTTTGCAAGTAAATGACGTTGAATTAAGATTCGATGATGAATGGGGTTGCAATGAACCATGAGTTTAGTTTGCAGTTTGCACAATCGCTGTATAGGTAAAAGAGGGTATAATAAGTCAAATGCGGGGCTCAGTTTTCTGCAAGTATTTTAGTTTTGAAAAGCGCACCTAGCTTTTTCCGCCTGGTGTGCCTCAAGCTCGAGCCTAAAAACATGAAAGATAGAGACCATTGGCCTATTTTGCACGTGAAACTGTAGATGATCCTTAGCTATTGTTCAGGATTAGTATTTCATTTGTTAAATGTACTTGTCTCAAAAGCTTCATGGAACTTCGACTACTTATCAGTCATTAAGAAGTGGGTTACTCAATTGCCTTCACGATGCCTTTTTGAAATACAAAACAATGTATGCTATCTAAACTTGAGTTTCATTGTAATTGATTGGCTTTTCATCCTTCCTAGTGTTCCTATTAAGGCCTACTTGGCTTAGCCTCTCTACACTAACAAGGGTGAGGCTACATAAATCTGATTGTCATTACCTTGTCATTGTTTGTAGCCCCATGGGGAAATTGCTATTGGTAGGGATGATTCTCAGAACACATGTATGTTAGAGTGTAACATAGTGATATTGGGAAACTAGGGTAGAGGAACGTTGTTTTAGTAGAGGATTTTTGAGTGTAACCCACAAATTATTGTTTTGTAGACTTGAAACTATCTTGCTGTATATGCATTGAGAGAAGATGATCCGTATTCACATCGTTAAGTATGCTTATATACATTGAGTGGCTTTTTGACCCTCGTATATAGAGAAATAGAGGGCCAATTTTTAGTTAGGAATTATATGTTAAACTATTGATCAACATTGTATGTTTTTGAGTAGACAGGGGTTAAGTTTGACCATATTAATTCTTGTTATACATATTTCTCATCATAGATTGCACCTTGTTCAAATGATGGATTTTGGCATTTAAATAAGTTCTTTAGAGCTAACATTGCTTTAGATTGCCGTCCTCAGATATCATTTTTTTAACTGAAAATTCTTTGCAAAACATATTCCATCTTATTGTAGCTCATTAATTGGCCACTAATTGTCAAACCTCTTCCGCATTCCCACTCGATCTACGCTAAGGGAAGTAGGTAAAGGTTTACTTCATTCTTTTGGACCTGATTTTGAAGTTGTTCATAGATGTTTAAATTTGTGGAAGACTTTTAGAAGCTCTTATCCCGAGTTAATTGTGTATAGCCGGTAGTCATAATTGGACCCTTGAGTTCATTTATGAAAAATTCATCTGTCAGAAACTGAGATTAGCTAGCTATCATTGTTAAGTCTTCTGATATCGAGATCACACAAGCGTAAAATGTAAAGGATATAACCTTTTAATTATTCAATACATAGTTGTCTTGATCTTCTTTTGTATTATGTTCTTTTTTGTTTACCGGGCAGGCTGAAAGGAAGGGGAGAGTTAGTTGAGAATCGAACCCAAGACTTTGCCCGTAGAAAGCGCCATTTGCTCCAACTGAGACAAGTCGCGATTCTCATTGTGTATTATGTTCTTACTGCACCACTAGCACTCAGTTGAGAATCAAATCTAGGATTATGCCTAGAGAAAGCGGCATTTGCTCCAATTGAGACAAGTTCCGATTCTCATTGTGTATAATGTTGTTAGTACACCACTAGTACTGAATTACCTGAAAGCCTAATGCAGATTACATTATAGAGTAAAAGGCTTGATCTTGGTCTCTTTAGTATTCCCTGTCCCCCTGTCCAATTACAGGTTGAAGTTTCTGTGTAATACTAAGCTTCGTGCAGTCTCCCATCGTCATCCCTCCACTAAATCTTACATAGTCGGAATTAGATTGGATGGTACCTCTACTTAACCCGTAAATAAATCTCTTGACCAAAATTCTTGAACACATGATTAAGCAATCTTAACAGCTACGTTAACTTCAAAGCTGATGGAAATACGTGATTGTTTCTTCCTGACTTTTAGTTTTGCTGACTCTTCATATTCTATTATCTTTTTGAGGGTCTTTAGTTTGATTTTAATATGGGTAAATTATCTTTGGCCCCTGTTTATTAATATTTAGGTATCAAGCTCAGCTTCAGAAAAACTTGATGTACTTGGCCGCAATTGCTGATGCTCAGCCACCTGGGCCAACAGGACCGTCTCAGCAACAACAGGTATCTTATCTGTCTTCCTCTTGTAATACTTCTATGTTCTATTTAGTGTCACACGATTCAGTAATCTCCTTGCAAATTGAAAAAATGAATTAAGGTCAGTTTTAATCTATTTTGGGTCACTTTGATGAACCGCAAATTTAAAAAGTGAATCAGCTTGCAAATTATGTTACGTTACTTCTATTCATATAAATCTTCCGCACCCACTTCTAACTCCCCAAAATTCCCAGATGCCCGTGCAATCGTCCATGCCCCAAGGCCAATTCATGTTACCTCCCAAATCTGCAGTTACTCCTCAGCAAGCAAGTCCAAGATTACCCTTCATGATGCAGTCGTTTGATCCGCAGTCACCCCAGATGCAATACCAACAGTCTATGGCAGGTGCAATGGCAATGAGAATGGGCGGTAACAACGGCTTACACCCGGCATTCCCCCTTGCATTCGGAACTCCTCCACATTCAGCGGATGCTCATAGCAGACAATATGGCTCCGAAGCTAGTACCGCTGAAGAACATGGGAAATGATTTAATGAGCGTGGCCGATTGAATCAAGGATCTTCCCTGGCTTGTCGTGGGTGAAAAGTTTTGCTGCGTAAACGAAAAAAATAGTTATAAATTTTACTTAGCTGGTTTGTTTGTCTTGAAATAGGATATACTTTGCCAAATACCATGGTTAATAGTTTTTCGACAAAGAGTATAATTTGCTTTGTACATCATCAGCTGGTTTGCAGGTTATTGTATGTTTTTGTAATCAAAAATTAAGGCCGGATGTATAATCATCGTCTCCTGTTTGTCCTGTTTGGATATTTGAAAAATGCGACTTTCGAAAACCCACCTTAGATAGAAGTCACTTTTGATGGTATTACGGAAATTGAATGTTGTTGGTGGTGGTATAAAAGAAGAGAGATTAACACTTACTGCCGGTTGTGTTTTTAGTATTATATAAAAAGTGGTAATGAAAATTATTTGTAATGTATGTTTGTATAAAATGTAATATATTATTTTCATGGTGATGAAATTTCGATCATAAAAAGGTTAGATATTGATATGGTAGGTTAAATGTTGTGGTTGGTAGAGCTTTTAGTGAATGATAAGTCAGTCAGTTATTTGGGTTTAAGCCTCAACACCAACATTTTGAAACTGATTTTTTCCAACCATAATTGTTACCAAATTTTTTGATTGAATGTAATATTAATTGAATGTTGTTTGTTCATTCATGATTGATGATTATACAATACTTTAAACCATATTTGTTAATCAATTAGGGTTTAAATATAGAGTTTTATATCTAACTTCTTTGAATTTATTAGAGTTTTAATTGATTAGTTATTGAATTCTATAATTAATTTAGATAATTTGTTCGAATTTCTAAGTTTATTTTTTGAAATAAGAGTTTAGATAATAACTTTAGGGTTTTGAAGCTTGTATTGATTTCGCCGATATTAACAACATTCGAAATAGCGTTCTCTTTGATGAAGATTATTAAGACTGAGTTACACTACAAGATAAGTGATGAACTTTAATGTTATAGTTGTAACTTATTATGAATGTGATTTTTTTACAAAATTTGTCTAAAAATGATATTTTGCCTCGTTTTCAGAATATTAAAATTTGGCGAGAACAATTACTGTAATCAAAACGTGGATTATGTAAAAAAAATTTATATTATCGATATCGACATTATTTAATTTTATTCTAGATCCATTGATCCAGACAATAAATACATCAATTTATACTATGTGAACAATATTTATGCATCATAGAAGTACTAACCTTAGCCATAACACCAAACGAGAGGGGAAATTGTGGCCTATCGGAGCATCTTATAAAGGAGCTCATATTTATCGGAGAGAAACAAATAAAAAGGAAAAAAAGGAATTGAAGAAAAATTACTTTTCCTCTTAATTCTTTTCACTTCATGAGAAATTAGAGAGATTCGTGCATTGATAAAAGTAAGTAACTAAATTGCTTCGAATTCCCTTCTCTTAAATTCTTCCTCTTCAAAACATCCACCTAAACCAAAGAAAATACAATACTCCCTCCGTTCTTTTTTGTTCTTCCCGTTTAGAATATTCCATTTTTAGAGAGAGAAATTTGATTAAGATTTATAAGACATTTATAGATGATAAAATATATCCATATGAGATCTCCTTAGATTCGTCCTAATGTATACTTTTTTATCTTATAATTTTTATAATTTTTTATAATGCGTATTTATAGATATTTAGGCTCGAAAGTTGCTTTGAAAATTGTGCAAAAAGTAAATGGGAAGAACAAAAAAGAACAGAGGGAGTATTTTCAATTTCTCGCTTTCCTTTCCTTTCCTTTGAATCCGATCACTTCAAACAGAGTATTAAAAATTAAGGATATACTTATATAATATGTGATTCGAACAATTTGATAAATAACTCTATTAGTAGTATTAGATTGTGTACTTACATCATACACATAAATAACAATTGAATTGATTTTACACGCATATCAAAATAATCATTCTAGATTATTAAAATTCAATATTTAGTAGAATTTTGAAACTTTATTGGGATATCTCCAATGACTACGCAATATCTATATTGATATATCACTTGTCCAAAAAAGAAAGCAGCAGCTGAAGAGTGAAAACAGTCATTTGCAAGAAATAAAAATTAAAAATATGGCGTCGCCCGGACTCGAACCGGAGACCTTCAGTGTGTTAGACTGACGTGATAACCAACTACACCACGACACCATTGATGTCCTTCAGTTTGTAGTACTTAATCTATAACTTTTACTTTAAATTATACACCAAGAAAATACTCTACGAAAGAGTAGTTTTTTTTTAAAAAAGAATTTGTATAAGAAAATATAGTTGATATCCTAAACTACTTTTGATTTTCAAATACTATAAGTTGTAACGTTATGTAAGTCGCTTCATACACTACTAACCGCAATACTGTTACTTTACTAAATATTAATGTTTTTTGTAAAGAAGTGTTTTATCCCCATTAAACCACTAACTGTTATATAAACCGCTATGTCAAACACAACCATAGTACAATTGTATATTTGGCTATTTAATCGAGTCTCAAATTGAGTAATTTAATTTCAATTTCATGTTATATGGATATTGGATTCAACTTTAAAATGTGATTCATGAAATTGATTTTACGCATACTGAATATCTAGTCTGATCAGGATTGGTTTATGCTTTATCGTGTTGATACGATTAAAGCACAATGAGTTAATTAAAAGGATATTTGGTAAATGATTTTAAGTCAACTTTTTGTTCGGCTTTTGATTATTGACTTTTTGATTGGTCAAGACCAAAAAGTAAATATATTTGGTAAATAACTTTGACAAGACAAAATAAAAAGGCTAGTTGGATTTTTTATAGGCTTTTGCTTGATAATTAACTTGACTTTTTCATTTTACATCTAATCTTAAGTCTTTCTTTGGCTTTATTTACCTTTGGACTTACTTGAAGGAAAACATCTAAGAAAAGGGGTTTGAGTTGGATGGCTACACACTATAACCTTATATTTTAGGCGACTACCTCTATCTATCAACCTTTTATCAAAATAGTCAATTTGAATAGTGTTTAATCGAAAACTCACCAGGTGGCTATCTCTCTTATTTTTAACCATCTGTTAGAAACTAACAATATATGAGAGTGTAAAAACGAAATAGACTCTCCTTCTATAGACTTGGTTTCACAGACAAAACCTCCATGAATGTAGCCAATACAACATACCCCCCACGTGCCTATTCAAACCACCTCCGATATATAACTTCTATGGTATATTTTGCACCATATTGAGATCCTATTAGAATCTTTTTTGAATTTATATTGACTCTCTCGTATCATCTTATCGTTTTTTTTGCGTACCTCTACTACATCGTTAGATGTTATATAATAACATCAACTCAATTTACATTTGTATCTTGTCCCGAGCATCACAATTTATATTTCTTCCTTCACCTACTATCGTTTGGCTTTATCTTTAACCCATATTGTCTTTGGTATACAATAATAAAAGTTAATTTTCTCATTTTCATAATATCCAGCAACTCTAAAAACATACCCGTCAAGCTATCAACGCTCCATGATCCCACTCTTAACCTAAAACCCTTGGTTTGTCTTAACCATATTTGCTTAAAACCTCATATGCCCTTTCATTTTTATACCATAGTCGCATCATTTCTAAAAAAAAACCAAGTATATTAATTTGCTCTTGCTTATTTGACAAAACAATTGGACAATAAGGTGTTTTACGATCTAGCAACCAATGCATATTTTTCACTACACCCATGCATAATATGTGTAACGCGTCGTTGAGTAAGGAATGCCTCATTCCCCATGAGAATAAAGTTTTGGTTCATGATCCGTACTTGGAAACAATAATAAGCAATAAGCACTCACTGTCGATAATTGACAAAGTTTGTCTCGATCTATAAATTTTAAAAAACATGTTTTTAAATAAAACGGAGCATATTAGGAATGCATACTCCCTTTGTTCTATTGTACTTGTCACATTTGACTTTTAAGAAACTCGATACGTATTTTTGATATTAACTAATAATAATAAAAAATATTAATATTATAAAAAATACGATTAGACTATTCAAACAAGATCAAATTTTCTCTATTTTTTCCTACATATTAAATGGTGAAAGTATTTCAGATTAAATGATAAATAATACCAATAAAATCAAACCAACGAAATACAACACGTGAGTGACGACATCCCCTTTCTCTGAATATTTTAATCCTTTTTTTTTTTTTTCTTTTTTTGAATACACGTGTTGCAAGATTTTTTGGCGCTTAACAATTTTTCCAACTACCGAGTTTCCGCATTTCTAAAAGTCTAAACAAAAAAAAAAAAAAAAAAAAAAACCTCCATTAACGAACCTTCATCATCTCACAACAATGGCGTTTACCCCCTCTTCTCTCCCTCAAATCCTCCTTCCCCTCCTTATTTGTTCTCTCCTCCTACCTCAAATCCTATCGGAAATCCGTTTCACAGAAATCCGCTCCGATTCCCAACCCATAATCCCATTCGACGAATTCGGGTTCAGCCATTCCGGATTCCTTAACCTCAACGTTACTCTCCTCTCTCTCCGTCTCCATAACCTCCAATCCTCTCCTCATAATAACTCTAATGATCTTTCTCTCCTCGGATTCTTCCTCTGCACTCGCGATTCATGGTCTCACGTCATCGATCAACTCGACCAAAACGACATCGTTTGTCCCCTGCAATCAGACCTAATCAAACCCGTTTTCACCTTCGATCGTCTCAACAATGGCGGTCTTACTCATTTCAATCTTTCTATTAAAATTACAAACCCTAATTTATATGCCCTCGTTTTCTCAAATTGTATCCCTAATCTTCAAATCTCCATGGATGTTCTTTCGTCAATGTATAATTTGAACCCCAAAACCAACTCCAAATCTTATCTTTCTATCGGTAACTCTAATCTACCTTCAATTTATTTCATTTTTGCCCTAATTTACGTAACCCTAATTATCATCTGGGTAATTACTCTATTATCAAAACGAACCAAAATTTTTCAAATTCATTTCTTCATGCTTGCTGTTCTTATATTAAAAGCATTGAATTTACTATCAGAAGCTGAAGATAAATCCTTCATCAAAAGAACAGGAACTGCTCATGGATGGGATGTTTTGTTCTACATTTTCAGCTTCCTAAAGGGGATTTCATTGTTTACTTTGATTGTTCTAATTGGAACAGGTTGGTCATTTCTTAAACCCTATTTACAAGATAAGGAAAAAAAGGTATTGATGATTGTGATTCCACTTCAAGTGATCGCAAATGTTGCTCAAGTTGTGATTGATGAAACAGGGCCTTATGGTGTTGATTCATTTACATGGAAGCAAGTTTTTTTGCTTGTTGATATTGTTTGTTGTTGTTCTGTGTTGTTTCCCATTGTATGGTCTATTGAGAAGCTTAGGGCAGCTGATAAGAGTGATGGTAAGGCTAAGGTGAATTTGATGAAATTGACATTGTTTAAGCATTACTATGTTGTGGTAATTTGTTACATATATTTCACTAGAGTGATTGTTTATGGATTGGAGACGATCACGAGTTATCGATTCGAATGGACTAGTGTTGTTGCTGGTGAATTGGGGACGGTTTTGTTTTATGTTTTTACGGGGTATAATTTTAGGCCAAAACCATGTAATCCGTATTTTGTGATTGATGATGAGGAAGAAGAAGCCGCTCTTGAAATGTTGAGGATGGATGGAGACGAGTTTTGAGTTTTGAGATGAAGGGAAATCTTAGACAGTGTCACCTGATTCGCTAAACAAAATGAAATATGATCAAGTTATTTTAAGTGAATTGCAAATTAGATGGTGAATTATGTAACACTATCTTAGATCAATCTTCTATCGGTAATGATTTTGAATTCAGATGCTCGAATTTGATCTCATTTGTTGAGCTCCCTAACATAGCAATCAACCAACTTGTTGGCACTAATGTCTTGTTTTAACTATACATATATGTATACATAAGTTATTGTAGGAATTTGATAGAATAAACTTCTATCTATTCTATACTCTATAATACTTCTATGATGAGACTTGAGTTATAATTCTTTCATTCTTTTATTCATTGTGGTGTTTTTCTTGTTAGTTGTAACCTTATTTGGCAAAGCATGTATTTTTATGATTGTTTTGTGTCTTGCTATTCTCTTTTCCGATTATACGAACATCAGTATTATTTTACTCAATTTGACATACTCAATTCAACGGATTGAAGTTGGCCGATAAAGTCAAGCCTATTTGAGCCCCCCTTCTATTTGAATTCGGCCCAACCTTATCAAACCCATTATACACGTCCAATTACAACACAACGTTGTATTGTAGACGATCAATGATCATGGAGTCAAGAAGGATTTGCTTCCTTCCATCTCCTCCTTCGAAGACTATATATTCTTCTGATAAAATGTATTCCTTTGAAACCGTCAGCTCAGATACCATGATAAATTCAATACCGTGTTTGTAAACAAAACCTACACAAAAGAACAGTTAATAATACACAAGTATAACTAATTTCTGACAAGAGTAATCAATCAAGCTTATATATTAGTCAATTTTTTCTAATATTTTAATATGGGTTCACATATGGGTTAATTTCTAACGCATATAACAAATCCTATTTCTTAACATGATATCAAAAACCAACATACTGACCTTAGATTAAACTTAAACTTTTAGTCGAGTAGTGATCACTTACTATACATGAATGGTTCTTATAACATGAAGTGCTTTATTAGAATGATAGCCCAGCTCACACATAGAAGTGTCCAAATATCTTTAAAGAGGATGTAGTGTTAGTCAACAAGTTCTCAGAGTAGGTTTGGCCCAAAAGTAAAGACACCAAATTATTGTAAATTGTAGGCTCCTGACTCCTGAGTCCTGACTACAATTATTAAATGGAACTGTTAACTGCTAGTCTTCTACTCATTTTGTCACTGTACACTTGCATAACTCTTATGTAACTTATCACTATAAATTTAACACTTAAGGTTATTCCAATTAAGGTTTCATGCTTACTTGTTTCACATATTTTGCTACATTACGCAATCCTCTAGTATTCCCTCTCAAGGAAGTACGGGTATGGGTTGTCCGTCACATTCCCTCACCCAAACCCTGTTTTCGAGCGGGATATTAGGTTAATGATGACGCATATCAATATCTGATCTAACACATTACAATTGTGAGCTGTGACGACATTTTACGTCTCAATTCCATTTCTCTATGGCCCGAAAAACCCAAGAACGTTTTCGAGTATGTTAGCAACATCGACTCGAAATCGAGGGTTTAGTATGTTGATTGTTATCCTTACAAATTACCAAGTCTCTTAGGATTCCTTTAAAAGGGAGATAATTGAGTTAGTGGGACTCAAAATTGGAGAGGTAATGAAGCAGCTAGGGCCCCAAAGTCACAAGAAATAGGCCAAAGTTTTCTCCTCCCTGGGATCATGGAAGAGAAGAATAGGCACAAAACAATTCCATTTTCAAAATGTTTGAATGCACAAAATAAATATTTTGGCCAGAAGCCAGTTGTTTCCTTCATGGGTAACACATTGATATATTAATTTCACCTGGGGGTTCACAAAAAACACAATTATATTTTAGTTGAGGGTCCATTTATCCCATTTCCAAATTTCAAAGGAAATTTTGTTCATCTTGTCCTTCATCTATACAACTAATTAGTTCTAAGAGTGGTTTTCAGTAGAAGTATCTATTCGGGTCATTGGGTTAATTTCGGGTTTAGTGCTTTGGGTCGGTTTAAAATTGGATTTTATATCTACATTGGTTTTTACGTTATTTTAAATTCATTTTAAATCCATATGGTCCTATACATCCAACTAGTATCTTTATCATCCTCTTTGACACAAATAGTAGTGGACCGAGCCTTCACTTCATACTTGATAGTCTTCAAGACAATGTCAGTGGACTTAACTTTTACTTACCAGATCGCTTCATTACAGGTTTGTCGTGTCTAGTATATTAGGCAGCTCAGGGCAATGCAAAAGACTTTTTATTTATCGTTGACACTCTACATTTTTTGTAGCTAGATTGCTCAGTGATGATATTTGGACATTAGACCCAAGCCATGCTAGAACTGCATCTAAACATGTTTTACTAAATCTGCACACAAAGAACAAATGATCAATGGATTCACTTACGTCACCACAGAGTGGACATGTTTCATTTGGGGTTACACCCAGTTTGAATAGGCGATCTTTGGTATTGAGTTTATCGAGGAATGCTATCCATAAAATGAATCTCATCTTAGGGAGAGCATGCCTTGACCAGAACAGCCTCGCCCAGTTTACCTTCCCAAGGGGGTTGCAGCTTCTGATATATCTTGCGAACGGAGTAGTTTTTGCTCCATCGAGTCCCACAATTTATCTTTTAGATTATAAACCTTCTTTAATGTCTAGTTAGAGGTAACTGCTGGATTAAACAATTTCCATTATAATTATTATTATTATTATTATTATTATTATTATTATTATTATTATTATTATTATTATTATTATTATTATTATTATTTATTATTAATGCAATTTATTTGGTTGGTTGTACGTCATTATTTAATCACAAGTATTGATTTTTTTTGGTTCGAATAGTCACAATCATAAAGGAAGGTGGACCTAAAAATGGACCCCTTAATTAAGTTAAAGTGAAAACAAACACTTCACTCTTTAGTCTTTAGCATTATTTTGTTAGCAAAATCTCCTATTACATCTTAAGGTGCCCTATATTGTGACCATTAATTGGCTTTTTCTATCCACTTGCATATCTATTACACATTTGATTGTCACACATAATTTTGTCCAATTTCAGGAGATTTTACAAATCATTCACACACTTTTATTAATTATTTAATTTCTCAAGTGTTCTCTATATATAGTAAAGTATTAACATACATATTTTTAAATACTCCATTTATTTACGAAAAAAATAATTATAATTAGAATAAGAAATAATTAAAAAATTTTAAAAAATGAAAAATATTTTTATTTCTATATCCCTTTGAGTTTGTAACATTATATATAAAAAAGCCCTCACTTTAATTTGCCGAATGTACTTTAAAGGGACATATGAAATATTTGCATTAATATCTATTATACATTTAAGTTTTGCTAGTATATTCTAGAGTTATATTATATATGCGGCAAATTGACAAAGAATGTTATAAAATGTCTTCCTTCAATGAAAATCATCCTTTAAGGTGTTGGTTGTTGTTTAAGTATAATTTGTTTATCCTTAAAAAAATGTAATTTATTGATTATCAATTTTTTATAAACTCTATATTGAACTAAATATAAAAAAGGTATTGAACTAAATATATTGGGATTTTTTTTTATTTTATTAGTTTGCAATATAGAAAAATTGCTTCCGTTCACATGGGGTATTTTTAACCATAATCCTACATCATTAGTCGTCTCTTTAGAGAGGTATAAATATAATTTGTGTGATATTTTTATTCGTTTTACTCGACAGAATTTACTGGATATGTTGATATGGACTTATGGTGTGGTATGACTTCCTTCATGAACACTCTTTTCCAAATATAAATAAAAATATAGTTGACAATTAACTTAAAATGTTTTCAAGAGCAATTAATATTGGCCTTTTGCATTGTCAACAATATTACACAAATTCTCATGAGAGACGGTCTCTTTTAGAGATCATCTCTAATTGGGTTGGCCCAAAGAGAAACATATTGAGTAAGTTTCTCGGTAGGCATTAAGAATATTGTAAGTATGCATTTAGAATATTGTAATTTGTAAGAATTTAAATACTTACTTGGTGGGCGTTCAGTATACTATAAGTTGGCCTTAAAGATATTATAACTAGGCATTAAGAATATGATAAGTATGCTAGTAAGCAAAGTTTCTCGGTAGGCATTAAGAATATTGTAAATAGGCATTTCAAGTGCTTTTTCTGTGGGCATCAAATATATTGTAAGTAGGCATTAAGAATAATGTAAGTAGACATTAAAGATACAGTATGTAGATTTTCAAAAAAAAAAGATACAGTATGTAGACATTAAGGTTTGATGGGTTGAGCCTGAGAGACATCTCTTAAAGAGACAGTCTCTCAAGAGATCGGCTAATAATATTAAGTTAATTAAAAATTAAGATATATAAGTCCTCATAAGTCATAATCTTCATTGATGAGCCACTTTAAAGGAGCATTTGCGTGCAATATGTAAGTCACAACTTTTCATGTGAGCTGGTTGGCAGTACTAATTGGAACATTGCTATCAACAATTTATAAGGTTGATAAATACCTTAAGGACTTTTAATTTAAATGGCTATACTTTGTAACTCAATAGATTAGCCCTTAAATTTTGAGCTAAATTTATTCATCCGAGAATCGACTCTAATTTAAATTGAAGCAGATATCACTTTTTCTAAAAAGAAATTAAATTTGATTTTACTAACAATTTTGTTCTCTAAATCTACCCTGTAACCAAAACAATTTCTTCAAATATATTATTTGAGTCTTATGGTGGTGATGACAACCATTGAACATGCTAGAATATATACTTAAAAATGTAGTTATATGAGATTTTATCGTCATCAAATTCAAACAAATATAGATTTTATTTATGAAATAAAATGTGTTTCCTATTTAGTTATATGATAAAAATTGTACATAAAAGTATTCTTGTTTTGATTTTAAAATATGGAAATCACTTTCATTAATAACTAATATTTATTGATTTAATTAACTAAATAAATGTAAGTTACCATTTTTAATTGTTAATACATAACTAATGATAGTATTTCTTTAACAACTTATGCATGACCTTAAAAAGGAAGGAATGCTTAATAAAGAACGCGTAAACTAAGCACTAAACATCTCCTATTTTGTTTTGATGAATGGTGTTGTTGAAGTCATATCGTTAATCATACAATATATTATTTTTAATGTATAGTGATGAAAAAGTCAATCATACAATATATTAATTTTAATGTATAGTGATGAAAAAGTCAAGTGAATATGAGAGTGACAAGTGTAATTTTTTTAGTGGCCAGTATTTTTGGCATGAGTATTTATGGCCATGGATGTTTAAATACAGCAGGATTTATTTATGATCAAGGATTTTAATGTTTAGTATAGTAATTATATGATCAGGAATCTTTTCCCAAATACGGCATGAGTAAACTTGACCAGAGATTTTTAATGTTTAGTATAATAATTATATGACAATAATAACAATGAGATCAGAGATTTTGACCAATAATTTTTTTATTTATGGTAATAATAGTATAATGATTAATTTATTTATGACCAGGGATTTTGACAACTGAGACAAAATTTCTACAAATTTATAACGGCAGGATTTTGAAATATGTCATCGTACTGAGAATGTAGTATATAAAGAGGTGTTTCAAAACTTATAAACTTTTTATTAACAACCTATTTTGTATGTAAATAATTTATCACGCACCTTCATTTAATATTTTCGTTTGTATAAATTTCACTAAAATATCAACGTATTTAAAATTCGTGCATTGCACGAGTTTCTATCCTAGTTCTCTATAATTCTCTATTTATCATGAGTTGTTTCACTTCGAAAAAAGAAAAAAAATATATAGTTTTACTTAAATTTAAGGAATAACTCTTATTACTGTCAATGAATTTTAATAATAATAAACCAAGCTCTATTGTGCTTGTAAATTGATTTTCTCGTTTGCTCCTTAGTTGGATTGTTCAGACTCATTTCTTACATTCTACAAATGTTGATCTAATCAATGGCAGTCTTTCCAAAGGAAATTGCGATAAATAAAAACTCATGCAAAAAAAGAATCGCTAATACGATAAAAACCATATTATAACAAATAAATTTTATATATATATATATTTAATACGGCTCGTGACATATTACAAATTATCATGATTTTATAATGGAAAATGATATATACTTCTCTAAAAGCTGTATATAAGAATGAATCTTGTATATTTTTTATGTAATTCATTATTGCTTTTGCAGTAAAAATATAAAGTTTAATTTAATTTTATTATTTTATCACCAATTCTTTCTTGGGAATTTAAAATAACTATAAAAAAATATTAATTATTTTCAATTTTCTATGCTAGATTCTTTTGAAAATCTAAAACTATTGATAATAAATATAATTTACAAACTTTTTATATAATAGGTATATTCTATTTTAGATAAAATTGTGTGTCATTTTCAAATTATACTTAATTTATTTTCAAAAATCACAAGATTCAAAAAAGTACCTTAATTAAGTTTCAAAATTTAAATGTTCTCAAAATATTTTTTTGTCTTAAGAAGAAAAACAACAAAATGAAACCCAACAACAAATAGTTGTTCAATTAAAATCTTCCCACAAGTGGTTGGGACAATATTTGATGCTTTTTCTTATAATAACATTGATTGAAAATTTAGGACCAAAAAATCATAATGCTTCAAAAAGAATGCTCTGATTGCTTCATATTTACTCCTATAAAGCTAAGCTAAGGTTTTAGAGAAAAAAAATAGAGTGGAAAAATAAAAAAGAAAAAAGAAAAATAGAAAAAAAAAAAAAAGAAGAAGAATAAAACACATAATAATGTCCTTACTATGAAGAGTATTCTCTCTTCAATTATATCAAAGGTAGTACAGAATCACATGCTTGTGGTCCTTTAAATCTTTGAGATCAAGACATAAGCAATTAGGGAGAAAGATAGATTGAAGATTTGAATTTGTTCCTTTATCAAAATACATCCAACCAACCTACTAAAATAAATTTATTTTTTAAAAAAATTATGATTTAAAAAGAGTGAAGTGTACTATGCAGGGCCGTTTCTGGGTAGTTCTGAGATGCAATTGTCTAGGGTTCAACTCATGAAGGGGCCTAAACTGAGTTAAATCCTTATAATTAAATTAGTTTTTGCGTAATTAGCACCTAGCATGAATTGAACTTGCAGCATTAAGATTCTTAGTTTAGCATATGACTAAGGGCCTTTTTTACATATTGCCTAGGGCTCAAAAATTATCATGAACGGCATTGGTAGTACGTGTTTACGTAAGTCACTTTTAGATTGCTAACAAAAGTACTTTATATAAATATTAAAAAAATTGAATTGTGTGAATGATACTGTAAAGAGTTGATTCGTGTGATCAAAAATGAAAAATAGTGAAAACATTTCCGTAAAACAAAGTGTAGCAAAATAAAATGGACGGACTAAAAAAAAGTGTGATAAAGTCATAACGACTAAAGAAGTTAACAAAAGAAGTCGTGAAATGGACAACAGTCGTATATGAACTTGGTCCATTATATTTTAATTAATGTGCACTAAGCTAAAAATATATAGCATATATTTCTCAATGATTGTTCTTAATTGTACTTATTAAGTGGAAACGTTTATTGTATTTATACTTGAAAAAGTTATTACACTCTATTTTAGTATACACCAAGTATATAAAAAACTTTTTCATCAAAGGGAATGGGACCAATGTGGTCCTATATCAAAACAAATGCATCACACTAGCTAAGCCAATTTAAGAATAATATGGGCATCCTTTAAAAAAGGTGCATGGTATAATAAGTTTGGATTTTCTTCTAGGTAAAGGGTTTGTTATGCATTATTAATTAGTGTTAATTACGATATAATCACAAATTTAAACGTTTTAACAGTACTTAGGACATAATTAAATTGCGTTATATCGAACTAATGTGAGTTTTATTCTAGAAAATTAGAAGTTGAGTTTTTCATTTTAGATTCAATTTCTAATCATGGTTTAATTATCGTTATTAAAGGAGATGTTTACTAACTTAGCTAATAAATCTTAGTGAAATTTAGAGTGATAAAAAAAACATATAATATAATAAGACTTTAATTATAAATTTAAACTTTTAATTAAAATAATTCTTTAATTAGTGATCAACATGTGTGTTTTAAAAGTATTTGAAACTTTCACGTCATAGCTTATATTAAATTTAAATGATAAAATTAAATATTGTCTAAATAATATATATTCAAGTTAGACTCTATTAAAGTTTGAGTGCATAAGTAACATACATGTGTCATGACATTATAAGAGACAATATATACGTTGCTTAAGAGAACTTCTAAGCACCACTCTTTGCCATGTTCTTTTTCACGTGAAAACCCACAATATAATCCATATTAAATTTTAGAAAAATTGACATTAATAATCTAACGTTTCACTCATCCGCTATGAATAATTCTACTTATTGATTATTTTTTAATAATCCAACCTTTGTGATAAATCTGCCCACAACATACCCTATTACTAATAATGGGTAATAATAGGGTATGTTACTAACAAACTAAAACAAAGGTTGGATTATTCACAGCGAACTAAGGGTAAATGTTGGATTATTAGAAAATAATCAAAAAATTAGATTATTCACAGCGGATAAACAAAAGATCGGATTATTAATATCAATTTTTTCTTAAATTTATCATTTTCGGTTCATATTATTTGTTACATTCGAAATATTAAATATAATGAATAGAAAAATACTTTATGATTTTTGATGTATATGAAAAATTAAAATATATTTATATTAGCTCTTGTTAAATTTAATTTAATATATAAAATTTTAATATATATCTTTATAAGTTTTGAAATATTTAGATATTTATGCTTGAATCTTACTTAAAGATATATGGAGTATTGATGAAATGTAATTAGCTAGCTTGAAATCCATACTTTTGCACGTATATGTCACTACACAATAATAAGTCTTTTTTATGATTGCCAAAGTACATATTTATGATAATATCACACGTACGTGAGTCAAGAAATTTATATGGATAACAATAAAAAAAAAGTTATACAAAATTATAATATTAAAAAAGTATGAAAAATTATCGTGAGTAATAACAATATTCGTTGATTACCCTATAATAATATCAATATTTAACTTTTGGATAACCATAAATTATACTAATTTAGGGGTGTTTTTCTAGAATAATACCAATTCTTATTTAATCACTTGTTTTTTTGTCAAATAAACTTATTACAAACCAAAATTGATATCATCTAGACAAACACGCTTTGATTAATATCATTCATGGTTAATTAAAAGTGATATTATTGTAGGAAAATAAGTAAAACTTTGTATTATTCACGATGATTTTTTCTATAAAGTATGCACAATTTGTTTTGAGTTTAGCTTTGATTTTGAATATTTAGTAAATTTGTATGAGATCATAATATATATACTTTTACCCTAATTTTGATAGAATATAAGAAATTGATCTGTGCAAGACAAACAAGGGAGAAGAGATAATCAGGCCACTCATAAGTCTAGAAATTGTTCACTATTAAAGCTAACAGGTAGTAATAAGAATTACTCCTCAAATTGATTATATAAAGTGACATCTGACATCTATAAACTCTTTCATCGATTTGGAACAATATTTATATCACAATACATGAATAATAATGTGAATTTTTTTACCAATTTATAAAGTGACATTTAATTATTATATAATATTTTATTTATTTATTTATTTTAATGTATGGGGTGATATACATTTATTATTAGTTCTCTTATCTTCACAATTTAACCCAAATAATGTAGTTAGATTTTTATTTCATTCCACCAAGATGTGTGGTTGTGGGAGGTTGTTGGATGTAAGTGTTGGAGATAAGGGAGAATAATGACAATCCTTTGAATCTAGTTACATAATTCTTACAATTCAATTATCTTTTATCCTTTTGCTTTGTGATAACAATAAAAATTATATATATTTATATTATATTCATTCAATAAATATAAATAGAAGTATAAAAAGTGGGGACGTTTATGATTTATTTATTTTTTGAGTATAAAACTATTAAGTATTTTTATAAATAAATATAAAATAAAAATAAGTAGAAAAAGATTGTTTCCTTGGCGGTGGTAGCTTGGGAATTACAAAACACTTGGATCCACTGATTCGTACGCCCATAACCCTCTTTATTCCTTTGCTTCTGCCTTGGAGACATCTCACCTTTTTCTTTTTTTTTCTTTTTTCTTTTAATTAACATTTACATTATTATTTTGTGAGATATGATTTGGTTCTAAAGTCCAAATTCATGCATACTTCTATTAAACCCTCTATTCCATGATTTTTATTTCTATTTTTATAATAGATGAGAATATTAAGAAAAATTGATATTTGATATTTTATAGAAAATTGAGAGAAGTGTGGATAAGATGAAAAATGTAAGTTAAATTTATAGTTTAGAATTTGAAATGTAGCGTTGATAATAGTCAAAAATAGAATAAGACAAATTTAATAAAAACAGACTAGAAAAAGAGTGTGTACAAATTTCATAAGACAAATGAAGTAACAACGTTCTCTCAATTCTGTAACTTTTGCTTCAAGCATAATACTTGCTATTGAGTGTGACATGTTATGTGAGAAAATGTCACTAGCTATCAGTAGCAAGTATTATGAAACGGGGAAAGTATGTGAGAAATCTAAGATAAAAGATCCTCATCATACCCAGTGTATCTTATTCATAGAAAACTATGATCAGGGTCTGGGGAGGGAAGAACGATGGCAGACTCATACCCCTAGAGGAGAGTGCGAACAAAGAGTCCCCCGGCTCGAGAACGGTCTTCAAGAGAGAGAAACCTGCAGTTGACAAACAGAATAGATAGCTTACGCACAAATACAAGATAAGATAAAAGATAGAAATAAATATTTAATGGAAGAGTAAAAAACTTATAAATTTAATAAAATATTAAATTAAATGTATAGATTAAATTTGTTATTATAAACTCATAGGAATAGTTAAAAAGAATGGCACAAAGAGAGTAACACCAACCACAATAGCAGTAACATGTCATGTCAATTTTGGTTGGCCCATATTCATCATATTAAGTTTTCTTTTCCTTTATATGCAGTCTTGTCAATTATTTTATCAATTATTATTATATTGATCATAAAAATACAATACTCCTCCTATTATCAATAATTAAACTCTATAATTACTCTTTTTCTTATATTTTCAACGTCTCTTTTTCTGCCCTTTAATTATTTTCTGACCTCACTCATTTTTTATTGTAGTTGTACTTTCAATTTAATTTTTTTTATAATTGTATGCCATATTTGAGGATAGTCTAAAAATAAAAGTGTAAAGGGTATTTGGCAATTAGTCGTTGAATTGTTTACGAAAATGTTTAATGAAAAATAACTGTTGACTTTGGATGTTTGCATAAAGAACATATAGGCCAAGAGCCGATGATAAAACGACAAAAATAATTTGTTTAAAATCCATTTGCTAAATACATACATAGGGATAATTGTTTGAAAAATGGTTATAATTCGATCCGTTGTATTTACCTTGTTTGACAAATTAAAAGAGTTGGCTATTGTTAATTGTTATTAGCTTTTAAGCTAACCTGGTTGAGTCCTGTGTATATAAAGATATTTTGTTGTTATTGGTTATTTATATAGTTGTTTATTAGTTAAATAGTAGGCTAACATGTCAAAAGCCAATAAAAAGATATTTAAAGCAATATTTATACTTTAAAATCCATTTTTCGATTGACGTAAAAGTCATTTAAAAAACATGCTTTTTTGGTTATTTGACCAACAAATAATAAACCAAGGACAGAAGTCAGCAAAAAAGTTGCTCATATTGTCATTCACCGAACATACCCATCAGGATGCATTAGGAAATTGGCTTTTGCCTATTGACTTTTGGTTTTTGGTTGTTTTAGAAGTTGGTTCAAATGTAATGTTTGTTAATAAAAAAATTCAAATTTCAATTTAAATGATATTCTAAAAGGTTTCTTATAAATCAACAATATTTTACCAATCAAATATTACATTAGCAATTTACATGATCATATATTGCTTTAATCAATTGATTTTTTCTAATGTTATTGTCAAAATTAGATTTATACCACAATGAATAGAAAATGGTTACTTTATAAGATTAATTATATTCGGATTATTAAACTATTTTAGTTTTTCAAATTAAAACCTAATTTACCAATAGCGAAGCAATATATTTTAAAAGACACTTTAGTCACATTGCCACCAAAATCAAAAAAACCCAAATCACTATTTAGGACTACATTTTTTTAAGATTCTTTTGAGATGGTTTAATTTATTAACATGAATTGATAACATAAAGAGCTTAAAGCTTTACACAAGTTTTGATTA
The DNA here is from genome assembly GCA_019776075.1 of Amaranthus palmeri. Classification (NCBI taxonomy): domain Eukaryota; kingdom Viridiplantae; phylum Streptophyta; class Magnoliopsida; order Caryophyllales; family Amaranthaceae; genus Amaranthus; species Amaranthus palmeri. Next base: position 998,126 of record JAAKBH010000297.1, read on the forward strand.
ATTACTTTTCCTACATATATTATCTAGCTATATACTCCCTCGCTCCATTGAATTTGCAGTATTTTTTATTTTGTTCGTTCCATTTAATTTGTGTTATTTTTATTTTTGGATGATGGTCCATCACTTCTTTTAATCTCATCATACATTTTAACCCTCTTTTATTTTCATCCATACAATTCATTCTCTTTTTTCATTTATTATCACATTCTTAAAAACTACCCGCTTTTTCTTTAATGCAAATCAAAAACGAGAATGGAGTATTTACTAATTATACTAAGCAATATGATAATGCAAAGAAGTGAGTCTCTAGGTTAATTATCCACAAGGCTTTAATCCTTTTTGTGTATATAGCTATAGAATGTCTAAACCTAGGTTAATTATATCATTTGTATAATTGTCTAATCTTGATGAACCTTATTAACATTTGGTTATATTGGAGAGTGATTGTTAGAACAAGTGACAAATCACCCTTGTGTGGAGGGTCTTCGAGATGTCATGATAAGGACGACTAGAAGATCAAAAGCAAGCAACTGGGCACGTTTGACTTGGGCGCTTGACAGGTCGAGCTTGGTGGCTCAATCGAGTCGTATTGATTGAAGAATCCAGTAGCCCCTGGACTGCTGCTCGACTGGTCGAGCTTGGTAAGCTCGGTCGAGCGAAGCACAGTGTGTTCGTATGCGGATTTTGTTTGTGGGCCTTTAGGGCTTTTGTCCTAGGCTTTCTTATATGTCTTAGGAGTATATAAGAGGGTCTTAGAACCCTATTAGGTAATGCAGAGAGGCAAATACACCAGAGAAACTAGGGCATTGGTTATTAGAGTCTTCTCCTTGTATTAGTGCCATTGTGTGGAGTTTCACCATTAAAGGTTAAACCTTTATGGGTTAAGAGTGTGCTCTTAACTATTGTGAGTTGAGTCATTGGTTGTAATGTTGATTATATCAAAGTTAAGATACTTTAATTGAGAGGGAGGTATCCTTTGATACCTCATAAACACTTGTTATTGTTGTTGCATCTCTTGTTTATACTCTGTTATTAATCTTCTTCCACATGCATCTTGTTTTCTATCATTTGAGGGTCCAAGACCTCCTCTTTTAGTGATGATTATAAATATGCCAATAAGATCAGAAGATATTAGATCAGTATATGAAAAAATAGAAAAAAATATAGAGTATTAGTTTTTAACATAAAGATTAAGTTTTGAGTTATCTTTAAATTATTATCTTAAGTCGTGTATAGTAAAGATAACTATATTTAAACATTAAACAATTATTTGATTTGTTTAATGAAGTTAAGTCAAATAACAATCATCATTTCTATATAAAAGACAATTAGGGGAATATTGGATTTTTTTAATAAGGAATATTGGATCTTGTTAAGGAAAAACTTGCAAAATATTTTTTCTTCAATAATGATTTTAGAAAAAAAAAAAAAAGATGCACCCTAAGACTCCAGCTAGCTAATAGTGTAAGTTTGTGTATCATTTTATGGGTCCCGTTAGTGATTGAAGACAAAGTTGACAAAGACGTGTATAGAACTAGTTTAGTATATACTAATCTTAAAAGATAAATAATAATCAGAATTTTTACTTGTTAAATATACTACTCTGTCCTATATAGTTTGAAGTAAAGAGAAAGTAGTTGTTTTTTAAGAACAAGATAAATAATGGTAATAAATAAAGAAAAAGAATGAATGGCGTGGTTGAAATTAAAAAATAGTTAATATGTATGCATGAGATTAAAAGAAAGTAGTAAGTCATAATCCAAAAGTAAAAATAATGCAAATTAAGTAGAACGAAACAAAATAAAAAATATTGTAAATTAAATAAAACGGAGGAAGTAATCATTAAAAAAATATGTATAACTATTACTTCCTCCGTTCCAAAATACTCGCTACATTTCGATTTTGTGCACTATTCATCGTTCAAGCTTATTTTACATATTGCGACTAATGTGTAAGTAAAAATATATTCAAGTGGGATCTTGTTTGAATCGTCTAATTGCATACTTTCATAATATTAAATTTTTATAATTTTTAAATTAGTGTAGTTTAAGATATTAATAATCAAAATTGTGCATTGGATTGCGTAAATAAGTGAAATGTAGCAAGTATTATGGAACGGAGGAAGTATTAAATTAGTTATATTAAAATAATGTGGATCAAATCAATTAAAAACTTACAAGATTTCTATAATCTTTCAACTAGACGTTCGACATATAATTCTACCGCTATCTCTCAACCTTTGCAGTGACTTGTCGTAACTTATGTGTGAGTCAATTATTAGTTTGATTTATACATACTAGTACTTGTCAAAAGAATTTAGATATTTTCCTTTTTGATATACTCCAATTTTCATAATTGTCCAATTATATTAGTCTTTCTAGTTTTTTAAGTTGTGATTATCTATTGGGCTTTTGGAGAAGAGTTCAACATTTTTTAGGTGGAGGCGTCTTATCAATGTTTTAGATTGATGATGTTTTCTTTTAGCTTAATTGTTGGTGTTCTTGTCCCCTGGCTTTTAGTCGTTGCTATTACTATTATTATTTTTATTTTCATTTTTTTGATTGTTCGTCTAATGTATTTTATTACTACCTCATATTCATAGAGAATGAGACATTTGTTTTTTAATAATATTCACTTATTAATACTCTTAATTTGTATTTTATTATGAATTTATAGATTAGAACATAGTCAAGTGAGATCTTGTTTGATTCGTCTCAAAGCAAAGATTATTAATAAGAAGTACTTTTTATAATATTTCGTTATGTATAGTAAGAGATATTAAGCATTGAATAAGTGCATTGGATAATATGAAAAAACAAATGTCTCATTCTCTATGAATAGGAGGGACTATATTCATATGCATTCTATTCATATTTATCTTATGTCTAAGGGTCACGCCTGTGTGATAAGACGAAGATTTACGGAGTTTGCTACAGCTGCACTCGATCCCACTAGTTGCAGAATCTTATCTTTTTCTTTCTCGAGCCAGAGACTCTTTGGCCGCGCTCTCCTTTATGGGTATGAGTTGCCACCGTCTTTCACTCTCCAAACCATGGTCATAGTTTTCTATGGACGGGATACATTGAGTATAATGATGATTATGAGTTCAACTCTATTTTTGAAGTACTCACTACATAATAACTAGAAATCGAGCGAGCTCATCTAACATATGGGGTGAGCACTCCCCTTACTTCCATAGACTCTTTGGATTCTAAACGTTGTAACTTTCTCCAAAAATTTTCTCATGTTGACATGTTGTGTTTGACAACTTAGTATTTATTTCTAAATGCTAAATTGGCTCAAATTATATGTTTGACAAATCTTAATTTTGAAAATGTGATATTAAGGTCAATTCTGTAGAATTTGATTGACAACGTAAAAGAAATCAAAGATTAAAATTTGAAAATTCCAAATATATATGCCTCATGACCAAATAAACACAAATTTGGTAGTTGAACATGTAACAACATTGATCGATTTATTGTCTTTGAATAAGTTACCATTGCCTAAATCTTCGTTATGAAAAACTTGCTACTTAACATTTATTAGCAATATTTACCGTTTAAGTTTATTTTATACATTGTGATTAATGTGTAAGAAAAAATATAGTCAAGTCAGATTTTGTTTGAATTGTACGTTTAATTGCATACTTTCATAATATTAATCTTTTCTACTTTTTAGATATGTATAATTCAATATATAAATAATCTAAAAATTAAACGAATGAAGTATTTAACAAAGAAAATAGATAGCCCGACTAATCCAACTTGATAAAGAGAAATAAGCCATCAAATACTAATATTGTAAAAAGAGATAGTCCATTAAGTACACCTTAACAAACTAATCTTAACTCAATCACTTTAATTTTGATGTTAAAGTTCAGTACTATATTTGAAATTTTGATGTAAATTAGAAAATTTAATCTTGTCCATTATCATTATTATAAGTTTTATATCCTTTTCACGATTTATACTAACGGCCCGTTTGATTAGTGGTACTAAATGATGGTAATGAGAATGATTTATAGTGTAAAATTTCATCAAAAGTTCCATATCATTCCCATGATAACGAAACTTTAATCACAAAAAAAATATTTTTATTTACAAATTTCCATTACCACCTAATACCACATCTTCCAATGGTAATGCATTGGAATGAAATTTATGAAGAAAATGAGATGATTGGAGTTGAACAAGCATGACCATTAAGGTAGGCCAGAGATTTTTCAACTAAAATTACACTAATTTTTCATTCTCATCAACACCGTTTATTATTACCTACCAAACGGACCGTAACGAAACTTTTGGCTTGTTGGTTGGTCAAACAGCCAAAAAAAGCGTTTGGTAAATGGCTTTTAAAGCAACTGAAAAGCTGGCTTTTAAGCCAAAATGAAAAAGCTGCTCCAGCTAGCTTTTCGAGTTGGCTTGTTGGCTTGTTGGCCTACTTTTTCTCTAATAAACAGCCAACAACCAATATTCAAATTCACCAAACATCTCCACAAACAGCTAGTTTTTTAAGCTAACTTAAAAGCCAACAGAAACAGTCAATATTTTCAGCTAGTCAAACAAGCCAACTAAAAAAGCCAATCGCCAGCAGCCAATAGCCAATTGCCAAACTTCCCCTTAATCTAATTCTTAATTTATAAAAATTCGAAATTAATTAATTTGATATAAAAATGTTATAAAAAGTAAAAACAAGTGGAAGAATAGGGTTAATAAAGGAAAGAGTAGTCACATCTAATAGTAACGCGCTAGATATCCACTCGCTATCGTTGGGTGTGAAAAAAGGGAGCATACACTCAGATTGATACAGACACTTTGACCCCGCCTTCTCTCGCTTCACTCTGTCTTATCAACTCAACTCCACTCAACTACTACTAAATCTTAATAACCATATAAATTAATATTATATTGATTGATTACTAATTAAAATAGTTACGACCCGCTTGGTAGGTGGTCATAAACGATGGTAGTGGGAATGAAGATTTAGTGTAATTTAAGTTGAAAAACCTCTTGTCTACCTTGATGGTCATGTTTCCAATCATCTCTGTTTCTTCATAAAATTCATTCTAACGCATTACCGTTGGGAGATGTGGTATTAGGTAGTAATGGAAATTTGTATACAAACAAATTTTTTTTGTGATCAAAGTTTCATTACGATGGGAATGATATGAAACTTTTGATAAAATTTTACACTATAAATCATTCTCATTACTACCATTTAGTACCACTAACCAAACGGGTCGTTATAGTTAAAAAAAGTCAAAAGTAAATAAATATTACCTCCGTTCCATTTTAGTTGCACCATTGGTTTTAACACGTTTTTTAAGGGTCGTCAAATCAGTATGGTAAAAGTAGGGATGGTGTATGATTGATGGTGAGATGTGGGGTAGGAATAATAAAAAATTATTATAAGTAGATAGTGGTTGTAACTTGTGAGTATATTAAATAATTAATGGGATGATGTATGATTGATGGTGATAGTGGAGTAGGAATAAAGTGAGGATAAAATTAGTAGATTATTTTGCCAAAAATAGTAATGTTGCAAATAATACTCCCTCCGTTCCAGTTTAGATGTCCCATTTGACTTTTCACACATGCCGAGGCAACATTTTAACCCTTAATATCTCTAATTATTCTTAATCAAAAATTATAAAAAATTGATATTAATAATCCTTGTATTGAGACGAATCAAACAAGATCCCACATGACTATATTTTAACTTATAGATTAAGAGTAAAATACAAATTAAGAGTGATGAGTGAATAGTGCCAAAAGTCAAATGGGACATCTAAACTGGACCGGAGGGAGTATGAAACTTCCAAAATTGGTAAGTGTTGCAAGTAAAATGGAACGGAGGTAGTAATTTACTTTTAGGAGTCTCTTAAATTGAGAATTGAGAGTAATAATTCAGGGGAGGAAAACGTCAAACTAATGTAAGAAAGGTAATTAACGATGTAAATGCAGTTATGAAATAATTGTAATAGAGGCAAGGTCGACCCTGAGCAAGGGTAAGGCGAGCCTACGTCCAATACCCTCATAAATTTTAGTATTCAATTAGTTCTATGGTTCGAACTTTTCTATATATATACTATAGTTTAGGGGCCCATAAATAATCTTTCACCCGGGCTCATAAAAACCTAGAACCGGTCCTAGATAGAGGAAGAATAAGAGTGCATTAAAAAAATATGAAGAACAATACTACTTTTAATAAAATTTCTAGGAACAACAATTAAAGTTTGCCAAAGAAGATTAAACTTATACAAAATTGATAAAAAAAAGATCAAATTACTAATAAGAAAGTAAATTAAAGACAAGGAATTAAAAGCTTACAAGAAATAAAAATGGTGTTTAATGGAGAAAGATGAGTTTTTCCTCCTTGTGCTCCTCTAAAGGAGGCTTAACCTAATTGCCTCTTATTACCCACTAAATATATCCTGCGAAATTAATTAAAATAAAGATAAAATAAAATAATACAAAATAAAAGTAATGGGGAAAAGAGTGCACGGATTTTCAGAAGACAAAGCCGACTCGGCAACCACTTCCACGGCCAGGAAGCCGAGTCGGTGTTTTTGGCTGACAGTTTCAGCAAACTTCAAACGGTCGTCACTTCTTGCTTGGTTGTCGAATTCGAATATAAATTATACCGTTGGAAAGCTCTTGAAGTCTAATTTCTAATGCCGCAAACCGTGTATCAATGTGATCTTCTTATCAAAAGTTATGCCCAAAAGAGTAGACATGTATCAAATTTTACCTTAAAACTTTTGCATTATAAACACTTTCTACTTTTTGCTCATTTTCGTTGTAGAACATCTTCACCCAAGCTAGAATCTTTCTTAATGTAACTCCATCATCATTAAAACCATAAGAATTATGCTTAAAAAAATCAAAAACACTCAAAATCAACTTGATTAACCAAAACGAGTAAGGTAGCATAAATCTTCAAAATAAGCAAGAAATTACTAAAAACGACCATTATTAAGGAATATAAAATATAAATAAGTGCAAATAATTGCACTAATCAAAACATCTATAACTTCACAGCTCACACACATATATAAGAAGTGAACATATTCAATGATTTATTTTAAATATGATCTATTATTATCCGAAACAATAAATATTAAGTTTTGGTACAATAAAAGTAAAGGAAATGTATTTTATACATGATATAGAATTAGAATCTTTAGTTTGAACATATAAATTAAAAATTTATAATCAAATTAGTTTATTAAATTTTCTATTTTGGAACTTCAAAGGAGTATTTAATATTTAAAATTGTGAATTGAGTCTTGTCTCAGTTAGAGCAAATATCACGTTCTCCAGCCTCCGGGTAAGGTAGTAGCTAGTAGGTTCGATTCTCATGCAACTCTCTTGTTTTCTCAACCTACCCGATAATTTAAAAAAAACATTTAGAACTTAAACTCAATTCTTTGTATCAATTCAATTTATTTTAAAAAATTTATTTTAAGTATTTGAAAATTCAGAATTTATAGAAAAAAATTCAAAATAAAATATCATTCATTTATTAGTTGACCCCCCTCCATACAAAAAGAGTATATTAATGTGGTAGGAACTAGGAAGACGGATGTTACTTATTATAGTTCACTTTCTGGTACAATATATACAAGTAGCAAATGCAAGTAATAAACAACTGAAAAATTTTATCTTGCATTATTGAAGTTAAAATAGTTATTTCTGGTATTCCATTTATTAAATTTTATATTTTAGTCAAATTTACTTTAATTTTATTTTAGATATAACTATACTACTTTTACTTTCTATATTAACTCACTATATTATTTTATTATTCATAGCAATTTTACTATGCTATTTATTATACAATTACGAACCCATAGTATTATGTCATTCTCTGTTCATTTTATCTACAAACTTACACCTTTCTTTGTTTTTAATGACACACTTCGTTTAATTAATTGTTGACATATACTTCATATCTTATTTTTCATATTCCTTTCCTATTTGTTCGCATCTCCCGATCTTACATACAAACTACCACATTCGCCTCTCATCATCATGGGGAGAGTCTAGTAATTTGAACCTTAAACCATATACTTCGATATCAACACTCTAACTATAAAATTATCTTTGTCTTTGTGATGCATAAGTTGTTCGAATACATAACATCATAAATTCATTAGGGAAAAAGCTAGCTAAAACTATAAAAGGTCCCTTCGCATATGTTCGAGTTCTTCAACACACATGTAAATAAATGTTCCGCCTACTTTATACTTTTCTCCTTAATTCACCCATGCTAATAATTCTTTAGTCACTCAAAGAAATGTTTAATCGTGTCATCTAGTCGATTTCGAGTTAGATATCAACACTCTAACCATTAAAATCTTAATTTTTATATAAATAAAAATATATCGTTAAAATCTAATAGAATCGAATTCAATTACAAAATCAAACAATATCATATCATTAAATTTGTGCGTGTTTGGCTAATGGCTGATAGTGGCTGATTTGACCATTTGATTTTATTAGCTGGTTTGACCAGTTAATTTTGAACCCGCTGCTATAAGCAACTTGTTTAGAAACAACTTATTCGTATCAATAAGTTGTTTCAACCAGCACATTCACCCAACACTAGCATTAACTGGTTTGGCTATTCAACCTTCTATTTAGATCAAAACAAGCAAAAATTGCTCAATAATCTAATTTGCCAAACACACCTTTGTCTTTTTCTTTCATTTATTCCAATGAATTCTTTAAAAAAAATGCAAAAAGGCCCAAGTCTCCAATAAACAAGCAACGGTAATCAGTAAAAAAAGGCCTAGTAGAAGTAGTAGTAAAATTTGTACGTAGGTAATAGGTAATAGGCATAAAAACATAAAAGAAGTAGTACTAGTAATAGGTAGTAGTAGTAGTATTTATAAGGAGTTGTGGCCCTAAAATGTTAGGCTCAAGTCCCAATGACTAATAACGTAAAGTTAAATTTAATCTAATTGGGGGGTCCTCGGTACGGTGCAACATGCAGATAAAGATACTCTCTTCCTATTACGTGCCATTTTATCTTCATTATTTTATCGATATATACTTTTCCGTTTTAAAATACTTGCTATTAGTGGTGACATGTTTAGCTGAGAAATATCACTATAAGTAGCAAATATAGTAGAACAGAGAAAGTAATAATAATGCTCCTTTCGCTTCAATATTATTGTCCAATTTTTTTTCTATATTATTGCTCAATAAATTTTGCATATTTGAGAATGTAATATTTTAATCTTTCATAAAGTTAATACTCACTCCGGTCCAGTTTACTTGTCCCATTTGACCAAACACGGATATTAAGGTGGTAGTGGGGTTCATTGGAAAAGGTGGTAGTTGGGTATTTTAATTGATTAAATTAATTGTAAAGGTGGTAGTGGAGTATTGAGAATTGGAAAAGTGGGGGTATTTAGGTAAAAAAAGGATAGCCAAAAAAGAAAATGGGACAAGTAATGAGGAATTGCCAAAAAAGGAAATGGAACAAGTAAACTGAAACGGAGGGAGTATTACTAAAGTTTATTTTAAAATAAGTTCAACAAGAGCTACATAGTCACGTGACATTCCTTTTTTATTAGTATTTTATTAAAATAATTCTCCTTTTGGTTTGTATAATTGTCGAATTTAATTTGTATACGTTATTGAATCCTAAATGACCTTTAATATTATTGTTAAATTTACTTTTTACACGTTTATCAATCCTAGACAACTCTAATTATGTGCTACTTTCTTTTATTTAATCAAATAGAGATAAAGATACTTGTTTCACTATTTCAACCAACAACATTTTTAATTTAGCTTAGTTAAAAATTATAAAAAGTAATTATTAATAAAATTTGAGAAATTTTGATTTTAAAGATACGAACTTTGAGTGTTCTGCTTTTAAAGGTTACAACTCTGATTTATGCTCTATTAAACATTCCAACTTTCTAACATTTTTACTTTTAAGGAATCTATTTACCAATTACCGGCTGAATTTGTAGTTTTGTCTTTTTCTTTTTGAGTATTTACTATTAACTGTAAACTACCTTCCATCTATTAATAATAATAATAATAATAATAATAATAATAATAATAATAATAATAATGTATATAAGAAACAATTTAGTGATTTTTTAAAAGTAGTATAATTTAATGTTGTATTTGCTTTGAAAATATAAAAAATACTTAATATCTTATTGTTTTGAAATAATTTTTATTTATTATTAGGATGCTAAAATAAATACATAGAATATTAATTATTATATTTAATTTCATGTGAAAATCTCTTGAAAAATCAAGTCTTTTTGATTATTATGTATTTCACATATTATAAATGTCATTATCCAAATAATAATAAAGCCATTTAAAAAAAACAAAAATAAAGTCACAAGTTGAAAAAAACATCTCAATTATATGTTAGAGAGAGAAACAAAACATTTTAGAGATAGAGAGAGAGTGTGAGTACTTTATGCAAAATGGTGTGAATGTTGGAAGCATGGAAGCAAAGCAAAGGCCAAGTATGGCGGCAACCATTTCTCTAATCACTTCTCTCTCTATATTTATTTATTTTATTTATTTATTTTTTTTTATTTTCTCTTCTATTTATTAAATCCCTTCTTTTTCCATCTTCTAAATTACTCCTCAAACCAAACACACCCTAGTCTAGAGAGAGAAAAACAATTCAAAAATTCTATAAAACCAAATTTCTTTCCTTCCTTTTCTAAATTCCTTTAGTGGGTTCTGACCATTAAAAGAAATTAATTCAAAAAGTAACAATTTTTTTTCTGGGTTTCTTTTAAAATTCAAAATTATTAAATAAATTTACAAAAATGACAAAGTGTACTGCTTCTACATATAGTAATGAAATTGGCGTTTCAAACAAGAAATTCCAAGAAGGTCAAGTAGTTGTTGTTGAGCTGGGTCTGAAATTGCAGCAAGATCAGGACCGTTCATTTTTAAGCAAAAGATCAGATCTTGATCATCATGATCATCATCATGATGATCATGATGGTGATGGAAATTGTGGGCCCACAAGTAATGGGTATAACAATATGATGAGTTCTGTTCATTGTTCAACAACTAATACAACTACAAGTTGTGCTGTTTCTTCTGCTGGTTTTGTAAGAGCCTTGCAGCCTTTTGATGTTTCTTCTTCATATTACTCTCCTGCAAATCCTTTCTTCAAATCTTCAGGTATAATTTTGACTTATTTTTCTCTTAATTTCAGGGAAAAAACCCCACATTTTAGTTTTCTTTTTTGTTCTTTGACTTAATCCATTTTTTTATGTGGGAAAAGATCACAACTTTAGAAATTAGAATGTTTTCTTACTAATATCATACCTTTATAATTATGTCTTTACTCATGTCCTTGTCATTGCTTCAATTACTAGTGTATTTGGTATCAGAGCCCAACGTGACAGAATGTAGCAATCGATTTGAATTTAATCCACCCCTTGTGAGACATCATTTAGAGAAGTTTCCAAACACCCATTGATGGATTTGTAGGATGGAACTTTGTCGGGTTTATGTGTAGCTAATTTTTTCCTTATGCGGGTTTTGTTGTAGATAAGCCCACTTCTAACGTAAAGGCTTGAGTGAATAGACGTGATAGAGTATATAACATATATTAGGACTTTATGTATTAGCTTATGATTTTGGTTGAGTTTATTGAGATGGATATGCATTGTTCAACAACATTTGGGTTTAATGGATAATTAATACTTTAATATAGAGCAAGATCTAATTTTTAATTGTTTCTATCTTATCAAGATTAGATATTCTTGTTAGGTTTGATCCCCATTTCATATTATGTTGTAAATAATTGACCCCTTACTAAAAAAATAAAGGTTGGACATTATTGTGGGATTGTTGTTACCAAGATTAGATTTTTAGCACATTTCCTAGCTCAATTTTTTACATTATCATGTCATTTCTTTGCAATTCTTATTTTTGTATTCCTTTACATTGTGTTGCTTACAAACATAAAAAATCATAGCTTTGTCTATTCTAAAAAGATCAAAGACATTATAGTACCAAAAAAAGAGAGAAATTCCACCCATTTTTGGGATTTTATAATCTACTTTTTCCAAATTGAAGGTATAATTTTTGTTTGTTTGTTTATTCCAATTACAGTTGGTATGGCTACAACAATGGGGTTTCCATTTACAGCAGCACAATGGAAAGAATTGGAAAGACAAGCAATGATATACAAGTACATGATGGCATCTCTTCCTGTTCCACCTGATCTTCTCTATTCATCATTCCCTACCAATTTTGCTCCCACATTTGCCCCTGCTTCCTATTGTATGTCACTTCAAAACCCTTTTCTTTTACGCAAATTCTTATTTGAGACTGTCTTTTGTAAACACTATGAAGATATGAAGAACTTGTATTCATTGATAGAAAATATACAGAATATATAGATACAAACAATAAGTTAACAAAGGAAACAAATTACCCTAAAACTATGAATATACAAACGGTACCTTTATATAAGGAAGTAATACAATACTTTCCTTGATTATGAGAGACAATCAAGTAACCCAAAAGATATTAACTATAATTAAGGATATTTGATTAAGAGGAGGATATTGCTTTATCAAAGACGACTCTCAAAAGCCAGTTCAATTTTAAATATAAATTGTTATAACTCTAAATATTGATTTGGGCTGGACATTTGAGAGTGTCTTTACAAAAGACGGTCTCTCAATAGAGCACCTGTTGCTTTTTTCTCTCAATTTTATGCTTTTTTTGCATGTATCTTGATGAACAAACTATAGTACTCCCTTTCCTTTGACTTTGACACACTTATCTCAAAAAGCTTTACCGAATAGTCAGTCTTAATACTTTTGCAAATTACAGCCAATAAAGTATCAAATTCTACAGCGTTCAGGCCTATTTTACAGAATTCCAACCATTTTAGTGGTTGGAATTATGTGATTTGACTTGAATGCGGTAGAGTTTGATATTTTAGTGGCTGTAATTCACTAGTAATAAACATTGAGACCGTAATTCACAAAAGCGCCAAACTTTGAGGCTGTAATTTGTAAATTAGTCTTGTTTAAATTTTAAAATTTAGTATGCCAAATCCATAACAATAGTGTATATCTCTATTTATTAAAACTCAGTTTTTTTCTCCATGTATAAAATATAATTCTTAAATTTTATGTGATTTGAATGGGAGTTGCTGCTCTAATCTATAATATGTAGCATTTCATAGATAGAAGCTTAATGCTCCTACAATTGGGTTGTTTTCTGATAATTTTGTGTTTTTTTGGGTTGGTATTTGGTGCAAGGGCAGTTTTAGGGAAGTATGGGAGTGGAATAAGCATGAGATGGAGTGGAAATAGTAAGGATGCCGAACCAGGAAGGTGTAGAAGAACCGACGGAAAGAAATGGAGGTGCTCAAGGGACGTGGCGCCTAATCAAAAGTACTGTGAGCGTCACATGCATAGAGGACGTCCCCGTTCAAGAAAGCATGTGGAACTTCAACAACAACAGCAACAACAACAACAACAACATTCCATTTCCAATCTTTCCCTCAACAACACTATCATTGACAAGGATAATATTGCACCTCCTAAGAAGACTCGCTTGAGCGACTCTTCTTCGTCTAACCCTCAATGTGTGGCATCGAATCTTCAATCTTCTACTAAAGCTTCCATGTTTGATCATCATTTAGTCTCTCCTACAAACCCTTTTGAGGATTCTAGGTGGGTTTTTCTAATTCTTGATTATGGGTTGTTCTAAGCTTGTTTTTTTGGTCTTAATTGGTCTTATGAGTTACCCTTTTGAGGATTCTAGGTGGGTTTTCCTAATTCTTGATCATGGGTTGTTTTAAGCTTGTTTTTTGGTCTTAATTCGTCTTATAAATTGTTTGAAATTAGTGATTTGACGACTTTTAGCGAGTCATTTCATTTAGTTTTTGAGATCTCAAGTTTGACAACCACTAGAACTGATCCATTAGTACATGTAGCCGATTTCAGTATTTTGTGATGAAGTCTTTGACATTTTGTTTCCGCTCTTGATTGGTGATTTGAATTCTTTTGTGATTTGGTAACTTTTAGTGAGTCATTTTGGTGAATGTTGATCTCAAATTTGACTTAAAAGAATTGATTGTTGATTTTGATGTTTTTGGGTGTATTCAGGAACTTGGGTTGGACTGATGAGCAACAATGGAATCATTTGGTGCATCAAGCAAACATGGGTTCCTCAGTTTTCCATAACCAATTTGATGGGGAGACCTTAAATTTGAATTCCAATTCTGGTTTTAATACCAAATCTGATGAATTGGGCTTGCTAGAGAGGCCTTTGATTGATGCTTGGTCAATGGGTATGGCAGGCAACAAAAATATTGGTGGAAATTGTAATAAACTCTCATCAAATGGCAATACCATTGATGAGGAGATGTGTCAAATCCACATGGGCCTCGGGCTTATTGACTCGTGGGTTTCGTCCACAACCACACCCGGTGGCCCATTAGCCGAAGTTTTAAGGCCGGGTAATCTGGCAATATCAGATGCCGGTGAGACCAAGTTTGTCACACCGCCAGCGACAACAGTCTCGTCTCCTTCTGGGGTTCTTCAGAAAACGCTTGCTACATTTTCGGATAGCAGCGAGAGCAACAGCCCCATTACGTGCAATAACTCCAAGGCAAGCTCCGATATGCCATTCCACTGGTTGAACTAGTATGTCTTTTGTTCTCTCGAAGCTCCTTTCGAGTTTTTCTTTACAGCTTTCGAGAGAATCGGTAGTTATGAAATCTAGGATAAGTTGGATGTTTCTTGCAACTGATCAACTGGAAATTTTGTATGTTTATTGTATGTTTATTGTATGTTTCTTTAAGTGCAAGAAGTCCAACAGTGTAGTAGTACTTGGGCATTTTCTTGCAGGAATAGTAGAAATATATTATATAAGATATTTTGAGTTCTAATTGAAGCTGACTCGATTAACTGAAATCGATTATGACTCTACTTGATCCGAAATAATTCACAAATATAAATCCTATTTGATTGTCTAGATAGACATACAAATAAGAACTGTCAATAATTCGATCTAAAATATCATTCGTAAACTCCGCCTGAAGACTTGAATGAATATCCCTACTTCTAACAAGTGCAACTAAAATTTATACATACTGTGAATTGTAAGAGAATTGCAGCATCTCATAATTAATTTTTTCACATGTAAAGATTTGAGTCATCCTAAAATTTAGGTAGCAAATATGCCCTATTACTAAACCCTAGACCATGAAATAATTGTCTAACAAGCTCTTAAGAGCTGTTAGGATAGTTTATCCCAAATCGATGAATTAAAGATTACATTGACAATAAGTTCAGCTCAACTTAATAGGAACTCCACCAAATATACAAGAATTACAGCTGAAACTAATTGTTAAACTGTCATATTATCTCTGCGCCCTTGGTGTATTTCTGTAGGACGGTGAAAATACTTCTTCTGAAGAGCCGAAATACAAACGCCTCTTAGGAATTCCTATCCCTTCTCTTTCCGGTGTAGGGGGTCTTTGTTCTCTAGGCACACTTAACGATCGAGTGCGAGCCTTAGCAGATGCGGTTTCAGCCATGTAACTTGGAACTACAACATTGTTTCGATAAGAGGAGTCTAAGCGTGGTGTTTGAGACTTCAGATAGTTGAGTTCGTCTTGTCTCAAGCAACGCGGACTAGCCGAATGAACATGTAGGTGTTTTAGTTTGGGTTGATATTGATAAGTAGGTGTTTGGTAAGATGAATAAAGATTAGGTTTGGTTTGTTGGTGAGAATTTTCCTCCCTAAGTTTGAGATAACTTGACAAGAGCTTGTGATGTGTATTGTCTACTTGAAGCATTTTGATGGGTGTTCTTTGATCACAAGAATATCTCCCTGGTCTTTCCCATTGAATTGCTTCCCTCCATCTCATATCACCATTTACATTTTCTTCTGATTCCTTCATGTGGGATTTCCATATCTGTTCGGGGAACAAATGTGAACAAATAGTTAATGGTTACTGCAAAAGTCGTATATGAACTTAGTTCACACTATTTTAATGAGTGTTTACATAAAAGTAGCAAATATTTTTCAATGATTGTACTTGTCAAGTGGAAAAATATACTATTTTTGTGCCTTTTAAGAATGCTGCACACTAAAATAACGTGGATTAAAATGTGATGTGTTTCATCTTGTTGTGTTTTGGAATATTCCTTATTTTGCATCCAAAGAAAAAAGGCTTAGATTATAGTTGATATTGGACTAGACTTTTGGGCTGGACCAAACTTTGAACTGGGCTTGAACCAATTGAATTGTTTTTGGCTAGATAGCCTAAAAAGTTGGGCCTAATTAAAACTCATTACTTGATTGAGTCAGTCCTATTCCTAACAATAAGCCTGTTTGGTAAATGACTATTACTCGAAACGACTGATAAGCCAGTTGTTTGAACCAAGCTATTATAAAGTTAAACATTAGTTATTGATTATAGTCCGCTTACGAGAAAAGTGGGTTATAAATAAAAGTCACTAAAAAAGCTAGTCATATTAGTTTTTTTCTTGCTTAGAAATCATCTATTTAATTGAGTTAATTACAACATGTATATATATCAAATATTTTTTTGACTGTTTGAGCCACTAATTTGCAAAAGCTAGTTGTCAAATACATTCAATAACAATGCCAAAACCTTATTTCCAAATAATTCTCCCTCTCTATTAATTTCATCATGTACCATTTTAATAAGGTGCACTTTCAAGTCAAAAAGAAAGTAAAAGTGCTCAAACTCATTCAAAAATCAGACTAGGGAAACTTGATCAGCTTTAATTTCTTCAAGTAGAAGAAATGTGGCAAAACTATGATTTACGTTCTAGTAAGCTTTTGTTTATTTATTAGCTATTAACTTTAAATAAAAGCACATAAAAAAGAATCAACAGGCTGTTAATAATGTAAACAGACAACATTCAACTTATGTATGAACTTATATGCCTAAAAACCCTAACGTATATGCTAATTAAGTTGTTAGAAGTTTTGCTTCGTGAGTTCAATGACTTGGATTCAAACTTCCTTAAGCATAGTTTTTGAAATACACCGGTCTCCCGAGAGACTATCTTTCTGAGAGACGTTTCTCAGATACAGCCGATCAGAGCTTAATTAAACAAAAAGATGATTGATGACGCAGTTAGGGATGGGCTCTCAAAAAGCCCGTCTCCGACAAGAATTTGTATTCGAAATATTATCGACAACATATGATTTAAGCATCAGTAAAATAATGAACAAGGACACATAATCTAGAAAAAAAAACAGAGATTAAGAACCTTATCAGAGAAGGCACAGGCAAGATCTCTTTCAGAATTGCAACCACTTTCCTGAGCCACCCCAAACATAGACATTACCTCCATTTCTTTTTCATAACTCTGATTTTCATCCCAGTCTTCTTTTGACTGCATTACAACATATAGTCAGACGAAATTGTGAACAGAAACAAACTGGTTTATCCTAGTGCAGAATTCTCCAACTTACCGGAGCATATTTGTCGGTGAATGAACTCGAGCTAAGGCTTCCTTCGCGCGAGATTGAAAGTCTGCGACGTTCATCGCAGACTCGAGTTTGAACTCGAAGAAGGGCTTGCATTCGGGCCAGTGTTAATGTTGTTCTCTTCCTTACATTGTGCCCTCTTACTAATGCTTGCAGTTTTACCAGTCCTTTTAGTGCTCTCAGTGCTCTTCTGGCCTTGAAATATTTGGACAATTTTACACAATTCAAAATTCATATACCAAATTTATGAGCAACTCTAGGTAAATAACCGTTATTTGCCAACTTGGCAAATCACACTCATGTGGAGAGATTTGATAGGATGGCATTTTGAAAATTATAAATTACCTTTTTGTGTTTTTTTTTAAATTTTATTAGTATATTTTTTGTTTTTTATTGTGATTTACAAATTACGGTGATAGATTAGGATTTTTTACAAATTTATATAAGATGGACATGTTTTGGTAATGCCTACATCAAATGCAGTATACCAATTGCAGATTTTTGGGGCTTAGTCTTATAGAAGTATGTCTTTTAAGGGCTACAAAAGAGAAACATAAATATTTTTGTGTTGCGGTCTTATTGTGAGACGCTCTTCATACATAATCTAAGTAACCTATCAAATACAAGTAATAATATACAGACTTTTTTGTTTTGAGGTCGTGTCATCGAGAGGTCTCTAACAAGAGTTGCTCAAATTGAAATAGATCTATATCCTGAGATTGAATCTCACCTAATCCTTTCTTTTTCTCAGCCTATTCTATATCCTATAATAAAAAGTGTTATGGACATTGGATCATTAAATGTGTTTATATAGCAAGGCATAACTTATGTTTTGTTCCACTTAACTTGTCTTTCAACAAATAAAAATAAAAAATTCAAGTGTTCAATCTAAGGCGCTTTCACCTAGCGGATTTGGGAGGATAGGATATAGGTAGATTTACTCTAATACTTCTTCCGTTCTGAAATGCTTGCTATTACTCGTGACATATTCAGTAAAGAAATATCATTATCAGTAGTAAGTAATAGAATAAAGAAAGTAAAAACCAAAGAATAACTCTCAATAGTAGTAAACATTATTTACAAATTACAATTTCACATAATGAGTACACATTCCATTATAATTCAAAATTTGAAACTTCATTGTCTTAAAATACCCATGATTATGAAATTCCACAAACTACTAGCTAGTTTTTCGGTCCAACCAACAATACACCCCGGGCCCGGAGCAAAGACTAAACAAAATTTATAAAAGACCCAGTATAATTTCAGAAATTATGATTTTTTTGACAATTTTTTTTATCTTTAGATAATAAATATATAAATTATAATACATAATTTAACATTAAGACCCTCAATTTTTCGGACCATATGGCAGTTACATGTTGAACATGCTCAAAACCTGCCGTATAACTACACATGTATAACTACACATTAATGCAAATTCCATGTAGTGGTAAAAAACAGGGGAATGAACTTTACCAAATATCCTCTGAAGATTTTCTGAATAATTACAGCAGCTTGGGTTTCTCTTGGCAATGTGCACGGCCTAGTCATCCTCATAAACTCCACTGCCGCCTGAGCTGTTGCAACAGCGGCCTCAGCCGCGGCTGCGGTCGCTATTGCAACCTCGATTGCATGTCTTTTTTCCTCCTCCACATCCAAAATGGGTGTTCCACCATCAGCATTTGTACTTGCACGAATATTATTATTATTATTATTATTATTATTATTATTATTATTATTATTATTATTATTATTATTATTATTATTATTATTATTATTATTATTATTTATGGCTTTTGTGCCGTTATTTTGGTCCTTGTTGTGCAAGGCTTTTCCAAAATTCCATCTTCGCTTTCCTCTTCTCTGCAACACAAAATCCCATAACCAAAAACATCATAAGAATCATAAACAAAACAAAAGTAATAATTAAAATTTAAAAGGGTTATTCATATATTTTCAACAAAATTAACTCAGCCAAAAACTTAAATCGATGGTACATAAAAATATGTTATATACACTGTGGTAAAAGAAATTTGAACCCATGACTTTTCGTCATGTTGATCTTTGATACCATGTCAATCGATCAATTTCACCAAAAATTTAAGCCGATAATTAAAATCCCTTATACATGTTCAGTAATTAACTCAGCCAAAATCTTAAGCGGATGGTTAAGGTTACAATATACTCCATATACGTTATATATTCTATCACGCCTCTCGTATGAAAACACTTTAAGTTAGAAGAATAGATGCAACATAGATCTCCTTCATACTTAATGTTAGTAATTCCACTTAAACCAGGTGGACGAAATTAAAACCCGTTACCTGGCTTCTAATACCATAAAACCCAAATCTAACAAAAAAACGTAAGCTGATGATTGACACTTAATACACGTTATATATGTTAGAGTATATAACATATTCTGGGTCTCAACCATCAGAATATGTTATATACTCTAACGTATAATTCATACAATATTTGTACAAAAAATATTAACCTTTTCTTGTTCATGTTGTTCTGAATCTTCACTTCTACAGCTTCTTTTATCACTGTTATTCTGCTTATTATCTTTAGTAGGAGACCTAAATGCCTTTTTTACAGCACTTAACCAAGTAGAACTTCCACCATTTTTCCCCATTTTCTCTTTATTATTTCCTTTCTAAACCAAGAAATGTTTAGGATTTGAAAGTTGCAAGGTTACCCATAAGTATATACTTCTATTTGCTTTGGATGCTTTTGGGTTTAAATTGTTAGTGGTATTCAAATGTAAAAGTGGGTACACAAATAATTGGTCATACCAACATATTAAGAGAGTTTAAAAAACTTGTCCTAGTGCAAAATGTATGATGGTATCTCATGTTTTGTCATTATAAACTATAATTTGAAATACGGAGACGTATTTCAAACCCAGTCCATTAAAAATTTATGTCTACTTAGGGTATTTTTAATGTTTACTTACATTATCTTTGATGCATTATGCATACTTGTCGTATCCTTAATGCTTATGGTCTATCAAAGAGACTGTTTCTCATAAGAATTTGTGTATTTAAATTGCGCGGATGATACTTAAAGAGTTTAAATATATAGACAAAAATAAAGAAAATAATAACATTTTTTAAAAATTATACTTCATTTGTTCCATTATATTTGCTACATTTTCACTCTTTACGCATTCCAGTGCGTTATTTTGTTTATTTATATGTTGAATTATTATAAAAAGTTAATATTATGAAAGTATGTGACTAGACGATTCAAACAAGATCCCACTTTACTATATTCTTACTTGCACATTAATCGCAATATATAAAATAAGCTTAAGCGATGAATAGTGCATATAATCAAAGTGTAGCGAGTATATCAAAAGGGAAAAAGTAAAAAAAAGAAAAGAGTAAAAAATATGGGTGGGAATGGGAATGATAGGCAAGAAGTACTGTTTAAAACTACTTCTGCAAAACAAAAAGTGGTGTAGTTACTCTGTCGGGTGTTTGCTGCAAAAGGAAAAAGAAATAAAGATTAAAGAGCTTTGTTTATTTCTACAGCTTTTAAATATTGTAAGATCCACTTAATATAGAATTATTCTTGTGATTTTATATAGTCATTTTTATGATATTTCATTTTGAATATTTTGTGAGATCATGAATACATCAAGTGGAGTCTCTGACTTTCTGTTATTATTAATTAGGGTAAGATTGTGTATATTCAATTTTTCAAATTACATAAAGTTATTTAATAGCGTTGTGGTTGTTAAGTTTTTAAATAAGAAATATATAGGCCGGTAAAGTTTGTGTTTTGTCTTGATACCCTTCAAACTCTATAATAATGGGAGTCATGTAATGACGTTAGAATAACTAAATGTTAAAATAAGACATATTGGATATAGATTGTGTTTTGTCTCGACAATAAACATATTAGAATAATTTATTTACTAGTATTTATCAAGGGATTAGCTTAATAAAGGTTTACATTGAATGTTTGAATAAGTTGATTATTTTTTGTTTCTTTCCCTAGACCTTGAGTCATCTTCCATGCATACAAGGAAGAAAGTTACTTGAAATAACTAGTAATTGAAATTGTTAACTATTGTTTAAACCTAAAAGTACTAGGAATTCACATACACAATGGAAATCCTTGAGTATAGGCTACACAAAAGTATGTGAGGTAAATCACAATGCACTCTTGGAATCTCATTTTACACCTTTATACTATACTCCATATGTACATTTTTAATAGTCCAAATTCTTTCACTCATTTTAGTCATGATATCACCTCTGTTCACAAACGTTCTGTTAGAGTATATAACATATTCTGGAGCCTCAACCATTAGCTTAAGCTTTTGGTTGAGTTGGTTCTTTAACGTGGTATCAATACCAACGTGACAAGAAGTCACAGGTTCAAATCTCAACTACCCTTCATTTAAGTAGAATATTTAGCACCAGGTATGAAGAGAGTCTGTGTTGCATCCACACTTCTAGTTTAAAGGGCTCTGGTGTAGGGGGATGTTAGAGTATATAACATATTTTGAGGCCTCAACCACCAGCTTAAGCTTTCGGTTGAGTTGGTTCCTGACACGTTCGTTAGTAAATCAGCGTGCACCTAAAATATACGCACTTTGAATGCATTTTAGTTTATTTTTGTGAAATTAACTCACACTCCTCATTTCTAAACAAAAAAAAAAGTCATTTTCCATGAATGAGCACAAAAACGAAATATGAATATTTAAGATGCGCTTATCTTTTAGATATGCCCAAATACAAAATACTTATTCTACAATTTTAATATCCTTATTTAAATTTCTTTTTAAATACAATTTAATTGTGTTTGATTATGATGATGCATCTTACAAGAATACACTAAAAGAAAATACAAAAATAGACTATCATTGTAGGTAGAGTAAGATGGCCAAAAACTTATCATAGATAGAAAATACCATACCATTACCATATATATAAAACTTGACACTTTTTTTAACACATAAGAGATGTCAAGGGATTACTAAAAAAATCATGATGTATAGTGAGACAAAAAGAAGTTTGATTCAAAAGAAGAATATGTCTTTTTGCTAGCAATGGTAAAAAAAGAGAGGAACAAAATAACCCTATTGCTACAACTACAAGTATGAGTGTGGGAAAGTTAAAGGTACCTCGAGACAACTTAAGGCTGGATAAAGAAAAGGAAAAGAGTAGTGAACTAGTGATGATGAGGTATAAGTGATGATAAAAGAAATTTTATTTACTTTTTTTTAATATAGGGTTTAATTGATTGCATATAGCATTTCTCATGTCCTCTTTTTCGAACGAGTGCGAGTATGACCTGTTCACTACGTTTCCCCTTTGGACTCTAAGTTTGTGCGCGACATTGAGCTGATGATTATAACCATGACCCTTATCCTCTTGTAAACGATCTTGATTTTGAGACTTCATACCACATCACAAAACTAGACATTAATGGTAGTTCATTTTCTGATTCTATTAGGGTGTAACTTTCGTAGGACAAAGGTCGGCCACAAGCCCACAACCGGTTTAAAATAAGAAAATGTACGTAGTATATGACCTATATGTCAGTGGTGTATTTGACCTACAATTATTATTCTAACTTTGTGCGAGTAATAGTATTTATAAGTGTGTGTCAGCATAACGTAATTGCTCATATATCCTAAAATTTTTACATTATTCGTTTTGTTCACCAAATTTTTTTAATGTTAATATAAAAAATTTTGAACTTCCTCTAACACATCTAAAATCTAGATTAGCCTACGATCACCTATGTTGCATTGAGTTTGGAACCTAGGTGGGTCTAGGTAAAAGTATAAAGATGGAATTGTGAGTTGGGCACGAGACGAGCAACCCACCCAGGACAATATGATTGTATAAATAGTTCCACCATAACTTAATTCGAGATGAGACGAACACCATTGTTCACGACATAATTTAATACGAGATACGATAGACACAATACGTAAGCGGCCCAACACATCTCAGACTTTGATGGTTTGTAAAACAATATTTTCTCTGTTTCAATTTACTTACAACATTTGTTTTTTCACGCAGTCCAATGTACTAGTTCAATCCTTAATATCTCTAATTATATAGAATAAAAAATTACAAAACTTTGATATTAATAATCTTCAATAAGACGAATCAAACAAGATTTTACTTTAACTAAATTTTAACTTATAAATTAAAAATTAATCACAAATTAAGAGTGATTAATAAATGTATCATTTTTTCAAATGTTCCAAGTAATATGGAACAGAGAAGTGTCAATAAACCAACTCAACCAAAAGCTTAAGCTAATGGCTGAAGCCCAGGATATGTTATATTCTCTAACACGCCCCCTCACACAAGAGACCTTTAGGGCTAGAAGTGTGGATGTGACACAGGCCCTCCTCATATCTGGCACTTAATATTCCACTTAAATGAGGGGTGGTTGAGATTTGAACCTATGACTTCTTGTCACTTTGGCTCTGATACCATGTCAAGGAACCAACTCAACCAACAGCTTAAACTAATGATTGAAGCCCCAGGATATGTTATATACTCTAACTGTCTAACACGCCCCCTCACACGAGAGCCCTTTGGGCTAGAAGTGTGGATGCGACATAGGCCCTCCTCATATCTGGCGCTTAATATTCCACTTAATTGGGGGTGGTTGAGATTCGAACCTATGACTTTTTGTCACTCTGGCTCTGATACCATATCAAAGAACCAACTCAACCAAAAGATTATATCTTATACGCTCTAACAAGAAGTACAACACTAGTGTATTATTCAGTGTTATCTGATGGAGATGAGAATCATTATTTCACGTGTTGGTTCATGAGTAGTATTTTTACTGTTAGTTATTAGAAGAGTACTTGCTTGTAAGTATTACAAACAGAGACACAGGACAATTATTTGAGCTTCCATCCATTGTTGTACCTTTGCTGCTCATTTTGGCTTTACTTATTAGTAGTCCGTCCAAGTCAGATTCTTACCCCAAAAAATTCCCATAGAAATAGATAAATACAAAAATATTACCATAAAAAAGTTATCGTGGATAATATAAATTTTAACTGATTTTCATATAATAATACTACTTATATCTGATCAAACACGCATTTTACCAATTTAGTGGAACTTTTGTTTATATTGATAATTTTTATAGGAAAATTAGCAAAATATACTATTCACGGTAAATTTTTTAAGAACAATTTGTGAATTACAGCCTTAACGTTTAACATTTTTACAAATTACAGCCTCATTGTTTATATTTTAGTAGATTACAATCACCAAAATATTAAAATTCACAGCTTCAGGCCAAAAACACATAACTCTAGCCACTTCACCTAAAACTCGGACCATTTTGTGTTTTGGCCTGAAATTGCAAACTTTGATATTTTAGTGATTTTAATTCACAAAAAATAATTGTTAAAACTGTAATTTATAAAAATGCTAAACTTTAAACCTATTGTCGTAAATTAATTTTTTCTAATAATCAAAATGGACAAATAATTTAGGAAATGAGATGGTGTAGTACTGTGCAGGTCAGACTGCTTATTTTCAGGTGGTGGCCTAAGTGTTACTTCATGTTAAATGATACTCCAAAGTCGACCAACCAGTAAGAAAATCTATTTGGTTAAGGGTAATTTAAACGGTTACACCAATACAGTACTTCTATGTAGTGTGTATCATTATATCATGTACATTCAAATGTGGAAAAATAATTTTACCTTCCCTGTTCAAATAGGGAAAACACAAAATACAGACAGAAATGAATTTGTAGCCATTTGGTTATTAATATAGTCTAATAAGAAAAGATAAGATAGATAGACAGTCGCAAGCAGGAATGACAATTCAGTCCGAATTTGATTTGAGTCCGAGGAAAAAGTCACCCGACTCGACTTTACGATCCGAGTCCGAGTTAGAGACGGACCGGAGTTGGACCTTAATAGAATATATTTTTTTTTATTAAACTTGAATTCAAAGTACATATTTAGAGATGGACTGTATTAGTAGGACTATTACTCTTCTTAAACTTGAATTCAAAGTACATATTTTTTTGTTTAATTGTATTTTAAAAATATATTTTGTTAATTTTGTATGCTTTAAAATAATTAGTACAAAATCTCAATGATACTGTTTGATAATAATCCGACTCCGTTGGAGGTCCGAGAGTCCGAGTCGGGGCAAACTTGGAGTATGCATAATCCGACTCCGAGTGGACTAAAAAAAAACTCTGACTATTATCCGGAGGAAGGTCGGAGTATGTATAATCCGAGCCGAGTCCGACCGATTGCCATCCCTAGTCGCAAGAGTAAAATAGTAGTCACTACAACATAATTTGTTTTTAGTGAAATATATTTGGCAACATTGCATATTGCTAATAGGATATATAGACGATTTAGTGACATTTATTATACCTTTTAGCAGCATATTAAAAAATCACGTTAAAGCTTTTTGCGACATAGAAAAAGTTTGAATTCACAACCAATTTACAACCAATCAACGACCAATTCTAAACGACAACTAAAATTTGAAAAAGAAATAAAAAAAAAAAAAGGGTGGTCACCATCTGGTCACGAGTTGGTTGTGATTGGCGACCACCCATGTTTAATCGTAATCCAGTCATAAATGGCGAGTAATTGTGTATCAATCATTCGTTAAATACTCTCTCATCTCACCTTTTTTTTGAAACACTCTCTCATCCCTCTTTGTTTTTCCTATTTTATATTTTTTATTTAAAGAAAGAAGTTTGTATATGAATTTTTTCATAAATATCTACTAATATATCAATGTGAAATCTTATTAAATTCATTTGTTTGATATATAATATACTTACATATTAAAACTTTGAAAAAAACAAATGAGAAACAGTGGAAGAAAAAGTATAATCTAATTTATGGACTAGTTTATGATCCTAATGTTAAATTTTCATTTCAACCCTAGCTAATCAAAAGTGTTTTGAGACTTCGATTTGGCAAAATACAATATTCTGGAGGAGTTTGGCAATTGACTATTAGCTGTTGATGGTTGACTTTTTTAGTTCGTTTGTTTGACCAATTGGAAATATTGGCTGTTTTGTTGGCTTTTAAGCTAGCTTAAAAAGCTAGTTGTTTGTTAAGATGTTTGATAAATTTGAATACTCCCTCTTATTCATTAGTTTTGTCCACTTTCCTTATTTGGTAAAGTCACTTCACTTGTCCACTTTCTATTTTTGGCAAAACTTTTTACCTAAATACCCCCAACTATCCCAACTTATATTATTTAATAATACCCCACCTACCACCTTTTCAATTATTATAATCACTTAAAATACCCCACTATCACCTTTTCAATTATTATAATCACTTAAAATACCCCACTACCACCTTTTCAATTATTATAATCACTTAAAATACCCCACTATCATTTTTTCTTAAAATCCGATCCAAACCCAAAGTGGACAAAACTAATGAATAGGAGGGAGTATTAGTTATGTTGGCAATTTATTAGAGAAAAAGTGAATCAACAAGCCAAAAGTCAACCCAAAAAGCTAGCTGAAGCAGTTTTTCATTTTGGCTTAAAAGCCATTTGCCAAACACTGTTTTTGGCTGTTCGACTAACCAACAAGCCAAAAGCTAAAAATCAACCAAAAAGCTAAGCCATAAGCCAATTGTCAAACACTCCGTCTAATCACTTTCATATCATTAAATTAGTTCATGGAAGACAAAATCTAGAGAGTAAAATAGAAAAAGACAAATTAGAATTTACTCATAGCCATGGGGTCCTTGAGCAAAGTGAAGAGCCATCCCGAATATAATAGAGAAAACTAGAATTTCATAAAACGACATCGTAAAACATTCTATTTCAATCTTAACTAAAACTTCTTATGTTCCATCAAATTACAAATATCTCGATTGATTTTATATACTTTGTCGGACATACTATTTTATATATAAATATCTTTAATTGTGCTTTAATTAAAAATTAGAAAAAATATACATTAATACTAACCAAACAAAAATACAAATGATTATGTTTAATTTATAATTCCTTTGATTTTGATTAGTTGCTACAAATAGTGATAATAAAACAAAAAAAAAATTAACACAAATTCATAAATAAAACTGTCTCATTGTCTCATGATGAAAGCATCTCTTTTAAGCTGACCCATGTACATTTAGGCAAATGTTTGGTTTGGGTATTCTTAAGTATGTGAGGGATTTTATTTTTTTGAACGTTATGCGATGGATTTACTTCACCATTACATAAGTTGTTGTTTGCTATGAGATTGCGTTAATTAACTCAATTCATTACCAAAGGAAAATGAATACCCTTACTTTGTTTCCAATGGATTATGATCGGTAATAATTTTCTTTTCTTATCCGCTATAATAGTGCGTCATTGTAAGCTTCAAATTATCATCTTCCTCCCCTCTTGGTCTTCAACATGGGTTTATGCCATAGTGGGACGATTGTTATGTTGGTGGTTGAAAAAAGTCTAGCTAGTTTTGAGAAAATGACGTAGATGATGCGTCCACGCTCTCTTTTTTTTTTCATTACCTTACCTTTCTTTATATATCCTTACTCCTTTTAATAAATTCCCTTTTCATTGCATATTATTAATGGTACCCCTAAGTTTTTTCGATTATCAATGGTAGCCTCGTGTTATTGACGTTTTACAACTATAGCCTTTTCTAACTTTCCATCCAAAATCATCCAAAACCGTTAAATTTTTTATTTTCTTTTATTTTTGTCTATTTGAAACATTAAAAAATAAAAGAAAAAGAAAAAGAAAATATTAACGATTTTAATTTGGACGGAAAAAATTAAAAAGGTTACGGTTGTAAGACGCTTAGTAACACGAGGGTACCATTGATAATAAAAAAGCATAAGAATATCATTAATAGAGTGCAAAAACTTAAGGGTACCATTGATAATGTTCTTTTTTATTTTCATATCTAATTAATCCCAAACACTCGTAAAATAATTACTTATAATTTAAAAGTGATCAATAAAAAAATATAAACTAACTATATAATTCATTTTATGGTAAGATAGCCAAATACAAAATGAGATGAAATGATAATTTAGTATAAAAAACAAATGTTCATTTATCCCTCTATGCTTGGGCAATTATTAAAAAGAAAAAAGTTGTGATTTTACAAATATTAAATGATTATTAATTAATAAATAAAAATTTGTTAAGCTATTAAAAAAAGTGTTAGAATATAAAAAAAAAAATTAAAAAATTATTTATTATTAAAAATAAAAAAAATGTAAAATTACAAGTAGACACTAAAAGATCCTCAAATTTGAATATTTGATTAAAATAGGAGAGTAATAAACAAAAAATGACCGATTATTTCCCATGAATCGAGAACCTTCATAATTCCACTCAAACCTTCACGATTTTTCTCAAAAATTCACTTCATCCCTTCATCTTCTCCTATATAAACCACTTCAATCTCTACCTTCATCAATCATCATCTCATAACAGCAAAAACCCAATTGAAATCACTACAAATTAATTCGATCGAATTCAAATATCCCATTAATTAATCTCAAAAATGGCGAGCAATGCATTGAATTGCGGTTCAATTAGTTCACCGATTGTTTCAAACACAAGTTGTAGGAAATTGGGGAGTTTAGGGCCATGTTCAGTCGCGTTTCCGGCACCAAAGAAAGCTTCAGTACAGTCTCGTATGGCGGTAAGAGCTCAACAAGGTGGTGGCGAGAATAAAGAGGGGAGTCATCATGTTGATGTGCAAGTACAGAAAAATAACCCTAATCAGAACCAATCCATGACTTCGGTTGAGCGCCGCCCTCGGCGCCTTGCGCTCGACATCTCTCCTTTCGGTAAGTACCTTCACTTTTTATCGATCTTGTAATTAAGTTCGTTTAAAGCGATATATAATGGACATAAAACTTAATTTTAAATCGACCCAAAATATTTAACTAAAGAGTTTGTTGTTTTTAAAATGAAACAGAGGAGTTCTGTTTCTGGGGTGCTAATTTGACAGGAAATACTCGAATACTTGGATTCGATGAATATATGATATGTAATTAATATGATAATGTAATATATGGTGATTTTAATCATTAGCTCTATAACATGTCAAAGAATTAAAGTTCATGATATGTTACACATTATTGTTCACTTTGGATTGGACTCAAATTTTAAGAAAATACTAAGTTATTATAATAATTATAAAGGTGGTAGTTGAGGTATTAAAGTGATTATAATAATTGAAAAAAGTGTTAATTAGGATATTTTAAATAATATAAGTGGAGATATTACTGCATTTACTCGTGTGAACATATGATATTTAAGTAAAAGTTTTTTGCCAAAAATACAGAAGAAATAATTAGAGTCAATTGGCTAAATAAGGAAAGTAGATAATAATTTTGAATAGAAGGGAGTATACCCTTAAAAAATGTGTACACTAGCCTTTTTCATATTGTTATATGATTTGTGGATGGTATCGACTTATAAAGTACGTGTAACTCGGTGGTTTTTTTATTATTTATTGACATTTATAATAAGTCTAGTAATTTAGGTCGGAGAAAATTGACCTTTTTACCCTAATTGTCGTTACTCCAATACTCCACATTAAGTTCCCATGTGAGAGGATGAAACATCCTATATAGAGAATTAAATTATGTGTGTGCATTTTATAATTCATAAAGTATCTATAGTTTGTGTTTCTTCGATAATATATACTAATTTTTATAATAAATTTAGTCTAATTAATATTTAAACATATAAATTATATAAATATTTCCTGTTGTTTTTCTAACTAACAATCATTAACACAGGATTGATCGACTCATTTTCCCCAATGAGATCAATGCGGCAAATGATAGACACAATGGACCGTCTATTAGAAGACACAATGGCAATGCCAAGTGGTACGGGGTCGATTCGAGCACCATGGGACGTGATGGAAGACGAAAACGAGATCAAGATGAGGTTCGACATGCCGGGACTGAGCAAGGAAGACGTCAAAGTATCAGTAGAAGATAACATGCTAGTGATCAAAGGAGAGCACAAGAAGGAAGAAGGATCGGGTGATCAAAACTCATGGGGTAAAAGAAGTTATAGTTGTTACAATACTAAACTTCAATTACCTGAAAATTGTGAAGTGGATAAGATTAAGGCGGAATTGAAGGATGGTGTTCTTTACATATCTGTTCCTAAGACTAAGGTTGAACGTAAGGTTATCGATGTGCATATCCAGTAAGGTTGAATGTGTTATATGAATAATGTATTAATGTATATGTGTTTTTACAGTTTATTTCTAGTTTATTGAAGTTGTACAGTTTATAGATATATATTAATATAATTTGTGGAGTTATATTTTATTTCGATTTGAGAAAATGCTGTCTTTTTTAATAGGTTTTATTAACTGCATCATTGTAAAACATGATTTTCAATCAGCTTAATTTAAATCATTATCAATAATTTTTTGTGTTAAATTTCATGTTTAAGGAACAACTGAACAAGATAATCAAAGAATTGATTGAATGAAGCCATGGGAGAGTAAGAAGAAAGAGGAGAGAAGATAGAGTTTTATTCTTATATATTATGTTGTCATGAACTAATACAAAATAAAAGCTATTTATATCCTCTAAGCTACATACATGATTAACTAATTAGAGCTTTGTTAACTAACAAGACTAATTATAATGGCTAAATCATAAACTCTAACATTTTGCACTG
Source organism: Amaranthus palmeri (assembly GCA_019776075.1). Taxonomy (NCBI): domain Eukaryota; kingdom Viridiplantae; phylum Streptophyta; class Magnoliopsida; order Caryophyllales; family Amaranthaceae; genus Amaranthus; species Amaranthus palmeri. The sequence continues at coordinate 1,029,312 of JAAKBH010000297.1, forward strand.
ATACTAATTGTAGTGGAAAAGGGCTTACGAGGACGTGGTTATGATTTTCAATCAGCTTATTATAAAGGAAAAATTATATAAAACCACCTAATCTATACACTCTTTTTTAAAAAACCACCTTATATAAATTTTTTTGCAAAAATCTACCTTACATAATGCGTTTCTTTGCAAAAGACTATTTGTTACTCTATTTCGTCAGTTAACCAGCATGTTTAACGTTTGACCAACATGTGTTTTTGCAAAAACCACCTTACATAATGCATTTCTTTGCAAAAGACTACCTGGTCAAACGTTAGACATGCCGGTCAACTGACGAAATAGAGTAACAGGTAATCTTTTGCAAAGAAATGTATTATGTAATGTGGTTTTTTGCAAAAAATTTTATATAAGATGGTTTTTTAAAAAAGAGTGTATAGATTAGGTAATTTTATATAAATTTTCCTAATTTAAATCACTATCAATGGCCCTTGAATTTAGATATTGAAATTGAAAACCAAAAATTAATGAATTCATTCAAGTACATGCAATTAAAACATAAAACGGCTAACATAAAGTAACCAAAGTTTCCTAAAAGTCGGCTATGTCTCCCTAAATCCTAAATTACTACTTCTATTATTCATAAATCAATACCAATTAAGAACTCAACAACGGACATCACACAAAAGAAATTGAAATCTCTCTAAAAGTTGTGTTTGGCTTAAGAGCTAATACATATCATATTATCATTATAAATTTCTATAAACAATCGTTTAACAAACTCATACATAAAATTAAGTTATACATGGAGAACGTGTTCATTTAATTCGAGTAAACCATGTTCTCATAAGCATTTAATTTGGGTATTTTAAATAATATACGTTGGGGTAGTTGGGGGTATTTAGGTAAAAAGTCTTTGCCAAAAATAAAAAGTGGACAATTAAAATGGGATGACCCAAAAAGAAAATGTGGACAATTAAAGTGGGACGAAGGGAGTATAATTTTGGAAAATGTCATGACGAGGTTTCCCCAAAAATATTTACTCTTAAGCATTTTAATGAGCTTGCTACAATTTATCTTTGAGAAACCCCAATGAGCTATGATACCCCATATTTAGCTTGAAAAGGGGATTAATAGACTACTCATATCAATAAGGTACATCTTGTTTTCATGGGAGCCTATTTACTAAGAACTTCAAGTTAAGTGTGCTTGGTGGAGAGCAATCTTAGGATGAGTGACCTCCTATGAAGTTCTCTCGGGTGCGCACGAGTGAGGCCAAAGTGCACTGAAAAGACTTGTGTTGATTTTTGGGGCTAGTCTACAGTCTTCATGAGTAGTCACCAGTGGTTCGTTAGGCCGGGTTGTTACATGAACTTGCTTGGTTTTCTCATATATTATCCATAACTCACATTTTATTTCCGAAGCTCGTATAGATACTTAACTTTTAACTTCACCTCATCAATATATCTTAGAATAAAGGAATATCTTGCAATGTAAATCAAAGAGGCTTCAAGATAAAAGTGATAAAATGAAACTCGAGAATAAACCACAATTGTAAGGCATTCCTTTGTAAATTTTACTCACGAATATGTCTACTAAGGCAATTAGTAAAAATATGCTTTTCTCTATTTACACTCAAAACACATGTGTAACACAAGGTAATTAGACTTTCGAGACTTTAATATGAGACTTTTATAATAAATAAGTCTTATACCTTGTTTGTTATGTTAGAGACTTGGATGAAAGATATAAAAATCAATTGGGAGTTTCTTGACTGTGTTCATTTCTCTTTACTCCCTCCTATAAGGGTACGGATACGGTACGTATATCCGCCTCTTTCATGAAAACAAAACCCCTACCTCGGACCCTGACTTGTGCGGGATACTAGATTTGTTCTTTACCTTTATCTAAATTTATCATTCAATAAAAAAATAATCCCTCCTATTCATAGAGAATGAGACATTTCCTTATCAGATCAATTCACTTAAAATGTCTCATTTCTATTTTCGTCATTCTTTTTTACCTATTTACTCTTATCACAATAACACATAAATATCAATACCCTTTATGGAAAAGAGAGTTTTTCATCAACTTTTAAGTGGTCCCCCACCTCTCCTTAGTTTTGATGCAGAACACAAATGTCCCATTCTTTATTAATACAACGGAGTATATCAATTAATAAATTAAAATTTTCTTATAAGAAACGTGGGGATTACCTTTCTAATATTTCCCCTATATAAACCAATACATTCATATCATTATAATACAAAAAAGAACATTTAAATAATCACTTAATATTACATCAATCATAAGTGAAGGAAAAAATGACAAGCAAGATATTGTCAATTGGTGGTTCCCCTGCATCATTATATCCTGTTTCAAGAAACGTTTGTAGCAAATTATCAGGTGGATTACGCCCATGCTTAGTGGGTTTTCCAATGGCAAACAAATCTATGGTGGTAAAAGCTATAAGTGGTGGATGGATGGGTAAGGATAGTAATGATTATCGTGTTAAAGTAGAGTATCCCAAGGACTCTAAGGAAAACGAGTCAATGCTAACTAGAAGGCTTTCTCTTGACATCTCTTCTTCTGGTAAGTTTTATTTACAATTCTGTTTTTTACGCTATTCAAAATACTCCCTCCTATTCATCTTAAGTGTCCCATTTGTTGGAAATAACAAGATTCCACATCGATAAAAAAGTGGGTTGTGGACTTGCATATATACTTGGTGAGCTAATCCTCCTATTGCCATATGGTTTTGGGTAACAATTTCACCGAGTGTATGTGCAAGTCAACGCTTTTGACCCGTGGGTTTGTGGGCCCGAACCCACGGGTGTCCCGTGACTCCATGAGTGGGCCACGGTGAGATTATGTGACGAATTGTCAAGGCCTAATACCATTTACTTTATGCACTCTATCAAATGTACTTATTCGATCCTTAATATATCGAGTTATGTATGTCTAAAAATTATAAAAAGTTGATATTAATAATCTTTACATCAAAATGAATCAAATAAGATCTCGTATAACTATATTTTAACTTATAGATTAATAATAAAATGCAATTTAAGAGTGATAGATGAATAGTGTCCAAAAAGTAAATGGGACACCTATGGTGAATAGGAGGGAATATTTATAATTTCATATGATAAAAAATTTTGAAAAGTTAATATTATTAAAATATTAATTAAGACGAATCATATAAGATGTCATTTAACTATGTTTTATAATGTATACGGAGAATGTATACCAAATATAAGAAGTTGATAAACAACAGTTGTTGCAGAAACCGTAGCAATTATTAAAATTCAGGGAAGTATGGAATATATATTGTGCTCGTTCTTATGATCACAATGTATTTTGTTTGAAAATTTGATAAAATATAAAATTATTTTGAGGTTTCATATATTCATCAATTTAAGATTATGATTTAGATGGTGGTCTAATATAAGAATTTAGTGTTTGAAACTCATGTTATAGATTCTAACTCATTCACTCATATATATGCTCATTATATCTTGTACTGATGGTCAATCGAAAACAATATTTAGCTCTTTAAAATGATTATTTATATCACGTGCACTTTTTATTAAAAGTTATGCATGATGTTTGCTACCAATGCATGGTCAATTGAAAACAATCTCTTTGTTAATGCATGCTTTCACTATGTGTACATCCTATTAGAGTATATAATACTTCCTCCTATTCAATTACATTGTCCACTTTCCTTATTTGGTAAAGTCTCTTTACTTGTCCACTTTCTATTTTTGGCAAAACTTTTTACCTAAATACCCCCAACTATCCCAACTTATATTATTTAATAATACCCCACCTACCACCTTTTCAATTATTATAATCACTTAAAATACCCCACTACCACCTTTTCAATTATTATAATCACTTGAAATACCCCACTACCACCTTTTCAATTATTATAATCACTTAAAATATCCCACTACCACTTTTTCTTAAAATCCGATCCAAACCCAAAGTGGACAATGTAATTGAATAGGAGGGAGTATATAATAGGGCTTTAACCTACAGCTTAATCTTTTAGTTGGATTGTTTTCTGACATGATATTAAAAGCCAAAATGATAAGAGGTCACATGTTCAACTCTCAACCACACTTCATTTGAAGATGAATATTTAACGAGCTGCATTCACTTTTCGAGCCCAAAGGTTTCTTGTGTGAGGTGACATATTAGAGTATATAACATATTCTGAGGCCTCAACCATCAGCATAAACTTTCGATTGAGTTGGTTCCTGACACATCCAACCCTTTAGAATCCTAGCTTAGGCGAGAGCCAGTTGAATAACATTAGGATAATGGAATGTGATGGAATGTTGTTGCTATGCTTGTCCTTGCTTGTGATGATGAGTTCACATATGTACATTATCTATGATCCATTAAGCAATCTGCAATAGTGTACATAACCAAACATTATTTATGGGCTTATGGCCCACATTGAATTTTTGTTTTTAAAGTGTGCAGTATATCTAAAGAATTAGTGTCTTTTTACTAGAGGGTTAGTATTTACTGATAAGCTGGGGCCTGGGTCATTGTGAAATAGTGCAAAACATCAATGTTGTGTCTTTTCTTGTAAGAAATATGGACAAAACTAGAAAGGTTAAAAACAGATTCAATAATTCGAAAATTATCCGATCTTGTAACTGAATCTAATTGTCCCAACTTTAAAATGATTTACAATTATGTTATATATTAATATGGACAAAACCTAATTTCAAAATCTATTCGCTGGTTCGATTTAACGCCTGTAGACAATAGAGAGCAAGGTAAAACATGGAGTTTCTGTTACTTCTACTATCAAATTTTTTATTTTACATATTGTTCTAGTAGTTACTAGTAACGATTATCTACATGGGCATGCTTTATATCGGAATAAATATTTAAAGGAGATATAAAAGTGAAACAACGAGAAACAAATATTACTAAAGTCTAAAAATCAAGTAAAAAGTTTGATTCTCACCTAACCTGTCCCGTGCCTCTACCTTGTAATTAATGCAGGACAATTAAGTGAGTCGGTTCAACCCAAGATACGGGCTCTTCGAGATGTGCAAGAAAGCGACGAAAAGATCGAAATGTGGTTCGACTTGCCGGGATTCTCAAAGGAAGACGTAAATATATCAGTTCAAAATGACATGCTCACAATCAAAACGAGCAAGGAAGGAGATAGTAATGCCACAACGACAGATACAAGGATACAATTACCAACTGAAAAATGCTTTATGGATAAGATTGATGCTGCACTTCAAGATGGAGTTCTTTACATCTCTATTCCCAAAAAGGATGACAATTCAATCGAATTGAACATAAGCTAAGGGAATAAAATAATGATATATCGATCAAAGTGTTCTATTTATATTGGGGTTGTTCCTTTGTGGACTAATAATAAGTTTATTGCATTTATTATCAATAACTTATGTAATTAAGTAGTCATTTGATTCGTATTTGAACCAAAATTTAAAATTGATCTTTAAAGTTGGTTTAATCTATATATTTATAACAAATAAAAAATATTTATGCTTTTTTTTTATCAATAATAAAATTTACTAAGAGAATTATTTGATAACAAATATATAAGGTGTATGAGGTATTGTGCTCCATTTTTTGGTGTGCTGAATTAGATCATGTAACCTTTTTGGCATATAACTGCAGAATAATTTTCGCTTATAGTGGCTTTTTTTTTCTATGGAGTTTTTTATGCCGGCGTTTGAGTCTATTGTTTCATATGCTTTTGTAATCAATAATAAAATTTACTATTTATCTTACACAGATCTTCGTACATAATGAATATGACAACAATATTATTGGAGTAGATACGCAAATGATCATACCAAACACAAAAAGTTGAGTGTGAGTGGTCCGAGGGGAGATTGAAAAAAAAAAGAATGAACTTAAATTATTTTGAAAATAAATATATATTTTCCTGAGGAGCCATATATAATATTCTGATATAGTGACATTTTGATACCAACAAACAAAACAAATTCCAAGAGCTCAAAACCAAAATCAGAGGGGTGGAGGACCACTTAAAAGTGAATAGAAAACTCTCTTTTTTCATAAAAGGTATTGATATTTATGTGTTGTTGTGAAATAGTAAAGTAAAAGGGTAAAAAAGAATAACAAAAATAGAAATGAGACATTTTCAGTGAATTGACCAAATAAGAAAATTCTTATTCTTTATGAATAGGAGGGAGTATACGGTAGGTTGATGGATGGAAATGCTAGTAAAAAATTAAATTCAGTATCTTACCTAATGAAAGGGATAGCTATAACTGAGACAAACTCAATACTCAAATTAAATACTTCCTCCGTTCTTTTTTACTTGTAACATTGTTGACTACGGTACTTTTCATCAAACAAATTGACTTTTATATTGTCGGTAATTTAAAAGTTAAAATATAGTCATATGAGATCTTGTTTGAATCGTCTCGATTCAAAGTTTATTAATTTTGAGTTTTTATAATTTTTCGATAACTATGATTAGAGATATTAAAGATTAAATTCGTACATTGAGGAGTGTGAAAAAGCAAATAGTGCAAGTAATATAAAATGGAGGAAGTATTTACTAAACATCGTACTTTGTAGTTTTAATTTGGCCTTACATAATACTTCTAAAAAGCATATTATCAAAAGCCAAATGCAATTTTGAGATAACTAATTAAAAAAGATTGAGAAAAATATTAATTGTGTGATTGAAAGGACAAGAACCCTAAATATAAATACTAACTCTTTTTTTTTATATATATAGCAATAATTAGTACTAAAAGTCAAGACATAACACTACTTTTAAAAACAACTACTATATATGTATATCAATGTGTATTATATGAAAGTATATATATATATGTGCTCCATATTCTGTAAGTTAAGGCTCTGACATTATTGTAAACTAACTTTCTTCAGAAATAGGCTCGAGCTTCCTCGAATGAGTTGATAACAAGCCACTCGAATCATCGCGATACTTCTTCATGATCTCCAACATGAATGCTTCTACTTTCATATGATTAGAAAAGAGCATATGAAATTGCTTCTTTGTTAGAATCAACTTGATCCTTACAACTCCATTATTTCTTACTAATATAGAATTAGGTTTTCTAATGGTGGTACTACTTGAACTAGAAATAAGGTAATAAACATTCCCAATTCTCAACTTGTACCCTAAAGGTAAAGGTTGTGTTGCCTCCTTAAATAAGCCCACATAAAAATTTGGATATTCTAACAATAAATCCTTCACTTTGATTGAATTTTTATATTCTAATATTTTTCCATCATTCACTTTTATAATTTGTAAAACCTTCTGATTTTTCGACATGAGATGACACGCTGAACAGGAAACTAAGAAATTTCCCATTAATGGAAAGAAATGGTGAAGTTTTTGTTGAAGAGGGAGATGAAAAAGGAAGGTTTATATCATAGGAGAAGTGTGAGTGTCTTAAATTAAAGGATTAACCTAAAAAGTAGGATAACTTTGTGTGATTTAATTAACTTGGTTTTCTTTTGGTTATTTTTAAGTGTAGTTTGTTGAGGAAGGTGTAATGGGTTGAAGGGTTAGGAAATAGATGTTGGTTATGACTTATGACAAATATATATATATATAGTAGTATTTAATTAGTTTTTATTTTTATTTATTTTTATTTTATTGTAATGCATTTTATCATGCATGTAAATGACAAGAAATGGAAGGGGGGATAAAAGTGAGGTATGGGTGTTTACTTGAATTGTCAAACACGCATGAAATGCAACTTAGGACGGTTTTGTGGGCCATTTATTAGCTATCTTTGCAATTGCTTAAGTCATTTTTAGGGTTAACAAATTCTATTCATACTATATGAGATTAAAATATGTAATTTAGTGGCTAATTAAGCTTAGATTACCATCTTAGTATTCTCGCACAAAGTTACGGTTTAGGTAACAATATATAATTGACACATCATACTCATACCTTATTAAAGAGACGACAAATAAAGAGAGTCCTGTAAAATGAGAGATGAGTAATATTAAGACCCCGTGAAACAACCAACAAATCACATAATACAAGCTAGACTAGGGCTTATGAGTTATTGGAATAGAAATTAAATAAATAAATAATAGTAATAGTTCATTAAAGTAAATAAATTATGATTTCATTTATGTGGTGGATATAAAAATTCAGTGGTTTTATTTTCATAGAATTCCAAATATTTAATTTGTATAGATTGTGGGTTGAAGTGTAATTAAAAAGGAGAATTATAGAAGTAAAAAATATTGCTTGTAAGACTATTTGTGCAACTAAATTTTATTGTTTTGTTTTCATATTTAATTTCAAGATTAGATTATAAGTATCCTCACCTCCTAGGCTCCTACTTAACCCCCCATGTCATTTGAGTGGATATAGGTTTGTTATATGAGTAAATGTAAAATGTTGGCACTATATTATTATTATTAGTGATCATCTGTTGAAGTATTAATTAATTAAACTATTAGAAGGTTTCCTGAGAGACCGTCTATGGTAAAGACGGCTCTCCCAACAGCCCAACCCAATGATTTTAAATTTAAAAATAAAGCTAATGACTAACAGACTAATCAGTTACTTATTTTGCAAAATGGGCTGACCCATGTTTACCCGCCTATACTATAAACGGTCTATGACAAGAATTTGTGTTAAACTATTTCGCTTGTTTCACAAAAAATGTAAGTCTACTTTTGTAATCTCCATGCTATCATTATGTGCCATGGCTTTGAGTTTTTAACGGTACTAGAATCTAGAGGGAGAAAAATAGCTCGTAGATTATACTGGTAATTTTAAAAAGAAAACACATAGAAATACGTATTAATACCGCGAAAAAATACTCCAGTAAAAAAATGACCGATATTAAGACCACATGAGAATAACTTTTTATTTTTACTGATGTTTTAACTAAAGCTAGGCAAATCCAAATAACTTATGTGTTACCCAATTAAAGCAAAGACGATATAAGTAACACTTACAATTTTCTTCTCTTAATAAATGAACAAATTTATGGGCATAACAAAATTAAACTTTTATTGATGAATAATCTAGCGCGAGGAATTTACGAAGGGCAAAATTCATTTATTACTAAATTGTTGAATTTTAATAGTGATAGCTCTTCAAAAAAATAAAATTGGTAAAACACATAAGATATCTAATTGGTATATAACAAAATTCCAAAATTCCAAAATTTTATCTTTATATTAGTTTAGTGTTCTTTTTTTTTTATCTAGTTTTTATGTTAAAGAAGATATATTCTTAATTATATATTTAACATAAATTTTCAAGTACACACAAAAATTATAAGTCTAGCAATAAAATCTTCAACGCATCACTACGTAACATTTAAATTTAATTCTCATCTCTTAATTAATAAATAAATTTACGTGTATGACTCATTTAAATTAAATTTCTCTAGTCAATAATTATTAAAGACTTTTTATAATAGGAGAATAATCTAAAGCATGGGACTTACGAAAGGGCAAATTTATGTACTAAGATAAAAATTTCAAAACGAATTAAATCTATGCATCATGTGAGTTGTGACTTAACGTAATGAGTTAACTATAAATTCGTCCATATGATTGTCAATGGAGCCTAATTATATTGAAGGCAAGTAATTGCTGACTTTTACAACAAAAACTTAATTGTAGATACTCACTTTCTTTTAAAAGTTTGAAATAAAAGTAAATGTAAAGGACACTTTCAGTATTCCGTACACGGTAAGGTTTAAGTGGGATTTTTTTTTTAAAGATGTGGGACAAATCATATCAGTTTCCCTTTAGGAGAAGTAATTAAAGAGGAAAACTAAAGAGGACGCGCGGGACAAATATGTAAATTCTTTGTATTATTCAGTTTTTTTATGTAAATTCTAAAACTTTTTTTCTAATTTTAAATTAATTTTTCAGTTTACTTTTTTGGTTAATTACCTACTATAATAGGTCATCGATTATCCAAGTTTTCTCTAGGAAAACCCCTCAATAGGTGACATTATAGTAGAAAAAACATAAATGGATTGGATAATTCTAATTAATTTTTCCTGATAATTTTTCTAATTTGGCCCTTATAGATTTTTACCTCTATATATGTTAGTATTGTTTTATTGTTTTATATTTTTCCGACCCTATTCATTAATTTTTTAGCTTCACCACGAATTGACACTAGTCTTTATTCCAATATATAGTATATTTTGTGCATATATACAACCAGGGCCAGCCCTAAGAGTGGGCAAGAGGGGCCGTCGCCCAAGACCCCATGTCAAAAAAGCAAAATTAATAGTTGTAAAAGGTTTATATAAATTATTAATTACAAAGGAAAAGAGCTCCAATGCACCATTTCGCTCAGGGCCCCAATATCTCTAGGGTCAGCCCCATGGGCGGACCCAGTATTGTGACAAAGGGGTACAGTTGTACTTAGGGATGGCAATGGGTCGGACTCGGCTCGGATTATACATACTCCGACTTTGCTCCGGATAATAGTCGGACTTTTGTTTTCAGTCCACCTCCACTCGGAGTCGGATTATACATACTCCAAGTTTGCCCCGACTCGGACTCTCGGATCTCCAACGGAGTCGGATGCAGAGTCGGATTATTATCAAACAGTATCGTTATGATATTGTACCAATGATTTTAAAGCATACAAAATTAACAAAATATATATTTCAAATACAATTTAACAAAAAAATGTGTACTTCAATTTTAATAAGAGAAATGATCCTACTACTACTATAATTTAACAAAATTTTCTCGTATTTTGATTTGCGTATTTTATTTCTCTTGATTTCATTTGTCGTATCTTGAATAATTAATCAAAATAAAAATACCAAGTAGTTTTTCAAAATCGAAAATTACAACTAGTATGAGAGAGAGCTTGAATCAGTCATGTCTAGAGTTTTAAAGGAAACAAAATATAAGTGTAAAAGTCAAATTCAAAGTCAAATGTCCTACAGGGTCGGAGTCGGGTCGGACTCTCAGATTTTTAATAAGGTCCAACTCCGGTCCGTTTCTAACTCGGACTCGGATCCTAAAGTCGGAGTCGGAGTCGGAGTCGGATGACTTTTATCTCGGACTCGAATCGGATTATTTTCCTTGGATCGAGTCGGACTAGGGTCGGATTCGGACTGAATTGCCATCCCTAGTTGTACTTGTACCCCCAGTTTGAAAAAAAAATTCAGAAAAAAAAAAATTAAAAAAAAATTAAAAAAAATCAGCATTCCATTTTTGCTCGTTGTCTTTTAAAAATCTCACATTTCGATTATTTTTTAAAAATCTAACCTTTATGCTAGTTTTTCTCTTAGTAATTCGACATTTTGGTTTTTAATTTGTTTAATGTTAAATGTTGCAAGTAACTTAACGAGGTCAGTACTTTGAGCAGTATAAAGGTTGGATTTTTTTTTTAAAGAGAATGAGAAAGAGTGAGATTTTTAAAATTAGATTTTTCTTTTGTTATTTCTAAACATGTTTGTGTTACTTATATTTGAAGGACTCAACATACTATATTGGAAATTTTTCACAAAATTTAAGAAGCATTTTTCAAAAATTTATCTTTTTTTCTTGGATTTTTCTATTTTTATTTAAAAAATCTTTAGATGACAACATTATCTTTGAATTTTTCACAATTGACTTGCATGAGTTGGTCAGAATATTTAAAAAAATTTTCGCCCATCGTTTGTGATGCTAGAGACTTTGAGTTGATTAGGGTTCATTCCTTCAAGTGTCACATGACTGCCCAGCGCAAGTATTTTTATTTTTATTTTTATTTTTATTTTTAATATGGGGTAGGTTGATGGGAGGGGAGGGCTAGGTGAGATTCGATGGCAAGACCTCGTTTGGAATTCCTGGGTCCGCCACTGTATGACGTTTGTGTTTTATACCCCCAGTTTGAAATTCCTGGATCCGCCACTGGTCAGCCCTGTATACAACACTTACATTAAATAGATTGACAAACCAACTATTTGTATATGTACATTAATAAGCTAAAATTGGCAACTTCAAAAAAAAAAAGCTAAAATTGGCTATTTTTTATTTTACCAACACTCCAATAGTCTTTGGTCCTATATAGTATTATAGTGTGGTCTTGGGTTTGGTCCATACTCCACACTAATTATGGCCATGGGATATCATATATTCATATAGCCTAGATTAGCTTGATTAGATAGGTGGTCTACTATTTTTAGTTTTATATGAATTCCTAAAATCTTAGCTCTTAAATATCTAAAATATTAGACCACCATTGTTATACTTTAATACCCCACACTAATTAAATAATTTGACGACAACTATTTACACAAAAAATAAGCCTAAAATATAGTTGATCACAACGACAATAACAATAATGTTATAGATAGCTATTAATTTCAAAAGATTGAACTCAACTACATGAATCAATACATCAGTTTTAATGGTCGTGTAAATGGGTTCTTTTTTCTGTTCCTTCTGATTTTTTACCATGTTATAGATAGCTATTAAGTTTTTTTTACTATGTACTTTCTGACAGTTTTTCCTTATTAAAAAATAAATAATTTAAACAATATAAAAATACTACTTGCATGCATTCTTAACAATTATATTTAATTTAGCATAAAATTAATAATTTTTTATAAAAAAACTTAATATTAAAATAAAAATTTAATAATTTTAAAATAATAGTTCAGAAGTCAAACAAATCCTATAACATTTTTGCTGAAATCAGCAGATACTATAGCAATTTGCATTCACAAAATGGTTGTCATTATCGGATCAAACCCTAGGGAAGTTTATTCAGGTGTGCACACTGCATTGTCCTAGTCTTATACAATCATATTCTACGGTGTGTACAAACTGCGAATTGTATTATCTTTTGACTTTTTAATTAAAATATACTACCTCCGTTTACATTTATGTGCAACTTTTAGCCCAAGCACGGTTGCCAATGCAAAACTTTGTAGGGAGAAATTAGAGGAAGTAGGTATAGGTAATTAAGGAAAAGAAGGAGAGAGAAAATGATGGAAGTAGGGATAGGTAAGTAAGAGAAAAAAGAAGAGAGAAAGTAGGGATAGATAATTAAGGGAAAAAAAGGAGAGAGAAAATGATGTTATAGGTAATTAAAGGAGAGAGAAAATGATGGGATAGGTATTTAGATAGATTATTTTTTACTAAAAAAGGAAAGAAAAAAATGAGTTGCACATAATTTTTAGCGGACAAAAATGGCAAAAGTTGCACATAAATATAAACGGAGGTAGTATGTAGTATTTGTTTAGATTATAAAATATACGGATATCAATGTCGTAATAGAGTAACTGGTAAACGACTGATAGTTACTAGTTGATTAGATTTACTGATTTGACCCTGATTTTGCCCACTGTGATGAGCAATTTGTTCAAAAACAGTTTGTTCATCACAATAAAATATTTCAACCAACATATTTATCAAACACTAATATTCGATTGTAACACCCGACCCGACTGCCCCATCAGACCGACAGTTCTAGCCATGAATACTGTAAATTGGCCCCACAAACCAACATAGTCTTTCTTATGCACTTTGGCGGTTTGGCCTAATCATTCGTGTGCACCTAGGAAAACTTCTCAAAATGTCACACATACTAACATTGCTCCATTAAGCGTGATTACATGTGGAGTTCTTACCAAATAAACTTTTTGAAAAGTAAATGCACCTTATTGATATAAATTGTTTATCAATCATTTTTTAAGTTCAACTTGAGGTATCAGGCACATGAATTATTGGACTACCCAACCTTCTATTTAAGGCAAACAATAATCTAAAATTTTCCAATAAACTATTTTGTCAATACCTCTAATGTCAAATAACATTTTATTATTTAAAATTTCTTTATTAGGTGGTTGATAATAAGGCGAATTGAAATGTTTTATAAACATTTGTTAACACTCACAATTCAGTTATATAAATTAACAAACTAACACATTCGCGCATTATAAATGTATCCATCTTAATTATTACTTTTACAGCCCGTTTGGTAGATGGTAATAAACCGTGGCAATGGGAATGAAAAGCTAGTGTAATTTTAGTTGAAAAATCTCTTTACTACCTTGATGGTCATGCTTGACAACCTTCAATTATCTCATTTTGTTCATAAAATTCATTCCAATGCATTACCAATGGGAGATGTGGTATTAGATGGTAATGGAAATTTGTGAACAAAAAAACTTTTTTGTGATCAAAGTTTCATTACCATGGGAATGACATGAAAGTTTTGATGCAATTTTACACTATAAATCATTCTCATTACCACTATTTAGTACCACTAACCAAACGGGCTGTTAGTATTTTTGTTTATATTATTTTCTCGTTAATACTTCTCAGTGCCATTTTCTGGCATTGTATGGGCCTTAGGCAAATTGAGAAAAGTAGGCCCTTTTTATGGTCTATGGAGAGTCAATTTTGAACTTAAACGGATGTTTGGAAAATAACAAAGATAAATCATATATATTATAATTAGTATTAAAAATGTAGACGTATCATATAATTCTTATTTGAGAAAAAAACTACTCATAAATTACAAAATTTTATGTGCGTACTTTCATTACTAGTCATTTTCTAATTTCAGGGTCCTTTTTCACTCTGAATTCTAGACAAATACATATCTTACCTATAGTCAGAAACGAACCTCGTACTTCTAAAAGGTTGTAACAAGCAAAACATCCCATAAAGTAAGATTTATACTTCTAGAATGTACTTAGTAGTAGGCTATACCATACAAACATCCCATGATGATAGATTTGTGGGACCCACTAATTGGTAAATAAATTAGCAAGAATATGAGCTGGAATATGGTCTACCCCTATTTTTCTAGTCAAAGTTATAAAAATCTTCTACTTAGCCTAATCCATGTTTAATAAATTAGGTCAATTAGCTACCACTTAACAACTCAACCTATAAAAAAATGGTTTATTCAACAACTTAAAAAATATAAATATTGTTCAATGAACCAATCATAGGTTTGTTTTTTCTGTTTATTGTTACAAACAATGCAGCACAACATTCCATCTTGTTCAACAAATGCATCCTTTTTTTTTTGGCTATTTTTGAACAAACCCATTTGAGAAACTATAAAAATTTGACAATAAAAGATTATTTGCCCATAATTTTAGAACATTTGAGAAACTATGAATGTATTCAAAGTCATACATCATCACATGTGATGCAGTTAAGAGTAGGCAAATTTACAAGGAAAAAATTCATGGTATTGTATATGCATGTGCTTTGTTATTGACTTCTTGGGAAGATATGGGAAAGTAGAGTTGTGCATTCGATTATTCGTATGAATTTGAAAATGTTGCTGTTAGTTTTAATTGTGGTTTAAGTTGGTGGAAATTTAGGTCTAATTTTAAGTTTTGTTTAGGTTTAAGTCGATTACTATTATCGGTTAAAATATAGGGGGTCATGAAAACGTAAGCAAATTTGTAACTTAGAGTTTATGCTTGGCTTAATTGAAAATTTATTTGAATAAGATTTGATTTTGGATTGACTTTTGTTGCTTAAATCATGTAGAATGTCAGGTTAATTTAAATTTGATTTAATATTAACTTGATTTTCCAACGATTTAGATGTATACTTTCTCAGACCAAAAAATGGATTTGTTTAATCAATTATCAGATTGTTAGTAGAATTCGTCTTACGTAAAAGACAATTAAGAAATTGATTTGATTTTATTCCTATAGGATCACTTTTGATTGATTTCAGTTTTGAAATTGATTGTATAGTATCTACTTATATCAAAAGTATTCATGAGATTTTTACAATTTTTTTTAACCAATATATCGTAATACTTTTATGTATTTAGAGGTCGTTTGGCTGACATAGGAAATAAATTCCTATCGAAAGTTGTAATTTATTGGGTTTATGAATGTACTATTTTTTTCTCCTTTTTATTTGGGTTGCCCAGACCTATTTTCTAAAATTCTATCAAATGCAGATAAGAATTGAGGAATATTAGCTAAATAACTAATTTATTAGTTGTACAAATTAGGTGTCGAAAACAAGTTAATTACTGCCCTGTTTAACGAGTTGAATTTGCAACTATACTTCAATTGTGTTTTTATAAATTTATTAATGTGTGCATATCATATTGCCATTTAACTTTTTTTTTATCCATTGGACCAGGAAGTTAAAAGTATCCCAAATAAATTGCTAGTTGAAAAAAAAATAAAATCCAATAAAATTAATCATTTCAAGAATGATTAATATTTTGGTAGTTGAAAAAACATTAATCAAGTTTCACCACTGAATTTACTAATAACAAATATTATCTCCAACACAACAATATCCCAAAAGTGCTATAATTGAAATCATCAAACAGATTTTTTACAAAAAAAACTCCCTTCTCTCTCTAGAGTTAGGGTTTTCTCTAGCACTATGCTAGGTTTTGTCTCCTATGGGGAGTTTGTCCAGTAATCATTACTGGTTTCTTTAATCTTTCTTGTCTTCTCTCTTTCTTCTCTTGTCTTTTCTTGTCTTTTCTTGTCTTTTCTTATCTCATGGAACCACAAAGTACGGTTTTGGTGAGAAATAAACATAATACAACCGTTAGTATTGAAAACCCTAATAATGATAATGCTGTAATTCCTGAATTGTCTGATGACGGTGCGGGCGACCATTCTGATAACACTAAGGCTGTCGACAATAATGGATCTGATAATGATGAAGTTTGTGAATGGGCTGATGATGGGAACGAGGAGGAGGATGAGCGCCTATCTCTGGGCCTGATCGGAAAATTGTGGTCCGATAAAACTCTCAATTCCACGGCGTTCATGGCTACTATTAAAAACGTATGGGTAATCCAACACGGGGTTGATATCAATCAGATTGGGAAGAACCTATACCAGTTTCAATTCTACCACTGGAGAGATAAGGAGAGAGTCTTGAGTGGTCAACCTTGGCATTTCGACAAGATGGCTTTACTCTTAACTGAATTGAATACAGCACAAAAGCCATCAGATCTGCAGTTTTTTGACCTTCCGATGTGGGTAAGAATTTATAATATTCCTTTTAGGGGTCGGTATAATGAAAATAATGCTCGCATTTTGGGGGATAAGATTGGGGAATATGTTGATATTGATAAAACTGAATGTCTAGGTATGGAGAAATCCTTGCGGATTAGGGTTAAACTGGATGTGCGTAAGCCCTTGAAAAAACATGTCACTCTTAAGATGCGGGGTGGGGAAACTTGTTTGTGCCCGGTAAAATATGAAAAATTGCCGCTTCTTTGTTTCTTTTGTGGGAGATTAGGGCATGGTACCAATGAGTGTAAGGAGGTCTTTGGGGAAAATTCTCCAGTGAAACAGTATGGTACTTGGTTGAAGGCTTCTCCTTGGAGGCCTATGAAGTCAGAAAAGGAGGGCGAAGGAGTTTCTGCCTCTAATTCATGTGCTAAGAAGCTTTACTTCTCTAAGAAGTTAGCTTCTAAGAATACCCTAGATACTCCTACAAATTGTATCTCAACCGTGACTTCCTTATTAAACAAGGTTGACTTAGGAAGTGCAATAGGGGGGTCCTTGGAAAGGGTGCAGGATGTGCTGTCAGGTAGTAAAGAAGGGGAACAGAATTTTTTGGAGGATAGTGGGGAAAAAGTAAATCAAGATTCTGCTTTTGTTGAAGAGATTAGAGGTCAACATGGGGTGGACCCCAATGATACAAAGGAGGATGATTTTTCTGAGAGTGGTACAGGTGTTGACGTTCCAATTAATGCTACTGATACTATTATTTCTGAGGGGAACCTGAAACACGTGCATACTGTTAAGAGGGTTCAAAAGTGGAAGAAATTGGCTCGAGTTCGATCACAGCAACAGAATACTCCCCTTCATTTAGTTCCTGTGGGAGAAAAAAGATCAAAATGTCTTGAGAATTTTAATGCTGAAAACACAGTGGAGATGGATGATAGAGGCAATCAAAAGAAACGCATCGTTCCGATGGAGGTTGACCCTGTTCAACCCCAATCTTCTGAAAACGTGGCGAGCCCCACGAGATGGGCTCTCGGTTCTCCATGAAAGTTATCTTCTGGAATTGTCGAGGGTTAGGGAGCCCCTCGTCAATAAACGCACTTCTCTCGTTGGTGCGTAATTTCTCCCCTGAGATCCTTTTTCTCAGTGAAACGAAATGCAATACCCGTGATATTCGGAGGATACAGGAGAAACTTAAGTTTGATAAAAGTACTTGTGTAGAGTCGAATGGGAGAGCTGGTGGTCTTGCATTATTTTGGGTCAATGAGGTAGATGTTAAGATTAGAGACAAAGGAGATAATTTCATTGATGGTGATATATGTACTGATGATGGAGCTGTTTGGAGGATGACAGGGCTGTATGGGTGGCCTGAAAATGGCCAAAAACACCGCACATGGGAACTGATTAACATGCTTGGCAGGAATTTTGATGGTCCATGGCTTGTCGGAGGCGATTTTAATGAGGTGCTCGTAGAATCTGAAAAAAACGGTGGACTACCTTGCGATTTCAACAATCTCTGTGCCTTTAGAGATTGTCTTGACACCAATGATCTTCGTGACATTGCGGCTTCTGGACATTTGTATACTTGGAGGAACAATAGGCAAGAAGGGTTCATAGAAGAACGGTTGGACCGTTTTGTGGCTAATAGCTCGTGGCTTGGTCGGTTCCCCCTAGCGACTGCTGAAAACATAATGTGGGATGGGTCCGATCACATCCCAATTCTTCTCTACCCTCGAGGCAATATGGAGGTTGAACGTCAGAATTTCCGGGATGAGAATAGACCGTTTAGATTCGAAGCCAGGTGGGTGCAACATAACGATTTTGATAGAAATATGAGGAATGTGTGGGGTGAGTCCAAGAATAAGTTCAGTAATCAGTGGAGCAAAATGGTGGAGGAGTGTGGTTCCAAACTTAAGCAGTGGCACAAAGATGTCTTTATGGAGTCGAATAATAGGCTGGGGTGGTTGATGAAAAGGCTTAAAAAAGTTCGCAAAATGGCTCCGTCCCCTTCTGTGATTGAAGAATATAGACGTGTGGAGAAAGATATTCGGCTTATTCGGCAGCAACAGGAAACAGCTGCTTGGCAGAGATGTCGCCCTTTTGTGCTCCGTGACGGGGATAGAAATACTGCTTACTTTCATGTGAAAGCATCTACTAGAAAACGCAGGAACCGTCTCAAAAGTTTGGAAGATGCTAATGGGGTCGTGCACCGCAGCCGAGAAGGTATGAAAAATGTTGTTATGGAGTACTTCTCTTCTATTTTTGATATGTCTCGGCCTGAAATTACTGTTGATCAATTGGGCTTTGTTGTTAATATTATTACTGATGAGATGGAGACTAATTTACTTCGACCTTACACCCGTGAGGATATCGAAGCAGCTCTTGCTGAGATGCATCCTTGCAAGTCTCCTGGCCCTGATGGGCTACCTGCTATGTTTTACAAGAAGTACTGGGATTTAGTAGGTAATGATATATGTGATGTGGTGCTGAATTTTTTAAATGGAGGTCGTATGCCTGATGATATTAATTATACTCATGTTGTTTTGATTCCGAAGGTTAAAAATCCCTCCAAAATGACTGACCTTAGACCTATTAGTTTGTGCAATGTTTCTTATAAGCTCATTTCAAAAGTGCTAGCTAATAGGCTAAAAGTCATCCTTCCTGATATCATCGATGAGAATCAAAGCGCTTTTGTTCCGGGAAGGCTCATTACTGATAATATTCTTTTGTCCTCTGAAGTCTTTCATTTTATGAAGAATAATCAAGCTCAAAAAAGGGGTCTCATGGCCCTTAAGCTCGACATGAGCAAAGCTTATGACCGTGTGGAATGGGATTTTTTAGCATGTATTATGATATGTATGGGTTTTCCTGCTGTGTGGATTGATAGAGTGATGAAATGTGTCACGACGGTCAAGTACTCTTTTTTGGTTAATGGTGAAGCTACTGAGGTTTTGGTTCCTAAAAGGGGTCTAAGACAGGGGGATCCCTTATCTCCTTATCTTTTCCTGTTGTGTGCTGAAGGTTTGGGTGCTCTTATTAAAAAAGCTCATTTAAACAATGTTATCCATGGCGTGAAAATTTCTCGTAATGCACCGATGATTTCCCATCTTTTTTTCGCAGATGATAGCATTGTTTTTGCTCGTGCAAATGTTCGTGAAGCGGAGGCCATTTTGGGGATCCTAAAGGATTATGAGAACCTCTCGGGGCAAATTGTCAATCTTGACAAATGTGAGGTGTCTTTTAGTCATAAACTTAGTCCGGAGATTAAACGGAGGGTTAGCTCGGCCTTGGGTATTAAGGAAGTTCTGAGTCATGATAAATATTTGGGGTTACCTACTTTGTTCAAGAGGTCGAAGAAAATTTCGTTCACCGGTATTAAAGATCGCATCTGGAAGAAACTGCAGGGTTGGAAAGAAAAACTACTCTCGAAAGCGGGAAAGGAAATCCTCATTAAGGCGGTCGCCCAATCGATTCCTACATACGCGATGAGTTGTTTTAAGCTTCCTTCTTCTTTTTGTGACGATGTGGAGAGAATCATTCGTAATTTTTGGTGGGGTACTTCTACTTCTGAGAGAGGTATTCCTTGGAAAGCTTGGAAACAGTTGTGTCGTCCTAAGCATGAAGGTGGGTTGGGTTTCAGAGATTTAAAAATGTTCAACAATTCCCTCCTTGCTAAACAATTATGGAGATTGCATTTGTATCCAAATTCTTTACTTGCTCGGTCTTTGAAAGCTCGCTACTTCCCCTCTTCTTCTATTTGGGAAGCTCATGTGGGTCACAATCCTAGCTACGCATGGCGGAGCATATGGGGTTCACGTCCCCTTCTTGAATTAGGAGTACGGTGGAAAATTGGAGATGGCAAGTCTATAAATATGTGGCAGGATGCGTGGGTCAGCAATGTTGGTACTGGAAAGCTCATAACTCCGGTTAGAATTCTGGACCCACACACTACTGTTGATGCTTTAATAGATCATGAGAATCATAGTTGGAGGAGGGATACTGTTTCTGAAGTGCTGCTACCTATTGATGTGGAACGTGTTTTGCAAATTCCAATCAGCCATACGAGCACTCCTGATACTCGTGTGTGGGCTGTCAGTAACGATGGTAATTTCTGTGTAAAAGATGCTTATGCATTAGCCCTTCGAACTCAATTCGATGAATCCACTTCGACTGGTGCTGATCCTATTTGGAAATACATGTGGAATCTTCATATTCAGCCGAAGGCGAAGATGTTCTTATGGAGAGCGGCTTGGGATATCCTTCCCCATGGTTCTAATCTCAGCAGTAAGGGGATTGAGAATGTTGGCAAGTGTGAAAGATGTGGTCTTCTTGAAACCAATTCACATGTCCTCAAAGATTGTAAGTGGGCAAGAGATATGTGGCAGCATGTTATGGCAGCAAGTGATATTCCTCAGCAAAGTTCTTTTAGGGAGTGGTTAGGTGATTTAATGGACCAAAAAAGCAAGCACGAAGTGGAGATTTTTGCGGTGTGTGCGTGGCAAATTTGGTGTGCAAGAAACGACCTATACTTTGAGAAGCTCTATATCACTCCTGACCTCTGTTTCAAAAAAGCTACTGACCTGCTCAATGAATTCAAGGCAGCTCACACTGCTGCTCCTAGTTCTCCTATGCGTAGAGCTGATGCAAGATGGCTTCCTCCGGAGTTGGGTGTTGTGAAGGTCAATGTAGATGCGGCTGTCAATTTGAAAGAAGGCAGATTTGGTATAGGGGTCGTGGCCAGAAATTCAGATGGCAAAGTTCTCCTCACAGCTTCTAAAACGAAGTGGCACTTCCACTCTGTCGAACGTTCTGAACTGGAGGCTTTTGGTTGGGCTTTGGAGCTGATAAAAGATCAACAATGGAATTCTGTCATTGTAGAAAGTGATGCCCTTAATGTTGTTCATGCTGTTCAAGGGAAGTTTGATCGAGGTTTCCACAATCAGACCGTGGTTGAGAATGTTCGAGCTGCTGTCTCAAGTATTAATCAGATTACTGTTTGTTTCTGTTATCGCGAAGCCAATAATGTGGCTCATCGCTTAGCAAAGTGGGCTTCTTCTAATGTCTGTTCGAATGTTTGGATTGATAGTGGTCCTTCGTGGATCACGGATGTTGTATTGTCGGACATTTCCAATTAATAATAAGCCTTCACTTTGATCCTCAAAAAAAAAAAAAAAAAAGAAATCATCAAACAGATAGAAAACAGCCAAAGCTACATTAACGTCACAGTTGTTACTTGTTACTAGCATTAAATGCTGGGGTGCATTGATAATCGAAAAAACTTCGAAACAACATTGATAAAATGCAAAAATTTATGGGTACTAAAGATAATTACCTTTAAATTTTTACCATGGATTTTCATATCAATTGACTTAAACGACTAACTTAACTAGTAAAAAGTCGATGTTACCACTAATCAAACAAGTCAACTGAACCGACTAACAATCAACTCATGATGATCAATTATTAGGAAAATTTGAAATAAATAAGATTATTTATCAAAAAAAAGCATACAATAAGATCAAAATCAAACTTAATCCAAAACTAAGCGTGTAAGCCGCAAACCTCAAGTTCGGGTCTGTTCGCACTTACTAAGTGCGAACAGTAATAAACTGCTCAAAAAAAACTCAAGTGTCTGTTCGCACTTAGTAACTGCGAACAGGTCAAACAGGGTTAAAATAGCTGTTCCCACTTAGTAAGTGGGAACAGCTATTTTTACCCTGTTTGACCTGTTTGCAGTTACTAAGTGCGAACAGACACTTGATTTTTTTGAGCAATTTATTACTGTTCGCACTTAGTAAGTGCGAACAGACCCGAACCTGTGCTCTGGGGTATCAAACGCTTATATTTAGAATAAGTTTGATTTGGATCTTATTGCATGCTTTTTTTTGATTTAGGCTCTTATCTATTTCAAATTTTCCAATTATTAGACGCCCATTTTGCCATTTCAAAAGACCCATCACATACTTATTCTCAACCCAACCATGCCCAGCCCATTTAAAGAAAACAGCAGCATTCACAGCCCAAAGATGACAGAAACCCAACAAACAAGCCCAAAAACAAATACCAGTTCCACATTTCTGACGAACAACATTCATGACTACGTCAACGTAACCCATTTAGACCATCTAAGAGTCAATATTCAAAAACGTATAGCCTTTCTTTTAAATCTCCTTTGGCGGGGTCAAAAAGGTAGAGCTTTAAACAGAGCATATTATATTTTCAGAAATAGAAAAAAAAAAAATAAATTAATTGAACCCGTAAAATTCTGAGCATAAGAAATGTCAGAAGAGAACATCTGCAAAGGCAACAAGTCAACGCAGACAAATCTCAAGCAGAGATTAAGTCAATCTTTGCTGTGGCACCATAAATTCACTCAGAAGTCAACTTAAAAAAAAAAAAAAAAAAAAAAAAAGAGCCTCGGAAATTGCCTTCAAACTCTCTACATGTTCGATTGAACAAAGCCTTGAAAGGAAATACCTCCCTATAAGTAAAAGTAGGATACTGGGCACAGGATATTAAAGGACAAGACTAAGACGCCACGAGTACCATCATACTATTCTGTGTATTTATATATGTATATATATGTGGAGATAAGGATCGGCTACGACTTTGTCAGCAGAAAACCAACTTCCATTCAGTGCACTGGTGAACGAGGAGGTCGAGGGCGAACAGGAGTCTTTGACGGGCTAACCCTGCATATGTTAAGTGTAAATGTATGATTAGATCCCTATGAAATTGAATTGTATAGAGCTAACGGATATAATTGGTGGTACATTGTTTACCTGATGCGCAGCCCTCCCAGCATTACACCATTGCAGCTGAGGGCAAATATTGCACTTTCAGCCTGTAAGCAAAATATCAATTACAAATCAATGCTAACAAACCGAAATTTTAGAAATAAAAAAAAAAAAGGATGATTTTATGATACAATGATAAATGAAGTGTACATACGTTGCAACTCAGAAATTCCAGCCAAACAAAACAGGAAAGAATTTGAAATGTTGAAATCGGTTAAAGTAGAGCTGTTTACACTCTTGACAATCTTTTTGACTCGAATGGGACTACGGAACGAGGAGCTAAGTAACATCATTAGTTCATCATTCACTTCCATTTCATATTAACATGTTTCACCTAAGTAAATAACCTTACCACCTTTACAGCTAAGTGTGATTGTTGATTAGAGATCAGAAAACTGTAATCAATTCCAAAATTCTATACCCGAAAGTTCTCTAGAATAAGGTTACCCAATGATACTCTGAGAAAAACAGAGATTAGATTGAACATAATCCTAAAGCCGCATCCGGGAGAAAGTAAGCAATGCTAAAGAAAAATACCCAGCCTGCTGTAAAACGCATACTTGACAGAGAAAAAGAACCTAAACTTGCATGAATTTTCAGGTTTCAGCTGCTGATTAAGAACTTAATTAGTCATAAGTTGCAGGAATAACTGCAAATTGTAAAAGAGAGCGTAAACTTTTCAGCTGCACAAACGTTAACTAGAATAAATATAATTGGTGCTCCATCTCAGTAAATGCCAAAGTGTCACCAATATAACTAGACTTGATGAAAGTTCCTGAAGTTAAAGGCTTTCGACATAAAGCAAGTCATTACCATCTCATTCAGGCCTAGTGGCCCACCCTAACACTATGGCCTCAAGTTTCCAAGGGCCAGGACCCTAACAAAGAAAGACAAACATTGCAGCACAAACAGGTGACATCCTTACTTGAATTTTCCAACATCTCCAATTATAAGAGACCATGATCATTGCTTGAAAATAGAGGGCTAAACCACTAGCGTAGCAGAGATACCCCATTGCTGCCATGAACTTCTAATAGCACACACAATACTAATCCCAAACATAGATTCAAGATAAGGTAAGATAACACAAACTCAACATGAAATAAAAAGGTTTGTGTTGGGTTTTCCGAAACTATTAACTGAATGGGATCACTCGAACTCTGATAATTAAAAGGGTAAGATTGATGTTGGAATTTTCAACCCTAAACATAGCTTATTGGACTCATTTATACATAGAAATCCTGGAAAGCTATTTTGACTAATTATAAAATAGGGAAAGAAAGAGAAGAAAGTCTAAAGTAGAAAACTAATACAATAATTTTAGAGAAAAATCAAAATGCATCCATTATTTGGTTAAATGTTCTTTAGATTATTTTGAAATGTAACCGTTCATATTAAAATTAGAAAACCAGCCATAATGGGCGATATAGGTAATATGTTTAATAAAAGGGTTGGTTTAGGCTTCATTTTTACAACCTGCTTAAAAAATGGGTTAGATTTAGGTTGAACTTGTTTAATACGGACCCAAACACATATTCAACCCAACCAGACCTATTTTCAGCCCCAATTGCAATCATCATTGCATTGTACAGTTCCAGATTGCACCATAAAAAAATCTCAACAAATATTCTTCAACTATTGACAGAAAAGCTGATACTCATGCTTGATAGATTTGGAAAGAAATACTCGAGAGTAAAACACTACAATATCTTCTATTTATCCTTTTCATCAGCATGCCAATTATTGATATAACAAAATCAGGAAATCTCTCAATTGTAGAAAAACACTAGTGAATAAGCACTAAATTATAGAAAGACAACAAAACCACTTTGAATTTGATAAGCTAATGAGCTGATGGCATGGCCCAAGGTTTTACCTTATCAAATAAACTCAAAAAAAAAAAGATTAAGTATAATCGATCAAAGCTACAACTGATTTACAACTATATGATAACCTGTCCAATGCTATCGGCATGGAAAACAAGAGCACATACAATGCTCAGCAAAATATCAGTGCAAATATTCGAAGTAATTAATCGAACCCTGAGTTATAAAAAGTGCGCCTCGACCAGGTGAGGAAACGCCCACTGCATTAGGTGTACGTCTCGATGCGCCTTGATACGTTTTGCACCTTGTGTGCCTGGGGCGCCTCCTTCTTGGGTTGAGTGATTAACTTAAATTTGTGTTTTTAGAAAAGAAACAAAACTCCCAAATTCACTTGAATATGAAGTTTGTAAACCCATTGCTTCCAAAAACAAAACACAACAGTAGGTGAAGAAAACAAAACTTCGGATATGCTTATATTCTCATTATAATACTAAAGTAGTGTTTAGTGTAATGATAATAGATGGTTCAAATTTTGTTGCTATATAATATGTATGTCATGTGCTAAAGTAATATATAGGTTTTAAAATTGATTTTTAGCTTTTAAGCGAAAAATACTCCTCGCCTACAAAAAGTTTGCACCTTCACCTTGCAGTTGTATGAACTTTTTGCGTTTCGGTGCGCCTTGCGCTTTGTAAAACTAAGATTTAACCTTTTGCCAAGCATTAGCTCCCTTAGATTTTAAAAGTGTGCCTCGCTTTGCGCCTTGTGCGCGTCAAACTCAGGCTCGACTGAAGACACCTTGCCTAGGTGAAACGTGTGCGCATTAATGTGTTTTGCGCCTATTGCGCCCGATACGCCTCCTCATTGTGTGGAAAAATTAAGTTATGCTAGTTTGTTTGAAAAAAAATAAAACTCAAAAGCAACATTTATTAGAATATAAAATTTAAGAAACATTTGATTCCATAAAAAAGAGTCGCAACGCAATTGAAGGAGAAGAAAATAACTTTGGAGTGTGTGTTTAAAATTGATATTTAAGCTTTTTAACGGAAGTACACCTCGCCTAAGCTCGCGCCGTTGCCTTGCGCTTAGCGCCTATGCTCCAAGGACCTTTTGCACCTTACGCTTTATAAAACTAAGTTTCCTCCATGCCTAAAAAGCTACCTAGTCCATTCAAAAGCCCTATAAAAAGGGATAAAAGTCCAAAACACTAGAAACCTCCAATTTGAAAGAGCACAAACAACATAAATATCAATCCAGCCTTTTCAATAAACCTTTCATGATGCTCGGTTATTATCATAACAAAACTTGACATTCAAAAAACGACAGCAATAAAGTGAATTTGTGCTCCTCTTCGAAAAATATTTTCATTGTTCAAACATTTCAAAAGCAAAGAATAAAAGGCATCTCACGTTTTGTTTTTACATCCGATCCGAATATGCTATAGACTCACAACAGTCTATTGCATCTGTACAAGGAAGCAAAAAGATTTTGAAATACTCACAGAAAGGATCAAATCTTCTATAGACATCTCACTAATGCATCTACATTCTATAACACATTATGTTTCAAAATCTTAATCTAGGACGCAAATTTTAGCTTCATAGATTCAATCCCAAACCTCTATATTCATCAAATGATTTCAAAACATCGAATTTCTAGATAGAAACAAGGAAGCAGTTTCCATCAATAGCTGTTAATTAAAATACAACCCAGAAAACCTAAGTCTTACTTCAATAACACAATGCATCATCATCTCAAGCCACCGGGGCTCAAAGTCACAACCTCAAACAGCAGGAATAAACCATAAATGAATTTACAATTTATCTTATAAATAGTGATAAAGTTGATGGAGGAAAGTGATATCTTCAGAATAGGCATATAACGGCCAAGATATGATAAATAGAGCATTCAATGTTCATAACGATGCACAAAAATCACTACAGAGGGCAACATAAAAAGCAAGAGCCACAAGACTATAGAATGGTTCGAGAATATGAAATTCACAACACTCTATAGATAGCAGCAACGAATGAGGGAGAGAAACAGAGAAGTCTGAAAATGAGAACTCATAAGCCAGTCAAAAGATATAGAAAAGAGATGAGGGAATTACCATAGCAAACTCCACAAAAGCAATGCGAGTTGAATGATGATAGTCTCCAAGCAACCTCAGGCGTTGTACCTAGAAAGAAAAAAAATCCTCAATAAGTTGTACACATTCATACAAATTATAAAGTATTGCACAAGATAAGATGTGATGAATCGCATACCTCTCCACAGTATGTTTCAAAAAACTGTTTGACATCAGCTTGTGTAACCTGGCATAAAATAAAAGAAAAATCCACTTAGAAATTCAAAAATGCAATATACACGATAATCAAATGAAAAAACCAAACATTAGTAAAAGTGCTGAACAATTGACAAAAGAATACCTTCTTATCAATGTTGGTGCAATAGACGGTTCTTGCACACATTTCTCTCTCGTCTTCAGACTGCAGAATAGAAGTCATTAGTTGCTATGTGTGACACTTTTTCTTTTCTTAAGAGACTCACTAACAATACTATTGTTTAACCATAATGATCACTGTACCAACATCGGAGCTGGATCCCAGCACTAAAAATACCCATACAAGGGAGAGATTATGAATACAGTCAATGACTCACTATACCTTTGGCAAGAATGTAGGATTGACGGGAGCAATAGCAGTTTTAGAAGGCAGCACTCTGATAGGATAAAATCCAAGCACAGTACCTGAAAGGCTTAAAGCAGCCATAGCACCCTCTGCCAAAATGGCAACGATGAGATAAAGCACAACATGATCAACATAACCAAACACAATTCCCAAATTCCAACTTATCAGCAGAAAATCAATCCAACATCTGTACCTTCATCAGTAAATTCCACAAAAGCAAAGCGAAGGGCTGAATTTGGATCACCACAGACACGACAATCAACAACCTAAACACCCCAGCAATCAAGATACCCAGATTCAGATATTAATCCACCAAACACAATCAAATAAAGCAGCTAATAAAGCCCATTACCGGTCCACAGTTGATGAAAAGTGCTGCAAGTTGCTCTTCAGTAACCTGAAACCAACCAAAAATCAGGCTTCACAAATCTCAATTGAATTATTTGGAAAACTCATATCCAAAACAGCAAGCTTCACAAGCAACATTTACATCTACAGATGTTCCGACTCTGCTATGATGTGCTCATCCTTACCCTTTGATTTGATGCATTACCGTGAGCATGAAAATAAAACAGTTTTTAAAAATACCAGCAGGGAGCTTGATGAGCGGTTCTTTATTTTTTTCAGTCATAATCCAAAAGTCAAGAGTAATGAATATTTGACTCCATTAGACATGACAATAACAAAGTTCATAAACGCAAAAGACAAAACAATGAAAACATCTCCCAAATGAGCTAAATCCGCAAATCATCAGTACCTGTTGATCGATATCGGAAACATACACGGTTCTCCGAATTACATCCTCTCTCTGAGCCATAGTAGTGCGGTTATTCATCCTCCTCTTCCCTTGAGCATAGCCATTTTTTTTCTGGTCCACAAAAAATACATATAAAAAACAAAAAATCTCCAAAATTCAACCCTTAAAAAGAAAATAAAACTGAACAATAATCAAAATCTAATACCTTTCTACCAGTGAATCCATTGACATTACCACCAGTACCACCAACATTAGGATGAATTAAAAAGTTGCTCATAAAACCAAAATTGTTGCTATTAGCATTAATATTATTAATAGTCCTGTAATTAACCAAAGAAGTTGGCACAAATTCTTTTGCCATAGGGTTTAACTTTGATAACATCTCCTGTAAATCCCTAATCTCCTTCTTAAACCCTTCTTCTTTTCCATTCATCAGATGACCAATATTCTTTTTGATATTCTCATAATCATCATCCCCATTTTCACTCAAATCAACATGATCATAGGTATCACCGTTCTCAAAATTCATAGTCTTACGCAAATCATCAGTTTTGTTGTTGTTCTTCTTCCTGTCATCTTCGACGACAACAACATCGTCGTTTTTCGGCATAGACTGAGACTTAAAGCTAACTTTCTCAATCTTCTCATTGTTGTGAATGTGATTTCCGTTTGATCGTTCAAGATCAGTGGTTTCGAAGTGATTCTCACTCGATGCAACGCTGTTTTCAGCAACCGCCATGATCGAAAACTCAAAACCTTCTCCTTTTCTCTCTCTTTCAATTCTACAACCGAACAACTTCAAAATCAGTCTTTTCTGAAAAATCAAAGATCAAAATAAGAAGGATTAAAACCTAAAAGGAAGAAATGTGATTTACGAAGAGTGAAATTTCCAAAGAAAAATACCTAGAACCAAACAGTGATAGGCATTGATCAGAAGATTATGATCGATTTACAGAGGAAAAAGTCGTATTCTTCACCACTTCTTCAATGGCGGAAAAGAAAATAAAATTATGTGACTTTTTTATGAAGAGGAAAAGAAAAAGTGTAGAGGAAGAACAAAACAGAACTTTATATTTGTGGTTTATTTTTCGAGTATTTTTTCAATGTTGCAGTGATTCTTCTTTTCAAAGTTTTAAGGGGTGAGATCAAAATATAAAGGAATTCAGCAAGTCTAGACCGTCTTTTCGAGAGACGTCTATTAAGCCCAATTCATTAAAGCTTATTTCCTATATTTGCTCTACATTTTACCTAATGGGTCAACCCAATTAGAGATAGTCTCTCCAAGAAACTGTCTCTCACAAGAATTTGTGTAATTAATTTAAAAACTCCTAATTATTCGCATATATAAAACTCCTAACTATCGATTATTATTCAAAACTCCTAATTTTAAGCCCATTTTAAATTTAAAGCACCGATATAATTTTATGACCTGTTTAACCGGTTACCATGTTGTTAAAATGGGAGGGTACGTGAAGGGTCGTGTAAGGTCAAAGGGGTGAGGTAATTAATAAATACAATTAGGTCTCACTTCTTCTCAACTAAAACCAATTTATCCGGTTATAAGTTATTTTGGACTTTAAATATAAAATATGCCTAAAGTTGGAAGTTTTAAATAATAATCAATTGTTGGGAGTTTCATATTTAACTGCGAATAGTTGGGAGTTTTTAATGTAATTTTCCCAAAAATAAATGGTTGTTTGATAGCTCATGACCGATTATAACTGATAGCTGATTATAGTGACGAATTTGATTATCTGATTTTATCAACTACTTTGATCATTTGATATTGAACCCGCTGCTATAAGCAGATTGTTCAAAAACAACTTATTCATGTCACTAAGATGTTTTGACTAGCTAATTCACCAAACAGTAGTTTTAGCTAGTTTGACCACCCAACCCTCTATTTATACTATCAAAATAAGCTAAAATTGTTCAATAAGCTAATTTGTCACCCCCAAAAGTAACGAGTTTTTAACATAGACTCGATAATACAATATTTATTCGACTTTATTCTTAAACAAATTTAATCGACTTTAAAATTTATTTTACAATTATTAAAAAGGAAAAATTACATAAAACAATGCAATCTTTTCAAAATTTTCCTTCAATAATGTCACTTATCATTTAGCTATGAATAACTCCAACATTAGGGTATTTACCTAGAGTAAACTTGAGTAATCGGATGACCTGCTATAGTAGGTAATTTACAAAAAAAATTAAACTGAAAATTAATGTAAATGTTTGAAATTTTACATAAAAATTTTGAATAATAAAAAAATCACAAAAAAATTCAATATTTTTTACATTTTTTTTTATATTTTATTTTAATTTATCTTTTTTAAAAAAATTAAACTTATTATAGCAAGTCATTCGGTTACCAGGTTTACTCTAGGCAAATATCTCCAAAAGTTTGGATTATTCATGGTTAATCAATAGGTGAGATTATTTATAAAATCGTAAAAATGTTAGATTATTTTAGGTAATTTTTCCTATTAAAATCAATGCGGAGTAAATAAGCTTGGGTCCGATTAGACCCAATCCAGACTCTAGCTATGACAATCTCTAGTCAATCGTTATGATTTTCTAATTAGCTTATAAAAATATATCGCTTTTAATGCTTCAACAAGAATATATTATAAAATTTGACTAAAAATAAGTCCTCAAAATAAATTATGATGCTGAAATAAAATGGTGAAAATTAGTAAAACAACTCAAAACAATAATACACTCGAACTTAATTCAATTTTTATTCATATCTCATGACACATGCATTAAAATTTTCTTTTATGTTGTATTTTCTTTTTTGAATCTACAAGATTTTGCAATACTTAAAATGTTAGAAGAGTGTAAATAGATTAACCGGTTATCAGGGGTGTTCATAATAACCCGATCCGATTATTCCGACTCGAATTATCTTGTATTCGGTTTTTAAAAACCAGATAATTTACCCGATTTCGCAAATCGGATACCCGTTTTAAAATCGGATCCAGGTCATGATT
Source organism: Amaranthus palmeri (assembly GCA_019776075.1). NCBI lineage: Eukaryota > Viridiplantae > Streptophyta > Magnoliopsida > Caryophyllales > Amaranthaceae > Amaranthus > Amaranthus palmeri. Next base: position 1,061,330 of record JAAKBH010000297.1, read on the forward strand.
TTTTGAAAACCGGGTTCCCGTCATCCGGTTTTCTTTAATTATTTTTTTTACTTTTTTTCGTAAATAAAATGATCATAATATCTCTTAAGCTAACCTTGGATTGAATATTTTTGAAGAGTTAGTATTTGAATTTTATAATAATTCTTACTTAAGCCCATGAACAATAATATTATTCTTTCATTTTCTTAATTAATCTTTTATGACTAATTATGTTAAAGATTTTTAGGGAGTTTGAATTTGAATTTTATATAATAAAATATTTTAAGTGAATATAGAGATAAACAAACATATGGTTGAACGACAAAACGACAAAAAATAAAAAAATATAAAACATTCTAATAAAACCGGGTATCCGGTTTCCTACCCGGTTTAATCCGGTATCTGATATCCGGGTATCCGGTTTTCGACCCGGTTTAATCTGATATCCGGATTCCGGATACCCGGTTTAAACCGGATCGCAATTTAAGGTACCCGAAAAACCGGGTACCCGAATTTCCGCATTCGGGTCGACCCGGTACCCGGTTTTGAACACCCCTACCGGTTATCTTAATGAAATTGATCAATGATATATTGATATTACCTCTACAAAAGATGACAAAATTTATTGATGTATTAAAATCAAAGGTGTTGATTTGGATCATCAGGTCGATTCAGACCAGGTGTTTTAGATCAATTTAGAATTGACACTTATATATGTTGATTTTTACATAATTATAAGAAAAAATTGATATTAATAATCAAACCTTCTGTTCATCCGCTGTGAATAATCCAACATTTTGATTACAATCTAATAATCCAACGTTTGCCCTTAATTAGTTCGCTGTGAATAATCCAACTTTCATTTTTAGTTTCCTAGCAACATACCCTTATATTACCCATTATTAGTGATAAGGTATGTTGTAGGCAAATTTATCATAAAGGTTGGGTTATTAGAAAATAATCAAAAGGTGTGAGATTATCATAGCGGATGAGTCAAATGTTGAATAATTAATGTCAATTTTTCCTAATTTAATGTATTTTTGAAATTGTATCAAAATCAAAGATCAAATAAATAATGAATCATCAGATTATTTAAACGCCTTTAATAAAAACGACGAGTTTTCGTAAAGGCATCTTTATGATGGCTAAAAGCTAGATGAGATTTTTCAAAATTACAACATTTTAATTGTTTGTATGTTATTTCTACGCAAAACTTTTGTAAACAATTTTATTCTATTCTTCTATATGTGAATGTGACCATGGACCATTTAAAATTTTAGCCTTGAGGTCTTTATTCCTTATGTCATGGATTGACAAATGCACATTTTATTTGACTTAGCATTAAAAAATTTCCTTTTTAGGCCTTGTGTAATGGGATTATATACCAAATCTTCATAATGTTAGGATGAACTTTTACTTCAAAAAAAAAAAAAAAAAAAAAAAAAAAAAAAAAAAAAAACTTTTACATGTCTAACAATTATGATTTATGAAGGTGATTTAGTTTTCATTTTTGTGTCATAAATCAATAATTCCTTTTATTCTCTATTATTACCTCCTATTCAGTCTAATTATCCTGTATTTTTTTGGCACTATTCACTTATCACTCTTAATTTGCATTTTACTCTTTATCTATAAGTTAAAATATAGTCATTTGGGATCTTGTTTGATTCGTCTCAATACACGGATTATTAATATCAAATTTTTATAATTTAATTAAGAATAATTTGAGATATTAAGGGTTAAAATGTTACCTCGGCAAGTGTGAAAAACTAAATGAGACATTTAGGCTGAATAGGAGGGAGTATTATTACTTTTAAACTTTGCACGTTTGTTAATATACAAATTTTATTCTAAATATCTTTATTTCTATAATATTAAAAATTACAAAAAGTTAATATTAATAAAATTTACATTGAGATAAATTATAAATAAGATTTCACTTCACTATGCTTCAAAACAAATTAAGATTGATTGATAAATAAATTAAAAAACTAAATGATACAATAATCATGAATTAGAGATGAGTATTGTTTAAATTATGTTGAAATGATACAAGTTTATTTTTTGGCTCTCTTATTCAGATCACTAAAATATTCTCCCTCACAAAGTTGTTAAAATCGTGATTCTACTTAGAATCGTTTAGGGAGGTAGAATCGAATCGGTAGAGTCGAATCGTAGAATCGTACGATTCTACAAATAAACTTAAAAATATTAAAAATATCTAGTTTCTTATCATTATTATCCAATTCAAAAGTTTAAATTTATGAATTAAGTTTCTTTGACTTTATTTCAAAGAATATAACGAAATATTGTCAATAATTAGTTTAAATCTTCATACGGAATTAAGAAATTTGTTTTTCAATAGTTTTCATGAAGGAAAATTTGAAATTTATGTTTACATGAGAAAGAGATTAGTAAAATATGGTACATAAGTAATTAAAAATAATTTATACTATATTAGTAGAATCGGATCGTTAAATCGTAGAATCGTAGAACCGTATTATGATTCTACCTCTCAAAATTTCATTCCAACTAGAATCGTAAGATTCTACAACTTTAAGATTCTACTTGCGATTCAAATCGCTCGCTTGTTTTTAGATCGTAAAATCGTAGAATCGTAGATTAGAATCGCGATTTTAACAACCATGCTCCCTCATATTCATCATTATTGTTTCATCTGAATTTTTTGATACTATTCTTCAATTACGTTTGTTTTGCATTTTATTCTTAATTTATAAGTTAATAGCTAATTAAGTGGAATCTTAGTTTATTCATATTGATGTAAATTTTATTAAAAAATAACAACAATATTTTATAATTTAATATGCGTAATATTTTAATCACTTTTTTATATATGTTCACACATTTTATTTTTCTTGAAAAATGCGGGCAAATCATACTCATACCCCCAAGGAAGGAGTAAAGAGAGATGTGCACAGTAAAGAAACACCAATTGATACCTCTGTCACAATTAATTTGCTTTAATTTTCACTTTTGCTTAGACTTAATAGTTTTCTTTTTAACCTAACCATGAATTTAAATTATTTTTAAACATTATTATCCTTACACTTAAGTATCTCTTTGTTTAGTATTACATTTTCCCAATTTTTCAATTATTTTTTAAAAGATTATTCCTTTTGTATTTAATTCACTTTCACTATGATCAAGAATATACACTTATACTTCAGCATATAGCATACTCATATTGACATTGTAAGTACTTAATTAACAATACTGCACTGAGAATAAATAAATAAAAAATCTCCAAGTATATTAATACTTCTATAATTAATTAATTAATTTCACAAAAATAATGCCAAATTCTGATTTTAATAAAATGTCAAATCTATGTTGTTTATTATTGACAACTGACAAACATATAGAGTCGCATGAGATGAGGCGATGGATATTACAATAGACAATGTATAATTATTATAATGTTTATTACCGACAAACATATATTTCACCATAAAAAGTGAGTACTTAGTAATTAATTAATTGTCTAATTTATTTTTATTTTATTCTACTTTTTAATTTATTTAGCTTTTATATTTTTGTCATTATTTGAAAATAGCAATTAATTATTTTTCTAATATTTCTGCCAAGTCAAAGTGGTGCAGGTATATATGTACCGGAAGTAGTATGTTTCCAAACAAATAGTCTCATCATTTTTTAATGACGCATATACTTTCTTTAATTCTCATCCATACATTTAACTTATATTTTATTGCATTTAAGTAATTTCTCACTATTTCATAAAATATAGTACTCTCTTATTCCATCAATTAGCACTATTTTTTACTCCCTCTTATTTATAAAAAATGAGACATTTTCTTATCAGGCCAATTCACTATAAATGTCTCATTTTTATTTTTTTCATTCTTTTTTACCCTTTTACCCTTACTACAACAACACAACAACCTATAATATCAATACCCTTTATGGAAAATGAGAATTTTCCACTCGCTTTTAAGTGGTCCCCCACATCTCATTGGTTTTAGTTTTAGTGCAAAACTCAAATGTCTCATTCTATATGAATAGGAGGAAGTATTTTAATTGTCCGACTTTCTTTTATTTTTATTCATAAATCTTTTACAATATTTTAAAAAACACATTATTTCTTTTGGAATTGATTTGAAGCCAACGGAGTATTACCTTTTTTTATGAGTTTAACTCGATTTATTTTTTTGGATTTCACCTTTTACATTTGAGCTATTTCTATGATGGAATATGTTGCAAAAGTGGCTTGGGAATATTGGACGGTGATGGATGATAGAGTTTGCATTGCTAGACACAAAAACATTTCGTGCCACATGTTTCTAATTTATTTCATAGATAGAGATACATATATATTCTCTATGTGTTTCTCATTTTACATAAATTGTAAAATGAATAAAATTTAGTATAAGTGAATATTATGTTGGAAAATAAGATAAAAATTAAGTAGAAGATCGAAAAGAGTGGTTAAGATTAATTAATAAAATAAGTTAGTGAAAAAAATAAATAAAATAAAAAAAGAATGATACATTTGCTGTAATGTACAGTAATACTCTACTCCAAGTCTCCAACATATTTCCTCAGTTTCAAAATACTCGCTATATTTCGATTTTGTTTACTATTCATCGTTCAAGTTTATTTTACATATTGCGACTAATGTGTAAGTAATAACATAGTCAAGTGGGATCTTGTTTGAATCGTCTAATCGCATACTTTCATAATATTAAATTTTTATAATTTTTAGATAAGTTAGTTTAAGATATTAATAATCAAAATTGTGCATTGGATTACGTAAAAAAAGATAAATGTAGCAAGTATTATGGAACGGTGGATTACGTAAGTACTTAGTTCCTCTCACACTTAGACGCTCCAAGATGTAATTCTTTCTTGATTGTATTAAGTTTTCAAGCTCTTTTGTCCTTTAAACGTACATAATAAAATAAATCGTGGTAATGGGAATAAAAAACTATTGTAATTTTGGTTAAAAAATCTTTGGCTATCTTGATGACCATGCTTGACAACCTTCAATCATCTCATTTTGTTCATAAAATTTATTCCAATGCATTACCAATGGGAAATGTGGTATTAGGAGAGTTTCATTACCATGGGAATGACATGAAAGTTTTGATGAAATTTTACACTATAAATTATTTTATTACTACCACTAACCAAACGGGCCGTAAAATGCATGAAAAAATAAAATAATAAATAAATAAAGTATAATTTTTTTAGGGAAATTTCACGTGGTAACCCTGAGGTTTTGAGTTTTCCACGTGGTAACCAAAACTTTTAAAAAATCCACGCGGTAACCCTGAGGTTTACGTAAAAGTTCCATCATGACCTTTTTGCACATAAAAACGTTAGCAAACGTTAATTTTGAAGCTTTATTGCTGTTGTATGCATATTTATGCGATTCACCATTTCATAACATTTTGCTAACGTTTGATGTGAAAAAAGGTCATGATGGAACAATTTGTTAAACTTCAGGGTTAACATGTGGATTTTATAAAAGTTTTGATTACCACGTGGAAAACCTAAAAACTTTAAGGTTATCAGGTGGAATTTCTCTTTTCTTTATATATCCTCAAAGGTCTCAAAAGGTTAATCAATTAATTTATTCTTGAGTGAGGAATAATTTATTTAAAGGGAAGTTGGTAAGAGTTGTCGCTATCTTCTGCAAATGACAGGCATGGGTTTTTAATAGGAATAATAAAAAATAAAAAATAAAAAATAAAAAAGTATTGTTGGAAAAGGAATCATAGTTCCATTCCAAATTGACAAATTCAATTAATTAAGTTGGCAACGTTTTAGTATAGTCCCTTGGCCTTTCCAAAGTTACGTTGTCAATAACTCCTCTTCTTCATTTTTGTTCGACTTTATCTTGTTTTTGTTCGACACATTTTGTTTTTGCGTGAGGTTTCTGATTTCCGATTCTGTCATCTTATCTTTTGCTATTTGCCTATTTATCATGTACATATTCATAATATGGATATATCCTAGATATAAATTCTCGTTTTTATCATTATATCCAGTGTATCCTACTCATAGAAAACTATGCTCAGGGTCTGAGGAGGGCAACTCATACGGCTAAAAAAGTCCTTCGGCTTAAGAAAAATCTTCAAAGAGAGAAAAACATGTAACTTAGATATAGATTAGATAGCATACTTATATATAACTGAAAATAAAGATAAAAGTGTGAAGGAGGTAAAGAGCGATAAATAAAGGTAAAGTACAATAATAAACGATAGGTAAAAGGAACGGATTTAGTAATCTATTACGTGGATAAGACGCCGCCAACTGCCTTTATCCCTGGTCAACCAACTGCCCCTAGATATAAATTCATATAAAAGTAAAATGTCATGTTTACTCCTTGACAACCTTTTTTATGGGGTGTTTCCATGTTTTTATATCAACTTTTTAATTGACTTTTAGCTTGTTAATTAGTTAAATATCGAAATAAAGTATTTGATAAATATCTTTTAAGTCAACATAAAAAGTTGACTTTTAAGCCAAAATAAAAAGTTGCACCTGTTAGCTTTTGTTTGTTGACCATTGGCTTGTTGACCTACTTTTTTTCTAATAAAAAACTAACAGGAAATACTTAAATTTACCAACCATCTCCAAAACGGTTAGTTTTTTTAACTAGCTTAAAAGGCAACAAAACAACCAATAATTCTAAATAGTCAAACAAATCAACTTAAAAAGCTAACAATTAACAGCTAATTGCCAAACACCTTTATAACAACTAAAAATTTATGACTAATAGTAAATATGCTGATATTATTTGATATTCCGATTGAATTTCATACCAATTTATAAGTTAGTTGGAATTTCCAACTAAAATCCAAAAAATTTTCGATTAAATTACCTACTGCACCTATTCTCAGTCGGAATATATCGACTTAATAGTCAATTAAGCATAAACCAGTCGGTAAATATTTAGGCATAAAAAATTATTTTATTGATAGTTACAATTTAGTCGGTAATTCAAAATATTTTTGGAAGGAATTTTCCGCCCATCAATTTCTGGCTATAAATAATAACAAAATTATTTTACAGAAGTAGTATACATTTTTATAATCTAACAATAACTTATTTCAAAAAAAAAACAATAACTTGGATGTTATACAATAGTTATATATTCAATTAGTAAGTTTTAAAAAAATTTCATAAATTGTGCATGACACGTAAAAAGTAGCGACACTAGTTATAAGGTCTAATTTTTAATATATTCGTATCAAGAAAATTTGAACAAAATAATTATACAAAAAAATCTTAAAATAAGCATCGGGAAAACTTTTAGCCCAATGTTAAGGTATTTAATTTGTTCACTATTAGTAATAGCGGATGATTTTTAGGCTGATTTTTTAACTCATTTTAAGTAATCGGACGCTGTTAGTAACAACGGGCCATTTACGAATAAAAAATTGGTTAAGGTATATGGGAAAACAATCATCGACTGTTATTAATTGTGGGCCATTACACATCCAAAAGTCAACAAAAGTAAAAAAAAAAAAAAAAAAAGTCAAAAAAGTCAACTCAATCGCCCCCTGTAATAAGTAAGAGCGGGAGATTACTTGATTGACTTTTTTGACTCAGTTTTAGTAATTGTCCTCTGTTACCAACAACGAAAATACTCTATACCTTAGTATTGGGCTAAAAGTACTTATTGTAGGAAATAAGTTTTCCCAATGCTTAATTTGAGATTTTTTATATAATTTTGCTTATTACTTCAAATTTTCTCAAATCAGTAATCTAGTCTTAACTATGTATTGTTAATTTCATTCCAAAAAAAAAACATGTATTGTTAATTTTATTTCAAGATCATTTCAAAAAAAAGTTGTTTATAGGATTGTGCTCTTTTATTCCATTGAAATTGTAACATTATGCAAACCTACTTACGACATAAAAATTTTTTAGATGAAATGTTATAATCTCAATATAAAATAGGATATAAGAAGTATTTTTCCTGTTCCATCAAATTGTAACGCTATTCATTTTAATTTATTCTTTTATTGTGCTACAATTCTATTCAGTAATGGTCCAACTACTTTCGTTTAATTCTTGTACGCACATCTTCACTAATTTCTTATACTTTTAATTAGGCATGTCAAACAGATCAGGTTGGGTCGGGTTCGGGTTCGGATTATGTATAATCAGGTCAGAAAATCCTTGACCCAAACCCAACCCATTTAATTTATTAGGTCAAAAATCACACCTTGACTCGACCTGCAACAGATCAGGTTGATCTGATTTCGACACACTTAACCCATTTATAATTTTTTTGTTTTTGTTTTAAGGTTTTTAATGTTGATTAAATCTAATTTTTGGCTTTTAATTTAACTAGACGTTTTTTTGTTGTTTATTTTGTATTTATTATATAAATTAGAAAATATTAAATGATCTAAGTTTACCTTATACTTATTAATTTAGCTCAAAATTAACATATTTAATTAAATGGGTTATAAGGCTTCTTTAAGGTTTGAAATTTTGATTTGAACCTAATCCCTTAATAAACAGATCGGGTCGCGTCGACCCATTTTATTAATTGGGTCAAAAATCTCAATGCAAATCCACTTATTTCGGGTTAAATTCAGGTCGAATTAGCAGGTCGCGCTTGTCAGCTTTTATCAGCCCTACTTTTAATCATATCCACACAATTTATTTATTCTCATTATTTTTAAATATGTCATAATGTTGAAATCTGTCTTAAGTATAAATACTAGGAGTATTATTTCTTGACAATGATTGAAATGGCTGGTTTCACGCTTCCATTATGAAGTAACAAAGTATTTATTTGGTTAATTAATTTGAAAAAAGGACCCCTGAATTATTATTCCTACTTCAATCAGTCCTAATATAATTTTATATTACGAAGTTTAAGAATTAATAATTTTTTTTGACTTGTAAATGATTGGTCGATTTTTAGACTAAGATTCACGTAAGGGCCAAATAATAAATAGTCAATATTTTAACACAAATTCTTGTGAGAGACGGTTTATTTGAGAGACCAACTTTGATTGGGTGGCCCATAAAGGAAAATATAGAATAATAAGAGTAAGAAAAAATCTAATGAACTGGAACTGAAAACCGTCTCTCAAAAAGATAGTCTCTCAGTTGCTGATAATATATTATATTTTATTTATATTTTAGTGAGACAAAATCATTTTGGCTTTACCACGATTTTTGTGCCGAATATTCGAATCAAAGCCATTGTGGTTGGATTTTTATTTTTAAATTTGATGAACACCAATGAGAATCTTAGTGGTTGGTGAAAGATCTGTTAAACTATGGGAATGAAATTGATTTAATTCATTTATTTTTTACGAATTTATATAAAAATTAATTAATTCTTGTCGCTTAATTAACTCTCATTTAACTTGTGTTGTGATTTGAACATAGTGTTTTATACTTTTATGTAGGACATCATCATTATATTCAGTGTATTCCGTCCATAAAAAGACTATGGTCAGGGTCTGGAGATGGGGAGGAAAGGACGGTGGTAGCTCATACGTAAGATGAGATTATGCAACTGATGCAGTTTTTTTTTTGGGACGTGGTAACATTATTTCTCGCTTTGCAGGTTTATTTTGTTTGGGTTTTTTACTTACCACATTTCTCATTGTCTTTCCTTTGGAGTGAGTACGTATATAAATGAATTATTATTACGTTTCTTAACGACTTTGATTTTGAGAAAAATACTAGGTTAATTAATATATATTACATAAAATAACTAACTTTACTTGCTTAAAAGTCAAAATGCTTCTCTTCACTATTAATTAATCAAATATATGTGTCAAACCATGTTCACCATGAGTTATGTGCTTCCCAATCAAACAAGCTATAATACATAGATTGGGAAATAAGCCAAATGAGAGAAAAAAGTGACTATTAAAAATTTCAAAATCTTGGTGTTGAAAGATTTGTAAATATTCATAGATATTATATTATGCGTCATTAATTAAATATTGGAAAAAAAATTGTACGTTTAATGAGAGAGCTTTTTATTTGTAATAAATGTTGTCAATTCGACTAGACAAAGAAAGTAATAGTCTTTTTAGTAGTAATTTTAGCGTTTTCAGTGAAATTCATGTCGGAAAGCATTCATAACCCGTAATTTTGCAATAATAAAAAACTGGGAATGATTTACAACAATTATAAACTAAAGGGTTTTTGGCTTAACTAGGTTTGGATTGGTATAATTCGTTAAGGGTTTTGTTAAAATGTTCTCTCATTTTGAAAAATTAATTAAATACATAAAACACTAACATTATTTTCTCTCATTTAGTTATCGCCTGAAATTAATGTCATGAAACTTAAATAAATAACCAAACTTGAAAAACGAGCTAAAACAATTTAATTTGTTCTTTAATTTTTCAGAGCATGTTTATTTTGAGAATATATCATATCAATATACATTAATATAGACCCACTAATTTTCTTTCAAGTCGGTTTGAAGCTAATTCAAATTAGGCAAAAATTAATAGTTTCATGATAATTTTTAAATATATCTATGTCACTATGTGGGATCATATTGGATTTGTCTTGATGCAAAATCTTTTAATAATCCTACATAGATATATTTTATCTTTAATATATACTTCAAAAATTATCATGAAACGAATCAATTTTATTCTGATTTGAATTAGCTTCAAACCGATTTGAAAGAAAATTAGTGGGATTACATCAATGTATATTGTTGGGATGAGTTATCCCACATCGACAAAAGAAAGATGGTGTGCACACTTTATAAGCTATCGGAGACTTTCTTCCCATTGCCATATGGTTTTGGGATGTTATATATCTCATTGCTTATGAAGTGTGTGCACCTCATGTCTCCCCCGTCAATGTGCTGGCATTGACAATAAGTCCAGCCTAATTTAACATGGTATCAGAGCCGAAGGTGGTTCCTGGTATGATGTGGCTCACATGTGAGGTGGAGTGTTGGAAATACTTCACATGTGAGACAAGATCCCACATCGATAAAATAGTGAGGTGTTGATTTGCATATATAGTTGGTGAACTAATCTTCCTACTGCCATATGGTTTTGGGAAACTATGAACCTCACCGAGTGTATGTGCAAGTAAACGCTCTTAACCCGTATGTTTGTGGGCCCGAGCCCGCGAGTTTCCCGTGTCCACATGAGTGGGGCATAGTGAGATTATGTGACGAATTGTCATGGCCTAATATGTTAAATTAGGCTGGACTTCTTGTCAATGCCAGAGGTGCACACACTTCATAAGCCAATGAGATATATAACATCCCAAAATCATATGGCAATGGGAAGAAGGTCTCTAATAGCTTATAAAGTGCACACCATATTTCTTTTGTCGATGTGGGATAACTCATCCCAACACCCCTCCTCACATGCAAATCCCCGTCAAGTTCGCATGTGGGAGTAATCAATTAGGGTAGGAACGCCATTCTTTTCGAATCTACCATTTTTAAAATTTTTGATCGAACCATCGGCTCGGATACCATATTAGGCTGTGACAATTCGTCACATAATCTCATCGTGCCCCACTCGTGTAGACGAAAAACCCGTAGGCTCGGGCTCACAAACCCACGGGTTTAGAGCGTTGACTTGCACATACACTCGGTGAGGTTCATTGTTTCCCAAAATCATATGGCAGTAGGAAAATTAGTTCACCCACTATATATGCAAGTCAACAACTCACTATTTTATCGATGTGGGATCTTGTCTCACATGTAAATTATTTCCAACAAGTATATATTGACGATGCAAAATCTTTACACATCTTTTTAATCTATGTGGGATAATGTTGGATTTGTATTGATGTAAAATATTACTAATTTTCACACTTTTTATGATACGTACTTCAAATTATTAAGGCCTAAAATTTATTTTTAAAAAAATGTGTAAAAAGTAAAATCGACAAACATATAGAAAGAAAGTACTAATATTTTACAAACAATTATTCTCATCACTACTTTTATAAAATGAACCCTTGAATGTAATGTTTCAAATTTCTTAAATAAATGCTCGTTTGACCTTTATTGCATTGAAAACACTAACAAAGGATAGAATGTATCCAAATTTAAGTGCCTTGCACCCTTATCTTCTTTTTTGTAACTCCCATACAATACTTTTTCCGTTTCATAATACTTGCTACATTTCATTTTTTACGCAATCTAATGCACAATTTTGATCATTAATATCTTAAACTACAGTTATCTAATAGGATTTTTTATGAAATACAGCCTCAAAGTTTGCTCTTTTTATAAATTAAAGCCTTAAAGTTTTTTTTTTATGAATTACAGCCTCCAACTTTTAAAAGTGACCACAATTACGGCCAAGTGACCGTTGACCACTATTTTAACCGTTGACCTTCCCTTTTTCCCGGTTACTAACCCTCTTCCTCCTTCTTCTTCATCCTCTTCCTCGTTCTTCATCTTCTTCATCCTCCTCATCCCATTTCAAATAAAATTTTTGGGTTTATTTTTAAAATTGACCCAAATCGTTTTGTTTTTTTTTGTTTTTCTTTTTTTTTAATTTAATTCTTCATCCCCTCCACTTCTTCATCTTCTTCCTCCTTCTTCTCCCTTCTTCTCCATCATCTTCATCCTCTTTATCCTCTATTAATTTCAAAGGCCCAATTTTAACCCTAGATTTCATTCCCCTTTTCAAAACCTTAATCAAAGAATACCAAATTGGAAGGGATGAACTTTCTGGGTATTTGAATTTCATCAAATTTCATCAAATTTCCAGTCCATTTATCTTTAACAATATATTAAACAGCTGAAAGTTATTAATTGGAGACTGAACTTTCCCTCTTTTGTTTTCTGGTGTGGTAGGGGGAACAAGCTATCATGACAGATGCATAGATTGAAAAGATTAAATTTAAGTGATTATATGAAGGCCGACTCTTTCATCCCATTTCACATAAATTTTCTGGGTTGATTTAACCCAAATTTTCAACAATAGATACAATTCTGGGTTGATTTAACCCAAAATTTTCTGGGTTGATTTAACCCAAAATTTGAAAAGAAAAAAAAGTAGGTTTCTCTATTTATTTCAAATACAATTCTTCATTTCCCTTTCCTCTAATTTGCACAGACAAAATTTTCCAACAATTGTATACAATTCCGTCATTTCCATTTCATATAATTTGCACATATATTTCAATAGATCTGAATCCCTAATTTGATTCGTTGCTCGCCACCTCTATTCAATCCAACAATAATTGTTGTGGGTATTTTTGTTTTTACATGGGTGATGAATTTTCATTGTTTTCTAAGTAAATTACATATAATTTTGGGTGGATTTTGGGTAAATTACTTATAATTTGCACAGATAAACACTAAATATTGTTCAGAATTCAACCTATTACAATGACTAAAATGAAAACGAAATTACGAAGAGGAATTGGGTCAATTTAGGGGGAAGATTTGGGTTAATTTAAAAAATCAACCCATAAAGTTTATGTGAAATGGGATGAAGATGTTGAAGATTTCTGATTAGGGTCAATTTAAGGAGAAGATTTGGGTCAATTTTAAAAATAAACCCAGAAATTTTATTTGAAATGGGATGAGGAAGATGAAGAAGATGAAGAAGGAGGAAGAGGATGAAGAAGAAGGAGGAAGAGGGTTAGTAACCGGGAAGAAGGGAAGGTCAACGGTTAAAATAGTGGTCAACGGTCACTTGGCCGTAATTGTGGTCACTTTTAAAAGTTGGAGGCTGTAATTCATAAAAAAAAACTTTGAGGCTGTAATTCATAAAAAGAGCAAACTTTGAGGCTGTATTTCATAAAAAAAACCGTATCTAATAATTATAAAAATTTAATAATATGAAAGTTTGCGATTAAACGATTCAAACAAGATCCCACTTGACTATATTTTTACTAATACATTAGTCGCAATATGTAAAATAAGCTTAAACGATGAATAGTGCACAAAATAGAAATGTAGGGAGTATTCCGGAACGGAGGAAGTATTATATTGAGGCATTTGAAGAAAAAAAAAATCTCCTCATTCAATTTATATAGAATTAGTTGATACTTAATAAATAAAAATTATCAATCAATTATAATTAATAATTATCAATTGTTGATTTAATTACCTATCAATTTAAATATTTATTGTTATATTACTATTCATTTATTACTCTTAATTTGTATTTTATTTTTAATTTGTAAATAAAAACAGTTAAATGAGATCTTGTTCGATTCATCTCAATGTAAAGATTCTTTACTAATATCCTTTTTTATAATATTTTATTATGTATAATAAGAGATACTCCCTCTGTTCTTTTAAGTTTGTCCACATTACTATAACGGGCAGTTTCAAAAATTTGTCCTATTTAAAATACTTTCCTAATTTGGAAAGTTTTTGTCTTCCATATACTCTCTTTATCTCTCATTCAACCCTTATTTCTCTCTCATAATACCAATACAATCATTAATTCACACCACTATTCTAATAAAATAATACCTATTATTTACAAAGATTCCACCTTTCTTAATTTGTGTGAAATCTTCAAATAGGACAATAAAAAAATAACGGAGGGAGTATTAAACATTAAATAAGTGCATTAGATAGCGTGAAAAATTAAATATCTCTTTTTGAGTGAAATAAAGGTAGTACTCCCTCCACCCTAATTATTGTCCACTTTCTTTTTTGGGTCAATTCACCCCAATTGTTCACTTTCTATTTTTGGCAAAGATTTTTATCTAAATACCTTATGTTCACACAGGTAAAAACCATAATACCCTCACTTATATTATTTAAAATACTCCAATTATCATCTTTACAATTATTAATCACTTAAATACTCCAACTACCACCTTTACAACTATTATAATCATAAAATATCCCAACTAACGCTTTCTTAATATGCGTGTCCAACCTATAGTGGACAATAATTTTAGAGTGAAGGGAGTATTAATTTAATTACCAGATGTGTATTCGTCACTTTCTTTTCATTTTTGTCCTCGCACTTGTAATGAGTTGCCATATGTTAGATAGGTGGGCCACTTGTGGTCTTTGTGATATAGTTTAGGATGTTGCCTCAACCTGATTAGCGGATCCTTTGTATTCTGATTTTGATTATCTAATTCTTACCCTTCTCTTCCTTTAAAAAAAATTACTTCCTCCGTTCCGAAATACTCGCTACATTTCGATGTTGTGCACTATTCATCGTTCAAGATTATTTTACATATTTCGACTAATGTGTAAGTAAAAATATAGTCAAGTGGGATCTTGTTTGAATCGTCTAATCGCATACTTTTATAATATTAAATTTTTATAATTTTTAGATAAATATAATTTAAGATATTAATGATCAAAATTGTACATTGCATTGCGTAATAAAGTGAAATGTAGCAAGTATTATGGAACGGAGGAAGTAATTAACAGGATAGTTGTTCTACTAATAATGAGGTTGCTCACGTAAACACGCAGATTAGCTCTTAATAATCAAGCCTTTAACGTAAGCCACAATAAAGAAAGGGAGTAGTATAATAAAGAGTTGACAGTTGGCACCACTAATTAGACAAATGAATAAATGACTTTTTTAAGGTACGTGATTCCCAACACAATACTGAACCAAAAATCTAGGTCACAATCATATTATGACTATTTCTAATAATTAAAATATTTTTTGTCTTTTTTAATTTGCAGTTTTATTTACATTATTTTAATTTTTGGATTATGGTCTATCACTTTCTTTTAATCTCATCCATACATTTTAATTTTCTTTTAGTTTCAACTATACAATTCGTTCTTTCTCTTTATTTATTATCATTATCTATCTTTCTCTTAAAAACAACAATTTCTCTTTGCTTTAAACTATATGGGACGGAGGGAGTATTTAATATACTACCTCCTATTCAGCTCAAATGTCCCATTTGATTTTTTGGTACTATTCACTCATGACTCTTAATTTGTATTTTACTCTTAATCTATAAGTTAAAACATAGTCATGTGGGATCTTGTTTGATTCGTCTCAATACAAGGATTATTAATATCAAATTTTTATAATTTTTATTTAAGAATATTTTGAGATATTAACGGTTAAAATGTTGCCTCGGCAAGTGTGAGAAAACTAAATGGGACATTTAAGCTGAATAGGAGGGATGATTAGCTAATCAAAAAAAATATATTAGGGTGTTAGTGAACCACGTTTTTCACATGAATCCTATTCTTTTTCATTTATTTATATTCTAGAAGTATTCCACAAGTTTTTTCTTTCTTGATTTGTTCACAACTTTTTTCTAATATTCAATTCAAATAATTGAGGTTTGGTAATTTACCTTTAATTTAGATATTTGGCTAATTTAATTGTTTTAATTAATTAGGTAACAATAATAACATTGATTATTTTTATTAAAGAAAATAATATCTATATATATAAGCTTTAGATAAGAAAATATCTAGTGATATTTTATTGTTATTTTAATATTGTATTTGCTTTGGTTTTGGTATATAAAATACATTATTACAATTTATTAGCTTACTTTTTTTATTCATTAATTAAAGAATTACATAACACATTTATTATTTTCAATTTTCATATTAGATTCCATTGAAATTTTAAAATAATTAATGATGAAAAGAGTTTATTGATTTTAATGTACAACCCTTACGGTCCGTTTGGTTAGTGGTACTATATGGTGGTAATAGAAATGAATTATAGTATAAAATTTCATCAAAACTTTCATGTCATTCCTATGGTAATGAAACTTTGATCACAAAATTTTTTTTCAATAATAACAAATAAACATTGCAACTTCATTTTCAATAATAACTAGTGAAATAATCTTTATCATATGGGATGAAATGATTAATATATGCAACTTCATTTTCAATAATAACAAATAAACATTGCAACTATCAAGCTTAAGAATTCGACCTAGATCAATAGTATATTTGAAAGTAAAATTGATTTTGTTTTTTCATGTTATCAAAGGGTCTATTCAATTAAACTTCGCTATGTACCCTAAAAAACTTGGGGTAAAGTATGAAGAACGTAAAATGAAAGCTTTAAAGAGGTTTAATGATGAAAAACAAGATGAAAATCAAATACAAGTGGAATATTCTCTCATTAGTAAGCTCACATAATAACCAACATATTCATGATCTAACTAAAACATAGTATGCACAAGGTTAAGGACTTAAGACAAAGAGTAAAATGTTATTTGTGCATAATCTTTGAGTACTAGGTTGATGGGCAAGACAAATCTTGCTGACTTAAAAACCAACGAACAACAACATAACAACATAACAATATTGTTAGAGTATATAACATATCTTGGGGCCTCAACCATCAGCTTAAACTTTTGGTTGAGTTGGTTCCTTGACATAGTATCAGAAGTCAGTGTGACAAGAGGTCACAGGTTCGAATCTCAACCACCCCTCATTTACAAGTGGAATATTTAGCACCAGGTATGAAGAGGACCTGTGTTGCATCCACACTTCTAGCCCAAAGGGCTCTCATGTGAGGGGGCGTGTTAGAGTGTATAACATATCTTGGGGCCTCAACCATCAACTTAAGCTTTTGGTTGAATTGGTTCCTTGACAAATATTGTTAGAGCTATTATCCCAAAAAATTGGGATTGGAAACTTAAAAGCCAACAAAGCAGCAATAATATCCTAAACCACGACACTCAAAGTGCACGACTATTTCTTTTTTTTTTTTGAGATGAAACCTGTGAATTATATTAGATCAAGGTCGGCCAAAGCCCGGAGGCTTGACGGAAAAGGTTCCATACAAATCTTCTCATTAGCAACACCCGTGTCCCACCTAGCTACCATATGAGCGACGGTGTTGCCACTCCTACGCACAGCACTACAATTAAAATTAACAAAGGATGAACTAAGAGTATGTAAAGTATCATACATAGCATAAATCGGGGCAAGGCCCCTATCCCTCCTCTTGATGGTGTTAATGACAGTTTGTGCATCTCCTTCAAGCCAAATGTGATCAAATCCCATCCTCTGAGCGATTTCCAAAGCAAAACACGCAGCAGCAAGCTCTGACTCTTCAATACCCATATTGGACTTGAGCTTTCGGACAGCCACTGCAATGAGGCAGCCTTCGTGGTCTCTAAAAACAGCTCCCAAACCTCTCTTGCAATCATTTCCCACAGAAGCATCAAAATTTGCTTTTATCCATCCATTACCTGGGGGGGTCCAGCTACTCGGTATCGGGGCTGTAACCTCACGAACAACAGCAACCTTCTTTGAGTACTGGTTGTACTCATGCAGCATCTTCACAAAAGAAGTAGACATATGCACAAAATCACACAATTTGTTCTCCATGATGAATTTATTCCTACCAAACCAACACGCCCATAAGGAAGCACAAATCACCGCCAAAGAGTCGTGATCACATTTGTCCATAAGCCAAGCAAAACAGTCCATGAAAGAGTTTCTAGGGGCTGCCGAGATGATATCTGCATGTATGTGGGAAACCCACATCGTTTGAACCTGTTGGCAATCGAGCAAAGCATGACAAATAGTCTCATCAAACACACTACATCTGGAGCACAACGGGGAGGTCGCCATATGTCTCTTGTATCGAACCTCATTCACTGGGAGAGTGTTCTTACAAGCCCGCCACAAAAAATGTTTTAATTTTGGTGGTCCATCCACATTCCAAACTTTGTTCCACAGCTTTCTCTGAACTGATGAAGAATTGTCCATCCTAGTCGTGTCCTCACCCAACCTAGCTAGCCAATATCCCGATCTCACCGAATAGATCCCATTCTTCGTATGCCCCCAATACCGAATGTCAGTGTAACACAACCGTGTCAAAGGAATGGATAAAATAGCACTAACTGAGTGTGGGTGAAAGAGATCATTTATCACATCATACCTCCAATTTCGCTCATCATGATTAATAAGATCGCCCACTTTACATCCTCCATGGTCCCCCCTCAAGAGAGTCGGGTTTGTGATTTTCCCATCCACAGTAATCCATTTATCATCCACAGCATCCACCTCCCAACCATCACCTATTCTCCAGCTAAGGCCCTCTAGCAATAGGGATTTTGCCCCCCATATACTTCTCCACGTGAAACTCGGATTGTACCCCCTTCTAGCCTCAAGGACGTCGTCGTGTTTAAAGTACCTTGCCTTAAGAACTGAACAGAGGAGAGAATTAGGATTATGATAAAGTCGCCACACTTGCTTCGCCAAAAGGGCTTGGTTGAAGCACTTTAGATCACGGAAACCCATACCACCCCTGTTCTTCGGTTTACACAAGTTAGCCCAGCTATGCCAATGAACCTTCCTATTTTCACCTGTTGAGCCCCACCAAAAGTGCGCCATCATGGAGTGTATTTCATCCAATAAACCATCGGGTATATGAAAGATGCTCATCATGTATGTCGGGATAGCCTGCACAACCGCTTCAATCACCACTTCTTTTCCAGCTCTCGATAGCAACCTCTCTTTCCATCCCTGGATCTTTTTCCAAATGCGTTCTTTCAGACATGAGAAGATCGTCTTCTTTGATTTTCCAATGATGGTAGGTAACCCCAGGTATTTAGCATGCCGTTCCACCTCCCTGACATTCAAGGTTCTAGTAATCTGCAGTCGAACATCCGCTGGTACTCCTTTGCTAAAGAAAATCTCTGTTTTATCAAGGTTGACTTTCTGACCAGATGCACCTTCATACAAGCTAATCACCTTAGCTATCTCTGCGCATTCACCAACAGTAGCTCTAGCAAACAGAATACTGTCATCTGCAAAAAACAGATGAGACAAAGGCGGAGCCCCTCTACAAATACTCATCCCATGAATGGATCTGTTTATCAAACTCCTAGAAATCAGTGTCGAAAAAGCATCAGCACAGAGAATGAAAAGATAAGGAGAAATAGGATCTCCCTGTCTCAAGCCCCTTGAAGGAATCACATTGCCAAGAACCTTGCCGTTGATCTTAAAAGAGAAAGATACGCTGGAGATACAGTGCATAATCCTGCGCACCCAACTATCACAGAAGCCCATTCTCAACATAACACGCTCCAAAAAACCCCATTCAACTCTGTCGTACGCCTTACTCATATCAAGCTTTAGGGCAAAAGAATTTTGCTTTCCATTCCCCCGTCTCTTCATAGCATGAAAGGCTTCAAAAGCTAACAGAGCATTATCAGTAATTAAACGCCCCGGGACAAAGGCGCTTTGGTTCAAAGACACAATCTCCCCCAAAAACACTTTCAACCTATTAGCTAGAGTTTTAGAAATAATCTTGTAAATAACATTACAACAGCTAATAGGACGATAATCAGTTAAAGACTTAGGTTCATTACATTTCGGGATCAAGGAAACACAAGTTTTATTTAACGGCTTAAGATCAATGAAACCCCTCCACCATTTTTTGACTAAACATACAACATCTTCTCCAACAACATCCCAAAATTTCTGATAAAAGAGTGCATGAAAGCCATCCGTACCTGGCGCTTTAGTCGGGTGCATCTGGAAGACGGCCGTCTGGATTTCAAGGTGTGTTGGCTCCAACTCTAATTTATCATTCATCTCCTGCGTCACTACCTCATTCAACCCTTCCAACGCTTCATTGAACCCCGAAGGAGAGCTGGTCGAAAATAGGCCCTTATAGTAAGCTGTTATGAGCCTCTCCAAATCTGCACTGCTGGTTTTCCAATTGCCCTCCGTGTCGTTCAGTCCTCGAATAAGGTTGCGCTTTCTCCTTGAGTCAGCTTTATGATGAAAATATTTTGTATTTTTGTCCCCATCCCGCAACTCATTTGCCCTTGATCTCAAGTGCCAATAGGACTCTTCAAGCCTATGTAGGTTGTCTAAATGATCAGAGATCGCCTTGCAGTTTGCAACCATACTAGCATCCGGAGTACATCTTTGAGCAGCCTGTAATTTCCTCTCTGATTCTTTAATGTCCCTCTTGATAGCCCCAAAAGCTAATTCGGCCCAATCCCTTAGGCGATTTGCACAGTTTTCCAGTCGAACAGTTATACCATCATTCAAGCCCTCATTCCACGCCTCCATCACAACCGATTTACAATCATCCCTAGACAGCCACATGGATTCAAAGCGGAACAATTTCTGACCAAGATCATTTCTTTGTAGTCTTTCAGTGCATAGAAGGATGGGCGCATGGTCTGACTTGTAGATTGGGAAGTGACGAACATTATAGGATTCCACATAGTCTCTCCAGTCATTGCAAGCAACGAAGCGGTCCAACCTTTCCCTAATCATACTATTCGGATGAGAACCCCTACACCATGTGAAGGAACTACCCCTAAAGCCCAAATCACGCAAGCCACAGTCGTCTAGGCAAAGACGAAACGCATCCATTTCTGTTTCCCCTCTCGTAGCACCACCTTCTTTCTCTTCCATACTCAAAATTTCATTGAAGTCTCCAAAAATAACCAAGGGGCCCCTAACTGATCGCCGAATCTCTCTAATTAGCTCCCATGTTCTGTGTTTATTAGCACGATCTGGCCACCCATACACCCCACAAGCAAACCACGATTCATTTCCCCTTCTATCATCCTTCACTTCTACCAACACATGTCTACTAGAAAAGGAGATCAAAGAGACATTTAGATCCTTCCACCAAAGCCCAATTCCCCCGGAGTGTCCATTACTATCAACACACAACCCATCCATATACCCGCATCTATTCCTAATGCGTTCAAGTTTATCTTTTTGCATCATTGATTCCATAACAAAAACCAATTGTGGCCTCTCTCTCCAACACCAAGTGTTGAGAGCTCGAACTGTCAAGGGATTGTTGAGACCTTGACAGTTCCAACTAAAGATTTTCATTTTTGTTCGCGGGGTTGGCTTAAACCAACCTCCGCTACTTCCACATTGTTCACATCAAAACCATCATGTCCAGAGCAGGGGCGTTTATGAGCCCATTCACAGTCTTCCATATCCACATCATCATCAAAACACTTTCGTTTAGCAAGATGGCCTTGGACTTCTGTCAAACTCACATTCTGATTTAATTCAGCAGATTCTACAGGAGCAGAAGTGGTAATATTTTGGTCCCTGCCATTCCTTCTTATTTTCACAACAGCTCTTCTTTTTGGAGCACTAGAGCTGGCACCCATGTTGAAAACAGGGGTAAAAGGTACTTCTGTCATTGAGGAGGTGATGAGATTCCTGTCCATAAGATTCTGATTCCCCGACACCACCTTTACCTCAGCACTATTCTCACCTTCTGTTAAGGGTCCCTCTAAAGGTGCCCTTTGAACATCAGATAACTCCAAAGCATCTTTAGGAAGAGTAGAAATAGCAGATATATCACATGGGATTTTGGGGACCCCATCCACAGCAAAAGATTCCAAAGTACCTGGGTATTTATCATCCACACTATTCCCAGCTCTCTCCTCATTAACTGACTTTCCATAACTTTCACCTACCTCCTTAATGGTAAGAGTATCCACCGTGGGGCCCTCTAAGTCTTTGGGCTTGCTACAAAACAGAGACTTTTTTGCTTTAAAGGCACTAACCTCTTCATTCCATTTACTGAAGCCTTTCCTTGGTGATGCCCTTATGTTCATACCCCAACCATTTCCTTTCTCTTTATCTTCTACATTAACATAGGAGCAATCTTTCTCTGTGTGACTCATCATACCACATAAGAAACAAAAGTGTGGGAGTCTTTCATATTTTAACATAATCTTTACTAAGTTATCCCCTTTAATTCTAACAGTTTGAGATTTTTTTAAGGGTTTATTACAGTCCACCAAAACCCTAATTCTTCTATAAGGATTGAGCTCTAGAAAGTCCTCTTCTATGTCAATAACATCACCAATTCCACGGGCAATAGCCCTAATTTTCTGTTCAGATCTACAGCTGAAAGGTAAGTTATAAAGACGTACCCAAAACGGCGAGAGATGCAGCGACATATCCGACGGTTGTGTGTCTTTGTCAATTTCTTCCAGCATCAACAATTTCTGTTCAAAACACCATGGTCTACCATCAAGCACCTTCTCCTTGTCCCTCCAATGAAAAAATTGGAAAAGAAAGAGGTTAGATTCGATTGCCCTGATTACTACTCCTTCTCTAAGACTCCAAACATGTGTCATCGTGCGTTTCAGGGCCTCAAAATTTAGGGGTTTTTCCGATAACAGCCTCCCGACCAACCTCAAGGACAATTTCTCATCGTGGCCCTCATCACCTTCATCCCCACCTAAATCAATCACGTCCTCTTCTGTATCACCTTCGATGTTCAGTCTTGAACACTGTTCTACAAGCTTATCAGCCATGATAATCTTCAATGGAGAGAATCACATGAGGAAATCAAAGACAGAAACCCTAAGAAAGAACTAGGGAGAAACACGCCCTAACTCAGAGAGAAGGGGACTCTTTTGTTAATTTGATCTTCTTGATTGCCAGTGCACGACTATTTCTGATCCTAGGCAAAGTAGACATTTGTCCAGGGCCTAGAGCTAGAATTGGGCTCAAATCATTGCCTCCATTCAACAATGTTGTCATGTAAGACTTAGAACACTACAAGTAAACATTTTTTTATTGCGGAACACCCAATAAATTCTAGAATCGACCATATATAAAAATTATCTTTTTAGTTTTAGCTAGGACCTATAAAATATTAGGAACGACAAGTCCACGACAGTTTGGATCCCCAATATCCTACTTTTTAAAGACATTCTAAGCTCATAGTATATGATTAAAACTCCACTTGCTGCCCTCCATGATCCAATCCAAAAGAATGATTAAATTAACAGCCCCGGCCCAGCCCTCTAATAAAATGTTTAGTAAAATAGCTTAATTTAGATAAAATAAAGAGTTGGATAATCAAATTATCCAATGCTAGTGTTTGTAAAATTAGTTGGTTGAAACATCTTATTGTTATGAATAAGTTGTTTTTGAATAAGCTGCTCCTCACAGGGGTTCAAAATTAAATGATCAAATCATTTAATAAAATCAACTGCTTAAAGCATTCAACTATCAGCTACAGCTATTTGTACTATTATGTTTTATTTTTTCTTCTAAAAAACAACTTGCTTAAGTATATGCCATGTAGGCAGAATTTAACTAATAAGAATTTTTCAATTTTAAAAAACTTCTCTTTAATTACCGCTTGTCATCAAATACATCACATCTGAGAGAAGATAAATAAGATATGTGGGTATATGACCTTAAAGATTTGTATTATGTTTCAAGAAAAGGAGGGATAAGAAAGGGGAAGAAGCATATTGATGTGTTTTTCTTTTATTTTTTTTCCTTATGTTATAAAGATTTGTTTTATTAAAATTGTTAATGAGTTCCTCGTTTCAATTCATTTTCCTCCTTTCCCCAATTCGAGTGAAGGTATTCATTGTAAAATCTTATTAAATTAGTAATTTATTAAATTAGTAATGCGTGTATATTTGATTGACTTTAAGATAAATGTTTATAGCACTATGAAAGAATTATTAGGGTTACGGAGTTATTAAAAAGAAAAAGTATCGAATAATCATCTGTTCTGATAGAACTGAATCAAAGAGAAAGATGAGGATTTTTAACAAAGTGGTAATAAATGAAAAAAGAGAATGAATTGTATGAATGAAATTATAAGAGATTAAATTGTATGGATGAAATTAAAAGAAAATAATAGATCATTATCCAAAAATAAAAAAGAGGCAAATTAAGTAAAACATATCAAAATGAAAAATACTTCAAATTCTAGGAAATGAAGGAAGTAAATATGATGACCCAAACTCAAAAAGAATTTTAATTACTTTTTTAAAAAAGCTTTAACGGATACTTCAGGCCGTAAAACCAAAAAGACAAATTAAAATTCTTATTTAAAATTGTTTCACCATCAGACGGGTCCATACGATCGACCAATGTTATAAATGAGGACTATAGAACTAGGGACAAATCCAAGGGCATATTAGTCTTTAGTCACAGTAAAAAGGATAATAAAAGAAAAAAACCTAAATTCTATCAAACTCTATTTGGTAATTCTCAAAAAAAAAAAAAACTCTATTTGGTATTTGAAGATCGAAAGGAGTTGTTCCTTGTTCGTCACACACTTAATCCAGTCCAGAGTTCTTCAATCGCCAAAAAATGTTAAGTTATTGCAGCTGCTAAAGTTAGTCAATTGCTGGTCCAAGTTTAAAGATTTCATTTCTTCTTTTCATCGCCCTAGAGCTACCTTCTGTCATTCCACATCTTCTGGTATTTATTTCGATTTTTTATTCCACTTTTTTGATTTAAATTATTTCCTGAATTTACAAGTTCATCGTTTATGTAAATTTAGTAGGATTGTTGCAGATTTAGCCTTTTGTTTTTGCAGAACTTGTGATTGTGGTGATATTTTAATGATCAATTAGGGTTTGCAAGTGAAGCCAAGCGAATCTTTTATTGGTGGAGTTGGGGATGTTGACTATTTGTTTTTTGCTGTTATTGTTGTTAAACCAAGGTTTGATATGGAATTTGGAGTTTTGAGAATTCATTTTCCAAGCCATTCTATAGAATCTGGTAGTTGGTAGAATAACTCCATTTGGGGGTTTTTTAAGCCCTTTGATTGGGATGCTCTCCTGGCTGGGAACAGGGATTTTGTACTGGTGCTGTCCCTACCCAATTCATTGTAATTAGTTATTTGCAATTACAAGTAGAAGTATGCTATTGATTAACTTTGGAGGCGTTTGTTCTATGGCATTTGGATTATTTATCTCCTGTTGCAATACAGCCTTGTGTGGTTGGGGCAGTACGACCTGGTTTGTTGTAAGAATACGGAACTGGTGGGGTTGGAGAATTAAGTAACAGTGGGTTGGAGGAAATGAGAATACAGGGGTGGTATTATTTAGGACTTGGAAAATGAATGCATAGACTTGAATGGTGCACTCAAGACACCAATAACCTCAACAAGCTTTTTTGTATTTATTATTTAGCTTACGGATCATGGCTATTTCATCTATTTGATGGCGAATTACATCTGATCCTAATGTACGAGTTACTTTATTGCTTACTCTATTGCTTGGTTGGCAAGTTGTTTGAGTTAAAAAGGACTTTAAATGCAATGTAAATTGGCAAAGGACATTAGTTTTACCGTCAATTTCCAAATTCTTGTACTTTTCTTTTACTTTGTAGTTTGCACCATTCTCTCTCTTTCCTGGATATGCAAGCGAGATTATGATTCTATTATTACTAGTAGGATAAAATGGTTACAGTTGTTAGTGTGAAAGGGAAAATGGAGACAATCAAAGTGATAAATAGAAAGATTTTTAGTTTTTATGGGTGAGATTTCTAACCTCTTTGATGTTTGGTATATCCTTTCCTTTTGTATTATCAACAAACTTCATTAATCTTGTCTTCAGCTTCATTTTCTCAGCATATCTCCATTTCAGATCAGAATTATAGAACAGTAGAAGAAGCTTTATATTGATACAAAGTCTATAAGAATCCCAAGTGTTGGTACTTGAACCCTTTCAGCCTGCATCCATTTTCTTATGATCTCCGTTGAAATTATCACTATCTGCCTTCATCTGCGCTTCATCTGTAAAATTAGAAATGGGTGCTTTTGTTAAGGATTAGCTCGTACTATTGCAAGACAGTTTCTTCTTTATTTTAAAGAAAAATCTGTGGCTTGCTTGTACCGTACTCTTAAATGGCTGGCAATTTCTGTTGGTGTTTGATGTATGAAACTTTAGGTAAAAAAGGTTTGATATTGCACTACAGCAGAATTCTTTCTGCGGTCCAGACCTAATCTGATTTTGCAGCTAACTTTGAAGAACTTAAACTCATTTGTCTATTTCCTGGGTTTTGTCATGATACAGTTGCAAAAATCTCAGTAAGGAAAATTTTAGATGTGTGCTAATCTTTCCATCTCATGACACATATGCTTTCTTTATGGTAGATGACCAGCGCTTGGACAAATATGGGCTTTGGAATTCATAGGGATGTAGAGGGGGAGTAGGAGATAATTGGGTGGAGTAATGGGTTTATTAAATGTATTGGAGGTCCTTGCTCATTGTTTGGAGCTATGCATCTGCAAAACTTGAGAAAGCATTGGCGATCAAAAAAATATATCAAATAGATATTAGCCTTGGAGCCACTTGGAGCATATGAGCTATGGAGCTTATGGAGCATCGCTCACCTCAAGGATTGCTCTCTTGGTTTGCTTCATGGTTTTGGCTTTGACTTGCTTTAGTTATTGTCATATTTATCGAATGAAAATGAAATCAATGGCTCCTTAGATTACTCATGTTTGTGTACATCTTTACATAATTATTATTTACTCTAATGTCTGTATTTGTAATTGGGTTTGCAGTGCATCTTTGAGCAGAGTAATCAAGTAGATAAGAAATGAGTAGCCGTTTTTCTCGTACCATCTATGTTGGCAACCTACCTGCCGATATCAAAGAACATGAGGTTGAAGATTTATTCTACAAGGTTTGATTCTTGGACTCCAGTTTGTGAGTGCTTTAGCTGCCTGTGAAATCTTGCATTCACTTTTTGTCTGTGTTAGCAATCTCCGTATAACTAGTTTAAGTTTCTCTGTTGCTGCCCCCTTGTTTATTTCCTTTTGCGTTATGTATTTGTGGCAAAATTACCTATGTGCGTAAATCATAGCTATGTGTACTGATTCTTGAAAGGTCTACGCCCCCCGGTTTTTTGTCTCAATTTTTTGATAATGGCTTGCAAAAAACTCCTGGAATAGAAATGCATCATGAATTTCTTTGTAGATTATGGCCTTCATCTTTTCCTTGGAATGCTAGTTTCTGTGTCACAAATTTGCATTGATTATCTATTAATGGTGGTGCCGTGGTCACTAGATATATGCATCAATTTTAAATGGTAATCTCCCAATCAAGTGTCGTGGGCTATTCTGGTCACTAAGTTGCTTGTAATAGATACTAGATTTCATGACTAATTATTGTTTGCTTCGGTGCAGTACGGTCGTATATTGGATATTGAATTAAAACTTCCACCTCGACCTCCTTGTTATTGCTTTGTGGAGGTACTCATTTAGCATTTTTTTCTATGATCAAAATCTTTGTGTCAACGCTTTGTATGGATAATTAAGAGCTGTATGCATTAAATTAATAGTTTGAGAGTTCTCGTGATGCGGAGGATGCTATTAGGGGACGTGATGGCTACAAATTCGATGGTTGTCGCCTAAGGGTAATATGTTATTGCTTGCTTCTATAGTTCTATGTGATAAATTACATTTTTGATTCCTTATGTTGATGGTCTCCATTATAGGTTGAACTTGCACATGGTGGTCGAGGATCATCATCTGTTAGTGAACGTCGTAGTGGAGGGCGCTATGGTGCATCTCGTCGTACTGAGTATCGAGGTTTGTATCAAGATTTTTTATAGTCTTCATTATTTGAATATAGAAATTAAAGATGGACTTGAAATGCAGTGATTGTTCGAGGACTACCATCTTCTGCATCGTGGCAGGATTTAAAGGTGTATTTCTATCTACTGCTGTACTGACATTTTATTAAATTTCTCATGAGGTAGTTTTGTCATTTTAACCCCTTATTCAATTTTAGGATCACATGCGAAAAGCTGGCGATGTTTGCTTCGTGGAAGTTTCACGTGACAGTGAAGGTATTGTCTCTGTGTGAAGCTATTTTTGTCAGTTCCCACAGTTGTCTATGTTAAGAAAAGTTATTTGCTGTCTGGTTAAACTCTGAACCTGATTTGCATGATGTAGAAGACCTTGTAATGCTTTTGGTGGTGAAGGACATATTGGTACTGTATCTGTGATATTCTTGCTCAAACTCTTAGACACCAAGGAGACTTGCAACTTTGCATGTTTTCCCAGCAGATCCCTTTGTAATCCATCATACTAACTGCAAATGTCCTGATATAGTTTACTTAGGTCGTGTGATGACATGCATTCCTATTTATTTGCAACGATACAGCTAGAAGGTGGTGTTCTAAAATGACTGCAAGTTTCAAATTAAGATTTTTGATTATTTCTGTGTATGCCTATTGCATAGAGCCTTGTTGTAGATCGCTATTAATTTTAAATATATTCGATTATGGACTCTTTTTGACTTGCTGCAGTCTTATTGAGCTGAATGGCTTTGACAGTCCATAAATCAGTTTAGCTTGTTGATGTAGTAGGCTACTGAACTAGTCTACATTATGCACCCACATTTATGGAGTAATTTATCTGAAGCTTTTAGAATTGCATGGTTTCCCTTCTCTTGAATGCCGTCTCGTTTTTACAGGTACCTTTGGTTTGGTTGACTATACCAACTCCGAAGACATGAAATATGCTGTAAGTGTTTAATCTAAGTGGATTGTGTTGAGTTTTCACTTGCCACCTTCTAATGCTTCGTTTTGGTGTGATTATTATGGTATTATTTAGCTCCGGAAACTGGATGACACTGAATTCAAAAATCCTTGGGCAAAATCTTATATTCGGGTGAGCAATGTTTCCTATTGAATGATTTTTCTGCTGAAGATTAGTTTTGTCATGATCCCATGTTTTTACTTAACCATCATTTTTTGCACACTTATTTATATCACCCAACTATTGCTCCGTCTTGAATATTAATATTAAGTATCCAAAATCATTGGCTTCCATTAATGCTGATCACGTCTATATCTTTTTTCTTCTATTTACTCTCGTCACAGCTTCTGTCTTGCTGCTTCCTTGGTAGTTGGTATAGTAATCATGACTTTCTGTTAAGTAGGAGGAAATAAATAAATATATATGAAATTTTGTATGTAATGTTTGATGTGTATGTCCATAGTTTTTACTTTTAAGTTCTCATTGCTATTCATTGCCACCACCTTGAAAGTAAGTAATGAATGGTATGGAAAGATAGACAAATCCATCATTATCCACCAAATTTATACCCATACCCCAACCCCATTTGAAGTGCATAGATACGGTGTGAAATTTGCATTTGTCTGCTGGCCATCCCTAAGTAGACATTTGGAGAATGCCCAAGCCTTTCTTCTGGCATAAATACGGGTGTTTCCTCTCGAAATTGCTTACCCTTAACCACATTTGAAAACGCCTACCAAATAGACCCTCAAGGGTTTGGATCTGTGAAAGAAACACAAGTTTCTGTTAAATTTTGGTTACTCTATAGTGTTTATGTTCCATTAGGTTATGAGCATGGTTTCAGGGACATGTTGTCTGTCATTGCAGGTGAAGAGATACGATGAAAGCCCTACTAGGAGTCGCAGCAGGAGTAGAAGCCCGAAAAGGATCAGAAGGTATTTTTCTTTATGATTTTTAATACTGTTTAATTTTTCTAAGGAGTTTGAATTGCCTGAGATTGTTGGTGATTTTTTTTCTTTTTTCGAATTGTGCTGCAGCAAATCACCAGAAAGATCAATCTCTAGGTCACCTTCTCGATCAAGGTCTGCATCTCCTGTGAAATCAACCAGGTAAAACTGTTAATGATACTGGAATCTCTTTGTTTTCCCGAATACTGCCTCGCATCTTAGTTTTTCTCTTTTATGCAGGCCAAAGTCTAGGTCCAGGTCCAGGTCCAGGTCCAGGTCCCCTTCAAAGTCACGGTCAAGGTCTGGATCTCCTTAAGAATATAATAGGTGCGCCTTTCTGTTACAAACCTCTAGATCAGCTTAATGGATGACTTGTTTATGTTCGTTAGTATGAGTTTGTATATGATGCGCTGTTCATTGCTACCCAATTCCACATTTTTATGCGCTCAATTCTTTTCTTACAGTTGATATGCCAATCGGGTCAGATTAATGTCCGTGTTGTATCAATCCAATGAGTTAAACTTCTGCAAATCCGCAGCATTGCATGAACTTGTGACAACCATCGTAGTCAGTTTTCCATTGTAACCGTGTAAACTAATCATAAGGAAGTTTATTAGACATTTTGTGTGCTTAGCTTAGCAGCTCTCGAGTTTGCAGACATTTGTTGAAGTATGTATTTTTATTCACATTGCTGTGTTTTGCTTCTAGTTTTTGATTTCATTTGCTGGAGTTGGAACAAATTTTATTTGGAGATTTAGTTAAACTTTGAACATTGCTATATCCTTGTTAAGTATGTTTCTCTTTTGACGATTTATTTCCCTTTCATGTTCTTGCTTATACGAAATCAGATGAATCACGCTCTCTCATTTTTGAATATTTGAAATAGATAAGATTCTTAATAAATAAAAAAGGCATGCAATAAGATCCAAATTAAACTTATTCCAAATATAAGCGCCTAATACCCTAGAGCACAAGTTCGGGTCTGTTCGCACGTAGTAAGTGCTAACAATAATAAACTTGTCAAAAAAATCAAGTGTTTGTTCGCACTTAGTAACTGCGAACAGGTCAAATAGGGTCAACATGCGGATTTTAAGACAAGAGTTGTTCGGACTTAGTAAGTGCGAACATACTGAAAACCTAAAACCGGTTGTTTGCTGTTTGTAACAGCGAACAACATGTTTCAGTTTCTCAGTTTGTTTGCACTTACTAAGTGCTAACAGCCCGTTCCTAAGATTCGCAGATTACACGCTTAGTTTTGAAATAAGTTTGATTATGATCTTATCGTATGTTTTTTTGATAAATAATCTTATTTATTTCAATCCTCCGTTCCATAATACTTTTCCATAATACTTGCTACTGAGTGTGACATGTTGTATCTTGTATGGGAAAAATGTCACAATCAATAGCAAGTATTATGAAACGAAGTATAAAATACGGAGTATCTATAAAATACTAGTATACAATTGACATGAATATTACGAAATTGGTAGAGATTATTAAATTGTGCATGTATGATTAAAACTGAAAGAACATGTGTAGATAACAATTAAAGAAAATAGTGAAAACGAAATGTTCCAAAGTAAAAGGGATATACTAAAATGAAAAGCATGACAATCTCGGGAACAAAAGGGAATTGCTTGAATTTGTGACGAAATTATATGTCAATTGGTGTTATAATAAATGTATAGTTAAAGTGCATCCCGTGAGGTCAGATACATCTTTTGCAATCTTTTTAATCACATTAATATTAGTATACAATAAGATTTTCTATTATGTCCTACTCTATTTTTTCGTTACTTTGAATTTTATTACTTCAATGCTTTTAAGTGGTTTTCATTTGTATGAAGTTTGAGGGTCGGATGGATACAATCTTATCCTAGCTTTACTTCCATCAATTTAATAATGACACGTTTTCAATTAAGCCTTAATACAAAACATTATTCGCAACCGTTACATAAGTTTAAATAGTTATGTTTATCAACCAAATGTTACATTTCATCAAGCAAAATCCAATAAATACACGACTAGATTTAAACATGTTAATTTTGCTGAAATTTCAATATATAGAGGGTGTTTAGTAAACCGCTGTTAGCTGGTAACTGTATGCTGGTTATAGTGGTTGATTTAACCAACTGGTTTATTAACTTACTTGATCAGTTGATTATGGAGCCACTGTTTCAAGCAACTTGTTCAAAATCAACTTATTCATTACAAAAGTTGTTAGCTAATTTACCAAACATTATCATTTGACGATTTGACCACCTAACCTATGACTTTGTAAATTAGAAAGAAAACAAAGAACATTATATTATAAAAAGTGGAACTTGCAATTTACATTTCAACACATTAATTTTGCTGAAATTTCAATACACTAATTAAATTGATGAAAGAATCATTAGGAGCATCCTTATCAACAACTTAATAAAAAACTTGTTTCACTATTCATTTATTTTTCTAGTGATCTTTTACTTGAACTCTCATGTAATCCCTCCGTCCCTATGATTTTGCACCTATGAGATATTGGGTGATATTTAGTAGAAGGTGAAATTTGGTTGGAGAATAAGACAAAAAACAAGTGCATGATAGGAATGAGTGGTTAAAATGGAAAGAGAAAATTAGTTTGTGGATGAGATTTAATGAAAGAAAGTGGGGCCATTGCCAAAAAAAGAAAGGTGCAAAATGAGTGAGACAACCTAAAAAGGAAAGAGGTGCAAATTGAGAGGGACAGATGAAGTATAATTTTATTTAAACACAAATTGATCAATATATTTATAAGTATAGCAAAATTTCAAAACAACAAGCATGCTCTAACGAGCTTCCATCTCTGAAATTGATGCATCATTCAAGGAACCTTGCTCTACATCATAATGTGGATGCTGTTCTTTTGGTAAACTCTTGCCTAGGAAGAATGCTGGTTTCTTTGGTTTCGGAAGGTGATTAGTGTCACCGGCAATCATATTTATGACAGTCGACATTGTTGGTCTGTCGTCTGGATTCTCTTGCACGCATAAAAGACCGACATTGATGCACTTCAACGCTTCTTCATGGTCGCTTTCACCCATAATCGCGGTTTTGTCAATCAACTCCGAACCTCTGTCTTCTGCCCACAATTCCCATGCCTGTAAAAATAGTTTTACAGTGTGTTTAACTGCGAACTACTGCTCGAGTTTTAGTGTTAGATTGAAACTTACGTATCCTGTAAGGTTGAGTGTGCGGTCTGAGGAGTAAGATTCGTTGTTCTTCTTGCTACTGATAATCTCCAACAGTAAAACCCCGAAGCCAAAAACATCAGATTTAACTGAAAAATATCCGTCTAGTGCATATTCTGGAGACATGTAACCACTGCACCAAGAACAATGAATGAAACGTAGAAGAAATGTTAGTGATCCGTTTAAGGTAGCCTTTAACCAAGCTTCGATGTTATACCTCGGTTTAGATTTAATTGTTACATTACTATCTCTTCAAATAACACTCGAAAAGAGAACATCTTGGGTACCCGGAAAGGCGGGTACCTATTTTATCAAATAAATAGGGTTGAGACAATAGGTACCCAATTTTTTTGAACTTATACCAAAGTCAATTTCACAAAAAAGGAACAAACAATCCAACAGTTGTAAGATAATTGGAAGCATCGGGTTTTGTTTTTGAACAGGCCTACAAGAGAATACTTGTTTTACTTACGGTGTTCCAACGACTCTCTTTGTGTTTGCTCCCGATTCATTTTGCTGAAAGAGTCTTGCCATACCGAAATCTGAAATTTTCGGATTCATTTCCTGATCAAGTAGTATGTTTCCCGTCTTTAAGTCTCGATGGATTATCTTCACTCTCGAATATTTGTGGAGATAAAGGATTCCTTGTGCTACCCCCTCGATAATGTTAAAACGTTGTTTCCAATTAAGAAGCAATTTCCTGCTCGGATCTGTCGCCAAAGACACAATAAAGCGTTCAGGATTAAAAGGATGCAGACATCTAACTCCCCAAATCCCGTCTTGGTGAGAGCCACTTAAAGCATTGGGGTAATATAATGTTGTTCAGTAATATGTCACTAACCGAAAAGAAAATAATCCAAGCTTTTGTTCTGCATATATTCATACACCAAAATCTTTTCTCCTTGCTCAAGGCAGCATCCAAGGAGCTTAACAAGATTAGAGTGTTGTAATTTTAGAACAAGCTTAACTTCATTCATGAACTCATTTTTGCCCTGCTTTGATGTCCTTGAAAGTCTCTTTATTGCTATTTCTTGATTATCTGCTAATATTCCCTGATTTTTAAAGACATATTACATATGTTATGGTGGAGAAATAAAGTCGAGGGTTTCTTTGGCTGCATCCCCTTTTATGGGTATAGATTGCTGTCTGATCATAGTTCCTATGAGCGGGATACACTGGGTATGTATGATGATGAAAATAATGGTGGAGAAAAAACATAACCATATAGTGAAACAGTTTTTTGCTACTACAGGCAAAAGTCAAGACCTCGCTACTACCATATGTAATACCCCGATTTAGATTTTCAAGTACCTTGTAAACGATGCCATATCCTCCTTGTCCGATTCTATTTGAAGGGGAGAAGTTATCAGTTGCTTGAACCATACTTGCGAAACTGAAAACGTGTATTCCATGGTTCTTCTTGCCGATGGTTAGTTTTCTTTTTCCATGATATTTGCTGGAGTGTCCGGAACTGGAACCTAACTCAGTAAGTGACATCTTCTCTTCTATTTGATTCGCTCCTATACAGCATGGCGTTAACCAAAAGAATAAAACGCAGCCAAAAGTTAAGTTTATTTGTTGACGATATATCACCTGCTTTTTCGAGGTTGTACTGAAGGCGATCATTTAACTGTGTAAGGAATGCTTTGAGTCTTTGTTGTACACAATAGCCTAGCAGGAAGAAAAACCGTGCTAGTTTGAGTAGTGTCGTCTGCATGTGATATCCTAGCCATGCTATTGATGAGGCCAACAGAAAAATGCCTGTTGCTACCATTAGCCACAACCATACCTTCCTCTTGTGGGTTCTGAAACAAATCAAGGGGTGCTTGGCAAATTAGCTTATTGAGCAATTTTAGCTTATTTTAATGTAAATATAGGGTTGTCTGGTTAAACTAGTTAATGCTAGTGTTTGGTGAACTAGCTGGTTGAAACAACTTATTGATATGAATAAGTTGTTTTTGAACAAGCTGCTTATGGTAGCGGGTTCTGGTCAAACCAGTTAATAAAATCAGTTCGTCAAATCAGTCACTATAATTAGCTATCAGTTTGTCAAACATCCTCCAGGCATTTTTCTTAAAACAATTAACACCTCACTAGAAGATATTATGGAAAAAAGTTCTATTCAAATGTACTTACGATTGACTGAAGCTGTTGGCTGGTTTGACCAACTCAAAGTATTGACTGATAAGCCTATAGTTTAAGTCAGGTGTTATGGAGAAGTATTGACTGATAAGCCTATAGTTTAAGTCAGGTGTTATGGAGATGTAAGTAAAAATCAGTTGTTGGCTGATTGATATTTATTTGAGAATGTGAGTTATAAAACCAAAAGCTCATTAGAAAACTACTCACAATAGTTTTTTTTTTTAGCTTTAAAACCGGCTCATCAATTAGCTTAAAAGCCTCAAATCAAATAGAAGTGTTTTTTTTGCTGTTTAACCAACTAAAAGCCAAAAATTAAAACCCTACAGTTAATGAAAAATCTATTTACTAAACACATCCTATTGTATACCTTTCCAGTCTGTACGTTTGTCTTTGAATGTAGATCTCTCTGTAACTGTATGAAAAATTGTATCCATCTTCAACCAACTGTGTTCTATTCATCCAGAGCTCACAACCAGTTCTATTAGGGTAAATAGAAGCGTATGCAACACATGAGCAAAGGCTCGAGCACTTCGTTTCACAATCCGCCTCGCCTAAAATCCAATTTGTGCTAGTATACTTTAAACCTTCAGATAGCGTGTTACCTCTAGTGCGGTCAAACCAGGTGTTGCTCCTGCATCTAGGCAGCTTCCGCTTCACACACCCTGGAACGTGACCTTTGTCGCACCCAAGAATACTTTCTAGATAAGACCTCCTTGATCCTTCGTATCTCGAGCTCCCTGATCTGTCAGATGTAGCTCTATGACAGTATTGTATATCGCCTTCCCAATCTATCTGATACATTGGAAAATTCGTCAACCACCAGTTCTGTGCAGACAAAGTGAAGTATTCTTCATTCTTATTTGAAACATATTCGAATCGATAAAGATAGTCTTTAAGGTTCGGGAATTTCCCATCGTGCCAAATCCCACTCTTCCATTGAATCACCCCTCGTCTCCACATAATCAACTGTTTTGTACCATTCGGATCTAACCCAAGTACGAAAGCTCCTTCTGCAGGAAACTTATCACTTACCCACGAGCACAACGACAAATTTTGCTTCTTCTTGTAGTTAAACCCTAATTTCATTCCAGGAAGAAGTATATCTGTTGGGTGATCAAAGCTCTGCCACAAGATTTTCTCCCCTGCAGACCCATCAGAATTCAGCTCGCGTAATACAAGATTTCCTTTATCAGTTAAAATTGCTTCTGTTCGAAAACCTCGATTAGATTTCAACAATATTTGTGTCAAACCATTGTCTGTGATCTTGAAGTCTCCTTTGCTACTAATTTCAAGTGCTCCTGAAATCCGGGAAATGGGTTTGTTTCGGTTTGCGATCCAGACTGGTCTCTTGACTTCATCGTAAGTGTACCAGATACCGATATAGTAGTTTTGTGCAGTTTCTGGGTTAAAGTACCCAATTGTAGTATCTTCTTGTGGGTTGAAGAAGCCTAATGTAAAAACTTTGCCCGCTGATACTAAAAACTCGCCATTTTTGAGCTGATCGCCTTGGCTCAGAGTATCGGTTTGTGCATAACAAGCGATTACGCAGCAGCACAGATGGAAATACCAGAAGGTCTTCCATCTGTTTTGTGCCATTGGAGGTCTAATCTGCACAAAGAATTTGAGAAAATAATTATTTTCACTTTATTTTGCTCTTTGTTTAGCAGCCAATTTGGAATTTGGGCTTCTATAATGAAATATAGATTAGATTTCTAATCTTAAGACTTAAAAAGAGTTCATTGTTAACTAATATGATTGACTAATCAAAAGTAAATGATGAGATATTTATCTGCTGGTTTTTAGTCAATTTTCTAGACAACCCAAAACACACTCTAAACTAACACATACAAGGAATAACTATCTCATCTATATTTTAGTTTATGATTTATCGGGCCTCTCCTCGGAGACCGTCTTTGTAAGAGGCGATTCTCCAGACTCAACAAATAAAAAAATAATCTAAAAACTGACGCCCGCGTTTGATCCTATTTGGAGTTGGTGTTATAAACCTATTGAAGTTAGTGTTATTACCTATTGAAGTTAGTGTTATTGCCTATTAAAATTGGTATTTGGAGTTGGTGTTATAAACCTATTGAAGTTAGTGTTATTACCTATTGAAGTTAGTGTTATTGCCTATTAAAATTGGTATTTGGAGTTGGTGTTATAGTTTATTAAAGTTGGTATTATAACCTATTTAGAGATACCAACTTTAATAAGTTATAATACTAATTTTAATAGGTTATAATATTAACTTCAATAGGTTATAACTGCAACTTCATAAATGATTACACATGACACGTTTTTCTGGTAGTTATTTTTGTATTTATAATAGGCCGGCCAATTTAAAACGCGCCTTTTATAAAGATGGTGTCAACTCTAAAATAACAATCATAATCATTTATCATTTGCATATTGTTTTTACTTCATTGGTTGCACCGCAAATTACTCCCCCCGTGCTTTATAATTTGCAGCATTTTCTATTTTGGTTCGTTCCATTTAAATTGCAGCATTTCTATTTTTGGACTATGGCCCACCACTTTCTTTTAATCTCATCCATACATTTTAACTCTCTTTTAATTTCATCCACACAATTCATTCTCTCTTCGTTTATTATCACTTTCTTAATATTTATCCATTTTTTCTTTGCTACTAACTCATCAGGACGGAGGGAGTACTTTTCTTGTCCCTAACTTTCCTACTTATATTTGACATTTTTGCATCGGTATTCTATCGAAATTTTCAGCAACCTTCTTATTTTCTTTGTAAGGGATTGATTGTGATCTTTGATCCAATCCTCTCCCAACCTTGATGGAGATTTTTGGATCAGATTATTTTAGATTTGTTCATTTTTGGATAAAGTCATATTTAACTTGATTGATTTTGAAATTTTAGGAGTATTTCATTTAGATTTTTTTTACATATTATACCTTATGTAGTATAATTTTTGGTTTATAAAAGATTAATTTTCTTGTAAGATAACTGAAATAGAGTTTCAAGGTAATAAGGAAATACTATATTATCTTAAAATTGATGATATAATACTTTTAAAATTGATAAAATTTAAACAAAGGTTCAAAACAATTAAATTAAAATTACGAATGATTGATCCATGTTAAAATAATCTAGAAAAATCTAGAATTTTAATTAAAGATAAAAATATCTAAATTAAAGAATTACAAAATATAATAAAAGTTGCTAGAAAATGTAATTAAAAAATAAAAATATATAAAATATTATAGTAGGAGTTCTTTAAAAAATGTAGTTAAAAATAAAAATATCTAAGATATTTTAGTAACATTGTAACCAAATTGGTCACTATAAATACCCGTTGGTGTAATCAAAATTTGGCAATGAATAAGAATAACCATTTTACAAATTAGCTTTCCTTCATCTCCAAACAAATCAATTCACTTGTTTTCGATTTAAATTTTCCTACAATTCACCCACTTGTTTTGTTAGATTTCAATTTAGTTTTGAATTTTATTTAAATATGACAGGTTTATGAGAATCATAAAAATTAACTGTTTAAGATCGTCTTACACTACATCATTATTTATATTAATGAACGACCGAGATATGTGTTAGTTTTTACCAAGTTCAAATACTCCTATTTGAAACAATTCAAAACCTTACTTTCTAAAATCTCCTTTGAGATTGTTTGTTGAATACTTGAATGAATTTTAAGTTGAGCTTCTAATTGACATTTGCCTTTTGATTTTTTTGAAATAAACCTGAAAAATACTATAGATCGAGCAAAGTCAAGGCGAGAAGCTCTGGAAAAAAAAGATTTCGTACAAACTTTCTTGTTAGCTAAACTCGAATGCCACCTATCAATAAAATGGAATAGAGAATTACCCTTACGAGCAACAAAACTACAATTAGACCCATCCATCTTAGAAACAAAAAAGAAGAGCTTATCATAAAAAAGATGAATCGGAGATTGACCTTCAACCCTTTGATTAATCGTTCTCACCACGTTCATAGAATCACCTTCTAAATGAACAAGGTGGTAACCAATTCGAACCACAAGCTCCATACAAAAAAAGCGCAGCATCCGCTTCACTAACCTCAGGGGACTATAACGAATTGACACGTCGAACACTGACCAACTAAAGCTTTTCAGCATTATCCCCACAAACTACACCAAAGCCTAGATGAGTCCCAATATAAACATGAGCATCAAAATTAATCTTAACCCAAGCACCAGGAGGGGGATGCCATGACTTTAAAGTCAAAAGGTATCACAATGAGAAATAAGAACCTTGTTAGCATATGAATTAAAATCATGCACCAAATTGTGAAATCAAGATGTCAGGCAAACAAGACCACACCTCTAATAAAAAAAAAAGCTCTTAATTTTATTTCTAAGAAACCAAGCCGCCCACATGGTGGTGCATAAGGAAAGAAAAGTGTCTTCAGCAGAATGTTCATAAATCCAAATAAGAAAATCAAGCAATGAGGATTTTGAAGCGTCTTTGATAACCGAAAAAACCAAGTAATCAGTAAAATTCAGTTTTAATAAGTAAGGTTGCAATAGTAAATACAATCAGAAAAAATCAATTTTAATCACTACAACTTAATTATAATTTATAACAACAAATTAGTTACAAATTAGAGGTGAAAGTTTGGTTTGCAATTTGATTTTTTCATAAAACCAAATCAAATCAAATTTATTTCAATTTTTTAATTTTCAACCCAATTCAGACTGAATTGAGACGTAATCAAAATTAAACGAAACCAGATTAGTTCCGTGTAGACTTTTACAGATCAATCAAAACTAAATTTTCAACAAAAACAAATCTTAACTTGAAATTGAATTTAATACTAAAATTGTAAAGAAAAATTATTCGTAATCATAGTTGCAAAAATGAGAATGACTAAATAAAATTTTAATTATTGAATTAAGGTATACTATTGTTACAAGATTGCTTACAACGTTTTTGTTAGTATCGCGAATCAAAATTTTCTATTTGCACGTCAAGTTGCACAAATCACTCAATAAGTAGTGTAGCTCGTAACAATTGAGCTTTTATTTTATTTTGGTTCGTAATTTTGGTTTCGGTTTTTAGTTTGCTCAAACATAATCCAATTCAACATATTCCGGTTTTGAAAATTCCAATTCAAAACTAACCAATTTATAAAAAGTCCAAACCATATTATGATTTTTATTTTCATCTATAATAAATATCAGTTTCAATTAGTAAAAATCAAAATTTTTTTTTGAGCATATCCGTAAAAACCTATTGGATTCGAGATTGAACAATCTTTCAATGTTGCCGTCACTGAATTCCGACTCAATCTCTGACAATTATCCGTCTCGAGTTTTACTAAAGCAAATTTGGTATGAGAAATTGAAGATAAACTTGGAAAATCTGCTTGATAATGAGGGTTTTGATGCGTTTATTGATTTTCCAGTCGAGGAATGAAAATCTGCGTTATTGGCTGGATATGGATGTAAAAAGGAATGAAAATTGATAGTAATGCCAAGGAAGGTATACAATTGCACGAATTGAAAGGATGGAATTCGAGAGATGGATTAGCATTTCCTTACACAAATAGATAAACGTGATATCGATCATGTGAAACTGACGTAATTACAAAGTAAGAACCAACAATATCTCATTTCTGACTTTTCTTTGTGAATTTGTTGTTGAATAAGACTGTATTGTTGGATGACCTTTTGCCATTGTTTTTGTATTTGTTGTTGTATTTGATACACAGGCAAACATGAATACATACATTTGTTTATTAAATAATTCAATAATTAAGCAAACATGAATGTGATACACAGGCTTTATAGAAGCCTTCTTTTTAAGGCAACATTGCCAGTTATTAAGTTCTTACATAAACTATAGTACACATTATTAAGCATATACCATTCCACAGACGTTTGCATATATTGCTCGATGATTTGAGTTTAGGGAGTTGCAATGTTCTCGGTAGCTAGAGGAATGTTTTCGGTCCCTTCGAATCCTGGTCTGCTTCCAGCTACCCCTAGGCTTAGCAGCAGCTCCTCCCATTTCCTTGCAGGTTCCTGTTTGAAAAATAAATTAATTGATGAAATTAGTAGTTTAATGAATGATGTTCAGCGCGTATTATACATTTATACTTTGGACGTCTCGTAGTTAAGCGTACCTTCCACGAGAAATCTTGTGTCATACAGTTAATGACCATTTCTCTCATAGCTGGAGAGTTGTAGGTTGTTAGTGCCCTATGCACTGTTGTTTCGACAGCTGATATATCAGCAGGATCTACCATGTCACACTGATTCACAATTGAAAATAAATGTCAGTTTTAGAGGGTACAAGAATCTGAATTTTAATAACCTGTATGCTTGAAATGTGTTGTTTGGTTTCAGATGATGATTACATTTGCACTGAAA
Organism: Amaranthus palmeri; assembly: GCA_019776075.1. Classification (NCBI taxonomy): domain Eukaryota; kingdom Viridiplantae; phylum Streptophyta; class Magnoliopsida; order Caryophyllales; family Amaranthaceae; genus Amaranthus; species Amaranthus palmeri. The sequence continues at coordinate 1,103,196 of JAAKBH010000297.1, forward strand.
CGGCCCATATGGAATCCGGTATACCCTTCCTTTACTGTGTCGACAAGTCCACCAGTGGAGGCTACCACAGGCACCTAAGTAAGTATGTGTGGGTTAAGTGATCCAATTAATGTATTAAGAAGAAAAATCAGTATTATGAGAATTTACTCCATTAAACTGTTACATACAGTTCCATAACGCATCGAATAGAGTTGAATTAACCCACACGGCTCAAATCTGCTAGGAATTAACATGAAATCAGCACCAGCTACAATCATATGAGCTAAGGGCGAATTGAATTTTGTCACTCCTCTCGCCTTTTCAGGGTAGAGTATTTCCAGCTGCTCAATCTGTTTCTCCATTACCTCTTTTCCTGTTCCCTATTTCCCAGAAAAAAAAATCATGATAATGTGTAATTGCTTCTCTTGAGAACTATGGTTTTTTTTATAATGGTAAGAATTGGTCTTACAAGAACAACAATTTGGACGTTTTCCTTGATGAAACGAGGAATTGCTTCTGCAAGAATGTCAGAACCTTTTTGCTCTTCAAGCCTTCCTATAAATCCAATCAAAGGGATATTCCTATCCACTGGTAGACCAACTTCTGCTTGTAGGGCTTCCTTTATAAGTGGCTTTGCAGTCATAACCTGTAAAAGGGAGTAATAACAACTTATATTAGCAACTTTTAAGATGTCGTTCTACTTATAAGGAACTGTTGCTTAAAATCTTACTTACAGTTGTTATATCGAAATTAGTACCAATGTACTTGTCAGTTATTGGATTCCATTCTTGCACATCCATACCATTGACTATACCAGCAACACCAGTCTGTCGAACTACATCGTCGAGCTCCACACCTCTCTCAACTCCTGATATAAGTTCTTGAGCATAATAGGGGCTCACAGTTACTACACGGTCTGATTGTAAAATACCTGCTTTCATCCAGTTGATTTTCCTTCCCTTTACTGGTTTGTCATACCTGTAAAACATAACTGATCAATTTTAAACTCCTCCATCCAATTGAATATAATGTTTAGGAGTAAGAAGATACTTTACCCATCCATAAATTCAAAAACTGGCCTCAACTCCTCCGGAAGATGAAGACGTGGGTAGTCCGCCAAGGCAAATCTTCCTTGATATACAATATTGTGAATGCAGAAAGCAACCTGAAATTTCAATTATATAACATTAACTTTAGGGCCCGTTTGGTAGGTGGTAATAAACCGCGGTAATGGGAATGAAAAATTAGTGTAATTTTGATTGAAAAATCTCTTGGCTACCTTGATGGCCATGCTTGACAACCTTCAATCATCTCATTTTGTTCATAAAATTCATTCCAATGCATTACCAATGAGAGAGGTGATAATAAGTGGTAATGGAAATTTGTGAACAAAAAAACTTTTTTGTGATCAAAGTTTATTACCATGGGAATGAAAAGAAAATTTTAATTAAATTTTACACTATAAATCATTCCCATTACCATCATTTAGTACCACTAACCAAACGGGCCGTTAAAGTACCAGAACCAAGAAAATTTTCGTAGGTGAAAGATTAGAAGGCTCACCTTGGCATTATTATAGATACCCTTGGGTTGGTAGATAGCCTTCAGATACGCTGGAAGAAGAGCAGTATGCCAGTCATTGGCAATGAAAACAACATTTTCACCTGTACAAAATATACACATATGAGTACGTCTACTTGGGCGTCATTGCAAAGGTAAGTGCTTCAATGATGCAACAAAAAACCAAATCATAGATGCCATTATGAGAATTTGTTTACCATATGGTCCAGAGAAGTTCGGATTGTTGTTGAGATTTAAAACTCTTGGTGCCTCCAAAGCTGCCTGAAGCACATATTATGTAAACTTAGTTACATTTCAGCCAATACCTTTGTTGCTCAGACTCTTCACTTTACCCAAACTAAACGTGTCTGTTGGACTTGGGTAGGACACTTGCACACTTCAATTTGGTTTAAATGCTTGGCATCTTTTCATAGAATAGCCAAGTCAGATGGTTGGGCACATATTGAACTGAGAAGTCTAACATGGTATACAGAGTTCGAGCAACATAGATAAGTAATACGTTTTCATTCATCTTCTGAGGTTTTAGGGATGAGAATGGACCATGTTACTGATACTTAGATATTCACATAGTCAAAAGTACGAATGTGGGACATGTTCAGAAATCAATGCTTGAATTACCTGGCACAACAAGCTAAACCGAAGTTGGTTATCTTCATAGTCCGCTCCAGCCTTAGGACCATAGAGTTTGGATCCAGTTATCCCCCACACCTTATCACACAACAAGAAATCAGAGCTTCAAATTATCAAAAATGACATAGAATAAACCATGTTTGATTATGCAAAAGTATTGTTACCCTTGCAAGGAAAAGTGGATGATCCACGAAAATACGATCAACCCCTCGCTTGTAGGTGTGGAAGTAACGCACTGTTTCAGTTCTGTCTCCTACTTGGAACTGCAATGATATCATTATAACATGCTCAAAAATGCTAAATATTATCTTAAATACGAGTTATTTAGTTATTATGGCATGCATGTATGATATACCTCAACTGTCACACTAGTATCCCATCCATCTCTGTACTGATCATACCGAGGGGAGACTGTCATCACACGGTGTCCTCTGGCCTGAAAAACTCAATATATTAGGCTGTGTTCTCACAAATTTATTTACTTATTTTCAGGTTTTATATAATTTTAGTTTGAAGAGCAAAACGTACTGCCAAGGCTGGGGGAAGTCCTCCAAGGACATCACCAAGACCTCCTGTTTTACTCCATGGTGCAACTTCTGCTCCGACAAACACCACATTCATCCCACTTCTGATAAAAGGTGCATGAAATCTTTCTTTTCTCAGCTCTACAGTTGTACTTTTTGGGTTGTTGCTTAATCTTAGCATATCTATGTTGCTCATCAATGGCCTCAGTCCATTGTGAGTTGACATTTGATTGCTCTTTAGTGCGTTGTTTGCCAATGTCAACTTAGGATCTGAACTTCCCATGGCAGTATTGGCAAAGTTTGAAACGAAGTGAGAAGATGTTACTGTTTCCATTGTAGAACCTTAAATGACATAAACGTACAAATCTTAAGTTAGTTATACGAATTTGTCGAAAAATAAATGTGGTTTATGCTAGGAGAAGCAAAGAATTTCAAGGTCTTGTTTATTTTTTCATAAATTTGTAGAATTTGGGCCTTTCGTAATTAAAAAGTAATTTTCTTAAATAAAAGTTGAATATAATTTTAATTTTAAGTACTATAATGATATAAAAACTTAACACAAATTCTAACCACATTAAAATTGATTTTATAAAATAACTTGAATTAAATTGTTAAAAATCAAGTTTTCATCTCTAATGTTTAGGAAGAAAAAGAAAGTAATGGTAATAGAAATTCTAAAAGTTTAAAAAATGGAAAAGCTAATAAATAAGATGTTAATTTTGTTAATCAAATTTGTGATTATTGATGTTTTTCAAAAGAGTGAAAATTAAATACTGTAAGAGAAGATATTGGGAGTTAGAGAGTTGCTTTGGATCAAAAGAAATGAGAGAGGAACATGTAATTAATAGAATTTCAGTCTATGATCACTGATTTGTTAAGTAAAACTTTAACTACCTACTATCTAACTCATTTCAATATTTTTCTAAAAAGATTTTTATTTACATACGAGACCCATTAGTTTTAGGGGTCATATGCAATTGGACACTCTGTAGACCCCAAATCGGTGCTGAGTATATGGCATTGATCAAATGCTTGAAACAAAGTTTTCTTACCACAGCTGGTAATGTGTTGATTACCAAGAGATGTATTTACAAGATTTGAATTACTACTTTGAGATTATGAAATTAATTTTTTGTTTTGAATTGAGCTTGTTTTTTTTTTTTTTTGCGAGTAGATGAGTGATATGGTTGTGGGGTCACATATTTATAAGGGTATGTTTTTATGGGGTCCACCCATGACGTGGCAGCATAGAGTTTATGTTAGGACTAGAGTATTTTATTTGGTGTTTCTAACCAATTAGGAAATTCGTGTAGAAATAAAAAGAGCATCACAATCTACTAAATTCTGATGCTGGAATTCACCTGAGGCCTATGACATTTTTCAGTTGAAAATACGAGGTATTTGACGAAGATTTGGAATGCTTTAGCTTCATCTCAGCCGTTGGTGTGTACACATCAGCTTAGTTTGAGTGTTTGCTGATGTTGGAATTTCTTTCAAGGCTTTTATTTTTATTTTTTCTTTTTGGTTGGGCTGTAAAAGGTGTGTGAGAGGAGGGTGATGAATTGGGAATTCGTGTATATGTGTGGATTGAAAGACAAATGAATTACTATGGGTGCATTTTTGCAATATTGGTAGTTTTGTAGAACCATGGGTTTCTTTCTACCTCGTTTATCTTCACACATACTTTTATATTTGAGTTTGCTGTGAAGGGAAAGGAGTACATTATTAGGGATCATGCGGATTGAAATATGTAGATAAGATAAAGAAAAAGATTAAATTTGTTGATAATAATAGGAGAGAGTGCGACTTTATGTTCTAAAATGGAATTGTAGCAAATTCAGCGCGACAGACGATAATTGTTAAAAACAGATTAGGGTTGACAACACTTTGACTTAACACTTAGCAATTTTTGTATTTTCACTATATTCAAGCCTAAAAAGTGCGGTGCATAGCTGAGTGGTGGACACCTTCATGAGAATTAATTTTTAGTTCATGATCATGGGATGTGATGAAGTCGAGTTGGTTGGTACTAATTTATTGCTCACCCTCCCTTTAATGGGGCTAAAGACCGACGGTATGCGACAACCACTCAGAGGCAAAGCTATTTAATACTCCCTTTATTGGGGTTTAAGATAGACAATAAGCGACAATCACTCAGAGGCAGAGTACTTTAATACTCTCCCATTTTCACCTTAAGTGTCTCATTTCTTTATTGGCTCAAGTCACTCCAAATGTCTCATTTTTATTTTGGGTATATCATCTTTACCAATTTACCTATTACACTTATTAATCCTACCTTACCCCTATTGATTCTAAAAACACTACGCTCTTTCTCTTTCACATGTGGTCTCATTTGATTATCTAAATAAATGGTGAAAAGTTAAATGAGACACTTTGGTGTGAATAAAAGGGAGTTCAAGCCAATAAGTATTTAATTCAATCCTAATATAATACCCCTTTTAGAGTCTAGAAGTGTTCAAAACAAACCCGACGACATGACATTTACCCAACCTTATAACTGAATTTAACTTTTATTCGCCTTTCAAATGAATTAAAAATATGTAAAAAATAATGTGGAGATAACTCAATTATAAAATGATCGAAATATTGAACCTAAAACTAGAGCTGTTCAAATTTGACCCAACCCGATCCATCTTGTGTTGTATGTAGATGATATGCTTTTAGCTTGTAAAAGCATGCTTAAGGTGGAGGATCCAAAGGAGCCATTGTCAAAGGAGTCTGATGTGAACGATCTAGGAGATGCGAAGAAAATTGTAGAGATGGAGATTGTTAGCTATAAGAGCAACAGACATTTATATCTTAATCAAGAGGTACACTAAAAAGGTGTTTAAGAGGTTCTCTATTGACGATGTCAAGGTTGTTTCCACTCCGTTTAGTTCTTACTTTTTACACTCTAAATATTGCCCTCTAACCGAGCAAAAAGAAGATGACATGCGAGGTATTCCATACATAAATGTTGTAGTATCATGTATGCTATGCTGTGTACTCGACAGTCGACCCGACATAGCTCAAGCATGAGTATGGTAAGTACATGGGTAATCCGGGGAAATGATATTGGTATGCGGTAAGAATCCATGGATTTCTCCTAGTTGGATATTAGCAATCCATAGTTTCGCCTGGATTGTGTCAATAAAATTATGATCAAAGTAACTCAAAGAAAAAATAATCCTAGTGATGAGACGGTGAAGAGAGAAGTTAGAGATTTGGCTATTAGTATCGAGTCTTCCGTGTATACTAAGCAACGAACAAGCAATACTTTATGCATCTGTTGAACAACAGATTGAAAGAGGAGATCAATCGTTTAATTTCTGGTGATTTAACAACATCAACAGAAAATTTAAAGCTAAGTAGAACTATTTAGAGACCTGTTGTGTGAAACTAACTGTATTCGACATCCTATTTGATGTACAATGAACCAGTTCATTTTTTGACCTGTTTGTTTGCACTGAACTCTGTAGAATATCCTATTGCTATTTTATATCAATTGGTGGTGCGACAACATTCTTTTGCTGTATTGCAGAATTTGCAGTGCTTGTAAGTGAATTTTGTGTTTCTGTGATAGTAGGTATCTGAATAGTTTTACTTATCTTTTGTTTGCCCGTTGTTGCTACTGATTTCTTCCTTTAGTTTGTTTCTCAACAGATGCATATAGTCCTACTTGTCGGTTGCCTTAGTATATACGAAAGACTCGATATTTATAGCCAAATCTTTAACTTCTCTCTTCACCGTCTCATCGCTAGGATTGTTTTGTTTTTGAGTACTTTGATCATAATTTACATAGCATCCCAATGTCGTTTCTCCGGATTACCTATGCTCATTATTTGTGTATGAGATACCTCACATGTCATCTTCTTGATTGGTCTTAGGGCAATGTTCTTTAGAGAGTAACAAGTGAGAACTAAAGGGAGTAGAAATAACCATAGCATTGTCCATAGAGAACCCTTTTAATGTACCACTTTTGATTAAGATACAAATGCCCGTTGCTCTTATCCCTAACTATCTCCATCTCTAAAATGCTTCGCATCTCCAAGATCCCTCATGTCAAATTCCTTTGACAATGGCTCCTTTAAATCCTTCACCTCAAGCATGCTTTTACAAGCTTCAAGTATATCATCTGCACACGTAGTCCACCTTACCAATCACCTCAAAACCTTATGGTTGCCTCATGTAGATCTCCTTGTCTAATTCATCATGGATAAATGTTACATCTAATTGAAGTTACTTCATATCCTCCATCAACTCCAAAACAAGTAGGGCCTAATCGAAAAATACTTCTCCACTAGAGAGAACACCTCGTGGAAGTAAATACTTTCAACTTGAGAATAATCTTTTGCAACTATTCAAGCTTTGTAGATGAGCAAACCTCACTAGATCACAATCCTTCTTTCTTCTTGTAAACCCATTTGCATCCCATTATTTTCTTATTTTTGGGAGCTTTCACAATATACTAAGTTTCATTCTTTTCACAAGATTTCATCTCTTGTATATGACTCCAAACCATTGTGAGATGTTGATTCCATTTGTTGATACATGTCATTATCAACCTTTGTAGCTTATGAAGCTATTGGAGGCTCCACGTAATCAAATTTAACATTTGTAGAGGTTATTACCCTTCTAGATTTCTCACACCATACCCGATAACCCTTAACACCAACACTAGCCAACAAATATTCATTTTCCAAGCTTTAGATTCAAGTTTTCCCTCATTAGCATGTATGTATGTCGAATATCCAAAATTTTTAGATTTGAATAATCAACCAGACAAAATTTCATACCTCTTAGGGACACTTGAAGTCAAGTGAGGTGTGTGGAGAACGGTTGATCAAATAGTACGCAGTAGACACCGCTTCGAGCCAAAACTCTTATTCAAACTTTGCTTGACTCAAGATACATTTTGCTCTTTCTAACAATGTCTTGTTCATCTTTCGACCACCCTATTTTGTTGAGGCCAATCTACACATGTCTGATGCCCAATTAAAACTACTATCATTTGTTCTACACCTTATAAACATATTATCGTTTGACCTATTTTGTTTTTGAGCCGATTGCTTTTCTATAAGTTCTCTTTGAATCAAAGCATTTTCAACATCACAATTTTAAGATTCTCCATAACATATAGCGAAGTCTTACGAAAGTTTTTATAAGAAGGTAATATCCAAATCCTCATCATCAACAATCACATTTAATATTGTGTAAATCCATGATAATAGTACAAAACTCATCCAAATGTGACTTATACGAGTTACCTTTCTCAAGGCGTAAGTTCAATGCTATATTATGACAGCTTGAATCCCAAAAGTTCAATGCTATGTAATGAAATTTTTTATATAGATTTGGTATTACTGGCTTTTTGCAAAAGTATATACCTACCATGTAAATTATCCCTTTTCTTTATTAATATATAAACTTATTTCAATGAACTAAACTTATTTTGTCAAACACAACTTATTTTTATTGTGAATTTTATATTGTATTTGTCTTGTCACTTTTGCTTTATATTACCATTATTTGTTTTACTTATTATTTTATTAGTTATACAGATTATTATTTTGAAAAAATAGTCATAGGAATCCTTTGAATTATTTTAAATAGATATCGGTTAAAAATATTGGAATTATTTAACAAAAATTGACCATTGTAGATTATTCTTATTTTTCAAAAGCTGATTTTGGTGTTAATAGGATGGCTCTACGAATGACGACTGTAAAAGTATTTTAAGAGCTTATTTTAGCTTAGATCAGCATAATCCACTATTCCAAGAATTAATTACCTTTTGAATAATTCTAAGGTTAACAACTTTAAAAAGTATAATAGTTTATAATTATTTGAATAGTTAAATATAAAGAGGGGCTGTAAGAATCTGGTAGGATGATTTATTAGACTTAAGACTTGAATATTCCACATTTAAAGCTTATCCATTATAGTCATGTTGAGTCCTTTTAAATATTTTGAAGGTCTTATACTATTTTAAAATATAGAAGTCTTATAATAGAATTACAATTATATCAAAATATCTTGTAAATAAACCAAAAACTTATTATTCTATACTCCTCTCGTTTCATATGTTCTCGAATAGAATTTACAAATTTAGTGTCAAACTTTAAATATGATTTATCATCGATTTATATGAAAAAACATCTTCATGTGAGATCTTGATAGATTAGTTTCAATATATATTTTCTACATTTCAACTGTATAGAATTTTTTTAAAAAAACTCACAATTAATATTATTTTACTTTTAATTTTCTATTAGGATATACGCTAAAAAGTGAATGGGAAAATAAATAAAATTAAAGGGAGTAATAATTACTCCCTCCGTCCCTATGAGATAGTAGCAAAGAAAAAAATGGTGTGAATTAAGAAAGTGGTAATAAATAAAGAGAGAGAATGAATTTTGTGGATGAAATTTAAAGAGAGTTAAAATGTATGGATGAGATTAAAAGAAAGTGGTGGGTCATAGTCCAAAAATAAAAATGCTGCATTTTAAATGGAATGGACGAAAATATAAAATGCTGCAAATTCATAGGGACAGAGGGAGTATAAATTATTTTTCAATACAATTTAAGTAATACTCCCTTCGTCCCTATGAGAATGCACCTATTTTAGTTTGGGCGAAATCTAGTGGAAAGTAAAATTTAGTTGGTGAATAAGACAAAAAAAACAACTGGATAATAGGAATGAGTGGTTAAGATGAAAAAATAAAATAAGTTTGTGGATAAGATCTAAAGAAATAAAAAAGAATCATTGCCATAAAAGGAAAGGGTGTAAAATGAATAAAACAACCTAAAATAAAAAAAAGTGCAAATTGAGATGAAGAGAAAGAAAGTGTATTTGTATTGACTTTAAATTTTAAAAGAAAATGTTAGATCCTTAAAATTTTGGGGCCTTATAATTCAACAAATGTGAATGGAGGGGCTTGATATTGATATAAATAAAGTGGATTAAATAAAATTGAAAAGAATGGATAAGCATAAGAATTAAGATAGGAGACATTCCACCATAAAAAATTGGACAGCACAGAAAACCATTATAAAAGGACGACCATTTCCATTTTCTAACCGTCAAACATCACATGCAGATGCATGCAGCGTTTAGTGGTCTTAACAACCAGCAATCTGGGTCCGCCCCCTCTCTACTTGCTTCTTTTTTCAGATGCATTAATTAATGCCATTCTTACTGCTTGGCTCAACAAAAACTCACTTAATTTGCTAATCTGACATAAAAAAATTTGAAATAAGTATTACTTCCTCCGTCTGGATGAATTAGTAGCATAGAGAAAATGAGTGAGAATTAAGAAAGTGGTAATTAATGAAGAGAGAGAATGATGAAATTAAAAGAAAGCTAAAATGTATGGATGAGATTAAAAGAAAGTGGTGTGTTATAGTCCAAAAATAGAAATGCTGCAATTTAAATGGGACAGACGAAAATAGAAAATACTGGAAATTATAAGAGACAAAGGGAATAGTTGAGTTTTTGACTCAATTGATTAAATGAGTTGACCTAATATGATTTGTTTATTGATAAACTAGGTTAAGATTAAAAATCTATAACTATAACTAAAACAAAAGACGCTTACATCATCATATTCCAAAACTTATGAGGTGTCACCTTGTGGAGCAAAATTTTCCCTCCAATATGGGATGATGATGTCATCATCCTATCATATAATGGAATTGGATTTTCCATTGGTATTGATTAAAATTGATTAATCCTAACAAATATTATCATAATATAATCAACACATTAAAATTGGTGAATTTTTTCTCAACAATGCCTAAATGCATTGGAATTGGTTTATTCAATCAAAATATGAAAATACACTATTGGAATTGGTTAATGCAATCAACATTTAAATAATCTACCTAATATATCTAGAGGTAAAAGTAGATATAAATTGGTGAATAAAGATGAAAATGAATATTTGCATTTGTAAAGCAAACAACTTCATTTTTGCAATCATCTAACATTTACTTTAATTTTGTACTCTAAATTTCTTTTGTTATTTATTTATTTCGATAGACGCAAATTCATAAATTCTAAAGTGTTAATTACAATCTTATAATGATCAATAAGATAATTGAGCTAATTACATGGATCCATCTCAACATTCAAATAGTCTCATACAACACAAGCTATTTTCTATTTTATATTTGTATTATTATTAAAATTATTTGTTGTATATAACTGTAATCGTTATTTAAAATATTTAATTTAATTTTTTTTTTGAAATAACAAATATTTAATTTAATTTAATATTGTAATATATGTTTAAAATAATTTATTTATATTAGAATTTATTTTTAACATAGTTTGTTATGCCTTACTTAGTAAATATAAAATAATATCAATAACATCATACTTAATTTATAACATAGTATTTTTAAAATAAAAAAGAATTAAATATTAGCTATTACATGCAATTATTAATTCATTGAAAATCAATAACGCCAATAATTTACAATTTCTTTTATGTTTTTTTATAAAAATAAAAAATAATTAAATAAAAAAAATCGTGCATCGCACGGGGATTATCTAATTTGAAATAAACCTAAACAATCCATTTCGTTATAAGAGTTAATTTTGAGTCAAATTGATCACTATTAAATTATTCATAGCAAATACAAATTACATGCTAAACTTATAAACTAAAATTTGAAATTGAGACATAAAGATGTTGGATTATTCTAATTAATATTTAGAATTACTTTCTCAATCTTTTTAATTTTTTGTGTAATGTGGGATATTGTTTTTTGTAATAAGGAATATTGTTTTTATTAATTAGTTAATACTCTGGCTAGTGGATCTTTGAATGGCTAGTGTGAAATAGATAATACACGAGATCAAGATAATAAGTTGATTTGTTGTTAAAGATGAACAAATGTACTGTAAAATCAAGACACAAATTAAATAAAAAAAAAAATCTAAAGAATAGTAATAGTAATATTAAAAGACAGAAATAGCTAGTAAGGCGTTGGCTGTGACGTTATTATGCCCATGCTACCATTGGCAACCTACTAGGCCACTACTACTTGGTTCACTTGACTATTTTTTTATTAGTAAGTCTCATAGGAGACGGTCTATTCTATAAACGGAATCCATGAAGCCCAGCCCAAAATATAACATAGTATATTTGGGGTTATAATAAATTATTTGGATTATAATAACTTATATTTGGGGTTATAGAATAATATATTCGAGATTATAATACCTTACATTTAGGATTATAACATAATATAATTGATATTATAATTAAAAAAATCAGTTAAGGGAAATGGGCTGGCACAATTTTGTGGTCTATCCTATAGACCGTCTCTTGTGAGATTTTGTGTTTTTTTATATACTTCTACTTTAAATGAGATTAATTACTGAATATGGCAATGAAGAGTTAATTATGTACTCCATCCCAACCTTTGAAAACTACCATGGGCTTTTTAACTCCACTTATGTAAATTTAGAGTATAAAAAAGAGCATATGCTAAAAGGCTCAAATCAAGTGACCCATGGGGAAAAATATTGTGATCATGTTGCAATTATTTAGGTTTGGTTTTGGATTATTGAATGAGAAAATGAAAAAGTTTTGTTTGGGTAGTTTTAATAGTAATTTACTAGATAATGTCCGTACGATGTACGATTTTATTAAGTTTTTTAATATATTTATTTAAATAAAAAAATTAAAAATTAAGGGCTTTTTGTTTTAACCATCTCAAAATATCCTATACTCATTTTATAATTAACATTATAGATTTTGTAAATAATTAAAAAAATAAAATAATATATATAATTTTCTCATATAAACAGGGATTTGTAATCAACAAATCTATACTTAAACAACAATAATTAGCCGACCAATCACTAACATCACCTCACACCGCCCTCCCTAACCACCCAACCTCTCAAACCCAAAAACATAATAAAAAAAAATTCAAACCCCGAAATATGGAGTACTAATCTCCGCTATATAAGTTGAAGTAAGGACATGCTTGTATTGAGTGTAAATATTTAAGGGAGTAAAAAAAGTCAAAGTAAGAAAATGAAGTTGATAAATGAGAAATTAGTGAAATTTAATTGTTGTAGAGGTGGAAGAATTGTTGCAAAGTAATGAAAAATGAAGGGAGCTTTCAATTTTGTGGGGTAAATATTTATCCTAAGGGAGGGTGGAGGAATGTATTACCTTCATAATAGGGGGAATTATCTTCTTTTGCCTTCATTATTTTTATTTTATGCTCATTTTAGTTTCTTCACAACTATCTCAACTACTTCAAATGCATCTCTATTTGCTTTCATTTTATTAGTTTGACTTTTTTTACTCCCTTAAATATTTACACCCAATACAAGCATGCCCTAAAGAGAAAATAATTACTCCCTTCAATTCACCACTAAGTTTTCATTTGTTTTTTTGACATTATTCATATCTTACTCTTAATTTGTATTTTATTACTAATCTATAAGTTAAAACATAATTAAGTGGGATCTTGTTTGATTCGTCTCAATGCGAAGATTATTTATTTCAACTTTTCGTAATTTTTAATTATGCACAATTAGAGATATTAACGATTGAATAAATGCATTAAATAGACTGCTAAATGAGATGGACCAAAATATGGAAAATGCCGAAAATTAAATGGAATAGAGTGGCTATTTGTTAAGTAAATGTATGGAAAGTTTCAAGAAAGAAGACAAAAGTTAAGTAGGATCTTGACCGCGCATCTCTCTTAACTCCCTCCTTGGGGGTACAGGTATAATTTGTCCGCATCTTTCAAGAAAAAAGAAAACCCCCATTCGGATCTTACCTTGCACGGAATACCAGAAAGGTGTTTTTTTTTTTTTATGGAAGTTTCAACAAGTGGTGGCAACTTCTACTGTTCTACATAAGTCTAGAAAATTAAAGGAAATAACCCAAAACTTGACCTCAATTACCCAAATACAACGAAACGACACCCTAACCTTTCTTTCCGTCTTTCTTCCTTTGTCCTCACACGTTATCCAAATACCAATTCCAATCAACTTTCCAGATCTCTCTCATCTTCTTATAAATACCCTTCATTTACCAACAAATTCTTCAACATTTCAACTCAATTCAAAACTCAAAAATCCCAACAAATTAAAATCAATTTCCTTAACCAACAATCAATCTTTAAATTCCTACAAATAATCTTGAAAAATGATGTCAATGATCTTCAGTTCTTTCGATCCAATTTGGGCTGAATCAAATGGTTTCAAACTCGTCAATTTCTCTCCGTTAAATCCCTCTTCTTCATCGACTAATTCTTCTTCTATCGATGGGGTGAAGAAGGAGAGTAATAATTGTTCATCCGTAAAGAAACAGAGTGAAGATTCAAAGAGTAAAACGAAATTAAAGAAGAATCCTCGTTTTGCTCCGGAATTGGATGGTGTTCATTGTTTCGAAACTATTGTGCCTTACTAATCTTCATATATTGATAATTTTGATTGGTATTGACTGATTAAATTTGACTGTTAGTTGTTTTTTTGGGGATATGGATACGATTTAGTAGAAACTATTATAATTTGTGTATACGAATTGATAACACTAATAGAAACTTTATTCTTTGAATGATTAAATGTTGTGTTGTGCTGTATCTTGATCTTTGCTTTATTTTGTCTTTTGTTGATAAATCTTGATTTAGCTACAAATTAAGGACGAAAATCACAGACTATATCAAAAGGTTATGCGTTAAGTTAGGCTGAATTTATTGAGAATGTAAACATATTAACAGGAAAATATAAGTGTTCATACTTGAAGGAGATACATACCATTTTAAAACCGTATTGTAACGTGAATTAGGGCTTCAATAATTTAAAATGAGTCATTATTTTTTATTCGTTGATTAATTAGAGTAAGAACATCATTTTTTTGGAGCTATTATTTTTAATCATAGATAAATTTCAAATAGAGTAATCAAGTCTAGAGTATTCATAGATCACCTCTCATGGTCGCTAATAAATTGTCATGTCAAGGTATAGAAATCACATCGGAATTTGTAACAGTATTTTTTTTAGGACATTTCAGACATTTTTAAAGGAGACAAATGATAAGATATAACTCATATAAGTACCATTTTTTACTCCCTCCGGTCCAGTTTACTAGTTTTATTTGACTTTTCACACATGCCGAGGCAACATTTTAACCCTTAATAACTCTAATTATTCTTAATAAAAAAATATAAAAAATTAATATTAATAATTCTTGTATTGAGACGAATCAAACAAGATCCCACATGACTATGTTTTAACTTATAGATTAAGAGTAAAATACAAATTAAGAGTGATGAGTGAATAATGCCAAAAGTCAAATGAGACTAGTAAACTGGACCGGAGGGGGTATAATAGAAAGCAATAAACAAGATGTATTTAAGTAAGATTCTAAGATGATTGATCTTTTTATTCGTCCACAAAATGGGGTATTTATAGCAAAACTATTTTAATGTTCATGCACTATAATCCATCACCATTTAGAGATTCTATCCCTTAAATTACTGTTCATATGCCTATCTTTTCACTGTTCATTTACATATATCTGTTCATCAAAATATATCATATTATAACACATTTAACTTCATTATATTTCAAATATTAAATTCTATCTAAGCAAATACTTACTTTTTGATATTTATTGAGAATGATCATTAATTTAAACAAAGAGTGTTACCCTTGCAAGGGGGAAACTTAGGCTTCACACCATCCAACAAGCTTTATTATTATTATTCCAACAAGCTAAAAGTCATTGTGCACTTAAATAAGGGTTTATTAAGCACTCATCTGATAGTATTACTGAATTGAGCATCGGAAAAGGTCTCTAGAGAATCTCTATCACCCTCTTAACATCTTAGCACAATCTCTCTTGAGACTTATCACTCCATCAAAACAAACTTATTAGTGACTTAATTAAAGGTAAAGGTAAAGGACCTCCCCGGTATCCCGCACAAGGCAGGGTTCGAGTGAGGGTTTTCTTTTTTTGATGCGGACAAATAATACTCTAATAATTAACATTATTATGAATTCCAATACTCTAATACTAATAATAATAAATACAATACTAATACTATTATTATGAGTGATGGCTAGTATAAATTACAATTAACAGATTAATAATGTTATCCAAAAATTTATTTGGAAAGAAAATTCATTTGTTAAAAACTTAATACTAAACATACTTAATTGGGAGCAACTGCAGGATTAGTAAAAGGATGTGCACCGAGAATGCCAAAAACAAGTTTGTTGGGCTAGTCTAAATTAGTGTCGTTTCTGGTATTGTATGAGCCCCAGGTAAACTGAGAGAAGTAGGCCTTCTCTATGGTCTATGGAGGATCAATTCTAAACTTAAACGGGTGTTTGAAAAAATAACAAAGATAAATGCTAATATATTATTATTAGTATTAAAAATGTAGGCATATCATATAATTCTTAAATGAGAAAAGAACTACTCATAAATTGCAAATTTTGATGTGTGTACTTTTGTTAACTACCATTTTCTAATTTTAAGGCTCTTTTTAACTTTGGGCCCTGGGCAAATGCATATCTTGCAGGTATTAATTCAGTAGATTTTGAATTTAAAAAATTGTAAAGTAATTTCGGCAAAAAAAAGTGTGAATTTTTCTTTTTTTTGAGATAAAAAAAAAAAGAAAAAAAAAGTGTGAATTAAAAATATATATTAGATGAATTTGATGTTAGTGGGAAAATGGTAGTAGTCACTAGTGGCAACTTCTACAACAGTCTAGAAAACATACATTCATTCAATTATCCAAAAGTCAAAAGACGAATAAAAAAGGAATTAAAAATGGCAAAGCCCAAAGTTGACCTGAATTTCTAAACGACCAATTTACTACTTGACCAGTTGACCTTTTACTTGGTCTTCAGTCTTCACACCTTATCCAAAACCTAAATTACATTCCTAATAATAATAAAAAAAAAAAAAAATTATCAATGGTACTTCTGAATTTTGGCACTTATTGGTACTTTTAAGTTTTTTGATTATTAAATGGTACCCTTATATTATTGATCGTTTTGCAAAAATAACCTTTTTTTACTTTTTCCGTCCAAAATCGTTCAAAACCGTTAACTTTCTTTTATGTTTTGAATTGAAAAATAAAAGAAAAAGAAAAAAGTTAGCGGTGTTGGACGATTTTTGACAGAAAAAGTTTTAAAAGGTTATGGTTGTAAAATGCTTAATAATACGAGAGTACCATTGATAATAAAAAAAATAAAAATGTCATAGATAAAGTGTCAAAACTCAGAAATACTATTGATAAATTCCCACATAATAATAATAATTTCTAGATCTCTCTCTCCTTTGATCTTCCTATAAATACTTGAATTCCCTTCTTTTTCCAAACACATTCTTCAACATTTCAACTCAATTCTAAAAACAAACCCAACAAATTAAAAGCTATTTTCTTAACCAACAATCAATCTTTTAATTCCAACAAAATAACCCTAAAAAATGTTGTCAATTATCTTTAATTCTTTAGATGCAAGATGGGCTGAATCAAATGGCTTCAAATTCTCTCCTTTGAACCCTTTTTCTTCTTCATTTACTAATTCTTCTACTATGGATGAGATGATGAAGAAGGAAAGTAAGAGCCATAATAATAATAAATGTTCATCCGTAAAGAAACAGAGTGAAGATTCTGAGAATAAAAACAAGATGAAGAAGAATCCTCGTTTCGCTCCTGAATTAGATGGTCTTCATTGTTTTGAAACTATACTACCTTACTGAATTTATACTTTCTCCCTTTCATCTACTGAGTGTAACATGTTGTGTGGGAAAATGTAACTATCAATAGCAAGTATTATGGAACGGAGGAAGTATCTATCAGCTTTATATTCATTGGTATTCAATTAAAATGGTTCTTGTTTTAACACATTCGTTGTGTGTATATATATGAGCATATATCATATACTTCCTCCGTTTCAATAGTCGCAATATATGAAAAATAAGCACTATTTACTTATATCTCCTTTAATTTGTGATTAATAAGTAATCTATAAGTTAAAATATAGTCATGTGAGATGAGATCTTGTTTGATTCATCTCGACGTAAAGATTATAAATATCACATTTTTATAATTTTGTATTATACATAATTATAGATATTAAGGATTAAATTAGTGCATTAGACTGCGTGTAAAAGGTAAATATTGCAAGTATTTTGGAACGAGGTAGTATATGCTTTTTGATTACTGATTAGTATAAAAAAGTATGATCAATGCGAAGTTTATTCACCAATGGTAAAATTCTTGTTTGGTTTAAATGATGGGGTGCTGAAGTGCTGGTCTTGTGAAAGACGATTTCAAAATAACAAATTCATACACTATGAAAATTAAATATTACTACCTCCTATTCAGCTCAAATGTCCCATTTGACTTTTTGGTACTATTCACTCATGACTCTTAATTTGTATTTTACTCTTAATCTATAAGTTAAAATATAGTCATGTGGGATCTTGTTTGATTCGTCTCAATACAAGGATTATTAATATCAAATTTTTTTAATTTTTATTTAAGAATATTTTGAGATATTAACGGTTAAAATGTTGCCTCGGCAAGTGTGAGAAAGTCAAATGGGACATTTAAGCTGAATAGGAGGGAGTAAAATTTTTTGAAAATCTGATATTTGGTTTTGCAAATAGTCAAATACCTCAGTTTAAATTCTGAATTATCCGGTTTTTTAGAACCGGATACTTGATAATTTGAATCGGATATTTTAAAACACCCCTATCTAAAATAATTACTCTTAGCGGGTGTTTGGCACGTGGAAATAGGACTATAGTTGAGACTTAGATTGAGACTTTAGATGAGACTTGAGTTGAGACTTTAAAAATAAATAAGAAATTAGATAAAAATTAATTATATTTACAAAAATGTCCTTATAACTCATAGACTTATTTACTTTCATTAACGGCAAAATTTTCTATTTATAAATTTCTAAGCCTCATCTCAAAATACCACCCTCTCCCAAGACTTTTTTTGTGGGACTTTCGCTTTCTAAAAATCTCAAGTCTCATTCTTTTCCAATTCTCAATCCCCTTAAACAAACAAGAGACTTTTATAATTTTACCTAAAAATTTCATTCCCCAACCTCAAGTCTCTCTTGCCAAACACACCATAAAGACTAAGAAATTAAGTTAAATTTGGTCCCATAGTACCATATCATGTCAATTATGTTTGGAGAGAAAATCTAATGTTTTCTTTAAGAAGCCAATATCAGCTGACAAGTATTGTGACCATTTCACCATAAGCTTTTTCACATGAAATGAATAGCTCAAGTAATACAATTATTAGTATATATGAGCTTCTTGTTTTAATTAGATTGTATCACTAAATGACAATCTCACAATAGTATCTCATACCACTTACCCAAAGAGAGTTTTTATAGATATAGCTTATCAATGTTCTAACAAAAACAAACATTGTAGCAGTTTGCAACTAATCGTAAGGATTGTTTGGACTTACTCTGATCAACAATAAGATAAAAATAGGCAAAACATTTAAACTTAGAAGTTAGAAAAGCACAAAATCAAGTGTAGATGATAATACCAATTACTTAATTTCAAAGTAAGGGAGCAAACAAGAAGAGCTGGGGCTGGGCTTTATCAATAAAATAGCCCAGTAATATTTGATATTTATAAAGATAACACGGGTCCTTCGGATCCACGGGTCTTGGTCTGAGTATTATTTTGAGATCCGATTCCGGATCCGCAAAATGCCAACGAACCCGAATACGACCTGGATTTGACGAGTCTGATTTTTTACGATCCAGACCCGCAAAAATATATATGGATTCGGGTCGGGTCCAATATCCATTGTCATCCATAGCTTTAGGGTTTAATTTTGTGTGCCTTGTAAGTTGATTGCTCATATAAAATGTTGTTATATTTATTTGTTGTATAAACAATTGCTCAATACTTCACTTGTATTGAAGATGAGTCTGGAGATCTGCAAGTTAGTTTGATTACGGTCACTTTCTCTATAGAGGTCGTCTTACTTTGAGACGACTTCAATTGGATCAACGCAAATTATATATATTCTTTTAAAATGTTGTTATATTTATTCTTTTTTTAAAAAACCATTCTCTTATATAAGAATTCAGTTTTCATTTTTTTAGTGATTTAGATTAATGGACTATTTATGGACCTATCTCTTGGTGAAACGGTCTCATCCAAATAGTTAAATTTTTATAAAATATTTCACAATTAAAAATTTTAGATTAAAATGTCTACAAATATTAGGGTTTCTAATCAAAGATGTCAAAATTGAGATTTATAGAATTGAAATACTCAAAGTTTGAGATTTATATTTTTTTTTTTGAGTTAAGTTTGAGATTTATATTTCAATATTTCCTATTATTTATTTATAGAAATAAAATATGTAAACCAAAAATATTTACTTTTTTTAGAGATGAACTAATTTAATATTTAATCTTTTTGAATCACCTATTTTCATTCCGTCCTTTTATCTAAACCTAACTCTCTCGTCCTTCCTTTCATTCTATTCTATATAAAGTATAAACTCTCCCTAATTCCTATCAATACCAAATCAATTCTGAGTTAATTAATAAAAAGTTGTCTCACAAAATTTGAGTTCATTTGATTCAAAATTTACAGAATCAATGGGATTGAAACCTTCTGATTGGCTTCTGAAAGCCTCGTCTTCCATTGCCGATCGTTTGAAGAACGAAAGTAAGGAAAACAGTAATAATTCCGATGATTCGCTTCCAAATACCTTTGTCGATCGCTTGAAGAACAAAAGTAACGGAAACAGTAATAATTCCGATGATTCGCCTCCGAATACCTTTGTCGATCGCTTGAAGAACAAAAGTAACGGAAACAGTAATAATTCCAATGATTTGCCTCCGAATACCTTTGTCCATCGCTTTAAGATCGAAAGTAACGGAAACAGTAATCATTCCGACGATTCGCCTCCGAGATTCTCATTTTCCATTGTCGATTGCTTGAAGAAAGAAAGCAACAGGAACAGTAATAATTCTGGTAACTGGTTTTCGAAAATCTTGTTTTCCATTAGAGATCCTTTGAAAAAAATAAGTAAAGGAAACGGTGATGATTCTGATGATTCTGATGAATGGCCTCCTCCGGGAACCTCGCCTTGTTTTGTCCTTTTCTTGAAGAAAGAAAGTAGTACAAACAGTAATGATTCTGAAAATAAATTCGGCGAATGGTCGCTTTCTTCAGGAGTTTGATGGTTTTCATTGCTATGATATTTTTGTTTCTTAGTTTTTTTTTTCTTGAATACGTTTCTTACTTAGTTTATACACTCATTCCATTATACCACAATCTATTATCATTGTTTTAATATTTTTTGCTTCTTTCTCTTGCAACATTTGCTTTTTTATATAGTCTAATTCACTAATTCAATTTTTAATATATCTCTAATTATGTATATTAAAAAATTATAAAATTTTGATATTAATAAAATTTTTGCAATTAAAAGAATAAAATAAGATCTCACTCGATTATGTTTTAACTTATAGATTAAAACTAATTACAAATTAAGAGTGATGGATAAATAGTGTATAATTTTACATATATTGCTACTAATATAAAAGAAAGAATGTATATTTTATTTTTTCTTTCACTTCATCTTCCATTTGATGCAGCGAAATTTCATGCTTGTTTATGCAGACAAATTTTAAAGTTTCTAATTTGTTTCGTAAAATCAATTTTGATATCTTTAAATGGGGAAGAAAACACCTTTTTGTTCCTTTTTGTTCATTCATTGTATCCTTTTGCACATTTTTTATAATGTTCAGATCTTGATATCTTTAAATACTCATCATAAAAAATAATTAATTTTTATATTAAAATTTTATTAAGATAATACTATCTCATATGATAATATTATATTTTTAATTAACTTTCCAAAGCCTTATTTTCTATCAAAATGGAATATATTGAATTTGCAAAACGGAATCACAAGTTCTTGTTAGAGACGGTCTCTTAGAAAGATTATCTCTAATCAAGCAGACCTATAAAAGAAAATGTAAAGTAAGTTACTCAGTGGACATTAAAGATACTGTAATTAGACCTTTAAGATATTGTAAGTACTGCACGATTAATTGGTAGGCATTAAGAATATTGTATGTTGGTTGGTATTAAGGATATTGTAAGTACACATTAAAGATGATGTAAGTATGCATTAATAATGATGTATGTAGACATTAAAAATACTGTAAGTAGACATTTAAAGATAATGTAGGTAGACACTAAGAATTCAGGTTTTCTATTTTCAGCTTTTAGTTTAAAAAAACTAACTATAAACAAAAAACTTAACGATAACAAGCGGACCAATTGGGCCATTGTTCTCACATTATGGCGGTCTCTCGCAAGACCTGCTGAAGCTATAAACCTGGACATTAGTAATGCGGCACCATGATCTGCAAAGGAATAAAATGTTGAGTCATCTGATTGTGCATTGTCAAAATGTTTATGGCGTTTAGACAGTTACAAATATGCATATGAACGAGATACACTAATTATGATGATGAATAAATATGCATATGAGCGAGATACACTAGTTATGATGATGATCGATGATGGTTACAATATGGCATACATTAACATAACCAAGAGACAATCAAATAAAACTAAATGATCTATTTCCTTAGAAAAAATGGAAAACAAAACGTACAAATAGAATATTGAATAGTAATATAGCTTGTTCACTTAGTAGAAAGTGAAGGAATCTGAGTCGGGCAACATGGATGCCTGAGCGGAAACACAGAACATGTGCCTACTGATATATTCGAGTCTGGCAAAAACTCGCTTATTACTCGCACAATTCGTCTCTCAATATCGCACATCACTATTCGATTATCAATTCTTAAGTACAATATCCTCAAGTTTGATGGATGGAAAGCCAACACTTCCATACTCGAAAATCTTAACTCGTTCAAAACCATCTCTTTTAGACTAATCGCGCATTCCATCTCCCACTTTCCGACCCCATAATCTACGAGTTTCCAAACGCCCAACACACAACCGGTATGCCCTCTTGTAAGTTGGCACACTGTAAGATAATCTCGACAGGTTCCTAAGCAAATTCCTATGTTCGGATTCAACCCTTTTGGAAGATCAATGACATAACACGATCCTGCACTTAATTCGGATGGATCAAGGACTACAACATTCGTGCTGTTCACAAGCCAATGAAACTTGTTCTCGAATGTGATTGATTCGGGCCTGAACTGCCAAGTCCTTGTGAAATCCCGAGTAGAAATTATCTCGAATTTCCTCCACTCACCCAAATCGGAACAGAACACATTTACCTCAAAGCAGTTATGGGTACTAGGACACGAATTTAGTTCAGGAACTTGCACTACTTTAAAGCTGTTTCGTGTAACATAATTCTCGAATGTGATCAGCCCAATAGCAGTATCTGCCACACGATGCTGGCCTAACGCAGGCGGTAAAGCAAGCCATTGTCGAGTCAATGGATTGCAGATGTAGTACACACCTTGTAACGACGACATTTTGAGCTGACAGCAAACCAAGAGATCTTTGTAGGAAGCCACAACCCAAATGGGATATAACTCGTGTGAACGAAAACAAGGTAAGAAACTCAAATCAAATCCTCGAGATTGAAAAATCGAGTGCTCTGACACGATATGGAGTTTATGATTGAGATAATCAGTGAAATACCGATGCCAAAAATGAAACTCGTACACAAGGGTGAAAGGTAAAACATGCTGATCGTGATAACGAACAAAGGCTAGAACAAAGTAAGGATCGGAAATGATAGAAGACCAGTGTTTGCACACGGATTTTGCTCGAACAATCGAGATATAAGGCAACCTTTGTAAAATCTCGACTAATAGGCTATCGTATAGGATGTTGTTAATTGAAAGGCTTGGTGTTATAGGAAGCTGGATTAGTGTTAATTCTTCCATTTAATCATTGATCAAATTTGATTAATTTTGTTAATTGCTGTGTTTATTCTACTATTAACTGAGATTTATTTGAAATTACATTTGAATTATTGTTCCTTGGCTTCATTTTAATAGTATAGACGTGCTTACCTGTGGGGCTAGCTTCTGCACGTACATGCTTTGCACGACCATAACTAGACTTACCATCAACTATTTTCCTGAATCCTTAACAACAACATTCAATTACCCCAGGCGTACGCAATTAGGGGTGTTTTTAGACCAGACTGGCATGGTCACGGCCCAGGTTATGAAAAATAAAATAGCATGTTAAACTGATTTTCTGTATTCGATATTATGAAAGTAATGAATGGAGTTGAATAATAATTTATACAAATTTAATTTTTTTTGGTTTTATCATAATTTATTCATGGATTTTTATTTATTTTCTCTTATACAATGAGTGGTTGTATAATATTGGCCTAGGTAATAATATTTTTTTTGGATTCGACGCAATACCTTACCGTTGTTAGTGATAACAAAGAGGTTATTTACGATTGACACTCATAGCAAATATCCTCTACAACTTCACATAATGAAAGTAGAAATTATCAATAATAAATCAATCTTGATCCACTGAAAAAACTTGCCTATTAGAAATATTTACTTAAACACACGTATTCTTTATAATCATCTTCAAAACTTCTTTGTGATAAAACAATTATGTTATTTTCATCAATTATACTAAATAGGTGATTTATTTAAAAATAATCAATAGTTAGATTTATTTTCAGAAAATTGAGCAAAGGTTGGTTTATGTTTGACAATTTACCCTAAGAGGTTGTTTAATAGAAGGGGATGAAGATTGTGAGACTTAAAATGAGACATGAAGATAAATGTCTTATGTCTTTGTTTGGTAAAGAATGAGACTAGATTAAAAATTGGTTAAATTTAATTTCAAAATTACAAGTGTACCCTCACTTTTTTTTCTCTCTGATATCATAAATGATAATTATGTCTTTTTTCTCTTCTATGACATGTTTTCATCATTCATGGGACTTCACCCTAAAATATTCTCATTCCCCAACCTCCCAAAATTCCTAATCTCTCGTAACAAACAAAGACATTTACGGCCCGTTTGGTTAGTGGTACTAAATGGTGGTAATGGGAATGATTTATAGTGTAAAATTTAATCAAAACTTTCATGTCATTCTCATGGTAATGAAACTTTGATCACAAAAAAGTTTTTTTGTTCACAAATTTCCATTGCCACCTAATACCACCTCCCCCATTGGTAATGCATTGGAATGAATTTTATGAACAAAATGAAATGATTGAAGGTTGTCAAGCATGGCCATCAAGGAAGCAAAGAGATTTTTCAACCAAAATTACACTAGCTTTTCATTCCCATTACCGCGGTTTATTACCATCTACCAAACGGGCCGTAAGTCTCAACAAAAGCCCTTTCCCGCTCTTTACATCCCCTAAACAAACACCCCTAAATAAAAAATTATACATAATTTAATAAGTCATTTCAATTATAGTTCGTTATAATCAAAAAATAAACTATTAATATTTGAACTTACATGGGTCCTTATTAATCCTTATTAAACTATGTAATTAAGTCCTAATTACATGACTCAAAGAGGGGAACCACTTTCAAATCTAAGAAAAAGTCTTTTAAGTTTGACAAAGATCTCTCCTCCATCAAACACGTGTACAAGTACAACTCATCATGATATAATCATCAAGCTTGGCTGAAATTGTTCCACCAAACCAAACATTTATTTAGTATATAATCTATCCTCAATTTCTATATATTCTATATTATGTTATGTGTACTGAATTTCAGATAAGATGTCCATTAGTTTAGGATTCTCTTATATACTTTCTCTGGTTTTTAATAGTTGCTATAGATACTTAGATAGTGACATTTCTTCTCACAAGATGTCCTAATCTATAGCAACTAATAAAATCCAGAAGAAGTATTATATTGTTCATAAAGCATTAACAGAAGAACAAATAGCAATAGTTTCTTCAAACTATCAGAACAGTTAGAATATGTCATATATATGTTCCTATTATAATTCTTCACGAAGGATAATAATAAGAACTAGCTTGAGTCCCGTGTCAAGCACGGATAATCAAAAAATATTTAAATAATCTCTTAAATATAAATAAAATTAGTTTAAATTATTCTGATATTTGATAAATATAATAAATATAGAGAAAATAATATTTGATTTGTGAGAGAAAATTAGTCTTTGCATTACATTAATTCTTTTAAATTTTAAAACTCTAAAATTAAATTTTGGGTCGAATTATTTTTAATGAACTTGTAGAATGATCAATATTTTACTACTATAAATTAAGAATGAAAAAAATATTTAAGCGAAAAACATAACAATTCAATGTAAAAAATATAGGACACGCATTCGCTTTTATAGTGCCCAGGTTTTAATTTATAGGGCCCGTGATTTGTACAAGGAAAAACCCATAGTTTTTTAATTTGAATTTGAAATTATTTATAGAATATAAATTTATTTTATGGATTCTCTTTCAAAATAATCTATAGATTATACTAACATGATACGTATATAACATAAGTAAAGAGTAAGGAAGATATTTAAAAGAATTTGACTTAATTATTCTACTTACCCAATTTAGCTAAATGAAGAATTTTGGAGGGAAAACAATGAATGTGAAGCCGACATGTGTCCTATTGAAGAATGCATTTAGTCTATAGTATAGAAGATTACCCAATTTAGCTAAATGAAGAATTTTGGAGGGAAAACAATGAATGTGAAGCCGACATGTGTCCTATTGAAGAATGCATTTAGTATATAGTATAGAAGTATAGAAGATTACCCAATTTAGCTAAATGAAGAATTTTGGAGGGAAAACAATGAATGTGAAGCCGACATGTGTCCTATTGAAGAATGCATTTAGTATATAGTATAGATAGATAGATTTGGTGTTTTAAAGGTAGTTAAGGTTGTGACTTGTGACTAGGGGTGTCGATGGGCCGGGCCTGCATTTTGAGCCCTTATCCGCCCCGTTTTAGAAGAGCTTTGTAAGGGTTGGACTGAAAATGGGTCGGGTCAAAAATGGGTTATACAATAATTAAAATGAAACGGGTTATAAATGGGCTCAATAAGGGTCAAAAAGGGGTCTTTGTAACTATTATGTAATTATTATGATATATAATGTAGTTTGATGGATTGATGTTGTTGACTATGATATGAAGTTGTAATTATCATGTAAATATATTGCAATAATAATTGTAAATGTCATTTAATAATAATGTAATAATTTTTAAAAAGCAAAAAAAACAGAAGCCATGTGATGCGACTTTTTTTTTAATTTCAAAAAAATAAGGAGACTATATGTTGTAGTTTTATGGAATCACATTTTGTAATCAAACTTCAACATATAGTCTATTTTTTGCTCCGGTTTTATTATTGAAACAAATTATAAATGCTATATAATGCTATTTCAAGTGCTAGGTGTCAAAAATGTTGCATAATGAGCCAAAATACTACAACATTTAAAGTTTTTTCTGCTAGTCACACCGGGCTCCCTCTTATCCAATTGCAATTTATATCCATATATCAATCATATTGAAAAATGTCCTCATCGCCATTACCTTGAAGAGAAGAGGCAATGTACATCCAAGTGATTAAACACAACACAAATCATCAATTTCTAACTTTTTTTAAACTCTAAAACATTGAGATTCATGAACACTAAACTCTAACTTGCCTACAAAACAACCATAAAAGAAAATAACAACTCGACATCAAGTTCAATTCTAACCTAAATTATGCCTAAAACGACAATGAAACAACATGCACGCAAAGTCCACAAGTTCAATTATAACATTTAAACCCAACTTGACGACCTATCATCAACAACAAACGTAATCCACATGAGCATTCCAACAATCTTCAGAGCCAAACATCCTTATAATCCTACTTAGATCGTAATTTATGAATTATTATTTAAACGAATTTAATATTAAAATTTTAAATTTATCAAAACATTAATTTGACCAAAAATTCTAAATCCCATTACATTTTCAATCTAGTCCAATCCTTGTCTTTTTCTCATATTGAAATCTTTCAAACCAAAAAATATCCCAACAACCTTTCACACAAGCATTGAAATGGACACCATTCCTTATCCATAGATGCATGAACGATTTTTCACCCAAGTGGACTAACCATCTTTAAATCGGGTCCCCCCTTACACAACCCACTATTTTTCGGATTCAAGAATCTGGGCATTCTAATCTTAATCGGATAATCTGCCATTTTCATCCCCTTCATCTTCTTTGCAACCAAATTCTCCATTTTCTTCTCTTCAATCTATTTACAGTAAGTGGGAAGTTTATAGAAGCATAAAAATGGCAACTATATGTGCTTCAGCCATTAATATGCACCCAAATCTTACTAATACTCTCTCTAATCCTGTTGGTTTATCATCAACTTCATCTAATTTATCTTCTCTTCGTTCAACCTTTATTAATCCTTCTTCTTTGGGACTTACTGTTGCTGTTAAAAGTATTCAATTGCAACCAAATAAGCGTAATGTTGTTTGTATGTCTTGGGATGGTCCTCTCTCTTCTGTTAAACTTATCCTTCAAGGTCGTAATCTTGAGGTAATCTATTCTTATTTCATGTTTCAATTTTTTAACATATGGGTCTTGAATCTTTGGGTGTTTAGACAATTGGGTGAATTTTGGTTCTGAAATCTGGAATTGGTAAAATTTTTTTGAGTAATTGTTGAGAGTTTTATCTTTAGATGATTATTTTCTTGCTTAAGTGTGTAATTTTTTGAAGTTTTAGGCATTTGATGTCATTTGTTTGTTTTCAGTATGACTTGATAGTTGGAATTAGTAATTTCTCACATAAATGAGTGTATTAGTTGTTGGATGATAACCCATATGTGACCCCACGTCGAAGAATAAGACTGAGGTAGACTAAGTTTGATGGAACTACTCCCGTCACCAATTGGTTTTAGGATGAAACCTCATCGAGTTGTGTGCCCGTGGGTTTTGTTGTGTACAAATTCAAAAATAAATTTATCAGATACTAAAACCCAATTTGATTAAGCTGGTGAAATTGCTGGATTCTAATAGATGTGGTTCATTGGAGTATGATTTGATGAGTTCATGAGCTTGCTGGGGTCTGGTAGTGTTCATTTTTCACTATTATTTGTGATGCATTTCATGTGTATGTTTGTGCCAATATGTTAATCATAAACTCCTGTGATACCGCCACGAAAATTTTAGTTCTTTATACATGCTGTCGATATAGGCTAGGTTAAGCATAGCGAAAACGAAGCACACTAAAGATGTTAGAGCATATAACATATCTTAAGCTTTGGTTGAGTTGTTCAAACTCAACCAAAATGTTCAGCTGATGGTTGAGGCCCGATGATATGTTATATACTCTACTAAACCGTTGATTTACAACGGTATATGAGAAAGCTTCCCATAATTTCAGGGGTACTTTATATATAAACAACAGCTGACAATGTCAATGGTTCTCTGATATAAATATTGTTAATGGTTTAGTTGTTTCATGGGTGAATTGCAAGCGATTTTTACCTTTGTTTTTTGAGTTTAGCAAAGGACGGACAAATGATGGTAATAAAAAGGTATGATCCTTTGCATGATGGCATTATAGAAATTGGGGAATAGAATGTGAAGTTGGTTTCATGTTTATCTGGTTTGGATGAATTGAAAAGAAGCTTTCCTTCTTTTAACTGCAGCTTGTCGTCAATTTGTTCACCATTGAAATTTGAACTTAACTCCACTTGCTCTTTATCCGATCATGCAATCCATCATGCCTCTACTTGCTCCTTGTTCTTTGCTATAATCAAAGAGGGCGATAGAGGATAGCTAAACAAGAAACAATAAGTTACTAACCATGATTATAGAGTTTTGCAATAAGTTACAAACCATGCTTATACCGACTTTGGATATTCAAGTTTCATAGTGGCTACTTAATTTAGGATTCAATGACTGAAATTTAGCGATTTGGAATGGATGATTTCGTTTATGCAGCTCGTCAATGATGAGCTTTTTTGTGTTGATGCATTCCGCTGATCTTTGTAATTGAACCAGTACTTATGTGCACAAAATATTTACCAAATTTGCTTGATAAGAGCCCATATGATGTATGCAAGTAAATGCTTTTCGAATCTTGTTCTTAGAAACATTTACTGATAAGAATTTGGGCGACTAGTATACTACTTCATAACTTTGGCCTTTATAATACCGATATAACAAGTTTGTATTAGGCCGTGACAATTCATCAATCTCACCGTGGCCACTTGTAGGCTCGGGCCCACAAACCCACGGGTCAAGAGCGTTTCCTTGTACATGCATTTGGTGAGGTTCATTGTTTTCGACTTTTCGCAGTAAGTTTTGATTAATTAAGTGCTGACATTAATGTACGGATGAAGGTTTAGATTGTTGTCGCCAACAAAATGTAACGCTGTATGTGTGTTTGGCAGATGACTGAAAATGTCAGAAGCTATGTGGAAGAAAAAGTTGGAAAATCTGTGAAGAACCATAGCCATTTAGTGCGAGAAGTGGATGTGCGTTTGTCTGCCCGGGGTGGAGAGCTTGGCAAAGGGCCTAAACTTAGGAGATGTGAGGTATAAAATTTTGCCCCTTTATGATATACATGAGTAATGAGTATATGTTTTTATATAGCTTTGTGCCGTTAGGTCACCATTTTTACCAAAAAGCACGGAGTAATTAGAGCTGAGGAAGATTCCGAAAGTCTCTATGGAAGTATCGATTTGGTATCCTCGGTTATACAGAGGAAATTGAGGAAGATCAAAGACAAAGTTTCGGATCATGGGCGACATATGAAAGGTTTTAACCGCTTGAAGGTGAGAGAGCCCGAGCCTATAATAGTTGCTAAAGAGGAAACTGTGGAGGAGGATGTGGAAACAATAGCTCCTGTTCCTGTCGGAGATGAGGAGGACTTCATTGAAGAGGTTGGTTCGAAACATATTCTAAGTTCGACTGCAATTCTACGACACTAACTGTTTGTTTTCTTTAATCGAAGTGACTTTATATCTAAACTTTGTCGACAGATTGTTCGTACGAAGTACTTTGATATGCCACCTCTTACAGTAACCGAAGCAGTCGAGCAGCTCGAGAATGTTGATCATGCTTTCTATGCCTTCCGAAATGAAGAAACTGGTATACCATCTTTCACCCTAAAATCGTCAAGGAACCTATTCAACCAAAAGCTTAAGTTAATGGTTGGGCCCCAACTCCCAAGATATGTTATATACTCTAACACACCCCCTCACACGAGCGCCCATTAGGCTAGAAAGGTGGATGCAGCACAGGCCCTCGTCATACATGGTGCTAAATGTTCCACTTTAAATGAGGGTTGGCTGAAATACGAACCTATATATAACCTCTTGTTACGTTAGCTTCTGATATTATGTCAAGGAATCAACTCAACCAAAAGTTTAAGCTGATGGATGAGGCGCAAGGATGTTATATACTCTAAAAAAAACTTCTCTTGCTTCACTTAACTGCCTCTTAGCCGACTTAGTACTCCTAAGCTATCTATTCACATTGATGTATAGGTGAAATTAACATTCTGTACAAAAGGAAAGAGGGAGGATACGGGCTTATTATTCCCAAGGACGGAAAAACAGAAAAGTTGGAACCTTTGCAAGTGCAAGATAGAGAACCCTCCTTCGCAGAATAGACTAATGTCGGTTATGTTTTGCTCTAATCGTGCTTTAGATTCTCCGTTTCTTGTTAATCGTTCAACAATCATGGCCTGAGATCGGAAAGTGGACTCAATGGAGAAGTTTTTGGGTATTTGAGATTCTCGGTTGTGGTTATTACTCTTGTTTCGGGATATCTTGTTTGTTGCAGCACCGAGTTTGTACAGAAAACAGATGTGAAAGAGCATTGTACTTGTTAGACAATCTTGTAAATGCATGAATTAGCTTATTTAAGGTTTATTTCATTGTGTATTCTGTTTGCTGCATCCTGCAAGTACCAATGGTACGAATGTTGGATTTTTTACGCTATGTTTGGATGGATGGAAATAAAAAAGATGAAAAATTGTTGGATAATAAAAAGGGAGAGGAGGAAATATGAAGGAGATTTGAGGGAAGAAAGACCTTCACTTTTTGTGCAAAACAATTTCTTCAGCATTGGAATGATTTAGAAGAAAGCAAATAAATTTATTAGTCAGTCTTCTGAGAGATCGTCTTTTTGAGAGATGTCTTTTGGCCCAACACTTTACTAGTTAAGCAACCTAAAAAATGGTAGTGGGCTCACAAATTTAGGAATAGTTTCTCAAAGAGATCGTCTTCACAATTCACAAGAATTTGTGTAAATTTATCATCCTTTTCCTCCTTTTCCCTCCAACTTTTTTCTTTACTTTTCCAAAATATACAGCCAGGGTTTGCTTGGCAAATTGCTATTTAACACAATTGTGTAAGCCAATTGTTATAAAGATGGTCCGGTAAAAAATATTTATTCACTGTTTGTGGTTTAAAAGAGTAAAAATTGATTTAAAAGTCAGTGAAAAAACAAAATAAAAAGTTTAGAAAAAATGAGGATTGCAAAGCACCCTTTTAAGTCCAACGCTTATTAAATGATGTTGGTCTTATGCCTATATATTAAAAAGTTTTTTTATTTGGTCACCAAACAAGTAATAATAAAAAAACACATATTTATTACCTTTTTTTTTTGAATGAATATTTATTACTTGTAATAAGAGATAAAATGTATGTATCAAATCAAGTATTATCTTAAAAAAAATCCATTGACTTTGAATAAGAGTCTTATCTACCAGTGAAGTTATTATAATTATGGTTAGCTCAAACATATGGAAAAGGAATGTCTTGAGTCTCCATGAAAAACTCATTGAGCAATATGTAAGAGATCGTTTTAACATTAGACAAATCTATATAATAGCTTATTTTTTTTAATTGATCACTTTAAAATTATAATTAGTCATTTTAAATATAAGGTTATATGTGATGATTTTAGAACTATAAAAAATAATTACTTCAAAATTAAGAGTGATCACATTTATTACAAGAAAACAGATAAATACCGATGACAAAACTACAATGTTAAATTGACGATTGTGTGTTTTTAAAAATTGCAACGAAAATTGCGATGATCTAACAATCGTCGCAAGAATTAAAACTTTGCACACCAATGGTGATGGAAAACAAAACCGCAGCTATGGCGACAATTTTAGCGTCATAATTCTTGTGCGTGCAAGCATGAATGCATGCGACGTAGGGGTGTTCATTGGGGTCATAGGGTTGATTTCGGGTCAGGTATTTCGGGTCGGTTCAAAATCGGGTTTTGGGTTCACATTGGTTTTTAAATAATGTAGATCCATTTTTAAGTCAGGTTAAATCGGGTTCGGTTATATAAAGTCTGGTGTCTATCGGGTCATCAGATCTGTTTTGAACACCTCTATTACGACGTTATGTGGTGACAGGTGCTTCATTGCCAGGTCGTCGCCAAATAGGGCGATGGATAAGCCCGTTGCCATCTCGTGGTCATAACAAACCCCATGCCAGTGTCATTACGTTGCGATTTTTTATTATCATCCATAATAAGTATACATTTTACTTTTTAATTTATTAATATTATTAATTATGATTATATTTTTAATAAACGATTCAATATTTTTTACTTAGAAATTTAATTTTAAATATTTTTATTCAAACAAATAAAAAATTAAAAAGAATAGATCTTATTATTATTATTATTAGTTATATTTGAATTAATAAAAAAAGGCAAATTACAAAAGACATAGTTAATAATCCCTCCATTTCCTAATAAAGTTCCCAAAAGGAATATTTATCGGAATTAAGAAAAATAGAATATTTTAGATAGTGGATTTATTATTTAATTGAATAATAAATTTGATTGGAGAAAGGTATGGACCACAAGCATTAAAAAAATATTAAAAGAAAGTTAGTGAAAAAAATATGGGGACCATAACTAATAAAAATCAGGTTTATAAAATTAGCGGGAAACATATAGAGACCATAAGGAATAATAAAATGTTAGATTGAAGTTAGTAGAGGATATGTGGGGTACATAAGCATTATAAAAATATTAAAGTGAGTATGAATAAGTTTATTTTAGTCCAAAATTTATAATATGAATAAAAAGATTCTCTGTGAAAACAACAAATAAAACACTTAAAAATTGACAAATAAAAATTTGTTTGAAGAACATAGTGAGTATTAAGATTCAATGTATTTATTTCAAAAAAAAAAAAAAAGATTCAATGTATTTATACAAAAACACAAATTTTTAATTATGGGCATAATGAGATTGTTTAAATGGGGCAATTCGATCGCTTTCAACTTTTACGGCTTCCAAAGTCCTTTGGTGGTTTAGCAGGTTGTATGATTATTACTTATTAGTACATTTTGTTTAATTAATTAATTATTTAATTATTATTATTTGATGAGTTATTATTTATGATTGTTAATTATTTCATGATTAATTGAGTAATTCATCCTTTTAATGTTTTCATTATAATAATATTAATTATTGATTAACCCATGAATAATATTAACTTATTATTTTTAATGGATTTAGACACCCAACTCATATTGTACTCCCACCGTTCTCTAATGTTTTTTCCGTTTGAAATATTTTACTTTGGAGAGAATAAAATTCGATTAAGGTTTTTGAAACATGTGTAGAATATAAAATATATACATGTGAGATTTTGTTAGGTTTGTCCAAAGGTATACTTTTTTATTATACATTTTTTATAATTTTTTATGATGTGTATTTGGATATACTGATTTCAAAATTTGCTTTGAAAGCAATGCAAAAAGTAAATGAGAAAACAAAAAAAACAAAAGGAGTATATATAAAGTTATTTGGACCTAGATCCACACGAATCACATTTCATGGGTATAGGACTTCAGGGTCGTAAATGGATCATTATTCATTGTTTTAGAGCAAATCTTATATAAGACCATCTCATAGTAACTCGTGAGAAAAGTCAACACATACAAGGAGCTTAAGTGTTTATATATTCAAATTGTAAATTTTAACTTCTAAAATTATGAGACGAAAACCAAACAATTAAAAATCAGAGCTCAAATTTATTGATTTTTGTATCATTATTATTTAATGTTAATCTAATTTATACTTGAAATTGCTTTTTGTAGATACAACAAATATTGCACATTTGTAACTACATTTTCTCACAACGACGTATATGTCTTGAATAGTCGAATGAAGAGCTCAAGATGAGCGAGTGTGATGAGGCCTTGCTTATGAGCATCTTCCACGACCATTACCAGAGGACGATATTCCAGGTTCCTTGGTTATGATTCTTTAATTATAGCTTGTATATATTTGATTATTAATATGACTTTGTAGTTAATCGACAATCATATATATTTATCTATATAATATTTTTTTTAATTATTATTATATATTGTGTGTTGGAATGGAAATGTGATAAAAACAAATTGTTGTGAAAGAAGGTCTCTTTGTGAGAATGCGTCATTTGGATCGGTCCAATATATTAAAAAATAACAAATTGCGCGCTTTATTACATGTGTTAACCTATTTGGAATTGACGTTTTAACATATTACAGTTGGTATGATAATCCATTTTGAGTTGATATTTTAACATGTTAAATTGTTAATCTATATTAAAGTTGATATTTTAACATATTGTAGTTGGTATTTTAACATATTGAAGTTGGTATTTTAAAGTTACAATTTTAACCTATTTGGAGTGGTGTTTGCACATGCTAAGTTGATAACATATTGAAGTTGGCATTTTAACCTGTTTAGGTTGGCGTTTTATAGTGCTTAAATCATTATTTTGACTTATTTAGGTTGGTGTTTTAATCCATTAAAGTTCGTGTTTTATTTTAACCTATTATACTTTAACCTGTTGAAATTGATATGTTACCATGTTCAAGTTAGACTAAAAAAAAAAAAGTTAGACTAGTTAGTATTTTATAGTTATTACAGTAACCAACTATAACATGTTAAAACACCAACTTTCATAGATTAAAATATCCACTTTAATAAGTTAAAATAATACCAACTTTAATAGGTGAACAACAACTTAACATGTCAAAACAACAACTTAACATATTAAAAAACTTACTTCAAATACCAACTTTATCAGTTAAAATGTCAATTCAAATAGGTTAAAATATAAATTCTCATAGGTTAAAATATGCGCTCATTTGTTTTTTAAATGTAAAATGTTAACATACTGAATCTGAAAAATCGTATCTACAAGAGACGGTCTCTCAAAAAACTAGTATATAAAATCACTTTCTTTAACAAGGTTTTTAGCTTTTTCCCATTAAGATCCTAAATAATTATCCATATATTCCATATCATCAATTTTATCTTGTGACTTATTTAGGAATTATTTTTTTTCATGCTTAGTTTAGAAACTTTTTAATAAAATAAATAAAAATTCCAAAACTTGTTGGTTTACTCTATTAGACTATTAATCTTCATATCAAAACTCAAATCCATTTATTAGTAATTAAAATTTTCTTTTTCATTTCAAAGAAAAAAATAAGAATTTTCTTTTTGAAAAGAAAAAATGAAGTGGCTCTTACTACTAACTCTTGCTGCAGGCTGCAGCAGCTGCAGTTCACTTTCATGTTTCATCTCAAATCAAGAGGAGAGAGAAAATCCCCAATAATATTTACTCTCTAATTCCTCTGCCCAGAAAAACCCACAAAAATTATCCATTTTTAATTTTTGTTTTGCAATTGATTTCAGAAATAAAAAATTATCAATGATTTCAACATCAAGTTCAAATTGGCTTGACCGGCTCCGGTCATCAAGGGGATTTCCTACCGGAGAAGAACCGGATCTAGACCGGTTCCTTTCATCTTCAAGCTCTGGTTCAAATCCCATCACCGAATCGACAACTCACTCCGAGTCAACTCATTCTCAACCTACGATTCGAAGGAAAGATAAATACACCCATGAGCGAGACCCATTTGGGGGGGTACTCAGCGACCTTTTTAATATGGGAGGAGAATCTTCCAGAACTTTCTCAATTAAAGCTTCTCGTAAACAATCAAACCCTAGGTTTTGCAGAGTGAGTTCAGACGCCGACTTTCCGAGTTCTTCGGACGATTTGAAAAGAGAGAAGAGTGAAAATGGTGGGTTCGTATCAAGTGGTGATACTAGCTTGAATAAAAAGAGGGAAAATGAAAATAATAAAATTGGGGAATTTAGGGTTTCGGATGATTTTGACGAACTAGAAAACGTGGATTTGAAATCGTATACTAGAAATGAAGTGACGATAATTGATACAAGTTTTAAAGAATGGAAGAGTGATAAATGGGTTTTTAGGAAAAATGATGAGTGGAAAATTAAGGAAAAAAGAAGTAAATTCAAATCTGGGAAGAAAAAGAAATTATTGGCGGTTAATAATTTGGGTGATAATCATTTTCAGAAATTAGATGTTGAAGATGATAATCAGATGAAGATAAAGATGAAGAAGAAAGAAGATGAGATTTTGTTGCAACAACCAAGTAAAGTAAGATCATTTAATAGTAAATACAGTATCAATATTTATTTTGAATTGGGTTATGTTATTTTGAAAAAAGGGTTCATTATTTACATAGAATGTCAATGATTAGGTTGTTTTTTGGTGTTTTATTCTGTTTTTTAGGGGTTTTCCTTGCTTGAATTTCATTATTTCATGTTCAATTTGTCAAAATAATTTGTGGGTTTATATATGTTCTGGGTTTAATCATCAAATTAGGGAAAAATTACATGTAAATTAGAGTTTTCACTTTGATTTCATGGTGATTGTGTGAAGTTGTGGATGAACTTTGAAGTTAGTTAATGAGTAATTTTGGGTTCCATTTTTGTTGTAATTGTGGTGGATATGAACCAAGAAGTATATCCAAGTTGTAATTGGTTGTTTTGTATGTTCTAGGAATTATCATTATAGAAGTTTATGATTTGTCTAAATCAAAAAATATATGTGGGCAGCTTTGTTTTCAACTCTGTGATTACCACTTTTGCTTTGAAAATCTTGTCAGTGCTTTTTTTAATTTGGTGTTTTAAGGTGTTTTTTGTGTTTGAGTAGATTTATAATAAGATTATGATACTTGCTCATGCTTTAAGATAGCTTATAAGAATCTGATTATAGAATTATTTGCTGACATTGTAAGGGCCATATACCACTATTCATTTTTTACACATCTTGGGGTTTTAGAAACTTCAAATTGATTTTTTTTTTTTCAATTAATTCAAGTTTTTACCCTCTAAATCATATGATAGTGTTCTCGTAATACCGATAACTCTGTCTTTCTTTCGTTTTATTTGTGGCGACTATTCGGAACTCAGCATGATCCTATGGTGGTGTGCTAGGGCTTGCCTGTATTTCTGTTATGATTTGTGGGCAAGCAAGGGTTTCATGCTTTTAAGTGCAATTATTTGTTGATTACTTGATTGTAGTTCAAATGCTCTTGTTTTTGTTATAAGTTCTTTTGTAGGTTGTTTAGTTGGTCTAATTATAGGATGAACACTTCACAGTTCATACTTATTTCTTGATAGTTTTTTTTTTTTTTTGTATGTGGACCATATTAGCTGCAGTACAGTACCCTTAATTTGCTAGCTATTTTATGGGAATTATTTTGTGAACTTGACATAAAATTTTGAAGAAAAAATTCACATCTTGATTGTAGTTCAGTTTCGAGGTCACAATTGACAATATTAAGGTATAGTTATCTTAGGCTTGATCCATTTTCTTATTTCGATGTTTCCGTTGCTTTAGTGGGTGTAAACCGAACGAAAAAGAACTGATGAGAAGGACGATAGTGTAGGAACTTTAACCTAGTTTCATTTATTCGGGCATCAGTTGTGGAGTAATTGTCATGCATTCTTCATTTACTTTTGTCTTGTTATTATGAAATGCTTTGCTGCATGCAAGAAGTTTTGTAGAATACTAAAATTTACTTGAACTTCTAAAGATTTTTGGGCATTTAAATTCCTTTTCTTTGGGAAACCCAACCGAAAATTTAAGAAATATATCCAATTTTAGTGTTCTACTACATAGAATAAGTAATCTACAATTTAATTATTTTTCGGGTTTTTTTATATTACTTGTAGACAAGAAGCTTCTTGGTAATATAAGTTGCATAAGACAAGCTATAATTAAGAAGGATTAGTGCCATTGCAATCTGCATAGGTTAACATATACCATAAAATAAGATAATGTATATATATTTACTGATTTACATCAGGTTATCAGCTTTTTAAGTCGAGGTTTCAATTCTTCCTGAAATCCGGCTAATTTGATAAAAATGCGATCTTCTTGATAAGCTAACATTTTCTGTAAAAAAAGAGATTATGGCATTGATCACTGATGAATTTTAACATTTGCTATATAGGAAGGTTTCCTTTGTGCCCTTTTGTTGCCAGTTCAATTTTAGTTGTATTAGACAAGCTTTGAGTCAAATTCTGTCTCTGCCGTGGTTCGACACCAAAACAGTCTTCATGAACTAACAATTGCTGTAAACTTCTTGTTTTTCACTTTAGATGGTCCTCAACTTTTGATGATCCTCACTTATAAAGTGTTCATTCTATGGTAGTTGTCTAGCTCTTTTAGCACCTATTGCTTTTTGGGCGAAAATCAGTGGAAAGTAGAATTTGGTTGAAGAGTAAAATAAAAACAAAAATAAGTGGTTAAGATGAATAGACCGTTAAAGAAGGTACAAAATTAGTGAGACAGACTAAAATGAAAAGACATATGACTGTGGGATGACCTTTAGTTTAATCACATAAGATACCTAATGATTGTGTAATAGATCTGACTTGTAGACAGTGTTACACTGTTATTAATACTCCTGCCCCAAAACCCATGAGGTTATTATTTCAATCGAACAAGAACATATCATCGGAACGGAGAAAGCATAGATTTACTTTATGCTGAATGTTCTCTCTGAATGCAAAGATTCCCCGGCATATACAATTATATTTGAAGCTCTAGGGCTATTTTCTACGAGTCCGTTGAAGACATCAATTGCCATTATTCTTAGTTTTTCGACAAAAACCCTTTCTCTTCATTTGCCGCGAGCATCTTGCATTTGAATTAATGGTTGTATATCTTTGTTTGATCCCCCAATATGCTCAATCATATACCCACATAGAAAAAAGTGTTTATTCCTCTTCATTCCTGTTGTTTTTCCCTGACTAATAACCCATGAACAAGATCTATGTAAATATGTTGATCATCTGCTCTTTTGTTGTTATTTTGTCTTGTTTTTTAATATGCTAGATGCTGATACTTACTAGTTCTACATAAAATCTTTGGTTATAGATCTTTGTTTCTTATTCTAATAGCTTCCTTTTCTGTCAGCATGCGTACTTGTATTAAATACACTGTTATTTTATTTCAACTGTGCATGTGAATGAAGTAATAGTAATAAATTCACTTCATGCTGACTTTTCCTTGGTCAAAAATGGCTGCTTCTTCTCTCCATTGAGTTTTTCTTGGTGTTATTCAATGAATCTTTAGCTAATTATTTGCTAAAATGAACTTAACGTTCTGTTTGGTAATTGGTACTAAATGGTGAGAATGATAATGAAAAGTTATTGTAATTTTGGCAGGAGTATCTTTTGTCAAGTTTAATGGTCATGTTTATTCTCTTTCAACTAAAATTTATTCTAACGGGTATCATTTTAAATTTGTTGGTGATGGAAAATTGTGAATAAGAAAACTTTTTTTTGATCATACTTCCATTACTATGGGAACTACATGAAAATTTACGCTACACATCATTTTCATTTCTAGCGTTTAGTACCGATTTACAAATGGGCTGTAAATGATTATCGAGAAAGGAATATTTTGTGGAAAACCGTAGTATAACTTCATCATTGGCTCTTTAAGACTTGTTGGTATCAGTCTGATTATATCTTTCTTTCTGGGTTTTATTATTTCATGTAGGAACAAATCCAGAATGATAAAGAGAAAGAAACTTTCAAGGAAAGAGAAGGTGTTCTTGGGAGAGTTCGAAAAAAGAGGCAAGTTATTTTATCCCATATCATCATCTACAACAACCTAATATCCCGCTCGAAAACAGGGTTTGAATGAGAGAATGTGACGGACAATCTGTACCCGTATTCCCTTGAGAGGGAATTTCTATTGTAAACATTTGTGATCCAAATTATTGATTATAGTTTTGAGCGTAAATTGTATTCCCTCTATTTTTCAGGTACCCTTGTCCGAGACCGCCCCAAAAGAATAGAAATGACGGGTCGGAAGTGATCCTAATAAAGTCGATCCCACCGAGTGACGGTCATACACCCATAAAACTAACCAAAACCTTACTCAAAAAACGTCCGAAACTGATGAAGATTGTATGAGCAAGTTTCGTCAATGGAGGAACCGCGATTTTCGACAAGTTTTTACAAGGCAATGGGGATAACAACGTGTTTACGTTGTGATCCAGAGGATCCTATAGAGAACACTACATCTAAACATGGAGCTAGAAGTTGGAAAATTTGGTCATTTTTGACTTGGTGGTCCATATTCTTGTCTTAAATTTTGTAAATTGTGCCCCCTTTTGTTGCTTTTAAATACTTTATTTATCAATAATATCATTTCATTTTTTTGGTGAGTTTTTGCCCAAAATCATGCTATTATATACCCAAATTCCCATTTTACGGCTGTTAAATTTTTAATTTGAGAAATGTACGTAGTTGCAATTTTGTTTCAAGGTGTATTAAATAAGACGGTTGATATATTATTTTATTAAATAATTTAATGGAGAAAAAATAGTCTATAAGTATTAAAAAAATATTTAAATAAGATTAATGGAAAATATATGTGAATCACACTTATTAAAATAAAAGTTTGCGCGAAACACGTGGGGATTATAAGTATTATTAAAATACTTAAATGAAATAGACTTAAAGCATCAATAAAATGATAAAATGAGAATAAACAAGATTAATTAATTATGTGCTAAATTTATAATACAAATAGATAAACTCTTTAAAAAACAACAAATAAAATAACTCAAAAGTAGCAAAATGACAACAAATTAATAATGTATTAATGTGCTACATCCAAGATACATGAGCATTTATAACAAGTGCATACTTGCATAGTTGCATATTCCAATGTGAAAACTTTAAAATGATGAGAGATTTTAAGTATGTTCAGTATATTTGATCGCATAGGAGCCTCAATATAAAATACTCATTTTGTTTCTTTTTGAACGTTTTATTTGATTTTTGGACGCAATTCATCATTCACTTTTAATTTGTAATTTTTCTTAATCTATAAGTTAAAATTTGGTCAAATAAGATTAAATAATAAATTTAATGGAGAAAATTTATGGATTATAAACATTAAAAAATATTCAAATAAGGTTAGTGAAAAATATATGGAAATCACAATTATAAAAATATGTTCAAAGAAAATCAGTAAAAAACATGTGGGGATCATAATCATATAAAAATACAAAAATCAAATTAATAGAAAATTTGTAAAGACTATGAGCATTAATAAAATATTATAATGTGGATGAACAAGCTAAGGTTAATTACGTCAAAAATTTATTATATAAATTTAGTGATTCTTTGGAATAACAATATATGACAATAACAACAATCTAAGAGTGTTATGTGTTTATGAGTTGATTAGCGAGTATATATTATTTGATTAACGTTTTATCCAACCCTAGGTGTAAGTTTATGAGTCGATTAACATTTTTTGTTTCCCATAAAAGTACAAAATATTCTGTTACATTTAAGCCTGTCAAACAAATTAGATTGAAGTCGGGTTCAGGTCCAAGTCATAT
This sequence comes from Amaranthus palmeri, assembly GCA_019776075.1. NCBI lineage: Eukaryota > Viridiplantae > Streptophyta > Magnoliopsida > Caryophyllales > Amaranthaceae > Amaranthus > Amaranthus palmeri. Next base: position 1,145,685 of record JAAKBH010000297.1, read on the forward strand.
ATAAACAAGTTAGAATCTCTTAGTCCAAATCTAACCCCTTTAGATAATTGAATCGAAAATCATTATCATGATATATAAATGTTCATTATTTCTACAATATAATTGTCATATAATATTTGAACTTTATACTAGCATTTCTTCAAGAGTAAAGAGTGTCAAATAAATTAGAAAGTTTTAGAATCATTTTTGAGCATCTTGACTATTTTTTTTGTTTATGATGATGATGACGACTATTTTTTTGTTTATTTCGAGTTATACGTTTGTCCAAATTAAAAATTTTCAAAAATTCAGTTAAATTTATATAAACCTAAATTTGATCTACAAAATTATTTCAAACCTAATTGATCTTTAAAATGCAAACATAATACTTTAAAATAAATTCAATAAGACCAATACCGATTCAAAATTTTGACTCATTTACAATCATATATGCGAGTTTAAAATTTTCAAACTTTACAATTATAAATACAACCGGTTTTTTGAGAGACTGTCTCTCTTAGGCCCAGCCCAACGAAGCTTAGTGCATATTTTTATTCTACATCTTTCTTTATGTGCCAATTCAATTAGGGATTATCTTTCAAAAAGACCGTCTGTCACAAGGATTTGGAATATGAATTTATACAATAAACACAAATTCTTGCTATAGACCGTTTATAGCATAGACGGGTAAATATGGGCAAACACATTTGTTAAATGAGTAACTAAATAGTCTATTGGGTTGGGCTATTAAGAGAGTTATCTATGCCATAGACAGTCTCTCAGAAGATCTTCTATACAATAAATAAATGATTTTAGTTTTAGTGTAATTGGAGTATTGGACCCCACCCATAAGTTTGCACTTTGCACCCACAAAAGGTTCGCTTTATAGAATACTTTTGACTCTTTAGTCTTGAGTGAGATAGAATTGGCGCCAAGTACAATCCAAATCATAGTTCTAATTCAGATTTCAGAATATAATTTCATAATCACATAGAAAGATTGTAATTTTGATGGCATTTACTTTTTCTCCGCTTCAAGCACTCAATTTTTCACCTCAATTTACAAGTTTTACTTCTCCTCATGGCTGTTTCTCTCTTATCAAGCTCACTCCTGGGTTTTATGATGAAGAACGAGCTTTATTATGGTCTAAAACAATCGAACAATCAAAAAATGTATTTATTCTAAGCAAATCCAGCAAAAAAAGTAATAATTTTACTGTATCAGGTACGTTTTTCTCTCAGGCCTTTTCACAAACACTTCATCTGCATTGTTATACTAGAATAATTTTCATATGATAATGGGGTTTTAATTTCTAGGACAAATATTCTCAATTTTTCAACTACTGGGTATTGATGAAAGAGTAACTGAGGATATCCTAGAAAGAAATGCTGCCCTAGGACTGTTGCCTGTTGAGTCTATTCGCAGTCGAATTCATGGGTTACAATCAGTTGGGTTGAAGGAGTTCACTTTGTCTAAGTTGATATGCAAATACCCAGATGTATTAACAGCTGAAGAAATTGATTATTTGATAGAATTCATTCACAATGATCTTGAAAATAAGATTGATAGTATTCAAATTGAGCGTCTTTTGTTGGGTGTAGAGCCTAGGTTTATTGCTGGTTTTGATAAAAAGATTGATTTGCTGCTTCAAAATGGTATTCCTCAAGAAAAGATTGTTCATATTCTTAACAATGTTAATCTTAGTAAGGCTTTTTGTCTTAAATCATGTGAAGAAATTCAAAGAATGTTGACATTTTTGAGCCGTTTTAATGCTGTGGGTATAATTGCAAAACGCCCTTCAATTCTAAATTATGATTTGGATAGTCAATTAGTTCCCCGAATCGGGTTTCTTCAGAAGCTAAGTGGGGGAGATACTGATGCAGTTGGAGAACTATTGAACAGACTTCCTGCTATCTTATTATATAGTTTGAATCATCTGCAAGGTCAAGTTGAGTTTTTCAGATCATTTGTTGGCCTAACTGATCATGAAATCTTCAAGATTATGCTTGTTTTTCCAAATGTGGTGAGTGCTAGCAAAAACAGGAAACTGAAACCTAGAATTGAATTCTTGAAGGAATGTGGATTTGATTCGGGTGAGATTTATCGGTTTTTGATTAAAGCGCCATTGTTTCTCGGTCTTTCTTTCGAGAAGAACCTTTCCCATAAGTTAGCGTTGCTGGTTAAGATAGGCTATTGTCATAGAACCAAGGATCTTGCTATGGCAATGGGAGCTGTGACAAGAACAAGCTCTGAGAATTTGCAGGAAGTTATTGGTTTATTTTTGAATTACGGGTTTTCTTGTGATGATATAGTTGCAATGAGCAAGAAGCATTTTCAGATTCTGCAATACAATTCAAGATCTTTAGGTGAAAAGATGGAATTCTTAATTGAAGAGATGGATCGAGAAATTGGGGAACTCTTGTCGTTTCCTGCTTTTCTTGGATATAATCTTGATCATAGGATTAAACATCGGTATGAACTAAAGAAGAAGATTGTTGGTGAAGATTTCTCCCTGAACAAGCTCTTGTGTGTTTCGACTGCAAAATTCTCCGAAACAAAGAAGCAGTTGGTCCAAGTGGGCAGCGATTTAGTTGAAGTTGATACAGATGAAATAGGGTAAACGTTACAGATTGTTCTTAGATTTCTTGCTTGCTTAAAACTCGAACAAAGTTTTAGAATGATGACTAATAAGTCTGTTCGTTTGGAAGCTGTATGTATGAACACTTAAAAATTAACATATTTTGTTTGGTTGTGTACATTGTGTTGCTACACTCTAATCAGTAAACAAGATTTTTGAGTTTTCCGTTGAATTTAGTACGAGCAGGAGAAGTGTTTAGTTGCTTCATGGGTAGTTCTTTATCATCATATTTTTCTTTTAGCTAGCCGAAACTTCACTGATCAGAATTTTTATGGTTTAACTCCTCATAAATGACCTATGCAATATCATTTATGCTAATAGAATGAAGATACTACAAGTGTTCTAGTATCACTTTGAGGGTTCAATCTTGAATGCTTCGCGCATCACTGATGGGCTTCACTAGATTTTGATAGAATGAATGACATATGTAGTGCTCCAATCATCAGCATAAGATTTTGGTTGAATTGGTTTTTGATATGGTATCAGAAGCCTACGTGACAGAAAATTATGGATTTGAATATCACCCATCTCTCATTTCAAGTGTAATATTAAGCCCCATGTATGAGAAGGACGTGCTGCACGATAGAATAGCTGTATCATATATTCTATCAGATTTGCATTGTAAAACTATGCAGAATATGCTGACCAAAGTTGTCCGAGCTTGGAAATCTGAAATGTAACATTCAATTTGATCAGCTTGTAGCTTCAATTGTTCACTAATGTACTTGATGATAGCAGCCGTAGCTCTACAATCTGGTATGTTGCACTTGATGCTACTCTTGGGCTTTGTATATTTAAAACATCATGTCTTGCATTAACTGATTTAGCTCTGCATCTCTAATGTACTGCCATATTTTACTAGATCTGGCGACTCGTAGTTAATCATCAGCATATCTTCCTGCATATACGCTAAACTAAACAAATGTGAGATTGAGCCATCGAGGGGTGAGTTTAGTATCAGTGAAACACATTATAAATTCTTTAAAATGAGTCCCAAGTTGATTTCGTATTGTTGGATTCCTCAAAGTAACTGGACGTTGTGGCCTGCGAGCCTGTGAATTATGATAGAACTGTGTTAGATGTTAGAAGCTCTTTGTTACGCAGGTTCCTTTTCGACATGAACTTCTCGCTCTGTGGCACTTACTGATCGTTTTCTGAAATCATTTCTTCATATCACATACTACCCTTTTGATTACTGTATTCCGGATTCAGGATTGTTATTAGCTTGTCATCAGCAGATGTAGTACCAAAAGATGTAGCTAATCAACAGGTAAGTGCTTACAATTTACAAATTATTGTTAGTGCTGAAATTGTTAGTCCAATATTATCTACTGGAACTAATATGAAAACCTGGCAATGCTCTTGGTCTTACATTATGATGCTTCAAATATTTGTTTAATATTTTTGATTAATAGAAATAATTATATTATTCCTTAGAAATAGAACATTTTTAAGTACAATGTAGGCCGAGGAAAGGTAAGGGCTAGGGAAGGGGGCAGTAAGAATAAAACACATGACCTTACTTAGGAAAAGCGATACATGTTCTAATATGTTCTAATAGAGAGAAAATCTAATTTTCTAAGAACTAGAATTATTAAGTTAGTAGGTTAATAGTTATTTTTGTTAAGATTTTTAGGTGCATGATCATGAATCATGATTGTATGGCTGTTTCAAAGGTTATTCTATATTTAAGAAATATAGATGAGGTTAATGTAGTTCCTCGTTTTAGTTTCTCTTTTGCTTAAACCTCTACCATTCTACTTTGTATAACAGAATGTTATGGACTTGATTTATATTATTTTAATATGTATTAATCTTAAAAGGTATAAATCAAGAAGCATTTTAATTGACAAGTCAACCAAAAGTTTAAGTTGATGGTTGAGACTTAAGATATGTTATATATTCTAACATACTCCCTCGCACGAGAGCCCTTTGGGCTGACAGTGTGTATGCAACACAGACTCTCCTCATACCTGGGGTTAAATATTCCACTTTAAATGAAGGGTGGTTGAGATTCGAACTCGTGACCTCTTATCACACTGGCTCTGATACCATGTCAAGGAATTAAATCAACTAAAAGCTTTAGCTGATGGTTGAGGTCCCAAGATATGTTATATACTCTAACAAAGTTGACAACAATAGTGGATTCAGAATTCAAACTCATAGGTAGCACCAATGTATTGAAGTAAACAAATAGATAATTGTAAAATAAATAAAATAATCCTAAAATTATTATGTACTAATTAAGGAGTCGCGGACTGAGGTCTGACTTCTGAGAAAGGTAAATTCAATTTGAAGAGAAGCACATTGAGGGGTGAGGAAGAAGGAGAATTGATCGAATCAGAAGGACGATGAAAGCAAAGTGAGAAAGAGAGAGAGAGAGAGACAATGAAGAGCAAAAAAGACCCTACCTATATTTGAAAATGCAAAGAGAATTTGTGAAGAGTGAACATATTTTGGAGTTTTAACCATCGGCTTAATCTTTTGGTTGAGTTGATTTCAATAAATGTATCTCTATTTGCTTTAATTTTATTAGTTTGATTTTATTTCCTCTTAAATGTTTACGTTCAATCCAAACATGCCCTTAATATGATATTTTAGGAGTTGGATAACTCTAGAGGGTGATTATCCATTAGTAATGAACTTCGAATAAATAAGTTGATTTTTTTGTCCATTTTTTATTCCATAATCTAAATTCATACCTTGAACTAATAGGATAAATGGAGATTAATAATCCCAACTTTGCGTGATCCGCTCAAAACAATCCCAACTTCGCATATTTTCTAATATCCCTAGCTTTGCCACTTTGTTGCTCAGGACATACCCTTTAAAATTGTAACCGGTAATAACAGGTAATTGACAATTATTTCCCACTTCCCTCCCTATAAATGAAATTTACCCTAACTAATTTCACTTTTAAACCCTTTCTCTGTAAAATCACCATCTCCATCACCAAACCTTTGCTGAATTCGAACCTTGGCTTAATTCGAAGAAGCAATGAAGAAGAAGAATCACAAGTCTTCATCATCAATGGTAAGTTTGGCTTTCGATTTTGAAGATCTAGAATCTTGGCTTTCGATTTTGAAGATCTAGAACCTGTAGATGAGGATGCATTTGAAAAATTGAAACACAGAATGATTTCATGGTTAGGGTTTAATAGGGAACGAAAAAATAAAAAAAAAATTGAAAGAAAAGATGTGAAATTGATTTGAAGAAGGGCATCAATGGTGGATTGAAAAAGGTTGAAGATGATGTTTTTGAAGGGGAAAAGAGATAAAAAAGAAAAGTGCAACGGGAAGAAAATTACCGGTAATTTTACCGGTTATAACCGGTTAATAAGCTATTAAAGGGTATTTCCTGAGTAACAAAGTGGCAAAGTTAGGGATATTAGAAAATAAGCGAAAGTTGGGATTGTTTTGAGCGGTTTACGCAAAGTTGAGATTATTAATCTCCATTTATCCAAACTAATATTGGGTCTAGTAGATTCATTCCATTGAGATTCGATTCCCATCTCTACATCAGATCATAGAGGGAGGATAGCTCATGTCTAATGCAAATATAGCTTATAGATTTTGATAACCCGAAAATGATAAATATAGGAAATAATATTGAAAACAAAAGATAACAAAGTAGAAATAACATTTTATTTATTTTTGGTCGAATTTAATAAGCTCCACTTTTATTTATTATTGAGTTTAAGTGAAAGAAGGGGTGGATTGGCTAAAAATCAAACTCATAATTTTAGCTGAAAATCAAACTAGCTCGACATTTTATTTATCCATATATTTGATCTACAATTATTTTACTATTTTCTTATGCTCTACTACTTTATACAAAAATTTTAAAAGTAACAAACTCATTCTAATTATTGGAATTAGAACATAAAGAATAATCTATAAAAATTTGAGTCTCATCTATATAATTTGAAATGAAAGAAGAAAAATCAACGTTGAATACTTATTTTTTCAGTTATTTTTTGCCTTGATTATTGTATGTCATTATGATTGTCTATTGATCTATATATATATATCAAATAAGATCGGTTGATGAACAATATTTGCTACAGGAACTGTAATAACTATTAAAATCTAAAGGAAATATATATTCACTAATCATTATTTATTTGTAATTTATTCTTTGTATGTAAGTTAAAATATAGTCAAGTGAGATCTTGTTTCATTCGTGTTAATGCAAAAAGTGTTATAATTTTTAATCATACAATAATAAAAATATTAAAAATTAAAATATTATATCAAAATGAGAAAAAAGTAAATGAAACAAATAAACCGAATAGAAAGTACTAAGCTACTAACTATTAATAACACATGTATCACGCGAGTTTATTTAAAAAGTTTGAATATGACATTAGCCACTACTAGCGACTAACGTTGATTTTGTTGTACCTTATTGTGGCTATTATTTGATTTGAGTAAAGAAATAAATAAAGATATGCTTAATGTTATCCTAATATTATTAAGTGACTTTTATTCAAGATAAGATTTGATAGATCGAATAAATATAATTTTTTTTATTAGTGATAACACAAATAAATAGATTATTTTCGATTAACTCTTACTAACAAATACCATGTCAGCTTTACATACATAAAAAAGACATCATAAATCTTTGACCGCGTCAAAATAAGAGACATTTGTCAATTAAGTAAATATAAAAAACGTGACAATATACATATGTGAAGTCAATGTTTAAGTTCGTGTTTCTTTTTTTAATGGAGCAAGCTACATGCGCAATTTAAGGATCTAAAGCCAAGTTGGAATCATCACAATCATATTCCACTCAAGTCATCATATTTCTTTGGTTACTACTTCCGTTTAGCTCAATATATAAATTGAGTTAAAATTAGTAAAAGTTTGTAAAAATAATAAAAAGTTACTTTTTTCGTTTTATTATATTATATTAAGTATATTTGATTTTTCATATATATAAAAATTATAAAAAGTTATATGAAAGTATGCGATTAGATTATTCAAGTAAGATCCCACATGACTATATTTTTTCTTACACATTAGCTGCAATATAAATTAAGCTTGAACAATAAATAATGTAATAATTAGCCGTGATGTAGAGAATGGATTAAATATAATTTATAGAAAAATAAGAAAAATGTGTAAAGAATTAACCGTGATGTAGAGAATGGAGTAGAAATTATATTATATGTGTAACTAAGAACTATAGAAAGAAAGCAAGGCGGTTCTTGGCATATACGGGGCAGCTAGCCAACCGCCTAGGGCCCCCAAAAATAAGGGACTTTAAGTACTAAATGATGATGTTCAAACTCAGTTCTTAACAACACATTTGTAAGTGATTTGTTTATAAATTTTATTTATATTTGAAGTAATTTTAGAATATAATGTTATATAACGTTCTGTCTTAAATTGGAAAATTTTTATCCATTAATGACCAACTACTCCATTTTAAAAGTCATTATAAAACAAAATAAAACCTCTAAAATATTTACATCATCCATAAGAAAGTATCGTATACGTGTACACTTATTATTACGAATTCTATGGTGTATGCATATATATATAGAGAGAGAGATGGTGGAGATGCTATCTAGGTACTTCTAAAAGTACTTTTAGTTAGTTTTTGTTTAAATACTCCTATTAAGTATTATTTAAGGTAGATTTAGCAGTAAAGTTAGTCATGAATCATGATAGACGACAAAAATAAGCTCTAAATCTTACTCAAATATAATAGTATAAGCCAAGACATTGTGTATGTACATTAGACAACACATAAAAGTTAGTCCAATAACAGCTTCCGCAGCATTTAAAATAGACCATTTGCTGCTATTACTAATATACTTAGGGGATTAAAACCGCAATAAATTGTAGCCAAAAAACCGCAGTATATGATGCCTTTTCCACTAGTTTTTTTTGAGATTAACTTAGAATCAATATATAGTATGTACATTAGAATTTAGACAACACAGTATACGTACATGATACATATAAAGATATAAATATCGTCTTTCATAAAAAAAAAAAATTAGCTAGATCTATATTCTGGTTTTACAATCAGAGAAAAGAAAAGAAAATATATATAGTGGTGTACGTTTTAATGGATGGTAGTGATCCATATTATGGTATAGTGCTGGCATGACTTCAAAGCATTGTCTGTCGAGTGTAGTATTTGTAACATGCATCCTTGCAAATTTCTTATACACAATCATAGCTAAACATAAAATATGCATTAATAAAGAAGCATCATTTTAGATATTTTTGGAATATAGGGTAGGTTGGGCGAAAAAGACAAGATCTGATGAGAATCATACTGAACTGAGGACTTTTTTCTAAAATTGATATATGCTCTTCAATTGAGAGAAAACTCGATTTTTTAGTTTTAGATATTTGAGTTAATTATATATTGTGTTCTATTTTCACTTGAACGCTCGTGGTTACTTGTTCTTTTAATGGTTTTCAAGGTAATAATGATACATAATACAGAGTGATATGTTTTTTGGCATACAATCCCTAGAATCAGCGTAAACTATTACTCCCTCCGTTCCTTTTTGATGTTCCTATTTGAGTTTTTCACCAAAATTAAGAAAAATGGAATCTTTGGTGGTAGTGGGTATTATTTTAATCATAAAGTAGTGGAAAGTAATGATTATATTGAAAGTATGAGAGAAAAATAATTAAATAATAGTGTAATGTAATGATTGTATTGGAAGTATGAGAGAGAAAATAATTAAATAGTGGTGTGAAGTAAGAAAGTAGGGTTTTAAGGGGTGAAAGTGAGATGAAAACTTTCCAAAAATGGAAAGTATTCTAAAGTGGAAAAACTTATGGAACTACCCGTTTTAGTAAGGTGGAAAAACAAAAAGGAACAGAGGGAGTATAATACTTACTTTGAACCATATAATTATCTTGTACTTATAAAATTAAGCTATTTTTAATCCTCAAGTACGAACGACAACTGAGTACTAATCATTCGGATTTTTCACCGCATTCGCTTTAGTGGGGATGGATATGGTCTATATATGATTACGAATTTGGTAGGGAGTCGGTTATATGGGTATGAAAAGTCCTATCTAACATGGATAGTGGGTAGGTGGTGAGGTATTAGGTTTTACCTATCCCACCCCGCCTCATATCCACCTGCCCCGCCTCATACTTATCGGCCCCTCCTTATACCCACCCGCCCAATATCTACAATGTGTTATTTTATTTTATACCTTTTAATTTATATGGTTTAAATAAAATTAGATCTACGTTGAGAATTGCCTCATACTTATCGGCCCCTCCTTATACCCGCCTGCCCAATATCTACAATGTGTCATTTTATTTTATACCTTTTAATTTATATGGTTTAAATAAAATTAAAATTAGATCTACGTTGAGAATTATGAGGAGTTGCAATTAATTTTTTTGGAATAAATGCAAGAGTTTCTTTTGGTTTGGTGTCTGGTGATGGGGCACTAAGCTTGCTCCTTTTTGGTGAGTAACTAGATTCCAAATATTCCATTATAAGCCTAAAAATAAAGTTTTTAGTGGAAGCTCACCGTTAAAAGAATATAAAATTAAAGTAACATTAAAGCAAGCATTTATAATTTATTCCTATGTGCTTTAAAATTGTTATAATGGAAATAAGAGCTTATTTAATTGTTGATATAAAGTTAGTATGAGGAAAAGACAAAATTAAGTAGATGTTATAATCGTGTGAACAAGATAAAAGTTAATAAAAAATGAGGATAAGATAAAAAGGAATAAATAAAGTTTTAATTGATTTTTTGGCATTTTTAGTTGAATTTTGGCTTTTAGTTTTTTTTGTTGTTTAAAAAGTCAAAAAATAATATTTAGTAAATGACGTTTATAACGTATTTTAAGCTAGTTTTGAAACAAAAATAAAAAGGCTAACTTTGTTAGCTTTTTTTATTGGATTTTTTGTTTGCTAGCTTATTTTTTCTCTAATAAATAGATAACACTGAACCAAAAATATCTCTACATAGCCGACTTACTCAACTAACTTAAAAGCTAATAAAAGCACGTGACACTTTCACCTTGTATTTTTCATTACTATATTATAGAGATTTGGAAAGAAAACTCAATAATTTTTCCTTTCTAAACCCTTTCTTTTTCTTTTCTTTCTTTTCTTGCTAAAATGTAATTCAACTAATATATTGTAAGAGAATACTCTCTCCACCATTTGAAATATCACCATTTAATTTTAAAATTCTTTTATTTAAGTCAAATGACATTAGTCTAAAGGAAGTGAAAAAAAATAACTTAATTGTATGAGTATAAGATAATTAAAAAGAACTAGGATTATACCCGTGCAATGCACGTTGTAGGTGTACTTTTAGTTTTATAAATTGTTTTGGCTAATAACATGTAGGACCTTTTACAAAATTCAACAAAATACTCATATGAAATCTTTCACCATTGCATGATAAGGCATGATAATTCTTATAAAGCTAAAAACAACATTATTAATATTAGTATGAATATGAATTTGTAGAGTCATGTCAATAAAACCATTTTAAATAAAACTCTTCATTGACAATTTAGATCTCATTAGGGAAAATGAAGAGATGAGTTTCAAAATAACATCAACACTATTAGAGTGACATTTGGCATAGTGGTTTTAAAATAGTGACACTTGTCACAATTGTTTCTGAATTAGTTTATTTATGATTATATAAGTACAAAAGATGTATGTCTAGAGTCTATTAAATTTATTTCCAAGCAATAATCTACTCCTGTTGAAACTTTTCATAGTCCCTCTTCAACTTAATGTTTTATTAGTTGTTTTTTTAAAGAGTCTATAGCGTTTATACTTTTGTTTTTTACAGGTTGTTTGTATTCATAACATGTAGGACCTTTGATAAAATTTTCGCAAAGTCCTCATATAAAACCTTTTACCACTTCTCGTGCGGATATGCTTAATAATTATTTTTAAGTATTAGCAAATGTGTACTAATTGTAATCATCATAACACATAATAAAACTCAAAGTTCTAATGATATCATCGTTATTATGATCAAATATTTCCTCATAACTAGGTGTTAGAATTAAATTTCAGAAAGAATTACAAAAATTAGTGAAATCGAATGTTCTTAAAGACCATTAAAGTAGTAGTAGTAGTTGAAAAATCTTCAATCGTATCATATGATGTTGTTAAATGTGCGTTTCTCTATAATACATACTAAAAAGGGTGTTTTTGATTACTATTTTATTGTGAATTTATAATATATAAGATAAATTGAATGAGTTACTCTCAATGTATTACCTTGACTTTATTTCTCAAACTTTTCACCTTCTTATTAAACTCCTACTTTATAGTGCATATTGCATTAGGAAATATGAAAAGAGAGATTAAAATACTAACATTAATTAGTCTTATATTATAAATTATTAATGGGTTAGAATAGATATTAATATTAATAATAATTTCAATAAACATTAATGTAAATTTGTGATGTTTATTTTATAATTATAATTACAACCATTTTAAATAAAACTTTTCATTGACAATTGCATTGCATTGCATTGCATTAGGAAAAATGAAGGAATGATTTCCGAAACAATGACCTGGAAATTGCATTGTAAGTGTGAATTGCATTGTAAGTGTGACACTTGGCACAATGTAAGTAAAATGCATTGTAAAATGACACTTGTCACAAAGTGCTTATGAATTGTATGATGATGATGATTATATAAAAAATTATAAAAAATATATAATATAATTATATGTGTAGGACATTTCTTATTAGAACATACTCTATTGTACTAGTTGGATGCAACCCTTGTAGAGATGAGAGGTTGTTGATTTAATGGACTTGACGTCTGACCAACCAGGACGGTGGTCAAGCAGGGATGATGACTTAGCTTCTTGCCTCTTGGTCAGTTATTTGGGTCGGGTCGGTTCCTTTGGAGATCCGCATCGTTGCCGCCGTTTTCGTTTATTATTTCACTTTAATTTTTTGAACTTTAAAGGATGCTCCATCCGTCCCATTGAATTTGTATTATTTTCTATTTTGATCCGTTCTAATATTTTGCATTATTTTTATTTATGGACAATGACCCGCTACTTTCTTTTAATCTCATTTATACATTTTAACTCTATTGTATTTCATTTACACAATTCATTCTCTCTTTCCAATTATTATCACTTTCTTAAAATTAACTCACTTTCTCTTTGATGTAAAGCAAAAAGGACAGATGAGTAATGATGAATTGATGGTAATGACAATATTGACTTTTGAATGACAAAGGATGGTATAAGTAACTTTTGTGAGAAATGTCTCTCGAAAGGACGATCTTAAAATAAGTTGTTATTTTTATTTTCTTTTTAATTTGTATTAGTTGGGTTATTTTGCTCATATATCTAATGTAACTTTCGAAGAGACCGTTTCTCACAATAATTTGTGATAAGTAATAGGGTTTTTTGCGATCTTTTTGGTTAATTATATTAGAAGGAAAATTTAATTTTAAAAATCTCACTTTTGGGTGGTTCTCATTTTAAAATCTCACCTTTTGATTATTTTTGAAAAATTCGACCTTTGCACTACATTTACTTTTAAAGGACTTGTCTTTTTCATCACCTCTTATAGCCAGTTTTTTTGCTAAAAGAAAAATTTAAATATACCATATGTCAAACTTTAAATGGTCCTTATCTTTTTTAATTAAACATAAAGTAAATACCCATACGGCCATACACATTATATAAAAACAAAACCTTCAAAAAACTAAAAATGAATTTAAAAAAACCCCTCTCTCACCACCAGTACCACCAACCACCCTCCCCATAGCCACCCACCCACCCACCCACCCTGAAACTATTATCCTACAACCCCTTTTCCGGCAACTCTCCTCCCACAACCCCACTTCTCGCGGCCTTCCCCCTCCCTAAAAATCCCTTTGTGCAAAACCTTTCTCCCCCTAAAATCCCGTTTGTGCAAAACCATTCTTCCCCATAACAATTTTTGGTTTTATCAAGATAAATTAAGTAAGACCCATGTCTCATAAAAATGAAGAAGAAAATTCTAATTGTAGAGGTTTGAGATGAAACATTGGCACAATTTTAAGACCTAAATTGAACATTGTCATTGGAGATGAAAGAAAAGGTTGTACATATGTCTATAATAGTGGCTATTTCTCAAATGGATAATGAATATGTGATGGAGAAGGTGGTTGGAGGAATTCATGGGAGGGGGACTCCAAGAAGGGGATTGCAGGATAGGATGATGCTATGTAGAGCCTGTGTGTCCGGTGGTAGTGGTTGTGGGTGGCAATGATTGTGACTCTTGTTTGTGGACAGAGAGAGGTGGTGGGTTGTGAGGTGGGTGAGCACGGAACAAGTTTTTTTTTTCATTTTTGAGTTTAAAAATTAGGAAATAAATGGTATAAACAAGTTGTAGGTCATTTGGACCCATAATAGAAAATGTGGTACAAAGGTCAAATTTTTAAAAAATAATCAAAATGTGAGATTTTTAAAAGAGAATCACCTAAAGATGAGATTTTAAAAGTTAAATTTTCCATTATAAAAATATGATAGAATAATAATATTAATGTTGTATATAAAAAGGTTATAAACATGAAGTATGATGACAAATAATTATTAAATATTATAATTGTGTATTTTGCATTCATTAGATTATTATTGTGTAATTCTGCTGTACTTAGGTATAACTAAATGTATCCAAAAATTGAGATTATTTATAGTTAATCAAACATATAGGTTTTATTGTAAAGAAATCGTGCAAATATTTGATTGTATGTTTTGGGCAATTTTTCTAATAATTATACAGGTAGATTATAGATAGATATCGACAAATATTTAATGTGTGGGTACAAATCATTAGAAAAAAAAAAGCTTGAGGTCATTTTTTTTTGAAAATATGTATATTGAAAGTGAATAACGAAAGTAAAAATCATACTCCATCTTATTCACTATTATTTTCTTATTTAGTTCATACATGTTTGTTAAAGCACATATTTAACTGTCTTTAAATATCTGAAATTGTGTTTATTGAAAATAATATAAAATGTTGATTTTTTTAATAAAGTTTATATCGAATCAAATCAAACAAAATCAAATTTGACTATACGTTAACTTATGGATTAAGAATAAAATACAAACTTGAAATAATTAATAAAAAATTCTAAATTAAGTAAAATAATAATAGTGAATAGAAGGGAGTAACATATTAAATTAAATAATATAATTAACGAAGAAATATCAAAATCCCTTTTTATGGACAAATGTCACAAATTATACTACCTCCTATTCAGCTTAAATGTCCCATTTACTTTTTTGACACTATTCACTCATCACTCTTAATTTGTATTTTACGCTTAATCTATAAGTTAAAACATAGTCAAGTGGGATCTTGTTTGATTCGTCTCAATACAAGGATTATTAATATTAAATTTTTATAATTTTTAATTAAGAATAATTTGAGATATTAAGGGTTAAAATGTTGCCTCGACAAGTGTGAAAAAACTAAATGGGACATTTAAGCTGAGTAGGAGGGAGTAATAGTTACTCCAATATGTAAACTTTGACTTAATTCTACGTACTCGGTAAAAATAAAGCTTTATTTAAAGGACGTACAAATATATTAATAGTATTAGTAATATAATATTGAACGTTGACCATTGACCATTCTCCATAAACCAATTGAATAATTGACCACTTGAAATAATTTATAAGT
Organism: Amaranthus palmeri; assembly: GCA_019776075.1. Classification (NCBI taxonomy): domain Eukaryota; kingdom Viridiplantae; phylum Streptophyta; class Magnoliopsida; order Caryophyllales; family Amaranthaceae; genus Amaranthus; species Amaranthus palmeri. The sequence goes on from JAAKBH010000297.1 coordinate 1,160,984, forward strand.
CTATACTCGTATTTATCAATTAAAGAAACGAGTACAAGAACATAAAAACTTTTAAAAACTAACTCTCATTAAAATGATAAATAAATGAAAATTAAATGTTGTGTTTGTTAGGAAGCAAATACTATTTTTCAAAGCTTAGAATTCGATTTTCATCTAATGCATATAATTTATTTGGTGCACTCGAGTCACTATTAACATTAACAAGGTGAATTGGTGGAAGATATATAGTAATGTATAGATGAGAAGAAGAAAAAGATTATGTTTTTAAATGAAATTTGAAGAATGATAAATATAATAATTAATAAACACAAATTCAAAAGACGAATGAACGATATAGTAAATTCAAAAAGACGAATAAATCATATAGTATATGTTTAAACTTATATTATTTTCATTTTTAATAGTTTTTTGTTACTTGCATTTTTTATATAAAATCATTTTTAATAACTGTATGTTTATATTATCGTATTTCACTATAAAACAAAGTTAAAGATAATATTCACAAAGAAACTCCAATTTACATTTCTTAATGTCTTGCTTATTAATAATAGGAAAAATTATCCAGAATAATCTCACGTATTTTCGAATAAAAATTACCATTTTTTATGACCTCTTTCAAAATTTTGAATAAATCAATATTGTGACCAATAATTCCTCTTTTCATGCGTGTATTGAAAGGTGCTATAATGTTTGTATGTACTCGTCAAATAAAACAGTAAAAAATGGTTATTGTTTAAGATTACTAAAGTCATCAAAAGTTAGTTATCCAATTAGATAAAGTTTATTTTTAACACCTTTTTTTATTGAGTCTATATCTATATACATTTCAATTTTATATATTTTACTTTACTTGTTTTGGTTGAGAGTAAATTGGTAAATGACAAATAAAATTCAAGTAGATAAAAAAAATGTAAAAATGAGATGAAGAAATAAAATGTGGGCTCATATTTAATAGATATATGCAAGACAAATTGAAGGTTAAATTAGCCAATTGAGTAAAAAATTCTTACTCCTTTGTTCACTTAATTTTTCCTATTTTTCATTTTAGTCTGTACTATTAAATTTGTCTTATTTTTAAATTTTTTTGATTTCAATACTTTCACTTTTGATTTTATCTTTCGTATTTATAAATAGCTATTACACCGATTTTTTTGTCTCAAAATCTATGTATTAAAACAATCACAATTAGACTGTTAAATCCTTTCTCACTTAAATATCTACTTTCACCATTATACCATACATAACTTATTTTTAAATTATAGGGTAGGCTGAGGAAAATGAAAACGCTAAGTTAGATTTGATCCCAGCTTCTTGCCTACAAATGACAATGCTTCCTCCTACAACTCACCATTTTTTCAATTTGAGTGTACTTTCATATGGAGGTTTGTAAAAAATATTCCCTCTGTCATTTGCTATGTGTTTCATTACAGTTTGACACACATACTAATGTATTTGTTCAAACTCTAATATTTTTTATTTGGTATAGTTAAAAATTATAAGAAAATTAATATTAATTATCTTTAAATAAATGCGGACAAATTAAAATTATGCTTATTGCTTAATTATGTTTTTATTAATACATTGAGTGTAAATATAAGTTAAGAGTGAAATATAAGTAAAGAGTGTTTGACGGATATTATCAAAAAAAAAAAAAAGAACGCATGACTGGACTAGACTTGTGCAATGGATCAGATAAGGACCGATTGAGCTGAGCTAAAATAAAAAATGGTCTTAAATGGGTCGAGCACTCTTGATCCGTCATGTCTATGTTTTTGTGCTTCTAAATTTGCATTGAGATAAGTATGTTAGATTGAGAAAAATGTTTTATAACTTAATTACTTGTCTTTGTCAATTATAAATGGGTTATTAACGATTATAAATATTTATAGTAATGTATCATAATTTAGAAAATTAAATAATAATACAGTAGGCCTTGTAAGAGATCGCCTTTTCGTGAGACCAATAGCTCAATCAACCCAATTATGATTTTTTACAATATGTTATCGGTGATTGATAATTTAAGGTTACGATTGAAACCTTATTAGTGAATATTTTTATCTTTTAAAAGCTACTCCATAACTAACCTTTGAATTGATCACTTTATATGAAATTGATTATTTTAAGGTCTGAATTGATCACTTTAACGTCGAAATTGAAGAATTTAAAAAATTTATCAATTTAAGGTTATAAAAGTTCAAATTAAAATTTATCACTTCAACACCAGAATTGATCTTTTTCAGGTCAAAATGAAAAACTTTTATTTTAATTGAACCATTTTAGGATACTATAAGTTGAATTGATCATTGTAATGAAAGAACTAATACCGTTACGGTCAAAATTTAATTTTTATTTTTTAATTTTTGAATTTGGGCGAACCCATTAGTACCCGCCTTATAATAAGATGGTCTCTTCTGAGTTTTTCCGATAATAACAAGGTCCGTATAGAAGTCATTTATACGTGTTACTCTTATAAGAGACCCTTTCTCGGTGAGTCGACCACAAAACAAAAGGTTTATTTGCTAACAATAGTATTAGTTGAGTTATTTAGCCCATATATGTCAAGCGTCTCACGGAGAAACCGTCTCACACAGCAATTTGCTTTCATAGTGCATCTTATGTTTATAAGTAAACACAAAAACTTGAACAAGACCGTCGCAAGTCAAGACGAAGTGTGAGCCGGCCCATTTCACGTGCGTGTAACAACATTTCAATTTTCTAAGCATTTATCAATTTTAACCTTAACATTAAAATTGAAATTTGCCCAAAAATGAAAAAAAAGGCCCAAATTTTACACGCGCGAATTGAACCTGCTCAAATTGACGATTTCATTATTATGTCGTCTCGTCCAAGACCAGCTGATAAGTAAAACCCGTTCAAAACACAATCCATGTAAGACCAGATCCGTTTAAAATCGGGTTACTATTCTACCCGACCGTCCAAAAGTACATTTTTCAAACAAACGTGAATAATACCAACCAAAAAAGTCTCCCCCACAAAGCTCTGGTCTATCCTCAACCGCGGATTTCTGTGTTGTTGTACACACTTTATATATCTTCACCATTTCCATATATACTAACTCAAGCTTCAAACCTGTACATCTTTTTTCGGTATTTTTTTTGGCTTTTCAAATAATTTATTATTCTTGTTTGGTGGATCCTTTATTCTTCACTTAAATTACTCCATTAAATTAAATCATTAAAAGCTTCAACCTTCCAATTCCATTTTGCCAGATTCTTTTTTATGTATGGTTGTACTAAGAGTACAATTTACCCTTATCTCCATATCATTTCTCTTTCCTTACCAATTCATTAATTTTTAAGCTTTGGGGGGAATTTTTTATTGATTTTTAGTTCTGGGTTTTGGATTATTTGATTAAATAATCCAACCCCATGAATAAATTTTCCATTTTAGTGATTTTGAGGGGAGATTGAGTGATAAAGTTGTGATCTTTTGTTGAAAAAATTTCTGAATTTTGCTTAAATTAATGGGAATTGGGTTGAAATGGGATTAATTGAAGCAAATTGGGGAATATTTGAGTTGCCCACTTCAATTAGAGGTGGATTAATGGTGGATATTATGTTTTTTATTGCTCCAATTTGGATTTCTTTTCTTGTTGGTCTTATAATTGGATGGGTATGGAGACCAAGGTGGTGGGAAAGTTTGGACAAAAACAAGTTTGAATCTTTAATGTCCAAATTTGTTGAATTTTCATCTCCTTCTTCTCCTTCAAAAGTGCTTCCTTCTATTCAAAGCTTCACTCCTTTTACCATGAAATTCTCAAATTCTAAAGGAGAACCAATTGGTGAGGATATTAGTTCAAATAATGAGATATTGGCTTTGAAACCCACTTTTGTTGACTCCAATTGCAGGTAATTTGAATTGAATTCTAATCAAGTTAGTTCAAATGTTTCTAGTTTTGATTTGTGAGTTGTAGAATTGTGTGTTATTGATGAGGGTAGCTCTTGAATTAAATTGTTATTGCTGTTGTAGACTTGTAGTTGCTCAAACAAGAAGTTTAGTTGTTCTTTCTATTTTTAGTGTTTGCAGGAACCGAACTCAACCAGAAGGCTAAAATCATATGTATGTTATATACTCCCACACCTCTCACACGAAATAATTCTTGTAGAGACATTTCTTATACTTGGGTTGAATAGCACAATAATAGAAACTTTTAACTTATGGGCTTCTTGTTCTGACTGCACAAAAATTTTCAATCTAGTAGGGTGGATGTAACATAGGCTCTTTAACCATAATCTTCATTGTTCCAATTATAATGAGGGGTGAATAAAATATGAGACCTTTTACTATGTTGACTTCTAATACCATGTTGACTTCTAATACCATGTTAAGGAACCAATTCAACTTTAGCTAATGGTTGAAGCTCGGTGTAATGTTATATACTTTGTTAGTCTTTTTGGTTATCTTAGTGGAAAATAGTGGGGTTTTTGGTTATTATTAGTTTGTTAAAATTGTTTTAAGTTTTGTATAAAATTGTAAGTTCTTGGTTGTATCATTTGAGGACTTAATGGGAGGTTTCTCTTGAGATGATTGTTTGTTTAGCATGTGTCCATGTTAAGTTGTTCAATTCATCTTTTGTGTTGTTGGGTATGAATATTAAAGATGGAGTTTTGGTTCTTGTTTAGGTCATCACAGATAAAAGGCCAGGAAAATCCTGCTGTGGATAATGATGATATGGTGCATCTTTTTAAGCTTGTTGAGGAGAAAGATGGAGGTCCTTCATGGATACAAATGATGGATCGCTCCACCCCAACCATGAACTATCGAGCTTGGCGGAGAGACCCCGAGGTAAAGAATACCGCCCCAAACTTGAAATTTCTTGCTCTTTTACATGATTTAGTTGACGAGTGTCACATGATTCATCAATCTCCCCACGAATCGCGAATCAAAAAAAAGTGAATTATGGTTGATTTTGGGCTGTTTTGGGCAACCTTAAGCGAATCACGAATTCAAAAACAAATTAACTAATGAATTATGTTACAGTGAGTTAACCGAGGGTTTCAGCTGTTGATTTGTTTTAAGACTTATTGTAAATTAACGCGTCTTTTTTTTCTAGACTGGTCCACCTCAGTATCGTAGCAGTACAATTTTTGAAGATGCAACACCCGAGATGGTTAGAGACTTCTTTTGGGATGATGAATTTCGACCAACGTTTGACCCCATGCTCATAAACTCTGAAACACTTGAAGAGTCTCGTACTACTGGAACCATGGTAGTGCAATGGGTTCGCAAGGTAAAAAATTTCCTTGTAAAGCATTGTGGAGGATCGAGTCCATCTAGTGGCATGTAACTGACTTTTGCTGGTTGTCTATGCAGTTTCCGTTCTTCTGCAGTGACCGAGAGTACATAATCGGCCGTAGGATATGGGAGTGTGAAAGAACATTTTACTGCGTGACAAAGGTATAGACTATAAAGCTTAACATGCCAATATGTCATATTGTGATGTAAAAGATCGTATTCCGATTGATCTTGATTGGTGGTTTCAATATGGACGGGTTGTAGAACTAGTTTTTGATCATCATTTGAAGCTCTATGTGAACGCCGCCATAATTTTGTGTTTCTTTTTTCTCATCAGGGAATACCTAATTCCGTGCCACGAAAGGACAAGCCGAGACGCGTGGATCTGTATTATTCAAGTTGGTGTATTCGCCCTGGTAGGTTTCGTATTTTGTACTTCCTACTTGTCTATCTTGTGAAAAATAAGGGTTCTGAGATCGTTGTTATTGTTAAACCAGCGGAATCTAGGAGAACGGGTGAGATGACAGCAGTTGAAGTGCTCCTTTTTCACCACGAAGACATGGGTATTCCATGGGAAATAGCTAAACTTGGTGTACGACAAGGGATGTGGGGAGCCGTCAAAAAAATCGACCCTGGTCTACGAATTTACCAGAAAGCAAGAGCTGCCGATGCACCCCTCTCACCCCAAGCCGAAATGGCCCATATCACAACAAAAGTGGACTCTCAATATTTGACAGCTTTGCTGAACGGGGATGATCAGTCCGTGACTGAAGTTTCAACGCCCCAACAGAAGCAGCAAGGAGGGATGAACGTGTCAAAGCTCCTCATATTTGGCGGGGCAGCCGCCCTTGCTTGTAGTCTCGACAAAGGGCTTCTAACAAAAGCCGTTATCTTTGGAGTTGCACGAAGACTTGGAAGAATGGGCGGAAAATTTAACTAATTAGAGGTGCCGTAATTGAGGTAGATTCGACATTCCTGTATCATGTAGTCGTAATAACCGTTGTGTCACCTACGCAGGAAGACGATCCCAATCACCCGTCCGTCCCTTTCCCCGGCCCCCTTAAATAATAAACTTAGAAACAAAGAAGTTTTGCATGTGTAACTAGTAGCTTGAAGCTACAAACATTGTACTTTTATGAAAGTAAATACAAGTTGTATATTTTCAGGAATTTGCTATCTTTTTCTTCTTCATACTGTGATTTTGCATAGCCAATTCTATCTCTATACCGTCATGGCGTCATATCTCGTTTCATACCTTATTAGTATAAGGTGGGTAGAACATTCATCGGTGTACTAAACCAGCTCAATTGCAATTTTTCTATGTTATATGTTACTAAATTTAAGATTAATAGTTTTTGAATAAATTAACCCGAGTCATAATAAATCTAGCTAGATGTATTTGAGTCTAGGCTGCAATTTTATATTTTCTTGTGTATTAATTCATGAATTTTCCAATCTGTTATGTCTACATGGTCATTTTTTGAATAAATTCTTGTATAAGACAGTCTTACTGTAAAATATGCCTTATACTTGGGTTAGATAATGCAATAATAAAACTTTTAGCTTATGAGCTTCTTATTTTGAGGTCGTCTCACTGTGAGACGGTCTCATACAAGACGGGCTAGGAATTTATTAGCAATATCACACTTTTTGGTTGATTCCTTCGATTTGAAGCACTGAGGTTTTGTCACACGAGAAAACAAATACTCGCTCACTTTCTATTTAATTTTCCATAAGGAACATTTTGACATCTTACAAGGAATGTTTATGGAAATTAAGTAAATACTCCATATTATTTTATTAAATAATAAAAATAAAGGTTGAAAAAGTAGGATTAGAAACAATAATAAACATATTAGGTGCTCTCTTGAGAGACCATATTTTGTAAAGACGATTCTCAAAAGTTCAGCTCAAATCTATATTTAGAATTGTAACAATATATATTTAGAATTGGACTGAGATTTTGAAAGTCGTCTTTACAAAAGACGGTTTCAAGTAAAAATTTGTGTAAATATATATATATATATATACAAAGTAAAGTTAATGAAAAGTAATGGGACTACAAATATTTAAAAGTATTAAAAATAAAGTTAATGAAAAAATATTATCATCACAAGTATTACCTACAATTAATAGTAACATTTTCTCACAAAATATTTCACAATTAGTTGTAAGTATTTTTAGCAAAACGACTATACAAATGTTAAAATATAGTTAGTGGAAAACATACAGTGATTATAAGTGTCAAGCAATGTTAAAATCGGGATTATTAATGTTACTTATATCAAAAATAAAAGAGAAATTTTTAAAAAAACAACAGATAAAATATTTAAAATAAAAAAAAATAGGAACATGAAATAGTACCAAACAAACAAACTAGAATTGACTATTGGAGTATAGTGTGAGAGTGAGACTGATAAGTTAAGGTGTGAATTCAGTATTTGGAAGGTACTCCAGACTCCAGAGTCCAGAATTGATATTGTCAGAAAATCTGAATGAATGGTTGTCAACATGGTATGTTGATGTAAGTGCATTGGGAGTACATTCTTTCAATTTGTTGAAGATTAGAGAATCTGTGTTTCTGTGAATTAGGTTCACTCTTTTTTCACTTCAAATATTCTCACCATTTAAAATTTAGTAATTTATTGTCTTAATGTTTATTTTTTGTGAATATGTACAACTATCAAAGTATAACTATAAAAATTTACAAGTTTAAGTCAAAAACACAAAATCCGACCACTTAACCTAAAATTCCGTCCACTAAAATGGTCGGAATTCTGTGTTTTGGCCATAAATTTTGATACTTTAAAGGTTGTCATTCTCGAAAAATAAACATTAAGACTGTAATTTGCAAAAGTGTTAAATAGCAAGACTGTAATTAGTAAATTATTTTTGTTTAAATTATCTCATTTCTAGTCAATTAGAACAAACTTGAATCCAATTACGATATACTCTCACTACAAATACATTATACATGTATATAAATGTAAGGAAAATTTCACGTGGTAACTCTGAGGTTTGGGTTTTTCACGTGGTAACCAAAACTTTTAAAAAATCCACGTGGTAACCCTGAGGTTTACTGAATTGTTACGTGGTGACCTTTTTGCACATAAAATGTAAGCAAAGTGTTAGCAAATGATAATATCGGAGCTTTAAGGCTGTTGTACGCCTATTTATGCGACTCACCATTTCCAATGCCATCAACTTCAACGTTTTCCTCCCAAAATATAAACTCTAACTCTACCATCTTTGGATTTACGAGAAAAAATACGATTTGAATGAAAGATGGTAGAGTTGAGGTTTATTATTTGGAGAAAAAGGTTGAAACTGATGGCAATTGAAATGAAGAGTCGAATAATAGGTGTACAACAACCTTGAAGCTCGGAAATTGAGGTTTGCTAACGTTTATATGTGCAAAAAGGTCATGATGGAACAATTAAACTAAACCTCAGGGTTACCGCGTGGATATTTTAAAATTTTGGTTACCACGTGGAAAACCCAAAACCTCAGGGTTACCACGTGAAATTTCCCTAAATGTAATCATATAATAATTTGAAAGGAGAGGCACTCTCACTCACCAACGATCACAATATAAAGTTGGATGAGTGTTTATGATGTGTTTTAATTGTAGGATCAAGTATATAAGTGTACATTTATAACAATAATGAACAATCAAATAAAGAGACAAGAATTTAAGATGGTTAACCAATCTTCTTGGGCTACAATTACCATGATCTATTCTAAGATAATATTTTCGTGTTTAAGATGGTTAACCAATCTTGTGCACTACATTGCCTTGTTCGAAGCAACTTAAGTCATCTCTAATAATCACTTCATCATGTGATCCAAAGCGAATATTTCCATACTCAATTGCACACTCACTACTATTCTCAATCGTTATTACTACAAGGTGATCGAACTCACCTTTGTCGTTGAAGGATTTGGGACATGTCACAAAACCAACAAAAACAAACCAAAATATAAAGAACTATTTTTATGGAATATGGTTGGTGATTGAGGATAATTATGATATGATAATAATATGGTTGTGAATTAAAAGTTTTTAGAGAAAATGGTTAAGTTATATACGACTATTCTATCATTTTCCTTTTTAATAAACAATTACGTCCATTTTATTTGTTTTATGAGCAAGTACATTTAAAAGTTGATAATTACAAGTTACAAATATAATTTTCTTAATTCTAATAAAAAAAAAACTTCCAAAAGATTTAACTTTATTTTCATTTAGGGGTGTTCAATGGGCCGCCGGATAAGTACAGGACTTGAGTAAATATGGGTCACGTCAGATAAGGGCCCTTTAAAATTAATATGGGCTTTGAATGGGCAAAGCCCGGTCCGGCGCAACCCGACCATTTTACTATTAAAATTTATTTAACCCCCATTTATCAATTTACAACAATTAAATTATTATTTATAATAATTAAATTGAAAAAATAATAATAATTCATCGACATTGATATTTATAATATTTAAATTATATACTCCCTCCTATGATATAATGAGTTTTTAATGAAAAGATTAGAGATTTAATGATTCCCTAATAAAATTGGAAGAACAAGCTAAATTGACAAAATCAAACACTTGAGGGACGCCATTTTTCCACAAAATCAAACCAGAAAAATCATCTTCAAAAACAAAAAATCACAAAATCAAACCAGAAATCATCTTCAAACAAAAAAAATTGGAAGAACAAGCTAATTGACCATTAATCAAACACAAAAAGAAAGCATAAAACGATAAATAGAATTATAAAGCATTCATACTTCAATCTACATTCAAAATCAAACCCAGAAATCAAACCAGAAAATCAAAATCAAACCCAGAAATCAAACAATAAATAGAAATTACTGGATTATTTCATTTTTGAGGGAGAGACGCCATTTTTCCAGTTTACACAAATTACCCATCTAGTTTACAAATTGAAAAATAAAATACCCATCTAGTTTACACAAATTGAAAAATAAAATACAAAATCAAACCCAGATCAAAAATTACCCATCTAAATTACCCAGATCTGGAGGGACGCCATTTTTCCAGAAAAAAAGATGACATTTTTGAGGGAGAGGATGAATGTGTGTTCTTGAGGGACGCCTTTTTCCACAAAAAAAACGCCATTTTTGGGTTTGAAGATGCTTGAGTGTTCTTGAGGGAGAGTGTTCTTGAGTGTTCTTGAGGGAGAGTGTTCTTGAGTGTTCTTGAGAGAAAAGAGAAGATGAAGATGAATGGTGAACAGTGACGAAGAGAAACGGGGTTTTTAGAACAAGATGAAAGAGAAAAGAGAGAAGAATGTTCTAGATTGAAGAAGAAGAAGATGAATGGTGTGGCAGATTGAAGAACAAGATGAAGACTGGGTTTTTAGTGAAGAGAGAGAAGAAGACCTAGAATATGAGAGATGGGAGATGAGAGGGCACGTATAAGGAGGGAAATGGGGTGGGTTAATGAAATTGGGGTATAGATTATGTTAGATTAATTAGATGTATTAAAAAAAATTAGGTAGATTTAATAAGGTTAAAAAGTAAATAGGTAGAGTAAATAAGGGTATAAGGGTAAAAAATCTAGGCCAAAAAAGGAAATGGGACATTTGAGGTGACTTGACCCAAAAAGGAAATGGGACATTTGAGCTGAATAGGAGGGAGTATTAATTATACTATTTATAAAGACCCATTTTCAGTCCTTATTGAGCCCTTGTATGGGCTCTTCATTTTAATTATAATAAATATAATATAGCCCGATTTAAGACCGGATAAAGCCCTTCTAGACAATGGGGCCCGATCCAGTGAACACCCTTATTCCCATCCTATGAGATTGCTAACTGTTTTTAAATAATACCAGATTCATTAATAAAGAGTCATACGATATCTACATAAGAGATAAAAATTAGTAAGTACATAACAACTTTAACCAAAGATAATTCAAAATTAACAAAAGTACGATCGTTGTATATGAGATCTGACAATTCTGAATATCCTCTTCTACATCGCTATTTGACACAGTCTCCTGCAATGGGGTATTTCGTTCTGTTGTAGTCTTGAGATAAAATTGAATTTGATGTAGTTGATGGTAAATTGATAATTGCAATTTTGGTGTCGGCTCCATTATCACATTAATCATATTACAAACCTAATTTCATAACTCCAAACTCTAATGAAAAGAGAAATCAAAACCCAATATATGAGTAAAATCAACCAAATATATGTAAAATCAAACCAATGAATGGGTAGAACTATACCGTTGGGAGAGGAAAAACATTTATTCTAATCATATTCAAAAATATTAAAACAGACAAATTTAAGGGTTTACCATCAACTAAAAGGTTGATAATAACCCCAAACCAACTATGGAGATTAGGATTTTTAAGGAAGAGAGAAAGAAAAGGAGAAAGAGGCGGTTCCCATGAGATTGCTACCTAAATTCATTTGAACATTTTTTTTATTTGATTAATCATAAAAAAAATTACAATTGCTAAAAATTTGAATTTCCAAGAGAATTTGTATTACTTTATTTGATTAAATTATGTCTATCAAACATTAACTAAAAAAACAAAAAAACACTTTAAACAAGCAAAATATACCCTAGCTGCCTCTGTTTTTTTGTCTCTTTTCTCTTCAAAAAAACCCTAATCTCCATAGTTAGTTTGGGGCTATCATCAACCTTTTAGTTGATGGTAAGCCCTTAATTTCTCTGTTTTAAGCTTTTTCAATATGATTAGAATAAATTTTTCTCCTCTCTCATGCTGAATATTGTTCTACAATTTATTGTGTTGATTCTACTTGTATATTGAGTTTTAATCTCTCTCCTCATGAGAGATTAATGCAGTAATGCAACAGACACTAAAATTATAACTATCATCAATTACATCAAATTTAATTTGTAAGACCCCTTCGTAGAAAGCTGTTTTAAACAACGATATGGATATATTCAGAATTGTAGGATGTCATACACAACAATCGTAGTTTTGTTAATTTTTATCTCTTTATTAATGAATCAGTTATTATTCAAAAAATAAAACTAAAAATAACAATTCATAAAAATTAGAAATTCCAATAAAATTTACTTCAATCAAATCAAACAACCTATATATATAATCGGTTCTATCTAGACTAAATTGAAAGGGTCGAGGCCTGAAGGGAGTAAACAAAGTAGTGCCAAAAATCAAGATCAAGATAATAAATAAACAAAATTACAAAAACCATATATACCAAAATCAAATTAGGGTTTTCTAAAGAAATAATAGTAGTAAAACTAAATAAAATCAATCATTTAAAATTGAAAATCAATAAGGAACAATAGTCTCGACAAAAACGAACACCATCGAATTCCATCGCTAATCGAGGATTCTTTACTATCACCGGCATCTTACTCTGCGGAAATTTTCTTAGTTTCTTCAGAGGTAATTGGTGAAACATCAACATTGCGATTATCTTTCTTTAATTCATTAACAGAATTGTTAATAACACTGCAAGAAGTGTTTGATGATGATGAAGAAGCGTTTTTGGGAGGAGACAAATTGACGAGTTTCTTGCCATATAATAATTCAGCGCAAATCGGATCGAGAACGCTGAAAATGAACATCGTTATACAGAAATTGCAGATTCGGAAAGGTTTTTGAGAGGAGAGAATTTTGAATTTTGTTTATGAATGGGGGATTTGAAAGGGCAGAAGTTAAGTACACAGGGGTTTTATATAGGGGAAGCGTAGTCTGGAAAAGCGGAGTATGGTAACTGTCGAAGAAAATAAAATACTCCTATGTTGGGATATTGAAAACAAAAAAGAAGCAAACGTATAACGGGACGTACGGATCAAGAGAATCAGCCGCTTGATAGACGTTTTTCGAGCCCAATTCAATTAACCTTAATATTCTTATTTAATTTGTAGTATTTTTATTTTCTTACATCAAATCTATTTTGGACTATGATCTACCACTTCGTTTTAATCTCATTCATACATTTTAACTTTCTTTTAATATCATCCACACAATTTATTCTCTCCCTTTATTTATTACCATTTTCTTAAATTTTACTCATTTTCACTCTCATGCAAATTAAAGAGGACAAATGAGTAGTTACTATATTCTTATTATCCACTTATATTATCCTAATACATACTTACAATTTACTTAATATCCACAGAAAAAATATTTAAAATGTCTACTTACAATATTCTTAATGTCTATCGAGAATCTTTGCCTACTAGCGTACTTACAATATCTTTAATACCTACTTACAATATACTAACAGCCCATTTAGTAGGTGGTCATAAACGATGGTAATGAAAATAAAAAAATTAGTGTAATTTTAGTTGAAAAATCTCTTGTCTACATTGATGATCATGCTTATCCAACTCTAATCATCTCATTTTCTTCATAAAATTCATTCCAATGCATTACCATTGGGTGATGTGATATTAGGTGGTAATGAAAATTTGTATACAAAAAACTTTTTTTGATCAAAGTTTCATTACCATGGGAATGATATAGATCTTTTAATGAAATTTTACATTATAAATCATTCCCATTACGACCATTTAGTACCACTAACCAAACGGGCCGTAAATGCTACCAACTATTAAGTACTTACAATATTTTAAATGCCTACTTATACCTACCGAAAAACTTACTCTATATTATTCTTTTTGGGTTAGTCTAATTAAAGATAGAGACGGTCTCTCACAAAAATTTGTGTAAGAAAATAAAGTAAGATAGGAAGAAGTGTTAATGGGCTGAAAATGCGCCTGGTTGGACATTTCAAAAATAGACTGGACTGCAAACGGACTTTAAACCTGTGATATGTGCAGGATGGGTCAGGCTCCCAAACTAAAATAGTGTCAAAGGCCAATAGTGGAATAGTCCTATATTCTTGGATCCCATAATTCAGTCACAAAAACTCGGCCTAAAAGGTCTTATTATGAGATCATCAATTTAAATAAGCTCAAATGTGCGCATGCCTTTTTTCGTTTTTTTTTTTTTCATTTTTCAGCATTTTTCGATTTTGACCTTAAAAGTATTAATTTTAACTTAAAGTAAACCTCAAATAGATCAATTTAAATAAAAATTTTCAATTTTGACCTATAAGTGATCAATTTTGATGTTAAATTGATCTATTTCTACCTAAATATGAATATGTTTTCACAATTACAGAACATAGTTAATAAAATGATATTATTCTATCATTCTAGATAATCAAACAACCAATAAATGGTCAATACACTATTAATAATAGTGTTAAAATATTGCACAATACAAGTACTCTTATTCAATACAACATGATGGTTCTAATGGAACATAAAAGTACTTGTACTCTTTAATCATCGATCAATAATGGTGATATTGCTCTTTTCTCGACAGTTATTCATAATGGACTTAGAAATGAAGTTATATATATGTATAGTGTTTGCTTGCCCTTAATGTGAAGGCGAAGGAAGTGTCAATCTCAAGTAATGTTTTGCCAAATGATATGATGAATGCTATTAGAAATGATCAAGAGCGAATGGTTGCTTTGTTATGGATGCTTTTAGGTAATGATCAAGAGTACATGACTGCTTTGTTATAAAAAATTTTGATTTTCATCTAAAATGATCAATTCAGACCTTAAAATGATCAATATAAACATCGATTTTGACCTTAAATGTATCACTTATGACCTTAAATAAATCAAGTACTGAACGAGTATTGAGGAAAACTATTTTTGGACTGACTGGGCTACCCGTCACATATTAAGACAGTTGTGTCCGAACCCAGCTGTAATTTAGTTCCCCAAATATCTCATTAGGCATCAATTTTAGTGACACAAACTCTTATATGGGATAGTCTCATAGTGAAATATGTTTCATACTTGAGTTTAATAACTCAATAATAAAAAAACCTTTTAATTTATAGGTTGCTATGAGACGTCTCACATTTATTTATACAAGACGTCTCATGAAAAAGAAAATGAATACAATTAGGGGGTGTTTGGCAATTGGTTGTTGGTGGTTAGCTTTTTTAGTTGGGTTGTCTGACCAGCTGGAAATGTTGTTTGTTTTTGTTGTCTTTTAAACTAGCTTAAAAAGCTAGTTGTTTGTGGAGATGTTTAATAAATTTGAATATTGACTGTTGGTTGTTTATTAGAGAAAAAGTGGGCCAAAAGCCAATAGTGAACCCAAAAAGCTAGCTGGAGCATTGGGATAATACTTTCAGTCTTTATGTAAGAAACATGAGAGCGATCAAGATACCGGCTGAAGTTTGCAACAATTCCCGAGAATTGCAAACCTTAGGATGGGTAGACGCGAGTGCTACTATCAATTTCACGAAACAAATAAAGAATTTAAAGGAGTTAAGAAGGTTAGGATTGGCACGACTCAAGCAAGAAGACGGAAGGAGTCTATGTGATGCAATCAATAACATGAATCACCTTCTAACATTAATGATTTTCTCGAAAAACAAGGATGAGTTTCTTGATGTAGACCATATATCGTCACCTCCTCCTATGCTTCATCGCCTTTTCTTAATGGGACGGCTAGAGAAACTTCCGCATTGGATTTCAACCCTTAAAAATATTGTCAAATTGGTTTTATGTCATTCGGGTTTAACTCTTGATCCATTTGGAGTTTTTGGAGCATTGCCAAATCTAATGAAGCTTATACTTTCCGAGGCATATAGTGGTGAAGATCTTCGAATAGGTGTAGGAATGTTTCAAAAGCTCAAGGTGCTTCGTCTTTACGGTCTCTATAATCTGAAGTCGGTGGAAATAATGCCCAGTGCTCTGTCTGTTCTAGAAGAGCTAGAGCTTGGACCGAGCCCCCTGCTGAAGGAAGTGCCACGCAGCATAAAAAATCTCGAAAACTTGTTTCTACTTAGATTCCATGATATGCCGAAGGAATTCATAGACGGTATAAGTCCAGTTACAGGGCGATATTATGGCGTCATTGAGCATGTTCCGAATGTGTATATCAATTCTATAGCTGGTGCAGGCTGCTGGGATACCTATTCTTTGAGGCATTCGCAAGACGGGGAAATGGTGTCGTACGAAACATCTAGAGACGATTCGAGAAGCAAACGCGGTTCTGGTTGGAATTTGAATGTGGCTCCATTGTATACTTCCTTAGGTACTTGAAAGTAATTGAAACAATTTGCTGCATCAAGTGTGAAGATGTTAAAATAAGGTATAGAAATATTGCCTGGTAGATTCAACTATTCAAGCTAGCTCTTGAATGTATTTTGTTAAAAATAAGTATTAGGTTTAGTTTTCATTGTACACATAGCCATGCTTTTCATCAAATATGCATACCATTCCTATAAACCTTACGTGAAGCCACTATAAATTCGGACTTGTACACAAGAGTCTAGAGGTGTTTAACGGGGCAGGTCAACCTAATGGGTTAAGAGTCGGGTCAATAATGGGCCTTCATGCAAAGGGTCGGGTCGGGGCAGGTCGGATTATTATAGGAATTTGATTGCGAAATTTTTTTTACCATTTTTTAAAAATCTTTTTATATGATGTTATTATATGCATAGATGGGTCGCCCGAACGGGGTAAAATAAAATAAAAAGACTATTATACGAACTTTTAAAAAAGAGGGCAAAGTGGGTCGGATTGGATCAAAGAGGGTTGGATTTTAAATGGTGTGACAAGACCCATATAAGAGGAAAGGAAAGTTGACTGCACACAAACCCGATGAGGTTCCATTCTAAAATCAATTGGTAATAGGAGGAGTAGCCCATCAAGCTTATATATTAGTCAACCTTTTTCAGATTGTTCGACGTAGGATCACAAGTGGATTATTTTTCAAACGGACCCAAGTTGTTTAATACGCTATCAAAGTAAGTAAAATCAGGAAAAAAGAAAGTCAAAGGTCATTTTGCTGGTCAACGGTGAGAACCGGTCATTTGGCCGTAATGGTGGTCATTTTCAAAACTTGGTGGCTGTAATTCATAAAAAAAAAAAAACTTTGCGGCTGTAATTCACAAAACGACTAAACTTTGAGGCTTTAATTCACAAATGATTCTTATTTTAATCTCCATTTATCATTTTATAACAATTAAATTATCCAGATCAAGATACTCGATTTTTCCGATAGTGAAAATCTCTATCCGTTTTCGGTCCGAAAAAACCAGAAATCCGATCGGATATTCGATTTAATCAGAATCGGATATCAGATTGGTTTCAAGTTTTTATTTACTTATGCTTTTAAACAATTTTACGTTTTTTCAAAGTAAAATGCAATAACATATTATCTTTATTAATTTATATTTTCAATATATATAATAACTGATATAAAACTTGATTTTAATTTATAAATATATACATTTTGTTATTTAAGATATACATTTTAATTTCTTATACTGGCATAATAACACTTACATTAAATTTGAATGTACACTACAAGAAAATGACTTTGTACGACAACAAAAAAAATGTGGCACAAAATATTTACAAGTGTGGCCCATGCATTGGGCAATAAATAATTTTTGTCACTATGACTATGGCCCTATTGATGTTGCCCATGAAAATAAATATGAGCGTTAAATATGTGCTTGTTACCCAATGCACTTGGCTATGGGCGTCATTGATTAATTTGTCGCCCATATTTTACCTTGTGCGTCAAATACACTTGTGGCCTGATGTTCATTGTGATTATCGCTTGAGACGTCATTATTATGTGGCCCAAGTTTTTAAACTGTTTGTCGCCCATGATTAATACTTTGGACATTACCTTGATTTTGTCGCTCACATAATACCATGGGTAGTAAGTATTTGTGGCCCAAAAATTCTAAAACCTTGTTATAAAGATCTTGGACAACGCTTTTATTTGTTGCCCACAATAGAAGATGGCGTCTCTAATAATAGGTCACTAGTTTACAAACTCGTGCAATGCACGAAGTTTGTTAGTATAAAAATACCTATAAATAAAAATTTGATGCAATTGCATATTATAGTGAATATGATTTGAATGTCTCACAATCACATTTTAACCTTTAAAACTGATTTCATTTGGTAAAACTCTACAAAAACGACATTTGCAATTTTCCTATTGTATTATAGTATTGTAGTATGATTGTAAGATTTAATCTTATAAAAATCTTTTTGAAAACTTACCTTTAATAATCAAAATCATAATTAATGCAAAACTTTAAAATCGCCATGTAGAATTTTCCAGTTCTTTTATAGTATTGTATGATATGATTGTATGATTTCATTTCAAAAATTGCTTTTGATAATCTTGTAATAAATTAAATTATTTAGCACCAAGAACAAAGAAATAAATATAATATTCCCTCCATTAAGGACATTTACTTTTTGATACTATTTACTTATTACTCTTAATTTGTATTTTATTCTTAATTTATAAATTAAAACATAGTCAAATGGGGCGTTGCACGCGTTCCCAAAAAATTCTATTTTGTTTAAAAATTCAACTCAAAAGTGAATATAATTTACTATGCAATAGCTCAAGTTGTCGAATAATTGAAGTTGAAGTTGAGATTTGCTTGATGTTGTAATTAAGGTACTAACAAGTAAATAGAATTATTAAGTTGCTAACGTTACACCCCCAAGAAGTTGCATATTTTAACATAATATGATATAAACATCACGATAATTAGTAGTATATATTGGGAGAATTATTATTGATACTGTTAAAGCAAGTGACAATATTCAAGAATATGACGTTAACTTTAATTACTTAATCGAACATGCTTTGTCTTGTACTTTGGAGAATAACGATAAAGATATTTTGGCTTGTGTGGGATTGAAATTTGGGTCATTTGATGAAGTGTTGTTCACACGAGACAACAAGGGTCTTGCAGTCAGAAGCTTCGCTCGACCAAGATGGGGGCCGCTCGACCAGTCGAGCGAATAGGGACCAGTCGAGCGAATGGTCAGTAGCATTCTGTTCTGTTTTGCTGCTGGTGGCTCGACCGAGCACCATGAAGGCTCGATCGAGCATATGCTTTGGATGCTGTTTTCTGGTTTATTCTTTATGTTTATGACATTGAAGTATAGTTTATTCATGTTTAACGCTATGCTTAATGGTTATACTTAGTGTGATGGTTATTGCTATGTTAATTATCATAGTTAATAGGGAGTTACATTGTGATTTATGGTGGTTAAATGTGTGACTCTAAGAATGACACTCTCCTTCATCTATAAAAGGGAGTATCATTCTTAGAGAAAGAACCGCCACAAACACACTTTGAGAGAAAGCTATTACTTTGCTTGAAACTTGAGAGTGTTCATCATTGTTCTAGCATTTTGAGATCTTGAGAAATTGTTCTCAAGATAGGGAGTTTATTATACATTGTATTGTTGAGTCCAATTATAATAAACAACATTTGAGGGGGAGGTATCCAAGATACCTCATAAACACTTGTGTCTCTTTTGCTCTAATTTTTCATTTGTGTTTTCATTGTTGAACCTCGTTGTGCCGTTCATTTTAAGATACAATGTTTGTGTTTTGTTGCAATGATGTTGCAATGATTGAATGCTTCTAAAGAATCCCAAGTCCAAGATGTTACAATCTGGACTATTGGGTGGTTGTTGTGCTAATATGAATGTAAGTCCTCCTTGTTTGTTGTGTTGTTGCGAAACTGGATCGTCATTTGTTATGTGGACTCTAGCATTGTCTTGTTGAATGAATATGACCGACGACCCTTCACTTGGCCACTTTCTTAGTATGGCCGGAATGAGATTTTGTATGAGCATGTTTCTATAAACTTCTTGTGTGACTGATTCTGTTGGCTTGATTTCTATCGATCCTCTTGGCCTATTTTTGGAATCCCTTTGGGCTGCCACCCTATTAATGAAGGGAAAAATCCCTATTTTCCCATCAAAAATGCATTGCCCATGTGGATTCCATCTAGGCCTAACAACTGCCCCTAAGAACATGGCCTTCGGTATGAACTTGGATGATTTTGCTGCCCTATACGGGATATTTTCTTTGTGTACAAGTTAAACTCTTTGAGTTTTTTTGGTTAGGTAGAACCATTTCTCATCAATGTGAATGAAATCAAACATTCCCTTGTAAATTGGATGCCTTTGAATGTTATCCTCTTGAATGAGACTCAATATCCACTCCACCCTTCTAACCTTATTGGCATCGGTTAAACAAGGGTGAAGAGGATTTGAATGTGCTTTTATTTCTCCTCTTTTGATTAGCCTCCAAACGGTCGATGATGCCAAGTCTAAACATTGTGCAACATCCCTTATACATGTTCGTTCCCCCATCGGTCTTGACTCAAGAACGTTTGGAGCTACTGATTCGTGTTTGAGCTACTGATTTTTGAGCTGCTAATTCGTGTTTGAGCTACTGATTTAGTATGGTGAAGTTAATTTGGATGAAGTTACTGTGAAGCTACTGATTTTCAATGGAGCAGCTTATTTTGGATGAAGTTGTGATATTCCAAATTGCTGTTTTTATACAATTCCAAATCATAATTTGTATAGTCATTTCAATTCCATTCCTTGATTAGCTTTTCTTAGATGATTAATCCATATTTATTGTAATTGCCCAATGGAATGTAAGTTTTTTTTTATTTTTTTTTTTCTTTTAGATTTTTGACAATTCCCTCCTAAATTTATATTTACCTCCAAAACTTTCCTAAAATGGAAAGTCTCCATTATAAACAAAATTGATGTTCTATTATTGATTGTACATACGTTTCTCTCTTTTAGTAATGACAATATTTTTTTTTGTTTTTGTTTTTCTTTATCTTTAATTAATTTATATTTTCTCTCTCATAATACCTATACAATCATTAAATCATTCCACTATTCTAATAAAATATTACCCACAATCAACAAAGATTCCCACTAATCTTAATATGTGTGAAATCCTCAAATAGGAGACACATATAAGAACGAAGGGAGTATTATTTTGATGATCTATGTTTAAGTTTGGGTTGTTTTTATGATTTCGAATGGCAATATTAATTGCAATCATTTAATTAATGTATTTAACATAAGTTATATATTTATATTCAATATTAATCGGTTGGGGGTGCCACGAGCAAACAACTGGAAATGTGAGATTATTCATAAATAATCAATAGTTCGGATTATTCATAGCGGTTTGTCAATAGATGAGATTATTCCCGACAATTTTCCTATAATTTATTTATATTCAATATGATTAATTAAGAATATATATATATAATGTTTAATATAATACACAGTAACCTTCGCATATAAAAAAGCAAAATATTCTTAAAATAATTTTTTAAAATGATACTCCATAATTAAATCAAAAATATTTTTTTAATCCCATAGTTTGGTCTAATACAGTCAGTCAGTAATACTAATATACTATATACTAACTAGATAGATACCCGTGCTACGCACGAAGATTGAAAAATAAGTTTTTAAATTAATTTTATATTTGAATAATATTTATTTTAAAGATTATATGTACTCTAAAGATTATAAAATAGGTTATTTGTTAATATTTTTAAGAAATATATGTGTTACTTTATTCTTGTCTCCTTATCCTTGTTCTGAGACAATGTCACTCTATTCTTGTGTCTTCATCTCAGTTCCTAAACTATGTCACTTTATTCTCACTCTTCAACCTCTTTATCCCAAACATAGTCAAGTGAGAATTTAGATTTATTTTTTTCGTAACTATATTTTTATAAATAAATTTACTTTAAAGATTTTAATGAATTAATATAATTTTTTTTTAATAAAGCAGTATTATTTTTGAATAATTGAATGATTTTTTAAAAAATTTTTAAAAATTTTTATAAAGAGGCAAAAATATTATAATTTGATCTCATTTTAAAGATCTTGAAAAAATATTACCGTTCGTATAATTAATTTTGAAAAATTAAGTGAAATTACCCATTTAAATAGAACTAATTTTTAAGTAAATAGATATATGAAGTAAATAAGTAGCAATGACATGAATTTGCATGACAGGTGCAATATGAAGATATAATTATTCTGCGGTTAGTAATAATCTTGAAAAATAATTTCGTTATATCAAGATATTATTTTCTTTCATTTTAGAAATAATATTGGAAAATAATTTTGGTTTACAAATTTAGTCATTTTTCATTTTGCTATATCAAGAAGTTAATCTGTTTTACCAATCTAAATACTTTGGAAATAATATTGCATACTAAATCTTCTTATGCACGTTAAAATGAGCGGGAAAATTTTCGCTGAGAGTCTGACACAAGTCATTTCGTTTCTTCATTAGTAGTTTTTATTATTATAGATAGATAAATTCCTAGGAAATTGACAAAGAAAGTAAATTCCAATGAATTACAACTTCCCATAGGAATTAAAATTCTACGTCAACCAAACTACTCCTAAATGTACATTCAATCACTCCAATAAAAATTGTCTCACCATAACTATATTATTTGAATTTTTTTTAAAATTTTCGATACACAATTATTTTATTTTAATTGCCTACATTTTCCTTTTTTTTTAGCATGGGCTAAATGAACTATGGAAAACTTGGCCCATCATATAATAGACCCAATGAAAACCTTACTCAATCAAATCTTCATCTCTTTGCCAATTGCCAGCCGTTTTCGACATTAGAGGTAAAAACCCTTTTTCTGTCTCTCACTCTCTAGATTTCTTATTCTATTGTTTTGTCTTTTAATTTGATTATAATCGGTTAGGGTTAATTGAAACCAATTTCTTTGGGATAACTCAATCAAATCTTCATCTCTATGCCAATTGCTAGCCGTTTTTGACATAATCTCTCTCTAAATTTCTTATTCTATGGTTTTGTCTTTAATTTGATTATTATCGGTTAATTGAAACCAATTTCTTTTAAAAACAACAAAATCAGTTAAGATTGTTGTTTCTTTTTTCAATGTTTTATATAATCTGATTGAAGATGCCCTCTGTATAACCTAAAGATTGGAACTTTTGAAGATATTTTTGAAGAAGTACTCTTTGCCTTTTTGATCCAGAAAATCATATGTAAGTTCACTTTTATCTTTTTGTTTTTTGGTTGCTAAAAAATAAAAATTGTTTATCATTGTTAATACTCAGAAACAAATAAAAATTGTTTATCATTATTTTATGCTAATGAAGTGTGTTTGGTTACTGTGCTTTTGATAGTCATATGAGTTATGTTAATATATAGAAATTTAAGAATAAGAGATTTAATTAATACTCAAAAGTTTGAAAACATCTAATTCAAATATGAGATTTAATTAATACACAATGATGAAAAAAAGCATGATTTTGGTCAGTTAAGATGACTTATTTGTGGGCAATTGTAATAATTGTAATATAGCAAGAAACTTATTTATGGGCAATTGTAATAATTGTAGCTAGTCAATCAAGAATACTTCTCTAAATACTAACTCGTGTATTAATTGTAATATGACAATAAACATATTTGAAGGCAATTGTAATAATTGTGATAAATGCGCTGAATAATTTTTTAGGGAAGTGCTTTCGGCGGGAAACGAATCATTGTGGTAGTGACACGTGTCACATTAACATATTGTTTTAGTATAGTTTATGATACTAATAACTCAAAACTTCAAAGTTCCAAACCCTAGCTAAATCCCGATTTCCCTACTCGACTCCTGCGTCGTACGACCCACCATCCCCATTTTCCGACTCCTCTCAGCGGCGCACCCTCCCCATTACTCCACTCTCTTCCTGCGGCGTACGATCCCCCTCCCTATTCCCCCATTCCTCCCAGCGGCGCACCCTCCCCATTCCGTCACTCACTTCCTGCGGCACCAGTGCACCACCAGGAATCAGCTTACTCGATTATAGGTACGAACTTATGCTTTGTTTTTGATTAGATTATTATTATATTATAATAAAAATAAACCCAATATATTTTGTTATTCGATTTAAGAGATTGTTCTGTAATTGTGTATTTTGTTATGTGTTTTGTATATGGCTTTCAAGAGAATTTGTTAATGGGATTTAATACATGGAATTATTATGGTTTGTAGACTTGTTTTTGGGATTTAATAGTAAGAATATTAGTTTTTTCATTTTTGGTTTTGTCATTGTTAGTTTGACGATTGAGGATTGAATGACCTGTTGGTGTACTTGTAGGCTATGTTTTGTAAGAAAGACAGAAACGTAAGGTAGAAAATTTCTTGTGCTAATTTTCTATGTTTTATTAAGTTTCCCGAATCTATTTTTTGATGACATGAGAAAAAGAGGATTCAATATGTGCTGAAACTTTAGCCTAAGTTCTACATAATCCCTAATTTTATTTTTCATTACTTTTTTGATATTTTTAATTTCCAATGTGTAGGTTCTTGAGAATATGGGAATTTTTGAAGCCTTTAGAGCAATTGGCTACATTACAAGTTCAATACCTTTCTCTGTTCAAAAACTTGGCACTGAAACTTTCGTCACAGTTAGTGTTGGAAAAGCTTGGCAAATCTACAATGTACTTTTCTCTCCTTTCCTTTTGTATCTTGTTTTTATTGTCGAAACAACTAAAGTATGCATTTTGTTTTCTTTGTTTTGGTGGACAGTGTGCTAAGCTTAACTTGGTCCTTGTTGGTAAGTTGACATCTTTTCTATTTGTTGTTTTGCTTTTGTGAATTTTATTTAGTTGTGGAGAAGGTGTTGGAGTTGCCTTATCCTTGATGTTTATTTTTTGTAGTAGTATTTTTTATATAATTTTTAAATGATGTCTTTGATACTCTAGTGATGGAGTCGAAGATTTATATTTTTCTCGTTAAAGATTATAATGGATTATATAATGAATTTTCAAATCACGTGCACTTATTTTTTTGAATCCACATATGATCGTTGCTTACTTGCCATAAAAGGTCAATCATTGCCAACATCTTTGTTTTCGCAACAATAAATTGCATACATATGCTTCTTAAACTTGGTCTTGGTTGGACCCTAGGTGGGCGTTACTAATGACATTAGGGTGAAGAATGTTGTATCTTTAATGCTCTATTTCATTACCATCATGTAGTTTAGCTCTCGTTGGATTTTTCATATGCTTTACTGATCTATATTTCATTAATGAAGGTCCTCAACTACCCAAGAAAATTCGGGCTTTAGCTTCATATCGTGATTATACCTTTGCGGCATATGGGAACAAAATTGCAGTATTCAAACGTGCTCATCAGGTTATTGATTATAGGCTATTCATTTTGTTTATTTCTTTCCATTATATGTATTGCAAGTTAAAACTCCCATTGATAAATTTGAATATGTTTTTCCTACTATTATTTTACTAATGATTATGAGCCACTCTGATCTTGAAACACACATTGTCTCTTTGTTAGACCATATTTGAAATATTATATCTCCCATAGATTGTGCTCAAGGCTGTAGCCTTACACAAACCTCGTACTTTGATTAATTATAAGTTTTGAAACTTTTGGTCGATGGAACCGCATGTATTTCAATTGTAAATTTTTGATGAACTTAATTTTTTTATATTGATTTTTAGAAGAAAAATGTCAAAATACTAAGGAAAGTACTTTGGTGGGTTATGGTAAGGGAAGTCACGTGACTTGTATATTAACGTATAATTTAAGATATTTGTGAGGAAGTACAAACCAATTTTAGGACATGCATAAGCAACCCAAGAATCCTCAATCACAATTGATTTACATCAAGCTTCCACTTTGAGAGCTTCTTTGTGATTCTAGTCTAGATAACAATGAAACTATGTTGCTTGTTGTTCTTAATGATATCATATTAGTTGAATATACCGGAGCTCAATGCTAAGCAGAGACGTGGAGAAAAAAACTTAAACTAAATTGGACTAAGACACAGTACATAGATAATTGCCGGCCATATCATAGGTTTTGTAAAGTTAGATACAAAGACGCTGATTCCAAGTGAGTGTTTAAGTATCTTGGATCACCCGTCAAATATTATGTGAGTAGAGGAGTGCGGAGTGCCACTAAGGTCAAAGGGTAAATTCTACTGCATTACTATTTGATCATTGTAAGAAGATAGGGGTAGCTCAATTGTGTTTATTAAGGTGTGTGGTTATACCTTAATGCTATGTTTGGGAAGAATGATTTCATTTGGAAATCTAGAATTAAGTAATTTAGTATTTGCCAAACTAAAAAGAAATTCAAAATTTGTATTAAAGTTGATTTTACCATTGTTTTAAATGTAGTTAAAGTTGAAAAGTTGAAAATGACTTTCCAAACCTTGTCATTTTCATCCTCCATTTATGATTTTATGATTTATGATTAAAGTCTACAATTTGAAATGAATTACTTGTTTTCAAATACATCTTAGAGGATAAGATTCGATATGAAGACATAAGGAGTCTTGATTTCGATTAGAGGCATTATGAGAGGAAACCTTTTCACACTTTGTTCTATATTAGAGGCAATATGAGAAGAAACTTTTTACTTTGTTCAGATCATGCTCAAAGATAGCCCTAAACTTTGAAGAGTTTAGAAGAAGAGAAAGGCCGAAAACGACCTAATAGTAGAAATGAAGAATGTCATGAGGGATTGAATTTATTGGAGCTTATGTAATACATAAGGAGGAGTGGAAAAGTATGCGTGAATGCGTGATCAATATTTATTTTCTAAGTTTTAGTTTTGTAGTAAATGGGGTGAAAGTTGTACAATATTTGTTGTCGACAATCTCAAGGGTTGATTGTTTTAGTTCATGAATTCTTGTAATATGTTGGGATTAACTTTGACATTGCTATTGTTGTTGCATGAGAACAATGAAGTAAATCTAAAGCTCTTTGAAAAGCATGTCACCTTGTTTACTTTTGATTATTTTCTAGTTGGGGTATTGGGATGATATTATTATTTTTAGTTGCGGTTCATAGTTGTTTTCTTGATGTTTAGTTTAATTTATATGTTAAGAGTTACCAGTTGGACAAATTGCAATATTTAATATCATTTTGCTGTTGTGATGAAAGCTATTGTTAATTGTACAGGTTGCAACTTGGAGTTCACATAGTGCAAAGATCAAGCTATTGTATTTATTCGGTGACCACATTTTGAGTGTTGACGTTGATGGACATATTTTTATATGGGCATTTAAAGGAATTGAGCAAAATTTAGAGCCCATTAGCCATATTGTGTTGGAAGACGAATTTTTACCCACTTGTATTGTGCATCCAGATACTTACTTGAACAAGGTGAAAAGATTTTGTCATTATTGTTTTTCTTTGATTGTGTATACAAACTTACCGTATCAAAATATTATTACCACACATATAATTGAAAGGAGAATTATGCGTACGAACTTTTTGTTCCTCATGAATAGTTTGGTAGGAAGGCTTCTAAAGTTTTTTTTTTTTTTATTGATTTTTTTTTTGCTCCAGGTTATTTTGGGGGGCCAGAAAGGGAATTTGCAACTTTGGAATGTTAACACGAAAAAAAAGCTTTATGATTTTAAGGGTTGGAATTCTCCCATTTCTTGCTGTGTTCCATCTCCAGCACTAGATGTTATTGCTGTAGGTTGTGCCGATGGGAAAATCCATGTCCATAATATACGTTATGATGAAGAGCTTGTCACATTTACACATTCAATGCGTGGTGCTGTGACTGCTTTATCTTTTAGCACAGGTTAGACTTTTGAATATTTTTAAGTTTTATGAGTCTCGCTTAAGGAGTATTCTTTACATGAACGAAATTTTTTACAGGTATAGCTAGGTAAAGTAAGATATTTGCATGATTTTGCTTTAGAGTCTTCTTCTGTTATTTGATGTCTTAAAAATTTCTTTTGTTTATTTACATTTAGCTAAAGGTTGCTTAGGCTACGTAAATCACAAGGAGATACAAAAGTTGTTGTACTTACGTGATGAGAATTAATATTCTGGTTGTCTCCATATTAACTGTGTAGCTTGTGCGCTTTGTATAGATGCCACGTAAATCAAGGATATGCATAAGCTATTGTACATAATGATCATTAATATTATTGTTATCTTTGTAATTTTTACACCAGTGAAACTGTGTAGCTTGTGCGCTTTTGTACATATTTTTGTACTGGAAACATGTATGTAATGAACTACACTTAACATATATTTTTGTTTTTAGGTATGGTAGCTACTACCTTTTCCATATAGATTGCAATTTTGGCCTCGCTGTTGGCTGTTGCATGAGTGGTATACCATGGCTATCATGGTGCACTTTTTGGCCTTCGATTTATGCTGCCTAAAGTGGTGAATTGAAAATCATACCTTCAATCCTTAGTAGAGTTTTTGAATATAAGTTACCGTTAAATTATACTTAATAATCTAATTTTGTGAAGAAATAAGAATACCTTAAAATGACCAACAAATGATTTCTGTTGTATTCATGCCATAGTGCAAAAAGGCGGTAACATGGTGATGCAGTAACAAGGTTAATGGGGCTTTTTTATGATGCGAGTTTTTTTTATGCTTTTATGATGCGGGTAATTCCGGTTTTGTTAAATTTGAAACCTTTACGATATCTTTGTTTTTGCACAATAATCTATACATCGACCATTTGATATGGTACATATTCGTTTTACTATGTATTTTGAGAACCGTTACGAGTTTTTTTACACTTCTATGATGCGGGTAATACCAGTTTTGGTAAATTTGAAAACCTTTACGAATTACGATATCTTTGTTTTTGCACAATGATCCATACATCCACCATTTGATATGGTACATATCCATTTTACTCTGTATTATGAGATTCGATTTGGGTTTTTTGTTGAAGGATATTTGCATGATTAAATGGCCTTGATTACATTCCTTGTTTCCGTCTCGAAGTGATTGCATTATTCTATTCTCTTGTCATGCACGAAGAAGCTCCATATTTATTAATTTTACTTGATAGAGGTGTTCTAGACTTACTGGTTTGCGATGTTATTAGAAAGCTGAAAAGATATGGCAATAAAGAGTTATGTTTTCGTTGAACAGGAAATACTTCAAATTTAAGAGAAAATTTAGTATTTGTTACTTTTGCTAAGTTCCAAAAACTTGCACAAATGGCTAGCCTAAGCTTTAATTTACCTCATTAAAAACAATTACTTGTGCACCAGCACAATTCGTGTAGAATTACCACTTGTCATGTGCATTTGCAAATAGTCCCTTCTCTAATCTTGTGCATTTCATTGTTCTAGTTTGATGTCACCTCATAATTACATGTTCGTTACATTTGAGTAACAAGAAACCTGAGTCTAGTTACCAGGAAATCAACGTCTTTTGTAGTAGAACTATTTGATAGTTATGCAAATACTCCCTCCGGTCCAGTTTACTTGTCCCATTTGACCAAATATGGATATTAAGGTAGTAGTGGGGTCCATTGGAAAAGGTGGTAGTTGGGTATTTTAATTGATTAAATTAATTGTAAAGTTGGTAGTGAAGTATTAGGAATTGTAAAAGTAGGGGTATTTAGGTAAAAAAAAGATAGTCAAAAAAGGAAATGGGACAAGTAATGAGGAATTGCCAAAAAAGGAAATGGGACAAGTAAACTGGAACGGAGGGAGTATTAGATATATTCAACTGATGTGGTTTCCCACTTTCCTTCAAAGTGTTGTAAGTGTGGCTGTTTTACTGGTTGTAAGCTAGTTGGTCATCTGTTCGCATTTACTAGGTGATTTAAGACTGCCTATATGTGTTTTCAGTGTTTGTTTCTTATTTTACTTCGTCAAGCAGAGTATTTTTTAGACTATAGACTAAATATATACTACTATTTGGGATCAGGTTTCATAAGGTTAATAAGAAATTCAGAATAAACTTGTTTGCTTTGCTGATTCTTGGGAATATGAGTGGAATTGAAAATCTTTTACACATGTTATTTACTGCTGTTAATATTATGAAGTTCCTTGTTTAGTTTCTTTTTCTTCTTCTCCCATTTAGCTAAGCTAAGTCTTTATTTCAGATGGGCAACCTCTGTTAGCATCTGGAGGTACATCTGGTGTCATTAGTATATGGAATCTTGAGAAAAGAAGGTTGCAATCAGTCATAAGAGAGGCTCATGACAATTCAATTATTTCACTCCACTTCTTTGCAAACGAGCCTGTTCTTATGAGTGCATCAACAGACAACTCTATTAAAGTAAGCAATTCTCTTAGTTTTTTGGCTATTATTATTTTTCATTTGATGTGCATGTATTCTCACCTTTATTGTATTCCTTTCAAATCCTTATCAGCTTGACATAGATGCAAAATTTACATGTGAACTCAAGCAAGCATGAAAAAATTGAGCATTTTAATGACCATGAAATCCATGTAGAGTTTTAGAGATCTACGAGTTGTTCTGAGGAACATAGAATTTTGTTCCTCAAAATTTGTTTTACTTTTACCTTGATGTGCATATGTTATTGAGTTGTTGCAGTTATGTGAAACATTTTTAGACTGCTAAAACAATTTGGATAAAGTCAGTTGCTTTTAATGGAATGGATTTTTATGTATGCTAACCTCCTGTGATCTTGCTTTTGGTTTTGCTTCATTGAAAGGTTTTTTTTATCACACTGACGGTTAATGGGGTGAATAAATTTTCTCTAAATTCAGGAATGTGTTAGAATACGTGAAAATAAGCTCTCGCCGTCTGGCTAATGAACTTTGTACTCTATGACCTATGGCACAGCTTAATTTCTTAAGCATATTTTTATCTAAATGAATTTTGGACTTTAATTTGTTTCACAAATTCTGACTTGAGACCGTCTTTTGTAAAGACGACTCTCAAAAGCCCAGTCCAATTCTAAATATATATTGTTACAACTCTAAATATAGATTTGACTGGACTTTTGAGAGTCGTCTTTACAAAAGACGGTCTCTCAAAAGACCACCTGAATTTGTTTTTGACTTAAAGCCTTATATCCTTTAATAGTTTCCTCTTCACATGTTCTTTGATTTTTCATGATGTAACTCATATTAACTTGGTGGTCAAATTGCTATAACTTTAAGCAGTGGTCTGCCTATTGGATTTAAAAGTAGTTTTCTTCTAATAGTTAGACTGTGGTAGACTGATAGCTACTGAAGTTGTGCGGGCATGGGATGCCGTTTCAAGACGACATTGATCCTTCTGTGCTAGCTTAGTATTTCCTAACCTTTGTTTCTACCTTTACGGAACATGTCAAACATGATGGACGAAAACGACTTCTATCCAACACAATGTTCAACCTTTAGTCCGTTCCCCCATTTTTCAGTACCTTCTTTGCCTAAGTACTTTGCAATATGGTGTCAGTTTCTATCCATGATGCTTTTTCTATAAGACTACAACATGGAACTTTACATTGTAAAGTAGGTTTATGGTTGGAAATTAGGATGGAATATGGCATCTATGACATGTGGGTATTCTATACCAGAATTAAATCAACTTATAAGTAGCTAAAATTTTTTCTGTTTCTATTACTTTCTTTGTCGCCATGAAATTGCACAACTTTTACGAAGTTGTAATGGTAATTTGTAGTTGGAGGATAAGGCAAATAAAGTAGATGGAGAAATGAGTGGATGAGACGAAAGAAGAGAACAAGTTTGTGGATGGAATTAAAATAGAGTGAGATAATTGCCAAAAAAGGAAATGATGCAAAGTAATCAGGACAGTTTTAAATAGAAATAGGTACAATTTTATTGGGATTTGGGACAAAAGAAGTATAGGAGAAAAATAGCAGGGTATTTTTGAAATTAGTAGCTTAATTCCCGTTTGTTCTTGGTATTTTGGTTTGTACGGTCTTTGTAAAACACTTGGACCATTATTATCTCTCATTATATGTCATGCATTTTAAAAGTTTTTATGAAAAAATATTTTGTGACAATTGTTCAATGGTATTTTTATAATACTCCCGCTGTACTATGAGAATGCATCCAAAATGTTTTGGGTGAAATTTAGTGGAAAGGGGAATTGGATTGGAGAATAAAACAAAAAACAAGTGGTTGATTGAAATGAACGATTAAGATGGAGAGAGATAATAATTTGTGAAGGAGTTTAAAAGAAAGAAAGTGGGACAATTGCCAAAAAGGGAAAGAGTGCAAAATGAGTGAGACAAACTAAAATGAAAAGAGTTGCAAATTGAGAGGGATAGAGGGAGGATTATTCATTATTTTTTCAAGATATTAATGGTCAAAGTTTTTTAAGTTTGACCATAAAAGTCAAAGCACCATAATAACATAGGAATTGAGGTTGTAGAATTCGAATTGTGTTGAGAAAAATTTTCTCTGATATCTACTTTGGAGTGGGTAGTCTAGATAGCAAGAGTTGCACACGCTCGTTATGCTTTGTAGTTCATTTTTCATATCAAGAATATTTTATTATAACTACCATTTAAAAAATGCCTTTTTGCCACGTATGTTTTTGGTTGAAGTTGTGGATTAATTTGGCTACAATGTTTCTATATTGGCATACTTGGGCAATTAATGGTTTTAAATTGATGCTATACTTGCTGTTTGATGCTGAATTTAATTACAAGAATTGGGCTAGAGGTCAGGCAAGGCTAATGAACTTTTAAATTTTAAATGAATCAAAGTTTCTTTAGTATTTATTTGCTACTCTTATATGTGTGTATACGCGTGTGTGTGTGTCCGCACACGCTATAGTGGCAGAATTTTAAAAGTTTTCTTTGAATTTTTAGCAAATAAGCTGTTTCGTTATTTACTTTGTTATTCTTCTATAAACCTTTTTTTGTTATTTGCTAGATGTGGATATTCGACACTACTGATGGGGATCCTCGGCTTTTACGGTTCCGGAATGGTCATAGTGCACCTCCTCTTTGTATAAGGTAGTATGTTAAAATTCTGTTCATATTTGAATTTACCAGAAAAAGTTGAAAAAATTATAAATTTCTTGGTTTTACAAAACTTCTATTCACAACTTATTTGTGTAACTTGTTCTTTAGTCTTGTCATCATGTTTGTGAGGTGTTGGCAAATTGGAATATACCTCACAGGAGAGTGCTGAAATTATCTTTTTTGCTCTTAGGAAAATCACTTAGGAGTTAGGAGATCACCAAATTTGGTCCTTGTACAATGTAACATTAAGTTTTCATATGATTAAGGAATACTTGACTATAGCACAAGGCATTTAGAAATAGCATGGATTGAGACATTAAGCGGTTATAGCTCTAAATCTTTTGTGGTGTTACAAGTTTAGATGCCCACATTTCACAAGCTTCACTGATTTTGTGATGGGAATTTGTGGTCTCCCATTAGACATGTAATCGTGGTAATTAGATATCTTGATTCTAATCTACGATTTTACAACTTTACGATCCAAAAGCAGGAAAGCGATCCCAAAATCAGGTACGAACTTATATTCTTAATAATTTTAGGATCGTATGATCCTACGAAGATTAAGAATATGGGTGATAGGATCATAACATTATTGCACGACTACGATTCAACGACTCGATTCTACAAGGGTAGACTCAATCATAAAATTTTTCTGATATTCTAGCTTTTAGTTACATATAACTATAAGTTAAAAATATATTGTCATTACTATATTGAAAATTTATGTGCTTACTGATTTGCATTTTATAAATGATTTCAAAACTATTCTTTTTTATGAATCAAAATATTAAGTCCAATATATCTTTATTTACGACTCAAAACTTCAAAGATGAACTTATGAGCCAATATGTCCGAAAATCAGTTAGCCTACTTCATATCAAATATATTGGAAGGATCTTATGATCCAATGATCTGATTCTACCGATTCCGATCCTACCCCTTTATTGATTCTTGGTAGGTTTCCGATTCTAACAACCTTGCATGTAATCTTTTCTGGTGAAGATTGAAAAATCTTAGTTATTGGGAAAATTTAAAGTGTCTTTGTTTGAAGTTTGAACAAATTGATCATTTACTAAGTAATACTCCTTATCCTAGCTAATTATCTCATTTACTAAGTCATGACGGAGAAAAGTAAATGTATTGATCTTTTTACAGTGGTATGACCTTTTACTTTGTTGAAATTGCGGGGTTGCTTAGTATTGTGAGTTTTGGCTTTTTAGTGAAATTGGATGTCATTAATGTCCATTGGTATATGTTTGAGAGAGATGGAGGAGGGGAGATGATGGTAGGTGTGTACGTTGTCAATCATTAATCAAATTATTAGAGTTAGGAAGAGTGGTAAGCCATACAAGAAACGAGGGAGGAGTGAGGAATATGTTTGGAATATGAAACTTTAATTGGGTGCTGGCAATTGCTATGGAGTAGCTTGGATAGCGAAGTTCAAATGTAAAAGAACTATCAAAGAGATTGAATGATTGATTGTATATGAAAATTTTGTATTTTTGAAAATCTGAAACTTAGTATTCTAATATGTATGAAATATTGAATCCTGAGATCAGACTTCCAATCTATATTTGGTTTCTGGTTGG
This sequence comes from Amaranthus palmeri, assembly GCA_019776075.1. NCBI lineage: Eukaryota > Viridiplantae > Streptophyta > Magnoliopsida > Caryophyllales > Amaranthaceae > Amaranthus > Amaranthus palmeri. Next base: position 1,195,472 of record JAAKBH010000297.1, read on the forward strand.
CTATATGGAAAACTGGATGTTTTCAGAATAAATCTTCAAATAATACTATCAAACTGGAGTCATAAATGTATTTTACCAAAAAATTGACATAATTGACCTATTAATTACATGCACCAAAAGAACCTAACTCTAAATATTATACTGAAAAGTTAAAACATTACTTAACACCACAATGGCGTTATTTGGTAAGTTAAAGACTTTGCGCCTAGGCTATAAGAGCCTTTAGCGCCTCGGTGCGCCTCGCGCTTTTTAAAACTAAGTTGAGGATGTATGTATAGGTGCACCCCCGTTTCCTCATAATAAGATGAGATCGGACTGGTAATAGTTTGATTTATTATTCTTAATATCCTTGATTGTTAATATGAAAATATTGGAGTTGGTAATGAAATTTGAACTTGGGTTGCTTATTACTGTGGCATGAAGAGTATCCAAATATGGAAATGCTATCATCGCTTTTCCAGCTAGCCAAATGGTTGAAACTTAAATGCATTGTATTAGACGTTTTTGGGCCTTCTTTCCTTAATGCCTTTTCAAAGAGATTATTTTTGAATAAAGGAGCCCATTCTAGTGTTCATGATTTTTTTGGCAGGTTTTATGCAAACGGTAGGCACATTCTCTCTGCTGGCCAAGATCGAGCTTTCAGGCTTTTTTCCGTAGTTCAGGTCTAATTGTTGCTTTTTTTTAATATGTAATTTCTACTTAGAGCTTGTTGAACATTCTCATAATTTTGCATTGCTGTGGCTCTGTATATTTTTACTAGCACCATATATGGTATTTACTATTTCCTTTTCACATTCTACATGGTATTTTTTATTATAATTTTGCATTGCTGTGGCTCTTGGCTCTGTATTTTGTTGCGCATTCTCAAAAAGTTTTTTGAATGTAGTTTAGATGTTTAGTCATCAATTATGTTTCTATGTCAACTTGTATTTGATTTAATAAAGTAATGGAAGATAATTGTTAGGGAATTATGTTGTGTAAATTTGTGTAATAATAGTCTTTTCAAATTCGTAGAAGTCTTCGATGGTGTTATGATTTTATTTTTTTTTTGTTATGATCAGGATCAACAAAGTAGGGAGCTCTCGCAACGTCATGTTGCTAGAAGAGCCAAGAAGCTAAGGATAAAGGTATAATTGCAATTATCTAACTATCCAGTTTGTTTTGGCTTAAGTTATTTGTAAATTATGATGAGTTCTTTATGCTTCCTTTACCATGTTGGATACGTCAAACTATTTGAATTTTGAAGTTCCTTAGTAGACATGAGATTGAGAGAGAGAGAGAGGAGTGAGAGTGTGAGGAGGGAGGGACTGGATAGGATTTTTGCCAAACTGTGAATTGTATTAATATCAAGGCAACAATAAAAGCAAAAGGATGTTGAGTGGTGAAATCTTGTGCGTTGTTAGCTTGAGCACAAGCCATCTTTGAGAATTGAAATTTTAAAGTGCACTACGTGCATTATCGTTGATGATAATATCAAGACAACGATTTAAAAGGAATTTATGTCGGGTTTTATCTGAGTTATTTATGAGATCCTATTCTCGTTAACTTAAGTGCTTTTGCAAAATTGTATTAATTTGGATTCTATAACTTTTTTAATTTGCTTGTGAACAACTGTTGTAACGGTTCAAGAGCTTGAATTACGCAATGTTGACGCATGTAAAAGCCAAGGGAAGAATATATATATTTTTAAAAAATATATAAAAAATGGTGTCAATATGTAAAGAATGGGGAAGGGCAACCGGTTGGGCCGTTTGTCAAGACTTTTATTAGAAGGGGTTTATTAAATAAATAAGTGCTTAGTTGGCATGTAATAAAATACTTGATGTTTTCTTGATTTCTTGATGAGGTGTCCTAAGGGTAGACTCCTATATAAAGGCCCTCTTGTACATATTATATTCTTTGTCAAGTAAGAAATATAAGAAAAGGAGGATTAGGAGCTAGGCGGTGGCTCGAATACCGTTAGGAATTGGGCTTTCTTGATTTTGTTTCTTATTTGCATATTTTCATTGTTTCCATTATTAGCGATTTGTTACAAAGGTAACAGAGCATTGTTCGATTGTGGGAAAGAAAGATTGGAGTTTCTAGGATAATCATGAGTTCTCTTGAACAAAGTGTGGAAGAATTAAAAAATGCCATGGAGGGCAAATGGCGAGGGGAATTGGAGGCGGTAGAAGACCGACTCAATCGGAGGCTTGATAAAACCGATCAAGTTTTGGAGATGTTGGTGCTAGGACAAACGAAATTGTAAGAGAAATTGGGCATGAATGAGTCACAAGTAGAAAAAGAAACCGTGGGACCCGAATGGGAAATGAGGCGAGTAAGAAAGGAAGACGGGTATGAGGAAGGTGAGAGGGAGGAGAGGCGGTCCAATTGGAAGAAGAGAAAGTTGGAAATTCCGAATTTTAATGGGGAAGATCCGAATTCTTGGGTTCGAAAAGCGGAAAAATATTTCTCTTTTTATCAATTAAATGAAAGAGAGAAATTAGAAGCGGTAGCGGTATGTTTTGAAGGGGAAGCCGAGATGTGGTTAGATTGGGAGGAACAAAATAGGACAATCCGGAATTGGAATGACTTAAAGAAATTGATTCTGGGAAGACTTCGACCTTGGGATGAAAACGAAATGTGCAAATATTGGATGTCATCCGAGCAAATGGGAACCGTGGCCGAGTATCGTAGTGAATTTGTTTCACGTTTGACTCACTTGGGAAGGAAGGAGGAAAGTGTCATGGTAGGAGCCTTTTTAAGAGGGTTAAGGGATGAAATAAAAACGGAATTGAAGATGTTAGGGCCCATTAATTTGGGGCAAGCCATGGCATGGGCGGAAAAGATTGAAGCAAAATTAATAGCGCAATCTTTAACTTGGTTAGGAAGGAAAACCCAAACCCAAACCCACACCCACCCCACGGCCCAACCTTACCAAGTACCCCAATATAACCCACCTACATTCTACCCCACTCGAAACTACCCAAACAATACCCACCCTAATTCTTTAAATACCCACAAATTCCCACCAAATACCACATACAAACCTAGAGACATGAGTAGTACGGAAAACCAAATCCAACCATCCACGGAGCGAATTAGGCGACTTTCCGATAAGGAGTTTAGGGAGAAGCGAGCAAAGGGGTTATGTTTCCAATGTGATGCAAAGTGGTCCGTGAATCATGTGTGTAGCAAGAAGGAATTGAGTGTGTTAATTGGATGTGTGGAGGATGATGAAGAGGATGGCATGGAGGGTGTGACCAAGGAGAGTTTGGTGGAGGAAGATGCTAGATCGATTATCTCATTAAATTCCGTAGAGGGGATAACTAATCCAAAAACCATGAAGATGATTGGGCAAATTGGAGAGGAAGAATTAGTCGTTGTGATTGATTCGGGAGCAACTAATAATTTCATTTCCCATATGGCCGTCAAGAAAATAGGAATGACTTGTGAGGAATGTGAAAGGTTTGGAGTGATCTTGGGCAATGGTGATGAGATCGTGGGGCAAGAAGTTTGTAGAAGGGTGACATTGCATTTACAAGGATTGATAATAGTCCAAGATTTCTTATCTTTGGAGTTAGGGAATTCCGATATGATTCTTGGAGTGCAATGGTTGGAGACTTTGGGATCGGTGACAACAAATTGGAGAACTCAAACCATGCAATTTGTTTGGGAGGGAAGATCGGTAATGTTGGTGGGTGACCCATCTTTGAAACGATCCTGCATTAGTTTGAAGGCGATGTACAAGGAGTTACGTTTAGAATGTGGAGGAATTCTTGTGGAGTATAATGGAATAGAAAATTGTGTCAAGAAGGCAACCATTTCCGCAATCTTGCAAGATTTATTTTCGGAGGAAAGGCAAGAAGTTACTTCCAAGAAAACAAGGTGGCTCACCGGGATTCCAAGGTGGTTGGCCGGCGCGTGGAAACTGGAGAATTGGGCTGATTTTTGGGATTCTGAGATGGGAGAAAAGAAGTGGGAAGTAAAGAAGACTTTGAAAATTCAGCCCAGGAAGACGAAGGCGCAAATAATGTTTGCTGATGATGTCACGGCTGACATCAATGCTGATGTCATCATGACAAATCAGAATTTGGGCCTTTTAATACTAACAAAATTCATTTTTAAAATTTTCAGCCCATTAAAAGATTTCTTCACTCTAATTTTGGTCAACCCACTCACTCATTTTACCCATCTCTACAAAATCTTCAAACTCAAAATTGGAGAATTGGAATTAAACACAGGAATGAAGGATGACACACATTTGACGACAACCATCTGGACTCACAAGGCTAATTTTTATCCACCTTGAGGGCAAGGTGGAATTTCAGGCGGTCAGTAATGTAATGACTTGGGTCAAAGGGGTCCAAGGGCGTTATCGTCTTTTCATATTAATTAGTCTTAGTGTTTTGTAATCAGATCCAGCGGAAGCTACATGGGAAGACTCCATTAAGTTCTTTGCTTGTTCCCTCTTTCTCACCTTGAGGACAAGGTGAAAGTCTTAGAAGGGGGTATTGTAACGAATGGGGAAGGGCAACCGGTTGGGCTGTTTGTCAAGACTTATATTAGAAGGGGTTTATTAAATAATTAAGTGCTTAGTTGGCATGTAATAAAATACTTGATGTTTTCTTGATTTCTTGATGAGGTGTCCTAAGGGTCTTATTATAATAGACTCCTATATAAAGGCCCTCTTGTACATATTATATTCTTTGTCAAGTAAGAAATAAAAGAAAAGGAGGATTAGGAGCTAGGCGGTGGCTCGAATACCGTTAGGAATTGGACTTTCTTGATTTTGTTTCTTATTTGCATATTTTCATTGTTTCCATTATTAGCGATTTGTTACACAATATTACGTAAGGTGCGATGTCTTGATTTTAGAGTTTAGCTATAAAAGTTCTAGAACTATTTGTAAAAACTTATTCTAGTTGCTTGTAGCACATTGCAGCTATGAAGGGTTTGTTTGGAGATGTTGTAGCCTAAAGTTGTTGGCTGGTTTGACCAGCGTCCAATAAGCTAGGTTGTTTATTAGAGTAAAAGTTGATAAAAGTCAAAAACCAATAAAAAAGCTACTCTTAGTACCTTTTTATTTTGGCTTAAAAGCCAATTTTTCTACTCGCCAAACATTTTTTCCCGCTGTTTGACCAACCAAAATGCCAGCTGATAACCCTATGAAAAAGCCATTTACCATATACAGCGAAACCTCATATTTGTATGGACTTATTGTTTGCTAATTAATACTTATTGACTTGTTAAGCAATTAACTTAGATTTTGTGTCATAAATTCTTTCTAGAGGGACATTGTGGTTGTTTTGATAAATCCTTTATTGGGAAGGCTGGTGTGATTAAGTTTGTATATTTGATAAAAGCTTTTGCAAAAATGTTGGATACCTTTTGTAAAACATCTGATGCTTTATGTAGCAATTGTAAAATTTTCAACGATATAAATTTCTTTATGCATAGATGCCGTTTCTCTATCTATATCATTGTATCATCCAAATTATCTTGATGCAGTCGAATCTTGGAGAAATGTGCATATTTGTCTCTTTTAAATATCGAGTCAACATTATTTGTCAATTTAAGTTCTAGAATAACATATATTTCTACTATATAAGTATATAACTATAAGCTCCCTTTCTTTCAAAAAAAAAAAAAAACTATAAGCTCCCTTGTACATCAATTTTAATTTTTTTTTATATTCTTCATGTCTTAGTTTGGCACACGTACTATGTTACTTGAACATTGATAGTGTTATTGATATTACTATTGTTTGTATATACTAGCTATGGTGATTGAAGAATAGAAAAACGGATGCCTTTGATTTTTTGATCCTAAATTCATACTACATGTGGTCCTCTTAAAACTGCTCAGCTATTATGGGAGGTTGCTTCTCAAAATAGGCCGAACTATGATATTGTTGTTTTTATTAGGTCATTCCAGGTCTACTACGTACAAGAAAATAAATGGTCACTTGTTTTGAGAAATAGTCCCCTATATTTGAGATTGGTGTTTGAAATCAATAGTTTGGACTATTTTAAGAAGTGTGCCCGTCGTGAAGACCAGTGATGATGAATACTAACTTTGAACTTTTTAGGGAATTAAGTTTAGCCTTGGCTTGTGGCTAAATGCTACTATTTAAGTCCATCCTTTTCCATGTAACGCTAATGCTTCCTATTTCTTTTGCTTTTGAATAGCTTATCCCATTTAGTTCTTGGCACATGGTCTCTCTCTATCTCTCTCCTCCCCACCTTCTCTTATTTTCTATCTTTCCCCTCTTATTGAAAGAGATATATAGCTTATTTGGAAACAAGAGAATATTCTAGTAGTTGACTTTCTTGGAGGTGTGAGTTTTCATCTTTGAACACATTTTAAATGTATATGTGCTTATTTAGCGGCCTCTATTATTACGGTATTATAAGCTTACTTCGCCATTTCATTGTCTTTTTCCTGTATGTTAGGAGGAAGAAATCAAACTGAAGCCTGTTGTAGCATTTGATTGTGGTAAGTTCTCTAGATACTAGCAGTTTTTCTAATGATTACATGTGTCTTTGAGTGAAGATGAAAATTATTTTTCACTTTTGTAGTTTATTGGGTCTTTTATTTTTTGATATCTTCCCTTAGTTTACGTTACATAAGTTCAATAAGTTAACAAGTGCAGATAAGAGTTAGCAAGGTAGAATAAACTAGGATTTTTAGGCATACCTCTAACATAATTTTAAATTGCATAAAGTTTCCATTTGAGTTTTTCTAACATAATTTTGAATTGCATAAAAATAAAAGACCCAATAAAATTTTATGTTATTAGAAAAACTGGCATATGTTTGGAGACTTACTCAATGAATAAAATTTTAAATTGCATAAAATTTTGTTTCCATTGCATACCTCTTAACATACTAGCAGTTTTTCTAACAATTTCATTTTTTGCCTGATGTGAAAGTTGCTTAAAGTTTCCATTTGAGTCTGGGAACCCCCAGTCCCCAACCCTGACAGTTGTGATGTTCACTCTGGTTTGATTTTCCAAGAGTTGCCTACTTAATGGTTATTTTTATGCTGCTAAAACAACTTTCAGCTGAAATTAGGGAGCGTGATTGGTGCAATGTGGTTACTTGTCACATGGACACGTCTGAAGCATATGTTTGGAGACTGCAAAACTTTGTATTAGGAGAGCACATACTAAAGCCCTCTGAAGAAAATCGGACTGCAGTAAAGGTAAAGAGCTTACCTACTTTTTCTCCCTTGTTTTTAGTTTGACTCTCCTGAAGACTTTCTTTAGGTTTAACTAGCCAATTTTGATCATACATCTGCTTCATGTAAGTTCTTTAATATTGGCCATTCATTAAAGTGAGTTCTAGCAATCTTGGACTTGCATGTAACTTAAGTCTAGAATTCTAATTTCTAGGATCAATGTTCATGCATTTCTAGAGCTCAAAATTTTGTTTGATTTTTGTAACTTCCTTTGTTTCTGTCATCTGTTGCCTCACATGTGGCCTTTCAATGTCTTGTTCTTCATCATGAAGACTTGATTTTATTGCAAAGTCGTGTACTGGCTGTTGTATATGCTATATAATGGGCTTAGTCCCCACAAATTTCATTGATGTCACCATGAATTTAAAGGTTACCCAAATAACAAATCAATATTCTTTGCAAACGGGTTTATTGAATAAGCATTTGATGCGTGCCTTTTTTTTTTTTCAATATTCATATTTCAAGATGATGTGACCTTTTTGCCTTTTTTTCAGTCTTGCGCTATTAGTGCATGTGGAAACTTTGCTGTTCTTGGGACTGCTGGTGGTTGGGTTGAGCGGTTTAATCTCCAATCTGGGCTAAGCCGTGGGTCTTACTTGGATAAGTCTGAAAGAAGGAGCTGTGCCCATGATGGAGAAGTGGTTGGAGTAGCTTGTGATTCAACAAATACCCTTATGATAACTGCAGGATACTATGGTGATATAAAGGTATGTTTACTTCTCTTTTTCTCAAATTTCTGATTGTTGGGATGCGCGCACATTTCAATCCTATGATTTTTCTGCTTTAGCAAATATTTGTCTTATGTCTTTATTTTAGTTTAGTTTTGTTTTGCTGATATTTTCTTTTTGAAGGCTTTATTTTTTTTTTCTAAAAGGAAGACTTTGCATGACATGAACTTGGATATGTTACCTTTAGATTTTCTCTTCACATAATTGCCTGAATTTGATCATTTATTTTGTACTTTTTTTGAACTTCAAATTAAGGTCTAACTCTTGTAGTTGTTGCGCGGCCAATATTATCGTCGGGGTGTCTTTTAGGGGTTGGAGCATTAAGTTTCCAGTATTGGGAAAAAAGGATATTGACTAAAGCAGTCTTCGATTTGAATTTTTTTACTCAAAATTCCTTTTTTGTGTTTGTTATTTTTCCTTCTGTTCTGTTTATTTTTTTCCCTGCCTTTTGATGGGAGAAACCTGGGTTATTATTTTTCTAACTCAAGGATTATGGTGCAGGTATGGGATTTCCGGGGTCGTGAGTTGAAATCCAGATGGGAAGTAGGCTGTCATGTGATTAAGATAGTTTACCATAGGCCTAATGGTATGTTTTCTTCTGTTTCTTAAATTTTTAACCATATAGTTCTAAAATTTTTTCTATCCCATACATGTATTCCATAGAATAAGATTGTGGCATGATATGTTTCAGGGTTATTGGCTACTGTTGCTGATGATTTGGTCATTCGTATATTTGATGTTGTGGCACTTAGAATGGTTCGAAAATTTGAAGGACATAAAGACCGTGTTACCGATATGTGCTTTAGTGAGGATGGAAAATGGCTTCTTTCGTCCAGCATGGATGGAACACTTCGAATTTGGGATGTTATTTTAGCTAGACAAATAGATGCGGTTCAAGTTGATGTGGCTATCACAGCACTCTCTCTGTCTCCAAATATGGACGTTCTTGCAACTACTCATGTTGATCAAAATGGTGTCTACTTATGGTAAGAAGATATAGTTTTCTTAAATTATCCAATTATCCAAATTTGAATGTAATTTAGTATTATGATTTTGTTTGATGTTCGCAGTTTGTTTGATTAGTATTGAGGTTTTGTGATGGACGTTTGAGGCGCTAAATGTGTTTGTTGAAATAAGCAATTTATTGGTATCCTGTTAATAGGTATACTGGCTAATGTATTCACCCCTAGCTGAAAACTTGGGCAATTATAGCACCTTACCTTTTGTCAACTTTTTTAATTATGGTCAACCAGTTAAAATTTTTTTTAATCATGATCTACTTGTTAAAAAACGCAAAAGCTATATAGGTTGTCTCCGATCACTGAGTGTATTAAATTGCACTTTCAAGGGGTAGTGCCTTAGTGAACAGACATACATTAATTGTTTCAGGTCATTGACTGTTGGTCATTTTGTTAATTATTTTTCTGTGTATGTTGCAGGGTTAATCAGGCGATGTTCTCTGGATCATCTAGTATTGAACTGTATGCTAGCGGGAAGAACGTTATGCATGTCAGTTTGCCATCTGTTAGTACAGCTCAGGGTGTTAAAGACACTGATCTTGAGGAAGGAGATACTGAGCATTTATATTTAGAAAAGACTGCCAAAATGCCCATATTTGACCAGAAAATGCCTGATTTAATTACACTCTCACTCTTGCCCAAGACCCAGTGGCAAAGCTTGGTCAATCTGGACGTTATTAAGGTTCTTCCATCTCTTCTGATAATAAAACACTTGCTCATCAGGGGCAAATACCTTTTTTCGTGGCAGGATGTTTGTTCTATTATTTGTTTGATGTGCTTATGTAAATCTTTTGCCATTTCCAGGTTCGCAATAAACCCATTGAGCCTCCTAAGAAACCTGAAAAGGCGCCGTTCTTTTTATCTTCAATTCCGTCTCTTTCAGGGGACATTATGTTTAAACCAAGTGAGGTGGTTAATGAGGAGCCAAAGGATGGAGATTCTAAACATAATTTTGATCACATGACTGGTTTACCTCCTTCACCATTTGTGCAAGTGCTCCAGTCTGCTGCAGAATCCAAAAACTGTAAGTTTATTCCCTCTACTGACACAAAGTTTACTCGTATAAAAATGTCTTAGGTAAATAATACAAGTTTCCGAAATTTCTGTAAAGCATTTTTACAATTCATAACTCGTATTATATCAGTATTATCCAATATTATGTTGTTGTCTGTAGACATAAATAGTGTAGACCAGAGAGAAAATAGCACTTACTTTTGATCGTGACGCTTTTGCAGTTTCAGCTTTCACCGATTACATTAAAGGTTTATCTCCTTCATCTTTGGATATGGAGCTTCGAATGCTTCAAATTATTGATGAGGATGAATCTCAAGAACTCAGTAAAGCACCAGCATTGCTTTCACTTGGTCTGCTTTTAGATTATTTCCTTCATGAAATATCTTTCAGAAACAATTTCGAGTTCGTGCAGGCGGTTTTGAGACTGTTTCTAAAGGTTTGTTATTCTCATGTCTGATTTTGTTAATCGCTACCGAATACTTAAGTATCGAAAGCCACTTAATGCTCACGTTTATTTTCAGCAATCTAGCCAAACTTGTTAATCACTACCGAATACTTAAGTATCAAAAAGATTTGTCTGTTGTTTTTATACTAGTTTTCGCACCATAAGTTTTTTGCAATTGTTATCTGCAGATTCACGGAGAAACAGTGCGATGTCAATCACAGCTTCAGGAGAAGGCACAGAAGTTATTAGAAACGCACTGTGCAGTGTGGGAAAGTGTAGATAGATTATTTCAGAATTCTAGATGTATGATTGCTTTTCTTAGCAATTCTCAATTTTGAAGCTTCTAAATAGGATGCTCTTGAGTAACACAATTTTGAATGTTATTTTGTTTATCATGATTTGGCTCGAGATTAGGGTGATTTACCTTGTAGGCTTTTAAAGGTAGCTCGATAGCATATTGTTTCGTCCAAAATGTCCCGTTGTTCTGGCCAAAACCAAGAATTTTGATGTCATTTGACGTACAATAATTTTTATATGCCTATTATTATTTACGCCTCTTGTGATCGATTATCCTTTTGGATCTTATTAACCAAAAAGATACGAGTTTGCACTATATTTAACTTGGTGCCAATCAAGAATGGAATAGTTTGAATAATATTTAGGTTTTGGTCGTTTTTGAGTTGGGTTATAATCGCTTGACTTAACAATAACATCATCTTTAATGCCTATTTATAATATTTTTAATGCCACGTACAATATCTTTAAAGGCCTATTTGCAGTATTCTAATTGTATACTTATACCATCTTCAATGTCTATTTATAGTATTCTTAATACCTATTCATAGTTTCCTTAATGAATTTTTTTTTGAGAACCTTAATGAATTTAAATGTTCACTTATAATATATTTGATGTCCACAAAGTAACTTAATGTATATTTTCCTTTATGGGCTGACCCAATAAAAATTATATTTCATATATACCGTTTCTTACAAGATTTATGCAACCATTAATGGTAAATAGAGACTAAAATTTACCATTTTGTAGGATATGAACCCCTAAACAAAGATACATCACCAAATTAGCTATCCTTAATTGATAAACTATAAGCAATTTGTTAATATGTGAGGCCTCTGTTTTTTAGGGCCTAGGTGGTCAAACACTTTGAATGGGCCTATAATCGGCTTGCATGAATTAAAAAAGTTAGAGAATTTTGTCTGCATTGATTTTTGTTTATTACATGCAATTGGGACAAGACCGAAAACGATTTTACAAATCAATGGAAAATTAAGTACATTATTATTTACATGATAATACTAATACAATGTAATAAGTTTCTTCTGTCACATAGCTTCTCCGTTCAAACTCAGTGTCGTTCATGACATTTGATAGATATACCAGACAAATATATACTTTACATAGGATTAGAAACCACCCTCTCTCCACTATTAATCAATAAATAACATTTGTTTAGGTCTAAAAAAATAGTTAGACCGAAAAGTGGAACAATATGCATCACTCAAAAGTGGGAGATGATGTATAATATAAAAGGTACCAGTAATCATTGCAAGGATACCTATAATTATTACTAAAAATAGATGTTTAAAGATGATATAAATAGTAACCGTGAAGGCTATTAACATTGTCATTATAGAAAAGAATAGTAAGGCCAGCCCAATCATTAATTTCAGAGGCAATGATACCAAAAAATCCTGTTCAGCATATCTTGATGTTAGGATGCCAAGAAATGTTAGGATTGAAGCCGTTGAACTCACTAAGGAAAATGAATCCGATATTACCAAAACCCAAAACCATTTATTGTTTTCTCGGTGATTCGGTAGTTGAAAAATAGCTTGAAAAACAACCGTTGCGACTAAAGTTGCAACTACCATACACGATGTGGCCGTGTCTCGCATCCATTTCTCACCTTCATGCCTTAGTGGTTTGTGTTCTCTCGTGAACATTGCTCGTGGGGTTTCTGAAGGTATCTCTTTTGTTTCGTTGTTTGAAGATGGTGGATTGTTTTTCAAATCTGCGTATTCGCGATGTATGATTTTTTCGATAACCTATCATCATATTAACATGTCAACGATTTAGTGGTTAATCGATAAGAACACAAATTACTGTTAATTTTAATTTATAGAAATTTAATACAATGTCAATTTTTTCGAAATTATCATAAAAATATAACAAAAATTATCACACACGTACGTGCCGACATTTGAGGGCACTAGTTTCGTCCATGCAAAGAATTTTATTAAGAGAAATTATATCTAGCATGAAAATTTTATCACCAATTAAAAGGGAGATTAAAAACCCACTACATTATTATTGAATCAATATATTCCTTTTCGCTTGTAAAAACACTCGCTATGTCCGTAGTTCGTAGTTATTTTTAAAAATTTAAAATAAAAAATAAAAAGAGAAAATATTGACGGTCTAGCTACGACCCCATGTCGTTGCCCCTGTTGGCAACGACCTAGAGCCAAGACAATATGTCGTTATTTTTTAAAATAAATAAATAAAATTATATTTTTAAAAAATGAGTGATGACTAGGGCGGTTTCCCGGCCGTTGTGACTTTGAAATCTTGTTAGAGTACCTTTTCTCATTCAAGCATGTTTAACAAAATACTTGAGAATTTATTCGATCGAACAACAATAGTGCTTGTTAGAGAACCTTTTCTCATTGAAGCACTGTGTAGCTCGTTCGAGCACGATACCTCATGGGTCATGGCAGGGATGAAGCTACATTTTCTAGTCGTCGCCCCAGGCCGTTAAGTTAAAATACCTTTTCTCATTCAAGCACGATTAACAAAAGAATGTTCACAGCTTGACTATGACCCCAGGTTGTCACCCTTATCGTTATTTTTTTAAAATAATATAACAATAAATTAATAAAACTTTAAATAAATGGGCGACGATCAGGGCGGTGTCATAGTCATCGTCATTTCAATGTTTTAAACTACGAAACAATATTTTACTACTGTGAGACCGTCTTCATTTTCTAAAAAAGACGATGAATATTTGTTCGTCGCCTTTTAACAGTCTATTTTAAACATTTAAACATTTCTTTATTAAGTAATAACCATTTAACGATATAAAACAAATATATAGAATAGTAGGTAGGGATAAATGATGACCTGAAACCATAAAAGCTCCCTCTGCATTTGGAGAGCAGCCCCTGAAACCACGTTGAGTCTTTCAGTTGACGGCAACATTGCCGCGAGATGAAGGATATTATTTTTATTGCTTTTAATCATATAAGCTGCTAATAAGTGCTTTATTCCATGGAGCTCATGAATATGACTGAAAATCTTCGCTTGACGACACTGAATAGCAGCGTGAAATATGGTTCGATTTTGGTCATCTGTTTCCCAAATCAGATCAGGATAATGCCGTATTAACGTGCTAACAAATTCGTAGTTCCCCAACTCTATAGCGATAAACACTAGTCCAGGCTTCGGAAAAGATATTACTTGGGATATCATTTCTTTTGATTCTTTGATTACTATTCTCCACAGGCGCAACACTAATTTTAGTTTAGTTTTATCCTCTTCTTGCTTCCTCCATCGGTTATTAGTCACTGAATTAAACATAAGGGTAATTATTAATTAATTACAGTCAACAATAAACACATGGTCACATCGCATCACGTCGAAACGTTTGCAAAAAAAATGATAGATTTTTCAAGTATTATAAAGGTGTTAAAAAAACAGCGATTTGGGGTATCAAGGAATATCTTGTAGTTTTCACCGATATTTAAGTGTTACGATAAGCGCATCACTTCCGGAACTATATCATCATTCTGTATTTCTGTTACTGCAATCGTAACTGTTACCGTAATTTTACATTATAGTTGCAAGCATAGTGCAAAAACAAGGCCGCATTGCATCGCGTCGGCCGCGTTGTAAAGGTTTTTAAAAACAGCGAACTGATATTTGCCGCATTGTAAAGGTGTAAAAAATCGTGTTTTGGACCGTATCAAGAGACATTTTTTTGATTTTGACTAGTTTTTAGGCGTTACGATAAACGCATCACTCTCGTTACCGCATCACCGTTTCGTTACCGTAACTGCAACTGTTACACATTTTTATTCTATGGTTGCAAGTAGGGCTGCAAATTTAGTTACTCGATCGGGTTTTGGGTCGGATATCATCTGGTTTGGATATTGTCGGGTTTGGGGTTTTCCGGGTGATTTAGCGCATTGGATCGGGTCAATTCGGTTACAGGTCCAATCGAGTACGAGTCTATATCAGGTTAATATCACACTGGGCCGGTATATATAATTCGGATCCAAATCGGTTATGTTGCAGGTCAAATCGAGTTCGATAATTCTACGGGTCGGGTCATTTTTGTTTTAGGTTAATGTTAATTCGGGTTATTTTGGTTCGGGTTGACTTTGAATCGATTATATCATTTTTGAGTTGTGCATTTAATTAGTTCTTCTCAGGATTCGGGTCGATTAAAATCCAATTCAATTGAGTTTTATGTCGAATGGAGTTTATGATTATTATACAATTAATTTATGTTGAAATCATTTGAGATTGAAGAATGAAGATTTGTAGTCGGTTAATTAAGTTGTCGGTTACTTGACAAATTTGGTTTAGCCTAACCAAAAGTTGATAAGATTTGATTGTGCGCTTGGCCAGCCTGTATTTATTGTTAACTTTTAACTAAACTAAACTTGATTCAAAATCAAACTTATTATTAACTGATCATTAAATTTGATACGGTTAAATCAAACTATATCGCTTAATTACATTTTCAGGTTAGATTATGCATCATTTTGGATGGGATTAAGTCAAGTACCTATCGGGTTAAAGACGGGTTCGAGTTGTAATGGGTCGGGTGCAAATCGAGTTCGGTTAACCACATTGTCGGGTCAATCTCGGGTGTCGGTTGTTCTCGAGTCGGGTACCGGTCGATTATTGAACACAAACAATCGGGTACATGTCGGGTTACGGGTCAACATCAGGTCGAGTTTCAATCGGTTAGAGGTCATTGCACCTCGGATCAACCAACATGTCAGATGTAGGTCGATTTCGGAGGATATTATAGGTCGGATCAATTTTTTACAGCTGCAAAGAGTAAATGACTAAAATGCAACATATTAAAAGTAGTTAATTAAAACCCTTAATTTTTGTCAGTTGTAAAATCACATCCTTAACTTTTTAATTGGTGCAACTTTTCTTGCACCGAAAATTTCTTAATCCAACTCATAATGCAATACCCAATATTTTTTTTACTCCTTGCATTATTTTTTATTTTAGTCCGTTTAACTTAATTTGAATCCCATCCATACATGAGTTAGGATCCTCTTTATTTAATTTTATCAAAACAATTCATACTCTCTTTTCATTTATTACCAATATCTTAAAACTTACCCACCTCCTTTTTGATGCAAATCAAAGAGGAGAGACGATGGGTACATGTTTTCGTCAATTTGAATTTTCTCTCTAATTATGACTAAAATTTGATATCTAATGGTTACTATAATAATATGAGCTAAATTTACGAATAAAATTTGATCTCTAATTTGTTTAGGTTTAGTCAATCATATCAGGAAATTTTGTAATGTTTGGGTATTATTTATAATTTATCAATCCTCATCATTCTGTATATGTTTATCTTGCTCGCATTACTAATACTCCCTCCAATTCACCACTAAATTTCCATTTGTTTTTTGACACTATTCATATCTTACTCTTAATTTGTATTTTATTATTAATCTATAAGTTAGAATATAGTCAAGTGGGATCTTGTTTGATTCGTCTCAATGCAAGGATTATTTATATCAACTTTTTATAATTTTTAATTATAAATGCAATTAGAGATATTAACGATTGAATAAGTGCATTGGATAGTGTGCTAAATCAAATGGGACTTTAGTGGTGATTGGTAAATTAGAGGGAGTATATATTTTGTCTTCTCAATGGATTTCTGTTATTAATCAGTAGGGAGTAGTCTATCTCTTTTTTGTACTCCCTCCGTTTCTTTTTAATTGTCCACTTTGCCTTTGGAACGGATTTTAAGAGTGGTGTGGTAGTGGGGTATTTTAATTGATTATAATAATTGAAAAGGTGGTAGTGGGGTATTTTAAGTGAATATAATAATTGAAAAGGTGGTAGTGGGGTATTTTAAGTGATTATTATAATTGAAAAGGTGGTAGGTGGGGTATTATTTAATAATATAAGTTGGGGTAGTTGGGGGTATTTAGGTAAAAAGTTTTGCCAAAAATAGAAAGTGGACAAGTAAAGAGACTTTACCAAATAAGGAAAGTGGACAATTAAGAAGAAACGGAGGGAGTATTTGTTTTCGCTATAATTTTATTCGCAGCCTTGATTAAATTTTTTTTTTATTAGTATACATACATTTATATGATTGATAATTTTCGTGGGAAAAGTACATAGTTGAAAACTGTGAAAATAGAGATGGTGCTAATTAACTATAAAGGTACAAAGGAAACACTTAGCAGGCCCATTATGTCATATCATATCATACAATTCTATAAAAGTTTTAGAAAATTCAAGTGTCATCATTTAAAGGCATGACAATATTTATCAAATTTAGAATCTAATATTTTTTGTTTAAGTTTGAAGCTAAATTAGGTAAAGCATTTGTATGATATATTATAGTAACTCTAATTAGTTAACTTGGAATTTAATATGTTCAATTGAATGGAAAAAATAAGTTATGTATAAGGTAAATAATAAAAATAAACGTAAGTAACTATGTTCTGCTTTAAAAAAATCATGTATTTGGTAAATTTAATAACGATAGTATACATTATTTACATTATTATTTGAAACTGTTTTTATATATATTTCGCACTAACAAATTCGTGCATTTCACGAGTTACCATACTAGTCTCATGTATTATTATAATTTAATTCTATATATTAATGTGTCACATTTGTAGGAAAGACTAATATTAATAGAATATTAGTAGATATTTTAAATTCGGTTTCGATGATACCAAGACCAAACTTGAGGGGGAGTGTAGGAAAGAATAATATTAGTTGAATATTAGTAGATATTTTATTTTATATTTTATATTATTCTGATTTAGTTTTTCAATATTTTAATATTCTATAATACTTTGTTTTCTTAATTTAGTTCTAATCTCTTGTATAAATAGAAGTAATACCTCTCATTATTAATTAGTAAAAATCAAGTATTCACAAGATTAAACCCAAACCAAATTCCGCATTATGATTTTCTACAACATTACTATTTTTAAATATAATTTAATTTTTTTTCTATATTTAAACCTAGATTAATCACCTTACCAAACGACATAGCTCCATCTATAAAACCCTACTAAACTATCTACCTATCTTTCTATTTTTCTTAATCGTCATACAAAGCGATGTTAAGAGAGACAGAGGGAGTATTATATAAGCATATATATATATATATATATATATATATATATATATATATATATATATATATATATATATATATATATATATATATATATATATATATATATATATATATATATATATATATATATATATATATATATATATATATATATATATATATATATATATATATATATAGTCGATGAATGAATGAAAACTTACCAAAATTACAAAAAATTCTCCAATTGTTGATTCGATTAACTCCCTTTTTTTGGGTCTTTTGAGCTAATACATGTAATGGCGTGTGTTCATCTCCATTCCTCATAATTGCTAGGCGTTCATCTTTGTCCAAAATATCCAAAGCTATTTCTAATTTCCATCAACATAAAATTGAATCCAATAAGAAGTTTAGAATTATTAATTGTCAAATAAGATTTAATAATAAGTTTTTTAGGTTCAAACTTCAAACCTAAAGTTCTTAGCAATATTTTATGATAAATGTTGAATATGAGTATATGACAAAAATATTACTCCCTCCATTTCAGTTATTTGTCCCGTTTCCTTTTTTGGCAATTTCATACTACTTGTCCCATTTCCTTTTTTTTACCTAAATACCTCCACTTTTCCAATTCCCAATACACCACTACCACATTTACAATTAATTTAATTAATTAAAATACCCAACTACCACCTTTTTAATGGACCCCACTCAACCCCTAAAATCCGTGAAAAGTGAAATGAAACTAGTCAAATGAAATGGAGGGAGTATTATGCTATATATATTTATTGTGAATTCATTTGAAAATCTGAAATTAGCTCAAATTTTATAATGGAAAAATCTACAAATTTAAATTTTGATTAGGATTAATTTCATACTTATTGTAAAAAGTAAAAACAGTTAAGTGGAGAATTGAATTAACCAAATCATGTTGTTTTCTCCTTACTTGTCTTCTCTTTTTTCCATTAACAATTTTATTCTTAGCATTTTTAATTAAATAAATGTAGAATTTGAAATTAAAATTCTTTCATTTATAATTTTATAATTGAGATCTATGACTTTGGTGCCTTGAGTTGTCATTATATTTGGTTGGAAACTCGTGAGATAAAGTTATATTATGGTGTTTTAATTTAATATCACATTCTAAGATTTCTCCCTACCAATTTTCGCTTAATTGTAAAGTTTTTAGCAAATGAGAGCTAACAAAGAAGATTCACCATGTTGATCGAT
Source organism: Amaranthus palmeri (assembly GCA_019776075.1). NCBI lineage: Eukaryota > Viridiplantae > Streptophyta > Magnoliopsida > Caryophyllales > Amaranthaceae > Amaranthus > Amaranthus palmeri. Next base: position 1,214,496 of record JAAKBH010000297.1, read on the forward strand.
ATGATGATCTATCAATTCTTATTAAATTAAAGATAAATTCGGAGTATCACTAGTAATTCTTGCAAGATTATATCTCTTTCTTAATTTCTTAAATTCTTAATTACTTTCTTAAATTTAAACGCCCTACTATTAAGTTGAGCTAGACTTATTGTCAATCCTATCAAATAATCGCAAAAACACGAGGTGCGCACAATTCATAAATGAAGGAAATACCTTCCCCAAAACCACATCACAATAAAAAAAAAGACTCTAATAACTTATAAAGTGTGCACAACATCTTAATTCATTATAAAGGATATAAACCATGTATCCCCACACAAATACTCCCTTCTATTTAAGCTAGTAGCCCCATTTGTTATTGAACACTATTCACGTATGACTCTTAATTTGTATTTTACTCTTAATCTATAAGTTAAAACATAGTCATGTGGGATCTTGTTTGATTCGTCTCAATGTAAGGATTATTTTCTTTTTGCTATAGAGTTTGTAATAGCGGAGCCCATAGGTTGGCCCGTTGGGCCGTGAGTGGCGTTAGTGATAGGGTTTGGGCCGAATGCCCAATTTGGCTTAGTGACATTTTGTACTCTGATATTTCTTTTTCTTAGTCTAAGCCTCCCTTTCGTTTCAAAAAAAAAAATATCAACTTTTTATAATTTTTGATTAAAAATAATTAGAGATAATAAGGATTAAAATATTGCCTCCAACAAGCGTGTAAAAGTAAATGGGACTAGTAGCTTGAATAGGAAAGATTATAATTTAGCTCAATAAAAATGTAAAATCAATAAAGTTCAATGAAAGCACTAATACTTACCATACAAATCGGTATTGATGGTAAAGATAAGTAAATCAATGCGATCACCATCAATCAAATCCTCAAAACAAGTCATAAGATGTAAAACCACATTTCCATGCCCTAATAAAGCTGCCATCAAAATTGGTTTCATATCACAACTTCCAGGGATGTTCGGCAGGTTAGAGTTTCTTTCCTGCATTTCCCGAACTATCTCAAGTACACCAGACGCAGCAGCAAGACAAAATGCAGTATTTTTTAAGCTGTTTTGCATCTCTAATTGTTCGTTATCCAAGTGTAACAGAATTTCTTTAACAAAACTATAATGCCCAGCAGCTGATGCTATATGCAAGGTAGTATCTCCATTTTTTGATATTATTTCCGTAAAACAATCAGGATGTTTGATGTGGATCTGTTTTGCTACTTCCCAATCACCAGATAAAGCTGCTCTATATAAACGTATACTATAATCATCTTGGGGCTCATCTTCTTCATTGTTTGTATTTGTATTAGTTGTGTTTCCTATTCACATTGAAATGATTACTAGGATTGATATGATGCGAAGTACATTGATAAACGATAATGATTTCAATGACTTAATTAATAACGTTTAAACAAAATAAAACAAATGCAAAATGACATACTGATTTAAGGAGGTTCACCCAATAATGGCTACTTTCTCCGTGATATAGTAGTTGCTTGCTTGTATTATATCAAATGAGTATGAGACCTTATTATAGAAGAGTGCAAAATGAAACGTCGTTTTTACATCAAATTGATGCAACTCCATATCCTTCATTGCCACCAAAGCTAGTAGAGACTTTATAGAAGAGTGCTTCACAGCCGGTGAAAATACATCATGAAAATCGAGACCCTCAATTTGAGAGTATCCATTTGCCACTACCCTTGCTTTGTAGATGGAGGAAACATTACTAGAAGGACTAAGGGAAGGCTTTCTTGAAGATCCCCACAAATCATTTTCTCTATTATTTTCTTCCATTCCAAGAAAACATCAAAAACTTCATTCTTTTGTTTAATGAAATAACACCATACTTTTCTTGAGAAGTTATCAATAAAGGTCAACAAGTAGTTACAACCACTAAGGGAAGGCTTTTTTGAAGGCTCCCACAGATAGCGTATAATTAAGTATTCCCTTAGTGTTGTGTATGGCGGGTTTGAAATTAACCCTCTTGTGTTCCCCATAAACACAATGTACGCAAAACCTAAGGTTTTCGAATTTTTTGCCGTCAAATAAACATTGTTTAGAAAGTTTAAACATACCTCTTTCTCCCATGTGACCAAGTCTCAAGTTGAATCAGACATTGTGTTTGTGGAAATATTTGCCGAGCCGAAGATAGTTGAATCAAGAGCATACAACTCCCATTCATCTTTCCTTTCAAATTCTTTTTCAGACCCGGAACATACCTCACATCGATCAAGGTTCGCGCCATCCTATTAAACATTCTCATTTTTACACTACCAACCCCAACTACTTTACATGTTGTGTTTTTTCCCATGATTACATTTCCTCCATCAACATTTTCAAAAGTTTGGAAGAAAGTTTTGTTGGGAGTCATATGGAATGTGCACCCTGAGTCAAAAATCCATTCATCACCATCTTTGTACCCATGTGTGGCTACCAAAACACGTACCACCATATCACTCATCGAGATTTTACTAACTCGACTTGTTTTCTAAATAATTAAGTGAAATTCGGATTTTATTATTTTATCAAGTTTTATTAATTATTTGGATTTTATTATTACACCATTATAACATAAAAAGTTAATACTTGGCTTATAATAACATATATTGGTTTTTAATTTTATTGAACAATTACATGGTATTTTTAATTGATTTATATCGATAATTAAAGAAAACTAATTTTGTATTATTCGTTATGGCCAATCCGACCAATTGGACTGGTCTAGATAGACCCTATTGTTGTTTCATTCTTTCATTAGTGTACATATATTATGTGATTATGAGAAGCTTGCATAATTTAACATTCATTGAAAACAAAAACCCTAGTATGTTGATGTATGTTGCCATGGTATCAGAGTACACATATTGAATTTGATTGTTATTATATTCGAGATTCTATAAGGATATGATGGTATTTTTCTTGAAGGTGTGAGCTGGTTATCTGGTCTTATTTGTCTTATATATCTGTTTGGTGTAATGAAAATTTCATTTTTCTAAATGATAATTACAATGATAATATTAATAATATAAGATGATAAGGTTATTACAATCACAAATTATTGAAAGAGATAGTCTCTTTGAGCCAGAGATGCGTCTGTTTGGTGGGTCCAATATGTTATTAGAAAAAAAATTTTAAACTTAAAAGCAAGCACGCGCATTAACCTATTGAAGGGTACTTCAATCCATTGAAGTTTGTATTTTAACTTATTATAGTAGGTATTTTAACCTGGTTAAGTTGGTGTTTTATGATTCTTAAGTTGGTATCTTAATTTATTTAAGTTGGCGTTTTAACTTATTGAAGTTGGTATTTTAACCTGTAAAAGTTAATTTTTTTATCGATTAAAGTTGGTATTTTAACCTCTTAAAGTCAGTATTTTAAAATTGGTGTTTAACCAACTACAACAAGTTAAAACTCCAACTTAAATAGGTCTAAATACCAACTTTAATAGGTTAACAACTTAACAGGTTAAAACACCTACTTCAAATACCAACTTTAATAGGTAAAAGTATCAACTCAAATAGGTTAAAATATCAACTTCAATGAGTTAAAACACCACCTTCAATAGGTTAAAACAGATTATGAAGCGCGTGTTTTTAAGTTTTTCTTTTTTAAAAAAATTGTAAAATGTTAGTGGGTTGGGCATGGGAGATGCTCTCTCAAGAAACTAGTTGTACTACAATAACTTTAACTAGATCAAACCAATCAAATAAGATTAGACTAGATTCCATTAGACCAAATAATGAAGAATATAAACAATTTCATTGAAAAATGCAAAGGAACATGAAAGTAGATGTTTCAAAGTTACCAGGGTGTGGAAGACCATCCGTTTGAAGGATTTGCGCAAGCTCTACATCTAATGCAACATGAAAGTATCGCTAAATCACTTTATAATGGAACTTAAAATAAAAACCAATAATTATTACACTGAAAATATACTCTCTCCGTTAACTATTATCTGCAACTTTTGCCATTTTTGTCCGATCAGGGCTATCTGCAACTCACTGTTTTGTTTCCTTTTTTAGCTAAAAATAGCTAATGTAATTACAATTTTACCCCCAATTTACAAATTTAATTTTTCTCTTTTTTTTCTTTCCTTTAATGGCGTGGTCATCCCTCCATTTTCTCTCTCATTCTTTCCTTTAATTACATATCCCTACTTCCTCTAATTAAGGCCCTACAAAAAATGCATTGGCAACCGCAAATTGTACTGTGGACTGCGGTTGCACATAATATTTAACGGAGGGAGTAAATTAGTGACATTTTTTTAATGTTACTAAATCCAATATTGCAAAAAGTTAAATATATTGCAATGAGATCAAACCAATCAAAAAAAATTAGACTAGATTCGATCAAACCTAATAATCAAGAATATAAGAAATTTCATTGAAAATTGCAAAGGGACATGAGAGTAGATGTTTCAAAGTTACCAGGGTGTTGAGGGCGATCCGTCGGAAGGATTTCCGCCGGCTCTACATCTAAACTAACCGAAGGCTCCATAGTTGGATATGTATGTTTTATGTATGAATACATTAGCAAAAAGGTTGATTATAAATATGAATAACTTCAACTAATCTCAAAAGGCATTACAATTTAATGGCCGACGTTCTTACATTCAAAACTCATTTGGCATATAGTAATTTACAACATTCACTTTAATTTACAACCATTCAATTTTATCTATTGTGTGTGATCTAATCTATATTTTTTAAGTTTGTGCTCTTGTACCTTGACAACATCTGCGTAGAGAATTTAGGTAAAGTAACCAATCAAAATTTAAATAACTATTCCTCTATTTTTATTTGTCGTTCTTCCCATTTACTTTCTACCATCATCATCATCATCATCCAATCCAGTATATCCCGCTCATAGAAAACTATGGGCAGGGTCTGGGGAGAGAAGGACGACGGCAACTCATACTCGTATAGGAGAGCACGGCCAAAAGAAGGAGTCCCCCGGCTCCGGGATGATAGAGAAAGATAGAGATTACATACCTGTCACGTGATGTGAGAAAAGGGCAGATACTAGATCCTCTAATTTTTAAGTAAAGTAACCAATCAAAATTTAAATAACTACTATTCTATTTTTATTTGTTCTTTCCATTCACTTTTTGCGCAGATTTTAATTCAAACTTAAAAATCAAATAATCTTAATTGTAAGTTTTAAAAATTCTAAAATTGATATTTAAAAAATATAAATCCACATGAATATGTTTTTTTAATATATATCGATGAAAAATTGTAAGTTTTAGGAATCTAATGCAAGAACTTGTTTGTTTTTTAATTAAAAGAACTTGTGGGGGGGTCAAAATGTGACTTACGTAGTCCTTGGATTAGTGATGCCTTGAATAGACCTGTCAATGTCATTTTGGTGCTGCATATGCATAAAAAACAATGTCAATTAAAATGAGTAAAAACTATTAATTTATAATTTTTTTTTGAATATATTAATTTATAATTAGCTTGGCTTGATGTTGTTAATGTAGAGTAAAAAACAAAAAAACAAGCATTTAATTCTATCATTGGGTAAGCTGTTGTGAATGGGCTAAGAGTATTGGAGAATACAAGAACAAAAGTAATGGTGAAAGAAAGAAAGAAAAACAGAGCACAAATGAAAGCAACAAGAACACAAAGATTAATGAGGTATCTAAGGATACCTCCCCCTCAAACCAAATAATATATCATTAAGTAAACCACAATTACAATAATGATACAACCAAATTGCTAAAGAACTCACTTCTATAGCCCTTAAGTTTGAAGCCCACCTTCAAACTTCCCAAATGCACTCACAAGAAAGAAACTCTATATTCTAGCTTGTAAGTCACTTCCCAATATGTTTCTAGAGAGTTTAGGACATTTATATAGGCCCTTAGAAGACTCTAGAATACCCTAGTACAAGTGCTTGGAGCCCAAGCAAAAGAACAAGCCAAAAACAAGTTACTCGGCAAAAGTACACAGCGCGTCAGAATTGGCAGACTGAACCGCTCGACCCGAGCCAACCCGCTCGACCCGGTCGAGCGGCCTTACTGATGGTCTCTGATGCTACTGGAATGGTCGAGCTGCTGAGCTCGACATGCTGCTCGACCCATGATTGCTCGAGCCAACCTCTAAACCTTGTCTTCCTTGTATCTTTGCTTCACCAAGCCACTTTACACCTCCTTGCTCATCAATTACCTCATGAATTGACCCGAAACGCAAGCCCTCGTATCTCTTTATACTTGCAACCTCGTCCTCAAACGTGCAAGCTAAAGCATACTTAATTAGGTGATCAAAATCACCTCCATCTTTAAGAGACTTAGAGCTTGATTCAACAATCTCCCCCTCAAGCTCTAATCTCTTACCACCAAGTGACCCCTCTATGGATGACTTGTCAATACCATTGTGGCTTAGCCCACCACCACCAACTTGAAGCACATACAAGTTGTTCCTATTCCTCTTTCCCATCATAATCACCTTGCATCCTTTGATGACTTTCACCATGCCTCCACTAACATTGAAAGTGCACCCCTTGGATTCCAACCTACCAAGTGATATGAGATTATACTCAACCATGGGAACATACCTCACATCCCCTAATACCCTCTTGACACCTCTATGTGTCATAATCTCAACTTCACCCAAACCTTGCACCTTCACCTTTTCACCATTAGGTAAGGTCACAAAGCCACCATCAAGCAACTTAAGTTTAGAGAACCTTCTTCTCTCACCACACACATGAAATGAAGCCCCGGAGTCCAACAACCAATCCTTGTTGTGAGCCACTCCCCCATCCACTAGGAATCCTCCCTCATACTCCTCCTCATCCAAGAGACCGACATTAGCACTCCCACTATTCTCGCCATCTCTTCTACCATTCCTCACCTCATTTGCCCTCTTGAGGTCTTCCTTCATATCCTTGCACATTGATTGAATGTGCCCCTTTCTCTTGCAATAGTAACACTCCTTGTTACTAAAGCTATCCCTTACTTGGCCCTTCCCCCTTGCTTGATTCCCATTGCTAGACCTTCCCCTAGAACTTTCCCCAAATAAGGCCTCACCATGACCCTTCTTCTCATCCACCTCACCATGCCTCACCATGAACCTATCATTTTCCCTCAAAGCCGCCAAAGCTTGATCGAAAGTGATTGTGTCCCTCCCAAGAAGCAAAGCTTGAACTACACTCTTGTAGCTCTTTGGTAGAGAAGCCAAGAGCAATAGTGCCTTCTCCATATCCGAAAGTTTCTCATCGGCATTCAACAATTGGCACACCAATTGGTTGAATGTGTTGATGTGGTCTTGCATACTAGTATCCTCCTCCTTCATGAGTTGATACAATTCCCATCTCAAGCATAGCTTGTTGGTCAAAGACTTCGAAGCATACACCGCTTGAAGCTTTTCCAACAACTCCCCCGGGTCGGTCTCATCCAAGTAATTATACTTAATCTCTAGTGCAATGGCAAGTCGGATAGAACTCACCGCCTTCTTCTTCATTGCCATCCACTTCCCTTCATCAAGGTATGAGGGCTTATTCTTAGAGAGAGCCTCATCAATCCCTTGTTGCACCAACAAATCCATTACGGTGCTCTTCCAAGCCGCAAAGTTCATTTTCCCATCAAACAAGGGTATGTTGAACTTTGTACCATCACCCATCTTGCTTCCCTACCCAAGACTCAACCTTTTACCCACAAGACAACCCACAAATCTAACCAAAAGCTCTGATACCAATTGTTGTGAATGGGCTAAGAGTATTGGAGAATACAAGAACAAAAGTAATGGTGAAAGAAAGAAAGAAAAACAGAGCACAAATGAAAGCAACAAGAACACAAAGATTAATGAGGTATCTAAGGATACCTCCCCCTCAAACCAAATAATATATCATTAAGTAAACCACAATTACAATAATGATACAACCAAATTGCTAAAGAACTCACTTCTATAGCCCTTAAGTTTGAAGCCCACCTTCAAACTTCCCAAATGCACTCACAAGAAAGAAACTCTATATTCTAGCTTGTAAGTCACTTCCCAATATGTTTCTAGAGAGTTTAGGACATTTATATAGGCCCTTAGAAGACTCTAGAATACCCTAGTACAAGTGCTTGGAGCCCAAGCAAAAGAACAAGCCAAAAACAAGTTACTCGGCAAAAGTACACAGCGCGTCAGAATTGGCAGACTGAACCGCTCGACCCGAGCCAACCCGCTCGACCCGGTCGAGCGGCCTTACTGATGGTCTCTGATGCTACTGGAATGGTCGAGCTGCTGAGCTCGACATGCTGCTCGACCCATGATTGCTCGAGCCAACCTCTAAACCTTGTCTTCCTTGTATCTTTGCTTCACCAAGCCACTTTACACCTCCTTGCTCATCAATTACCTCATGAATTGACCCGAAACGCAAGCCCTCGTATCTCTTTATACTTGCAACCTCGTCCTCAAACGTGCAAGCTAAAGCATACTTAATTAGGTGATCAAAATCACCTCCATCTTTAAGAGACTTAGAGCTTGATTCAACATAAGCAAGTTTTGAATCTGGATGATTTGATTTGGTTGTGGCTTATAGTTTTGGAAGACATAACATTTTACCCTTAAATTGTGATGATCCATATCCTTATTGATGTCACAACTCACAACTAGGGTTGTCACTACTACATGAAGTAATTAAGACATTTCCAATGGTATATATAGTATATTTAGTGTCATTTATTAGACATTTTAACTGTATAATAAAAATTCATATTAAAGTTTTTTGCGGCATAAGATGTAGTGACATTTTTCCTAAATGTCATTGTAAACTATAGTAATAGTTATATGTCACTAAAGGCTTAAAAAAGTGTCACTAAATTACTTTATAGTGGAACATAAAATAAAAATCAACAATTATTAAACTAAAAATATGAACCAGTGATATTTTTTTAATCACTAAATCATATATCGCGATAAGTAAATTTTGTTGTAGTGTGTGCAATGAGTTAGATATGAGGCTCCAAATAAAAAAGGATCGAGCTAGGATGAATTCAAATAAAAAACACAAAAACTTGCGTGAGACTGTCTCACTTGTGAGACGCGTCTTATTGGGCCGGATCAATAGTGTATTTACAAATTAAAATGCCAATTTCTCAAGTTAAAAGACCAATTTAAAGACTTAAAAGACTAATTTCAAGGATTTCAAATTGACATTTTAAGTTATGAAATTCGACAAGGTTAAGACTTAAAAGGTCAATTCAGTACTTAAAATGCCTATTTTAAGATTTAAAAGACCAATTCTAGACTTAAAATTCTCATTTCAACTTTAAAGTAGGATGACTCAAACATTAAAGTATATATTAGAAATTTTGAAATTAACCTTTTAAGTTTTAAAATTGGGTTTTTAAGTCTTGAAATTATACTTTTAAGTGTTAAAATCAGTATCTCAGAAATATTCTAAAAAAATTATTGGGCTTGAGACGATTGCACGGCTAAGGCCGTCTTATAGGAGAGTATCTTAATAAAAAATTCTCAAATTCTTGTGAGAGACGGTTTTTATGAGAGACTATCTCTCATTGAACTGGCCCATTAAAAAAATGTAGAGTAAAAGTGTATCACAAAATCTCACAAGAGACGGTCTATAGGATAGACCACAAAATTGGGTCAGCCCATTTCCCTTAACTGATTTTTTTTATTATCATATCAATTATATTATGTTATAATCCTAAATGTAAGGTATTGTAACCTTGAATATACTATTCTATAACCCCAAATATAAGCTATTATAACCCGAAATAATTTATTATAACCCCAAATATACTATGTTATATTTTAGGCTGGGCTTCATGGATTTCGTCTATAGAATAGACCGTCTCCCATGAGACTTACTAAAAGTGTATATTAAACTTTAGTGGACTGGGCCTGAAAGATGTCTTTCTAAAAGACGGTCTCTCAGGAGACTAGCTGTAACAAATTGGCTCAAATGGGTTGGGCCATCTTGGCCCGCTCTAATCGGGCGCGACTCGCTTAAAATTCGTTCATTTAATATCAACGGAATAATTAAGTACTCATATTTAGGGGTGTGCAAAATAAGACCGGACCGGCGGTCCGGACCGGAACTGACTAAGACCGGACCGGACCGGGTGCATCCGGTCCGGTCTCCGGGTCTTAATATTTTCCAATTCCGGGTTTCCAGTCCGGTCCGGTCTAGACCGGGAAAATTCCGGGTTGGACCGGATGAGACCGGATGGCATAAAAATCATTTGGAAGAGGAGTAATATTTAGAATTATTATGTATATATTTATTTTAAAGGACTTAAAATATTTATTTTTCAACACAAAATAATTTTTTAATTTAAATATGTTAATTTAATAATAATTAATTTGCTAAATTATTTTAAAATATTCTATTTTTCAATTTATTTTTTCTCTCAAAAAATATTTCCGGTCTAACCGGTCCAAACCCGGACCGGACCGGAAGAATTCCGGGTTAGACCGGGACCGGACCGGATCTCCGGTCCTAGATTTTTTGGGATTCCGGTCTTCCGGTCCAACCGGTTCCGGTCCGGTCCGGTCCGGGTTTGGACCGGTGAACACTCCTACTCATATTGAGTAAAATATCTTATAAGATTCGTTGAAGGCCATATATAAAGCCTATAAAGCCTACTAGGGTAGAATCTCGTGCAACGCATGGTTTTTTCTAACATCAACACATAAATATATGATATTAAAAAAATAGCTAGAAATATTAAGCAGTAAAAATACTCAACTTTGACAGTTGTATGTATGAATTAACTTCGTAATTTTGAAAATTGTCAACAATATATATTAAGCAGTATAGTATTATTTTTTTTTTAGATTGAAATTATATTATATTTTTTAATTTACTCAAATTAACTATAAATAAATGCTAGTCAAAAATACTTCAATAGTAAATATATTGCTCGAGATCAATTGCCTTGTCTTTAGTTTTTAGCCAAAAAGTGAATTTTATTTGGCAAGTTATCTTGAATTGTGACACTTGGAATTATCCAAGCTTTTTATTATAAAGTATGATTCGAATTTCCCAAGCTTTTTATTATAATGTATGATTTTAGTTCACTTCATTTTTTTAAAGGGTTTTTTATGAATTACAGCCTCAAAGTTTTCTCGTTTTATGAATTACAGCCGCAAAGTTTTTTTTTTATGAATTACAGCCTCAAACTTTTGATTTTTCCTCAATCACGGCCAAGTGACCGGTTGACACCGTTGACCAGCTTATATGACCTTTGACTTTCTTTTTTCCTGATTTTTCCTTTTTTTTTTTGAGTTTTCTTTTTTCTTTTTTCTTTTTTTAATTTTATTCCTTCATTCTCCTCACATCTTCATCCTCTCCCTCCTTCTTCTCCATCATCTTCATCCTCTTCATCCTCCATTAATTTTCAAAATCACCATTAATCTTCAAAGACTCAATTTCTTTCCGAAGTCCAAGCCCTAGAATTCTTTCCCCTTTAGAAGAACCCAAATTTAATTCCTCCATCCTCTTCATCATCTTCATCATCTTCTTCCTTCTTTATCATCATCTTCATCCTATTTCAAATAAAATTTCTGGGTATATTTTTTGAAGGTCCTCAATTTTCAGAACTTTGAACAATCTCCTTCAACCCAATTTGAAATCAACCCAAAATCAATTAATAGAGTATAATCTAGGTTCAATTCATGTAAACCTCTTTTAATGAAATCCAGAAAAATACCCATTAACTTTGAAGATTAAAAGTTAAAGTGGAAATCCAAAATTAGTGGGTTTCATTTTTCTGGATTTATGCAAATACCCAGTAATTTTGAAGATTAAAAGTTATAGTAACTTTGAAGATTAAAACAAACCTAATCATCAATCAAACTTTCTCTTCAAACCCAAACCCAGAAAAATACCCATTAACTTTGAAGATTAAAAGTACATTAATCTTTAAAGACCCAATTTTTGTCCAATGTTCAAACTCTAGATTTTCTTGGTAAATAGAAATCCCCAAATTGGGAGTTAGGGTTTTCTCAAAAAAATATCAATTTCCCAACAAAAACCTAGATTACAAATAACCATTACCAAGAGAAATCTTGGTGGTAAAACCATGGCAGAATCCTCCAAAGAACCCAAGAATAAGAAGAAATTTGAGGACCCAGACCATAATGCCGGTGAATCCATTGAAGAAAAACAAGATAAAGATAAAAAAGAAACAAAAAGGAAAAGAAATTACAATTTCAGGAGATCATGAAGAGAAACAACCAGAAATTGATTGGTCTTGTTAAGCTATTAGGATTCAATTGATTTATTTTTTATTTTTTTTTATTTTCGTTTGTTATGGATCAGTTATCAAATAAAATCTTCTGGAAGTTTCTCAATTAATAAAATTGATAAATATTCTGTTTTTACGATTCTTTTTTGAATTTTTGTTGATCAATTTTCTTGGGAAATTGATATTTTTTGAGAAAACCCCAGCTCTCAATTTGGGGATTTCTATTTACCAAGAAAATTTAGGGTTTTAATTTTGGAGAGAAATTGGGTTTTTGAAGATTAATGAAGAGTTTGAAGTTTATTAGAGATGAAGAGGATGAAGATGATGGAAAGAAAGGAGGAAGAAGATGAAGATGTGAAAAGGATAAAGTAATTAAATTAAAAAAAGGAAAAAGAAAACAAAAAACTCAAAAAAAAAAGGAAAAAGAAAAAAAAACTCAAAAAAAAAAGAAAAATCAGAAAAATGGAAAGTCAAAGGTAAAATAAGCTGGTCAACGGTGTCAACCGGTCACTTGGCCGTGATTGAGGAAAAATCAAAAGTTTGAGGCTGTAATTCATAAAAAAAAAACTTTGCGGCTGTAATTCATAAAACGAGAAAACTTTGAGGCTGTAATTCATAAAAAACCCTTTTTTAAAATACAACAAGTCTTATATGAGACTGTATCATTGTTAGATGGGCCCATACAAACAGTCTATTCGTTAAAAAAAATAAAAAAAAATAAAATTACAGTTGTATAGAAAGAAGTTTTGTAATAGTTTTAGGCTGATTCAATTGGGGTCGTGTCACAGTGAAACAGATCTTAAATAAAAAATTTCTTTCATGGAATAGAAAAAAATTAGATGTGTGGACATGAAAATAGGATGTGTTGCGCAGTACTTGGGCTGATCCAATTCGATCGCGCGTCCACACGTGAAGTCACTGAAATTCTTTAAAAAATTTGTCATTTGTGGGATTTCAACCTAATACCTTTTCTAATAGAGCCTTTATGGGGCACTCATGATCAACTAAGTTACACACTTTCTATGTAACTCTTGTCTCTTAATATTCTTATCAATTAGTCTTCCATAAATCACAAATACATATGCATTTCAATTCACAATTTCGAAAATTAATCTCTCAATTTAACAACTCGTCAAAATAAATTTTAGAATAGTATTTTTTATTGAATTGTTTTTACATGACCGTACTCTTACTGAGTTTAACTTCTGGATCCGTCAGTACTGGTTGCGCGCTCTCTTTATTTTTTTTTACAAATTCTTGTTTGAGACAGTTTTACCGTAAAAAGTAATTTTTTCTTTGGTTAAATAGCTAATTATAGAAAACTAGTGTAGAAACTCGTGCAACGCACGGTTTTTTTAGCATCGATATATAAATACGTATGATGAATTGCACTTGCTACCCCATTATCCTTAAAATCCCATATGTGGTGCACTTTGGCCTTAATTTTCCAGTTACCCCCATCTCTTGTTATTTCATCAAAATAATTCAAACTCATTTTTATTGCACTTTGGCCTTAATTTGAACAGTATGGCAGGTTAATTAGAATGCAATTATTCATCTAAAAAGATGCATATATATATATATATATATATATATATATATATATATATATATATATATATATATATATATATATATATATATATATATATATATATATATATATATATATATATATATATATATATATATATATATAGGGTTATGAAGGTTAAATGTTTTTTGATTTAAATATGGACAAAATTACTCTCAATTATTATTATGCTGTAATAATTATTATGCTATAATATTAATTTTCCATAGTTGTTTCTCCAGTCAACACACAATTATTGCATTTTTTATATTCACCAAATCTCTTATTCTCCCATTTTGGATAGTTGATTTGTATGATTTATAAAATTGCCTCTAAAAAAGTGTGACCATTTATGTAAAGGATATTGACCATACGTTGAAATCTTATATTTAGGCTTGAATTTCTTCAATTGCTAATATCATATGTATGAACACTCAAATGCGTATTTGAGTAAATGTCAATTTGAATTAATAAATGCCTATTTACTTACTTATGGTCAAAGATTATTAACCTATTACTCCCATTTTTAAAATTAAATTACTTTTAATTTTCCACGGTTACTATTTACTTACTTATGGTCAAAGATTATTACTCTATTTACTTACTTTTTAAAATTAAATTACTTACTCTTTTGATATGTTTTATGATTTCAACGTATGGTCAATATCTTCATAGGAGTTGATTTGTATTTACCAAATCTCATTTTCCCATTTTGGATAGTTGATTTGTATGATTAATAAAGTTGTCTCTTAAAAAGTTTGATAATTTATGTAAACCAATTAAAATGCAATAATTAGCCTATTGTTTTTTTTTTTCAACGTATGGTCAAATATCCTATTACTTACCTCCTTAAATTAAATGTCAATTTGAATTAAATGCCTATTTACTTACTTATGTTAAAAGATTATTACCCTATTACTTACTTTTTAAAATTAAATAACTTCTAATTTTTCATAGTTACTATTTACTTACTTATGGTCAAATATTATTACCCTATTACTTACTTTTTAAAATTAAATTAGATTACTTCTAATTTTCCACAGTTACTATTTACTTACTTATGGTCAAAGATTATTACCCTATTACTTACTTTTTAAAATTAAATTACTTACTCTTTTGAATTAAATGCCTATTTGAGTAAATGCCAATTTGAGAAAAGATGAATATCCAAAATCTATCATGATCCGACATGTGGCAGTGTTGATAGAAGAGATGCCACGTGTAATTAATCTCAATCCTTTTAATATGTTTTATGATTTTAGCATAACGAACCTTTTGTATTGACTCGTCTTATTATGAGACAGTTTAATATAAGAGGTGTTGTTTTATATAACATGACCCTTAAACTAGATCAATTTGAAATGCCCCTATTTAAAGTGCACATATTTGAGGTCAGGTCCAGGCCAGGCCAATGAATTAAGGTTTACTCATATGTAGTGCGTAATGAATTAAGTTTAGTAATATTCCAGTGCTAGATATTAATATTGGTTATGTTAGATAAATTTATGTCATGCTATATAAGAATTGAACGCATAATTTTATTTAGAGAAATAAATATTTACTTTAATTAAGATAAGAATTCAATATTTATAATTTATTTTTACTTTTTATTTTTGTGAAGTACCTAACATAATATTTACTTTGTCTCGTACCCTTTCTATTTTAGTGATTTTGTCTTATTTGGTTTTCTAACATGATTTACAGTTCACTTTTAATTGGATTTTATTTTTCATATATAAATTAGGTAAAATTATCGGGAATAACCCGTACTTTTAACGTTTGCCTGTGAATAATCCCTACTTTTGATTATTCATAAATTATCCGAACTTTAAAGTCAGTTTGTTCACAGCACCCCCTCCTCATTTTTGACCGGTTGTAGCAAGTTACCCCAACGAAATTACTTGTTCTTTCCCCTTTATTATGAGCTGCTGGTTGATTTTTCAATTCATCATCTTCAACCTCTTACTTTACTCCATTGTTAAAACCTAAGCTTAGAGAGAGAAAATTCAAACTTTCCATTCACTCTTTTTTTTTTCTTTTTTTTTTTACAAAAATGAATTCTCATTGTTCTTCAACATATAGTAGAGGTTTTAATTTGAATAAGAGTGTGAAATGTGACCATTTTAATGAAGATGAAGAGTACCCACAACCAATTGAAGATAGCCTTGCCAAGATTTGTCTTTGATTTGCAAAATTTGGGATGTATTCATGAACCCTAGAAATGAATTGGGGTTTTTGCTTGTGGGAGTGTCAATTAGAAAGGAAGAAGAAGGTTGTATGGGGTTACTTGAAGGCAACCTAGAATAGCCGGTTTCGAAAAATTGGGGGTGTTGAGAACAAACTGACTTCAAAGTTCGAATTATTTATGAATAATCAAAAGTATGGATTATTCACAGGCAAACGTTAAAAGTACGGGTTATTCCCGACAATTTTTCCTATAAATTATAACATAGTATAATAGAATATTGTTTGATTCATTTCAACGCAATAATTAATAATATCAACTTTTTATGCTTTTTGTTTATGTACAATTAGAAATATTAAGACCTTAATAAATTGTTTTGACAATCATGTGTTATATAAAAGGACAAATCAGTAATACATTATGTGTTATATAAAAGGACAAAAAAAATATTCAATGGAATACAAATTTATCTTATTTTAATATTATTAAGCGTGATATTATTAGTGGTTGATTATATTTATTACTTTCTCTGTTTTTTGATTACTATATTTTCAGGTTTTAATTTATTAGTGGTTAATTAAAATACGAGTCATTTGAATATATAATTTTTTTACACGTTAAAAAAATTGAAAATATAAATTTATTGATAAGGGCGGAGCAAAAATTGACAAATTTTATAAAAGCCCTGTGCAAATAAAAAAATTATAATAATTTTTTGACAATTTTATATCTTTGAACACCTAACATATATTAAGTAATTTAATATTGAGGCCCCTAATTTTTTGGAGTCCAGTGCGGTCGAACATGCTTAGAACCTCCTATGTTTATTGATGAATAGTAGTTACCATCCAATAGTAGTCATTAAGAAAAACATTAAAGTGTATTAATATCTATTTTTATAATTTTTTTAATTATATATAGCTAGAGATATCAAAATTTATAGGGAAATTCCACGTGGTAACCTTGAGGTTTTGGGTTTTCCACGTGGTAACCAAAATTTTAAAAAAATCCACATGGTAACCCCGAGGTTTACCAAATGTTTCCACCATGACCTTTTTGCACATAATATGTTAGCAAAACGTAAGGAAATATTAATTTCAAAGCTTTAAAGTTCTTGTATGCCTATCTATTCGACTTATCATTGCAAATATCATCATTTTCAACCTGTTCCCTCAATATCTAAACCCAAACACTACAATCTTTGAATTTGGAGGAAAAAAATATGATTTGGATGAAAGATGGTAGAGTTGAGGTTTATGTTTTAGGTAAAAAGGTCGAAATCGATGACATTTCAAATGGTGAGTCGCATAAATAGGCATACAACATCCATAAAGCTTCAAATTAACATTTACTAATGTTTTTATGTGGAAAAAGGTCATGATGGAACAAATACGTAAACCTTAGGGTTACCGCGTGGATTTTAAAAAAGTTTTGGTTACCACATGGAAAACCTAAAACCTCGGGATTACCACGTGGAATTTCCCAAATTTATATTAATGCATTTGCAAATGAAAAAAAACAAATGAGAAATTTAAAAAAAAAAATGAACGGAATATAAATTTCCTTTTATTTTACGTTTTGCCACAAAAAATGAATGGCTTAGAACATCTGTAATAGCCGATGCCAACCGCACAAAGTCCGTTTCGCTTTATAAGCTTTTCATTATTTTAGCTTTATTCCATTTGTCATCATCCAAGATAGAAATATACTGAAATGCTTTTTTTTTTTTTTTTGTTCTATTCATTATCTTGG
This sequence comes from Amaranthus palmeri, assembly GCA_019776075.1. Classification (NCBI taxonomy): domain Eukaryota; kingdom Viridiplantae; phylum Streptophyta; class Magnoliopsida; order Caryophyllales; family Amaranthaceae; genus Amaranthus; species Amaranthus palmeri. Next base: position 1,232,204 of record JAAKBH010000297.1, read on the forward strand.
CAGCTCTTAATGTAAATTTAAAAGTCAAAAGATTTAAATTATGGGTTTTTTTTTTAAATTTTAGTAAACATTAAAAAAAAACGAGGAAAAGTATATAGTATTCCTAACGCGTCTAAAATTGTTTTTTCAACGCTTTAAAAAGCGTCTAAAAACTTAACGTCACAAATCTTTGACGCTTGATTTTATACGCTTTTATAATTTTAAATTAGATTAATTTTTTGACGCTTAACATTGTCTAAAATATGTTTACACAGCTTATAAACACAATATATGGTCACTTTTCTAGACGCATTTATGTGTTGAAAATTTTTCGACGGTAAAAAGCGTCTAAAATCTTAAATAATCATATTCTCCTACGTCACTTTGACATCATACACAATCTAGGGGCTTTAAACAAGGCCACAGATGGCTTATCCCGAAAATTAGAAGCGGATGGAGGTCATTTCGACCTCCTTATGCACCTCACACAGCATTGATTGGAAAGCCTTAGATGATTCAGTCAAGTAAGATGCAGTGTTGGGTACGATACTGAAAAGATTAGAAGCAGGGAAGAGGTGTTGAAGGGATGCATAATTAAGAATTCTCAGTTTAGATACAAGGGAAGGTATGTCTTGTCCAAAACTTCGTCACTCATTTTTGATTTGCTACATGACTACCATGACTCTAGCTACAATAAGGGGGCGTATGGGAGAACACAAAACTTACCCCCAGAATTGCGGCGGAATGGTTTTGGGAGGGGATGAAGAAGAAAATAGTGGAATATGTGAAGTTAAAATTAAAAATAAAAAGTCAAAAAGTAAAATATAAAAGCTAAAATTTAAAATTTAAAATTAAAAATTAAAAATATATTTTTATTAAAAGTATCAATTCTGACATTAAAATGATTAATTTCAATATAAAGTAAATCTTAAATATATCAATTTAAAACATTTTAATTTTGACCTAAAAGTAATCAATTTGGCATTTGAATGATCAGTTGTTTTTTTTTTTTTTTTTTTTTGTGTGTGTTCAAATGATCAGTTTTTACTTATACTTGTATAACCTTAAAAGAATCAATTATTTTAAAATTTGGGAAATTGGTACCCTGAAGTTTTGGATTTTCCAAGTGGTACCAAAACTTTTTTAAAACCCACGTGGTAACCCTAACGTTTACGTAATTATTCCACCGTGACCTTTTTGCACATAAAAACGTTAGTAAACGTTAATTTCGAAGCTTTAAGGCTGGTGTACGGCTATTTATGAAAACCAATAGAAGTAACAAAAATGGACTTGAGATTTGCGAAATAAAGGAAATGTCCAAAAATGTCCACCGTGATCACATTGAAAAGATTCTATATTGAGCTCAAATTGAGTGCGAACATACGAATGAAAATTAACAAAAATATCATAGACTTGAGATTTGCGAAATAAAGGAAATGTCCATAAATAATTGGTGAAATTATCAAGAAACAATACATAATATTTGTAGCCAGAAGGGCTTGAAACAGGAGAAGTCCATGTATCACTATGTATTATCTCAAAAGGACTAGAGCTTAAAGATGAAGATTTATGAAAGGGAAGACTAACATGTTTGCCTAAAGGACAAAAATGACAAAAAAAAAATGATGAATTTTTATTACATTTTATAGAACTAGAAGAAGCCAAAAAAATCTAAAATATTATTTTTGGATGACCCAAACGATGATGCCAAATGCTAGAGGAGAGAGCCGAAAGAGCAATAGAAGATGTAGAGGATTCTCCATGTGTCAAATTGAACGGATAAAGATCGCCGGTGCCCGGTGCTATTAGATCGTAGAATTATGTTCTTTGTGTCCAAGTCCTTCACAGAAAAACCGAAAGGATCAAACTCAATAGAAACACAACTATCACGAGTAAATTTGCGAACGGAAATAAGATTTTTTATAAGTTTAGGGCATGAAGAACATTTTTTAGAGTTAGGGTGTGGGATGGGGAAGAAAAGGATACATGACCGTGACCTTTAACGGGAATCATATCACCACTACCAACAATAATATAACAAGAATTAGAATGCTTTAAAGGAAAATAATACAAGAGAGTACTTCGAGAATGTGTCATATGAGAAGTAGCACCGGTATCCATATAATATTGTTCATCCGGAGAAGCCAAAGAAAGAGTATGCATAGCTTGATCAATGTCGGTGGGTGAATAATTAGTGGACGAATCAACACATATACCACGATGAGGACTAGGCCCAAGAATTCGAGGAGATGGATTTTTGATGGGCTGACTCTGAGGAGCCCAATTCTTAGATAATGACAAGGAGGCTTGGCCCAATTATGATGAGAGCAACAAGAGCAATGAGATTGAGAGGTTGCTGCTGAAGGCCCAGAATAGTTGGCGTGTGGGCTGCTGGAGTGCTGATGGGTTGAGTTTCTCGGACCATATTGCTGCTGGGTTGGAGTTCTCTAGCCATATTGCTGCTGGGAGGTTACAAGGAAAAAATTATTTTGAAAAAGTAATATTTTCAAGCATATATTACAAGAAAATAATTGTCCAGCACATTTGGAAAACGATCATTGACTTCTCTTTGAAATCCCATTAGTTGGGCCTTTTACAAACAAAAAATTGGGCAGATCATCTATTGAGGCAGATTAAATAACTAAAGTGAGTTCAGAACCTCCTCACTGAACTTGGGCATTCCTCTTTACACACTCAAGTTGTGTATTGTGACAATGTTGTGCTATATACTTCCTCCGTTTCAATTTACTTACAATGTTTGCTATTTTTACGCAATTTAATTTAATGTACTAATTTAATTCTTAATATCTTTGATTATATACAATGACAAGTGCAATTATTTACGCTTATCCGTGCTATTTTTATGCTCCTTATATGAAGTTTTAGTGGAATTTAGGTATGATATTGGCGATTTATTGTAATTTTGTTTCATGAGCTTTATATTGTGTTTTTGAAGTGATTGATAAGGCGAAATTGGAGTTTTTGTTATGTCCTGGGGGGTGATAATATAAGAGGGTGAAGGCTTGGAGAAATGGCCTAAGACCCCTAAAATAGGTGAAGAGATCGGGCCAAACGAGCACCAAAGAAGAAGCAACGAGCCGTAGCTAAGTGCCCAAAGAAGAAGCAACGACCCGCTGCAAGCAAACTGGAGTCCAAGAGCAAAGCGACGAGTCGCCACATAACAAGCAACGACTCGTTGTCCATAAACTCACTTAAGCAATATTTAAGAGAGAAAGCAATGACTCATTACTCTAAATGTAATGAGTCATTACAAAGCTGTTGATCCCTTAAGAGTGCTCCAAGAGGAAAAGCGGCGAGTCGTCTCCCTTGATGTAACGACTCATTGCTCATGTGCTGATTTCAACATCCCAGGCAGAATCAAAGCGACGACTCGTCGTCCCTGATGTATCGAGTCGCCGCATGCCGTCAGAAGTCAATTTCGTGCAGTTTTGACAGTTAATTTTTGGAACCACTATATAAAGTGGCAATTAATTTTTAGCAAGGAGTCAGTTTTCATTTTAAATTTTCTGTAATTTTTCCTTTAAACTTAATAGTTTCCATTGAAGTTTTCTTTGTTGATCGACATTGTTACATTTGAATTCTTGCAATTTTCACTTATGTTATTCCCAAGATTAGTAAGTTTTCTTGTTCATTGCTTTGCTATTCATTTTTGTTTACCAATTATTTCATGTTCTTCGTCATAATGCATAGTGAGTAGTTTTATCAATTGATTGTGTGCGATTTGAGTCTATAATTAAAGCTACGCTTAATGAATCTCAATTTAAACATCTTTGTTAACCTTTTAAATAAAACGGAAGTTTGATATTATGATTAATTTAGGATTGAGATATATTTTAGTTAAATTCCTTCTAGTTTAACCAATAGAATAGAAGTTTGAGAATTAACATTGGTTGGTCTTAAATCGATATTAATCAATACAGTGGAAGCTTGAGATTAATTATATCGCGTTCGATTATGCCAATGACGATTTCATACAATAATGAGAGTAATTGAGTCCCATAGTAGAATTAGGTGATGCCCGACGCCCTAAAGTTTGGCATATTATTTTTATCTCCATATTGTTATTGTTTTTGCATTAGTTTTCTACATCATAGTACTAGTTTTCAACCACATATATATTTTGCTTAACCCGTGAAGTATTAATAATAAAGCATATATTTTGGATTAGCTTGCCTCCTTGTGTTCGCCCCCCTAGCTACACGTCAACCGTACGCTTGCGGTATATAAAATTCGCTCGATCATACAATTTCATATTACTTGATACATTTATATTTTTAGATATAAAATAATTATATAAATATCTACTTTATCCATATCTTTATCTTACTTTATTCTTCCTCTATTCCATAATACTTGCTATATTTAACTTTTTTATGCAATACAATGTACTATTTTACTCCAGGGCCGGCCCTGAGGGTAGGCCCATAGGGCTACCGCCCAGGGCCCCATTTTATGAATCAGAAAACATGAGTATAAGGGGGCCTCTCAGCTGAGTACTTCAAAAGGCCCAAAATTAAGCGGGGCCCAAAATAAGAGTAGAAAAAACGGGAAACAAAAATCTAAGACAAAGGAAATAGATGGAAATACGGGTGTCGCTCATGAAAAGATTTGTATGGAACCGTTCACCGATGGCTTTAAGGCCTTGATCGAGCTCGATCTAATATAATTCACAGGTTTTAACTCAAAAAAAAATAAATAGATGGAAATAGGAAATAGTAGTGTAATAATGAATTCTTCAACCCAACAGTCAATCATTTCCTTTTACCCTGTTTTTCTTGGAAAGCTAATTTTACCTTCACCTTTCACCTACCCTAATATAACTCACCTCTAAAATGGAATTTAAGATCAACATACTCTTTCAATGGTGTTTATTCATACGTAAAGAACTCCCTTTCTCAATCATTCAATTTCCCTTTGTCCTTATCAATGGTGTTGGCTACTCTAAGTTTTTTTTTCAGTCATTTTAATTTTTCCTCACACTTCAATTCTTCTCACTTATTAATGGCGTATGGGTTCTAAATTTCATTGATGTAAGTACAATTTTTTTCAAAAATGAATCTGAAATTATTTTGTTTTGTTGGATCGTTGGACTTCGTTTGGTATTTTCGTCTGAAATGTCATTGTTAATTGAATTTCTCGGTCGTTCTTTGCTGCTTTTGTTGGAAAATTGCTGGACTTTGTTAGGTACTTCCTTCTTTAATCTCCTTTTTGCTTTTTTTTTTTTTTGGTTTAATTGTTATATATAATTTACCAAAAGAATGAAATGAAAAACAAAGATTGAATGAGAAGATTGCAATTTGTAAGGCTTTCTTTGAAATGGGTTTAATTGCAATTTGTTAATCGTAAAAGATTAAATGTGTTTAATTTGTAGCCTGAGGTAAACTGATCTCCCCAATAAGCATCTTATTTTTTTTTCTTATAAATCTATTAGTCTTATCTATTCTTGATTATTTTTTCAAAATCTATTATTTTTTATGATAATTTTTATGTGTTTGTATCTAATTTTGTTTGTATAAATGGGAATTGAAATAGTATAATTTGTAGTTTTGGTAGTATATTAATACTCTTATTAATCATTTTGCATCTCAAGAAGCCTGTAAAACTCATTTTCTCTCTGATCTTTTAAAAAAAATTTTATATCTTGTGAAATTAAAGATATAAATTGTCGGAATATTTTGTACTTCAATGAGTGAATATTTTTATATCTTTTACTATTGTTGTAGCAAGTATTTCGGAACGGAGGAAGTACCTTGTTAACTTTATTCCTATTTCGATTAAAAAAATTAGAAGGTATAATGTACTTTATATGTCGTGCTACAATTTATTTATAGCGTTTAGATACAAATGTAACAACAAAAACAGAACACATTAATATAATATTTGTAGCGTTTGATACAAATAGTCTTCCACGCTACAAGTTTTGCTATATTTTTTAAAAAATGATGTTGGGTTTATTATTGGAACACCTCCTATTAAATTCCCCACTTTATTCCCCTGTTTCTTGTTCATATTCCCAATCAAATATATAAAGCCCTAGGAGGCTAAACTCACAACTCGCAACACCCACTTCCCAACCAGCCATATAGTACCGACGCCAGACGCCACAATTGTAGGAAAGAATAATGTAAGTACTTCCTCCATTCCATAATACTTGCTACATTTTTTATTTTGGGAAATTTCATATTACTTGCTACATTTCCTTTTTAGTGAAAAACCAATCATTTAAATTTATACCTACTCCTACTTTTATCCTACTCTATATCTAATTACTCATATTTTTCTTTTTCATTTTTCAACAAATAATATTAAAAAATTCCAAAAAAGCAATTTTCCACCTACTACTCATCATTGCACAGTAACTTCTTAATATTTGTGCCCATGCAACCGTAGCAAGTAAATCAGAACGGAGGAAGTAGAATATTAGTAGAATATTTTATTTCATATTTATATTATTTTGATTTAATTTCTAATATTTTAATATTCTGTAATATTTCGTTTCCTTAATTTAGTCTTAATAATCAATCTTTATTTCCGCATTATGATTTTTTACATGGTATCAGCGCCGTAAGGTTTTTCTGGATGGAAAAACTCTATCCGTCAAAAAAAGCTACTGGATACATTCTTACTTATTGCTTGACCAAATAGAACATTTTGCTCGGGTCGAGCGGATCCGCTCGGGTCGAGCAACCACCAGATCCCTCCTGGACAGTTTCTGTTCAACTTGCATTGTAGAGAATCTTTACATTTCTGCATAACTCATCCTAAACCTTTCATAACTCATCATAAAAACTTCAGTTAAGTGTCTAATCAATTAATCTTAACACTTAATCTCCACATTCAACACATACATTAAGTTATCAACTTAAAACCCATTCATGACCTCCATAGGATTCCATCCCATAAGTCACCCATGAATGTACACATCAACAGTGGTGGATCCAAGCTCCAGAGTCCCAGGGGGCATCAACTAGTAGACGAGATTTTGCTAGAATTTTATTTGCAAAATTAACAAGTATTTTACTCTTATTTGCAAAAATTTTAAACCCGACATACCACAAAACGAAATTGAACAAATCAACTTAACTAACCTAATTTTAAAAATGTAATAAAATAAATAAATAAGACAAAATTACTAAAATGAGAGAGTATTTTTATCATAAAAAAACTTCAGTATTAATTTTACTCTTTTATTCTTACCAATAGAAAAGTCTACGTTAAATATTTTTTTTAAAAAAACGCCTAGAAGCACATGACCCCGGATGACCTAATGTGGCTCCGCCACTGCACATGCCTTTGCCATTGGTGAAACTTTCATCTCATGATAAAAGAATACTGAAAAACGAGGCCATGTGTGAGAACTTGTTTGTGACTTGGGGTCCTCGTCCACTGTTCGGTGGCAACATTGAGTATGACTTTGAAGATTGGTTGTTTAGTAAGAAAGATGAAGATGGAAACATGCCTTTGCATTTGGCTACCAAAGAATTCCAGAAATGGGGATTAGAAGAGAGAGAAAGGAAAAGTCAAAGAAGGGGAAAGGGGGAATATGGGCTTTCCAAAAATAGTAAAGGGACTATAAAACCTACCCAAACTTCCGTGAAACCCGATTTAAAGAGCCAATTTTTAGGTTTTCCTATAGCCCACTTACATTCTTTACCCATTTTCTCATCCTCTAAAAATGTGGTTTTCTTTATCTAAACTCAAAAATTGAAAATCAATTACAAAAAATGTGCCGAAGAGATCATTAAAATTTTCTTTATAAAATCAAAAGATCAACTAGTGGATTTTCTTATCAAAGTAATAAGCTCAAAAGCATTGAGGAATATTTTTTTGCAAGTTCTGGCTCGGTGATACCAAGACCAAACTTGAGGGGGAGTGTAGGAAAAAATAATACTCCCTCCTATTCACATAAAATGGGACATTTTGGTTGGACACAATTTTTAAGGGTGGAATGGATGGGTATTTAATTGATTAAATTAATTATAAAGGTGATAGTTGGGTATTGGGAGTAGTAAAAGTGAGAGTAGTTGGGTATTTTAATTGATTAAACTAATTAAAAAGTTAGTAGTTGGGTATTGGAAGTAGTAAAAGTGGGGGTGTTTAGGTAAAAAAATCATTACTAAAAATAGAAATGGGACATTTTGTGTGAATTGGCCCAAAATAGAAATATCCCATTTTGTGTGAATAGGAGGGAGTATTATTAAAATATTAGTAGAATATTTTATTTTATATTTTATACTATTCTGATTTAGTTTCCAATATTTTAATATTCTGTAATATTTCGTTTCCTTAATTTAGTCTTAATCTCATGTATAAATAGAGGTAGTTCCTCTCATTATTATTTAATACAAACCAAGTATTCAAAATCCAAATCAACCTTTATTTCCGCATTATGATTTTCTACAACAACCACATCAACGCTGTCATACGCGGCCACACGGGATATCAGTGATCGAGTCTGCCGAAATCCAATGCTTGGTGAGGTTTTTTTTGTTCTTCCTTCCCAAAATAAAACTATTTTTTCAATTGTTTAAATTTGTTTGATTGTTTTGTCCGTGTTAAACATTGTTTGTTATTTCTACAATTGCCCTACAACCTTTATAAATTAATTTACGCCTTTACGGGGTGTTTGATATGTCCAAATGTGAACTTGGGGATTAAAAGTTGGGATTGAGATTAGAAATTATTTGTTCTTAATAATTAAAATATAATCCAAGCCCTTGTATGGTATATTAGGGGTATTCATAATAACCCGATCAGAAAATCCGACCCGATTTATCTGGTACCCCAAAATCGAATAATTTATCCAGTTTTCTCAAATCGGATAATTCGGGTCAAGCACCCGATTTTAAAACGGGTACCGGATCCGGATCACAAATTTTTGAAAATCGGGCATTCGATATCTGGTTTTCTTTAATTATTTTTTTATACTTTTTTTTCGTAAATAAAATGATTATGATATTTGTCAAGCTAACCTTAGATTGAATATTTTTGGAGAGTTAGTATTTAAATTTTATAATTGTTCTTATTTAAACCCATGGACAATAATATTATTCTTTCATTTTCTTAATTAATCTTTTATAACTAATTAAGTTAAATATTTATAGAGAGTTTGTATTTGAATTTTATATGAAAAAATATTTAAATGAAAATAGAGATAAACAATAAACGTATGGTTCAACGACAAAAATTTTTTTAAAAACACATTCGAATAAAATCGGGTATCTGATTTTCGACCCAGTTTAAACTGGGTATCCGGATTCCGGATTTCCAATTTAAACCGGGTCGGAAACGGATCGCAATTTTAGGTACCCAAAAAGCGGGTACCTGAATTTTCGTATCCGGGTCGACCCGGTATCCGGTTTAAAACGGTCATAAAAAAACGAAAGAAAATTTTCAAAATAATTTCACCAACGGCTCTATTTTTTTCTCTATAAATAGAACCTAAATTTGGCAATATTTCTCACACTTTAAATTTTTGGTCTTTTCTCTCTCTTCTTTACTACACATCTAAACTCATTTACTTGTTGATAAATTCATTCACATTATCATATTCTTAATTATGGATCCAAATAATCCAAATTATAGAAGAAATTTCAACTTTTCATACTACACAAACCCTCAAAATAGCTCAAATACACCCCCTTTTGATCCATATATCATCAATAATCCTCAATTTGGAAGAGCATATGTGAGAAAAATTTGGAAGCTCCAATGTAGAATAATTTTCGAATAGAAAAACGTAGTAGTAATTTTTTTAAATTCTATGTTTTCCCAACATTTAATTAATGTATGCGCTTTGTTTTTTAAGTTGTAAAATATTAAATTATGAATATTTTTTTTGTGCGTTGCAAGACTAATAATCGCTAATTACTTAATTATACAAAAATTGACTAAATAAGGAGTATTTATCATTTACACAAATTACAATTATTAAATTTAGATAGAAAAAAAGAATATGTAGTGGCCTAGTGGGGCATATATGAGTAGGAGAGAGAAAGTGGAAAGAGGATGAAAAAGTATACCCTTGAATATTGGATAAACTAAAGGAATAGAAGGAGGAAAATGATGTAAATAGTGAAAAATAATATGGAGGACAGAGAAAATGATGTGTTAAATAGAGAAAAAAAGATAGAAATATGAGGAGGATATATTGATCCTCTTCATTGTTCATGCTCTTATAAAGAACTGTTAAGTATTGTGCCAACTAATTGTTTGGATTGTTTCTTTCTTTGTCTCATGTAGGTAATTCTCTAGTTTCTTTATTTTCTTTAGACAGTCAGTTGCAGATTTTATTTTGAAGATCGCTTGATGTATACTACTACTTTCTATTCAGCCTAAATGTCACATATTTTTTTTGGCACTATTTACTCATCACTCTTAATTTTTATTTTATTCTTAATCTATAAGTTAAAACAAGGGCCGTGAAAAATTGACCCGACCTGTAATACCGTCCGAAATCGACCTGTATCCGACCCGTTAGTTGACCCGAGGTGTAGTGACCTGTAATCGACCGAAACTCGACCTGATATTGACCTGTAACCCGACATCTACACGAATATTTTTGACCCATAATCGACCGACACCCGAATCGAGAATAACCCACACCCGATATGAACCCGATGATGTGGTTAACCGAACTCGATTTGCACCCGACCTGTTACAACTCGAACCCGTTTTTAAACAGATAGATACTAGACATAATCCCACCCGAAATGACCCACAATCAACACCCGACCTGAATACTGCTTGCCAACATTTTGAATAGTTTGAGTAGTGAAGTTAGAAGGTGGTTTTTAATTTGAAAAGGAAGTTGGGGATTAATGCCTTAATGGGACTATGGCATTTATGGGAAACGTGGGAATGGGATGGGAATGTGCAGGTAGTTTACTGATTTGTCTTTTATTTTGTCTCACTTTTTATTTTACTTTGTCTTTTTTATTTTATTTTATTTAGGACAATAATAATAATAATAATAATAATAATAATAATAATAATAATAATAAATATTTTATTAATCTAAATCATATTAGTTAGCTAAAAATAGTTTGTTTCAGCTCCATCAATAATAGTTAACTAAAAATAATTCGACTGAATCAAGTTTAGACTTTTAGTTAAGCAAAAATTTCAATCCAACTTAATCTAGGTTAGTTTAACAAAAAAAATGTTAAATTAAGATAAATTAAGTTTAGTTAAGGTAAAAATATTACTTAGTTCAATCATGTTTATTTAGGAGAAATAAATGTTTGATTCAGCTAAATCAAATTTGTTCAACTAAAATTAAGTTTGATTCAGCTAAATTAATTTTTAATCTAAAAATAATTTGATTCAACTACATCAATTATAGCTTAGCTAAAAATAAGTTTGATTCAGCTTAATGAAGTTAGTTTAGATAAAAATAAAGTTTAATTTAGTTGAATTAAGTTTAGTTTAACATAAAAAATGTTTGATTTTCTTTCAAAAAAAATGTTTGATTCAGTTAAACCGAATTAGTTAGCTAAAAGTAACTAAATCAAATCTTGTTCATCTAAAATATAGTTTGATTAACATGTATCAAGTTTAATTCAGCTTAAGTTCGATTGAATTGAATCAAGCTTAGTTTAGTAAAAATTAAACAATAAATATATGTCTGCATTCAAATCTTATCAACTTTATCTAAAGTTGAACAAAATTTGTCTAGTAACCGACAACTCAATTAACCGACTACAATTGGTGATGCTCCAATCACAAACGATTTCAACTTGAATAAATTGTATAATAAAATAAAGTTCATTCTTTATAAAATCAACTGAATTGAACTTTAATTGACCCGAATACGAAAAATAACTGGATGGAAGACTCAAAATTCAAAAATGATATATCGATTGGAAGTCAACCCGAACTTAATATAACCCGACCTGATGTTAACTTAAAAATAAAAATGACCCGACCCATAGTCTAACCGAACTCAATTTGACCTGCAGTATAATCGATCTGGATCCGAGCTGTATTAACTAAACCCGATACAAACCGAACTCGATTCGACCTGAACTGAAACCGAAACCGACCTGATGTGGTATTAACCCGATATAGACCCGCACTCGCTTAGACCCGTAATTAAACCGACCCGAGCTAAAACATTTAAATAATCGAAAAACCCGAACCCGAGAATATCCGAACCCGATGAAATCCGACCCAAAACCCGACCGAGTAACCGAATTTACAGCCCTAAAACATATTCATGTGCGATCTTGTTTGATTCGTCTCAATACAAGGATTATTAATATCAGATTTTTATAATTTTGAATTAAGAAAAATTTGAGATATTAAAGATTAAAATATTACCTCGGCAAGTATACAAAATTTAATGAGACATTAGGCTAAATAGGAGGGAGTATTATTTACGTATACGAGTCGTCTTTCTTTTGTTTTCATTCTTTGTTTTGTTGCTCTTAAATATTCTTGTTGCTATTATAGTATTTATTCATTTAGTTTTGTCAATTGTGTGGGAGTTTCATACTACTGTTGAAATTGCAACTCTTGGAATTATTGTTGACTGCTTCAACTTTCAAAAAAATAAAATAAATTATTGACTCCTTCATATTTATTGGTATAA